>LR812542.1:19048984-19798984 GCA_903798195.1 Danio kyathit
ACCTTCAGTGCACATCATTCAGCATTTCCATGGCTTTTTGATATTTGATGGAAACCCCCCTATTTCCAAATGCGGTGTGTGTGCATTTTGTCACCTGTTTCTTTTGTTTTTTTTTTGTTTATAATTTTGTTTGCTGTCAAAGATCAAATTACTGGTTTGCTCCAGTAGCAATGTGTAGCCTTAAATAGAAGCTGAAGAGTTTTTATTATTTTTTTTTTTAATTATATTATTTAGAATTTAAGTTTAATTGTTTAGTCTTTGAAAAATTTGGTTGTTTAGACTGCAAGTCGAGTTTTCTAGCTCTCATATGTGACCCTGGACCACAAAACTTTGACCAAAAATACACTATATGGATCTTTTTTATGGCAAAAAGTATGGTATTTTCCATGGAGGCATTTTGTAAATTTCCAACTGTACATTTTTGATTTGTAATGTGTATTGCTAAGCCCTTCACTTCACAATTTTAAAGGCTTTTTTATTTTTTTTATTTTTTTTTTCAAATTGTATTTATTTATTTATTGATTACCCTCTCAGATTCCAGATTTTCACAAGGTTGTATTTTGGCCAAATGTCCTATCCTAGCCAAGCATATTTAATTAGCTTTTTAAAATAAAATCAGAATTAGAATTAGCTTTATTCGCCAAGTGTGCAAAGGAATTTTTGTGGTATGTTTTTTTTTTTTTTTTCAGGATCAAAGGATGCAAACAGTACATGCATATCAACACACACTGAAAAAAAAGCTGGGTTCTGTACAATTCCTTCGTGTTGTACCAACACAAAATGATTAAGTTAACCTGTTAAATTGTTTTATGTTCAATCCACTTAAATTTGTAAAAACAATTAAGTTATCCCCAAAAAAAGCTCAAAATAGTATTGATTCAGCTCATTTTAAATAAGTAGTTTGAACAAGTAGCAAAAGCAGATTTTTTTTATAGTACAGTTGAAGTCAGAATTATTAGCCCTCCTTTGAGTTTTTTAAACATGGTAATTTTTTTAATATTTCCCAAATAATGTTTAACGGAGCAAAGAAATTTTCACAGTATTTCTGATTATATTTTTTTCTTCTGGAAAGAGTCTTATTTGTTTTGTTTTGGCTACAATAAAAGCAGTTATGAATTTTTTTTAACCCCCTTTTAAGGTCAAAATTATTAGCCCCTTTAAGCTATATTTTTGTTTGATAGTCTACAGAACAAACCATCGTTATACAATAACTTTCCTAATTACCCTTACCTGCCTTGTTAACCTAGTTAAGGTGTCACTTTATGCTGTATAGAAGAGTCTTGAAAAAGTTCTAGTAAAATATTATTTACTGTCATCATGGCAAAGATAAAATAAATTAGTTATTAGAGATGAGTTATTAAAACTATGATGTTTATAAATGTGTTGAAAAAAATCTCTCCATTTAAGAGAAATTGGGGGAAAAATAAACAGGGGGGCTAATAGTTCTGACTTCAACTGTATAAGAACACAGAATAACATTTAAATAACTGAAAAATAAAACTTTCAAATGATTTCAAATGAAATTTTAAGCTTTTATTTATTTATTTTTTAGCTTTGAAATTTCAGCTTTCAAAAGATTCTAATTTAAATCGAATCGAATTTTGATCATATCTAAATTTGAAAAAGAAAATAGACTAGTCCAGGGTCAAGTATGTTCTTAGATTTGTTATATATATATATATATATGTATATATATATATATATATATATATATATATATATATATATATATATATATATATATATATATATATATATATTTTTTTTTTTTTTTTTTTTATTTATATATTTTTTAAATGCATGTTTTTATCATGTTAACATTGTTGCAGTCATATGTTTCATGTGTGGAATCGCTATCTCTGACCACATGGTAGGAAAATAAAAAAATAAATAAATAAAAATACTTGTGTTACTGGAACAGGGAAGCATCTGAAGTACAGCAATGCAAATGTGAGGAGCTGGACAAAACAGATTGTTTTTGAATGACGTTTGACTTTTACTTTGTGCTGTATTATACAAAAGATCACATTACAGTGATTGTATTGAATAATGTAGAGCTCAGAAACTGTTGACGTAAACGCATGCTTTCCAGCCACTGCTGATAATCACTTTTCTGATTTCACCCATGTCTCTCACATTTTGTAACCTTGGTCCACTTTACTTTTTAAACCAGAAGAATGAAATAGCTCAGAATTTATTTATTTTTTATTTTTTAAATCCTTGAATTTCACTAATGGTGCTGCCTGTACATCTGGTTAGATGACTTTTTCATTTATTTTATGTAAGTTAACTTTCCATGATTTGTTCAACTCGAGGTGCAATACGATTCATGCAATTCTAAAACAAAAGGTGAATTATTTTTCAGACAAAAGTCTGCACATTTCTTTTTTGATATTGAAATCCACATTGTCAAACATAAAACTAGCTGATATATAAAAACTAAAGGAACACATGAACAATATAAATATGAGATGTCTTCATATTAATAAAGTTAGGTTGTTTTTGTTAATCACTCTATTCAATCAATCAGTTAATTAAATAATCAGCATGTCCATATTTGCAGGACGATGTAATCTCTGCACATTCACAATAGACTGGTATTTAGAGTTGCATTGGCATTTTACTTTTATTAAAGTAATCTAAATTATTTGGTTGAGTTTTTATAGTTTTCAATATTGCGTCATTATATCAGTTATCATTATATTACTTTTTGAATGAGAATCCTTAAAAGTATACACAGCCCTTTTAAAGAGTTGTGATTTTCTCGTTGTAAATAATGCCTATTTTGGTTTGGTCTTTATAGCATTTCCCATCATTTATTTATTTATTATATTTTTAAATAAATGAAGTCATATAAAGTATATAGGGGCTTCACATTATGCCATCATACCTGAACAATGTTGCAATAAATATTTTACAATAAAATTTCCTGATATATTTTATAATACAAAAAAAATGTGTTGTCTTTGATGTTTTTTAAAATAGATTTTCCTGCAATTTCAAACCTTTTACATGATCATTGCACTCTCTTTTGTTTTGTGCAGCAAATGACCTGAAGCCTCCTCCGTACAGTGAATGTGCTCAAAATGATGACACCGACACCTCCCTGAGCATCGCCATCCCGGACGCCAATGATTCCAGTGTAATTAGCGATGCCCCGCCCCCTTACACACCCAGCGTCACCTCTCCAGCTAATCAGCAAGTAGACACCCACAGCCAGAGCCAATCACAGTCAGAGGGAAGGTCCAGTTAGACCTCTCTCTGTACACAAACACAACAAGGGCTAAGCAAAGGCTTTAGCCCCTTTAGATCTTGTATTTTTTTGTCTTTAAGCAAATTATACTAAGAGAAAATGTTGGATCTTGCTCGTTCTCCTACGGCATGAAAGATTTTGGATGGTGCACAATATGCAGTGTAAAAAAATGAGACTGGCTTGACGCCATCTTCTAGCAGAGTGGAGCACTGCTCTGCCCACGCTGGTGTACCGGTGCTTTCAGTTCACCCATGCCTTATGCTCATTTCCTCCAGCAACACCACAGCGCATAGCCATACAACTCACACACACATGCCGTTTCCACATTTTAAACATTGTTTCTTCTCTCTTGGAGATTAATGATCACGTGTGCTTGCTTGAGGAACTGTAAATAGGCTAGGGGCTCGATTGGTGGCAAGCACATTCTGCATAGACAATGATGTAGACACACTTCCTTTTTTTCCCCTCTAAAGTCCCAAAGGGAGAGGTTAAAGGGATAGTTCACACACAAATCATTATTCTGTCATTATTTACTCACCCTTATTGCATTTATTTTGTCCAAAATCTCTAACTTTTGTCCTTTCATTGTGTTTATACAGTGGAAGTCAGTAGCAACAGGCTAATCACCCTCCTGTCATTTTAAATGTCATCCTGATGGGTCACAAAAGATATTTTGTGGAAACGTTCTTCCACATAGTAAAAATATTTTGTTTGGTTACCAACATTATAGTTGTTGTAAACCATTTCGATTTTGTCCCCCAGAGAATGAATCTCATTCTCTAATTATAGAATTCACAACACTTGTGTACACAGATAAACTTGTTCTTCTGTTAGTGCATTTGAATCTTCTAAATGAGCACCTTTAATTATACTATATTATCATTTTTTTAATGTCTAGTTACTTTTCACCCAGCCTGTAAATAGCGTATCTAGTTAATATGTAGGGTTCTTTATACATGCTTTAAAGGCCCTGGGCATACAGGTTTTTTGTAAGTGTGATACAAGTTGTTGTTTTTATGTACATTTAGAATATATTTTAGTATGAACATTTTTGATGAATCATGTTTTATTTGTAAAAATGTCCTTAGGCACATTTTATGCAAAATGTGTTTGTTTGGTGAATAAGACCCATTGTTTGGATACCAAGTTTCTTCTAAAATTCATGTTTTGTTACCAATTTTATTCCAAACTGTATAATGTTTGGTTACAACATCTTCCAAATCAAATAATGTGTATTACCAGCTTGTTGTTTTGTTTGGGTGTGTGCTTTCTTCTTATGGAATGATTAGTTATCAGAGTCAATCCAAAGAGTTAGGTTTGTTACCAATTTTCTTTCAAAAATTCCAAATTGAAGAATGTTTGGATTAGGGTTGGGCCGATAGACGATGTCATCGTCCATGGCTGATAAACTTCACAATGCTGAGCCGGCATCGTGATCCATCACCCCGCCCCACATGTATATTGATATATAACTTATTATTTGCATGTCATCTTAATAGCAATAACGGTCTTTTCATGAGCTGTGTTATATTATACTTATAGCTGCTGTTTGTACTGCTGACAGCATCGTGAGGATTAAATACATCGTGAGGATTATACAGTACCTCTCGCGCTTAAAATGTGTAGATTCAGTGGCAAACGCTGTTACCTGCCCGTCTCCACAGACTTTACAGTGAATGGCTTTAGTTATTTTCATAGTGGACTTGAAGCCACTGGAAGTCTTTTATCCACTCTTGGAAAAGTGTAAATGGTGGATTAACATTCAGCACATGATCACTAATAGGATGTGCCATTATTTAACTTTAGGTGGTTTCTAAAACTAAATCTGTCAGTGTTATTTTCATTCTCTCATCTTTAGCGCGTCACATTTCCGCGGCTGTTGCTCCTGTCATGTGAAGGCAGAAGGCGTTGACTGAGGGATTGACAGCTGATATTAACCAATCCATTCGCGTTCAGTTCTAGCGCAGTGGGCCAATAAGAAGAGCACAAAGGCAGGGCAAGCATTGCAGGCTTTTGTACTTCAAGTTCACATGACCACTGTTTTAATCTGTTCCTGAGCGCTGCGTTTGGTGTCTTTAGGTGCAAAGATGCATTCTGCATAAATGTCTCCTAAATCCGCGCACGCGGTGAGGATTTTGCAGTGAAAACAGGTCGCACGGTAAAAATGTATGCACTAGCACAAATCCTTTCAAATATATATTTTAGGTCGCATAAAATATCAGGCGCAAGTGTGACCAAAACGGTCGAGCTCTAGCATCTTTACTTGTTATTATGTCCTCATAATAGTAATAAAATAAGGAAGTTATCATTAATCACAATACAAATTACAGTGAACTCCAAACGAACTCTCGTCTCGTCTCCGCCACCAGCTGTGGGGAAAACCCATTATAAGGTCACAGATCGCTACGCCTGATCATGCCAGAGTCCCGCGGAAAAAAAGTGATTGACAGGTGGTAATTTGTGTATAACTATTTATTTATGGTTTGGTCATGGGTAAAGCAAAGACCATGTGGGTCAGGTAGTGAAAACGATAGGCTACAATTATTAAATTCGTTATGAATTAATTGATATTTAACAACAAAGACCTCCACCCCGCCTACGACGACGATACCATCGTCCATCGCCGATGTTCACATTAGGCATTGTACGATGCCAAATTTGTCAACATCGCCCAACCCTAGTTTGGATACCAGCTTTCTTCCATCAGCTTCATTCCAAACAGAATAATGTTTGGTTACCAACCATTGTTTAAAAAGATAAGTGGTTGTTTCAGAAAGTGTTTGGGTTTCAACTTTTTCCCGGACAATGTTTGGTTACCAACGATAGTCAGAATTAGAATTTTTCCAACTTTCTTCCAGTTTTTCCTCGAGAATATTTGGTTGCCAGCTTTTTAACAAATTGAAGAATGTCTGGATATCTATTTTCTACAAATTGAAGAATGTTACCAATTTTCTTCCAAAATTTGTCCAAAGACCGTTTGGATGCCAACTTCCTTCTAAATTTAGCAATGTTTTGTTACCAACATTCTTTCAAAGAAGGTTTGGTACAAGCTTATAAATTGAATAATATATAGATGCAAATGTTCTTCATATTTGTTATCTGAAAGACGTTTGGGTGACTACTTCTTTCCCCAGTTGTCCAAACAGAATAATGTTTGCTTGTATCGAATTAAAGAGTGTTTATTACTTGCAGTTTTCAATATATCTTCCATATTCCACATCAGAATGCAAATCATAGTGACATTTAGACATGAGTAAATGATGACAGAATTGTACCTTTCAGCTGACTATCTCTTTACAATATAGAGGTCTAGCCTCAGGTTTATTTATAACCTCATTTATTTGTGATGACAATTTCAAAAAAGCCCTCTGAAGCACTTTTAATGTGTTGTAATTGCCTTAATTCCGTTTGTTGGTAAGTGTCCAATATTCCCCAATCAACCAGAGCCAGTGTGGATAGTGTGGCTAATGGTTATGACTTGTGTATTTGTGCGCAGTCCTACTCTGTGTTGTATCGCTTTTCAGGTTAAATGTAATACACTGATGCATTTGAAATCACAGTGCCCTTATTAACAGTTTCTGCTAACCGGAATAGACCTTCCATGTATGTGCAAGTATGTGCGCGCGTGTTAAATGTGGGATAAATTCGAACAGAACTTCCTTGTGAAAATGTTTGTGTGCTTTGGTGAGCGCATGAAGTCATCTCTGTGCAATTGTTGATATATCAGGTTCACATAATGGGATCAATAAATATATATTTTTTGTATTAAAAAAGTCCACATGAAAGGATGTGATCTTAAGTGTGCTTTTAGAACGTGTGTGTGTGTAATGTTTTCCTTTTCCTTCCCGATCGCCCTGGACTTTCACTATATAAATTCATTTAATCACAATTTGATTTAAAATGCTAATCCTGCAACATGTATTATCTCATTTAAACTGAAGTACTGTATATGCTATTTTTGTATTTATGGAAATACCTTTCAATCTCTTTCAAAAATAAAGATTGGTGAAATGTCTTGTTTGAAAATGACTTCTTCAATTGGGCAAAAGTTTCATAAATTCAGCAAATTTGTAGTTGTGCCTTGTTTTGTGGAAATGATTGTCACTTTATTTCTCTTTATTAGCAGAAGTCAATTTAGTGTATCCTTAATAAATTATTAGTAAAAAAAATAATAATAATAAAAGTTGTTTGCTGCTAGTTTTATATGCTACATTATATTTTTGCTTAAAATATATAAAACTATATAAATAAGAAGTATACTGTAAAATGGCCTCTTTTTCGCTTTATAAAGCTCAATGCGCAATATTTTTACTTTAAAACTGCAGTATCTCATGTTTTCTACACTGTAAACAAACAAGCAATCCCTAATGCTGAGTTTCAAAACATGATGTCTGCACACCATTTATCTATTTAGCCGATCACAGACATAGCTGTAAACTTTTTGAATGCAATGAGCAATCTGAGGTGTCTACATTAATCACATAATACAATTTCTCTTGCTGAATCTGCTCATTGTAACAAAAAATGTGTTTTTTTTTTTTTTTCGAAGGTGTATGTTTGTGTGGCTGTCACTGGATCTGTTTATACTGTACTTTTGCAATCACAGATACTACACCATGTTTTGGAAGAATGACCTAATTAAGATTTTTCTTCAGAAAATGTTACCTGAACAAATTGCATGGCTGTCACTGACCAACTGAGAAAGTCACAGTACATTGCCCTTAGATTTTCTAAACAATCGCTTAGCTCATATTTAAAAAAAATGTAATTAATTAATTAAACAAATGCTAATTATTTTGTATACTTTGTTCTCAAACTATTAACATTGCGTGGCTATGAAGCTATTAGTGTGTATTAGTGTTAACTTTAGATTTAAATTGATACTGTCTCTTATTATCATTACCTGTTAAATTTTCATAAAGACATTTATGAGTTTGTGTACAGTTACTGTTAAAGAAAGACTACACATTATTACAAATTACAAACGTGACGCAGGTGACGCGATCGGCAAGTGAATTTCCCGCGATCTTTGTTTTTTTTTACTATTGTTATTTTAGTTTTTTTATGTTTCATATTTTAGATTGTGTTGTATGTTTGTTCCTGATGGTTGTGCAATAAAAAAAAAAAAAAAAAAAAAAAAAAAAAAAAAAAAAAAAAAATTGACAAGGAGCAACATCGTCACCAGCTTACCATTGTAAATTAGGCCAAGGTAAGTAGGGTTTTTTAAGATAAATGTAGTTGCTCACAAACTGATTTTGGATCATATTTAACAAAAACCAAAAAAGGCTAAAAGACCGCACATACAGAGCTGGTATGATTCAGTTCCATTTGCATATTCATAAACCTTGTTTACTTAACAATCTTCAGGTGTAGCATCATGCATTCAAGCCACTCGAGGACAAGTTGTTTCGATGCCAAAACGATAAAATATGTCACTGTGATCGTCAAATGTGAATTTTAAATGGTGAAATTAGTAACTACAGCTTGACAGCCAATGAAAGTGAGTTTGGACTCTTACAAAATCACTGATATGTGTTAATTTATTGGGAAAATTATTTTATACACGGGACTTTTTATAAATAGGCTATAGTGTTTTATATGGGTATTTTTCAATGCTCATATCAAAATGTTTTCATGGCGTACACTGTTCACGTGTTATTTGCGTCAGTAATATAAATTATTTATGCCTTTAATGATGAGTAAATGTGTTGTTTATGCTAACCTCTACCAAACTATAATTTGTCCACTGCTTTCTTTCACCACATGGGGGCAGTAGTACACTATTCAACCTTTAATGTTCTTACACTAGTAAGTTCTCTGCATCAGTATGTTAACTTGACTTGAAGGTTTTTATTTTTACCAGCCGGCTGTGTGTTTCAAATTTCCATATTCATAACCCTGCGGAGCCAGTGGCCTCTGTGCTTTGCTTCCTACTCTCCTGTGTGGGCCGATGGATCTCAGTCAAACCGGTGAGGTGGGCGGCAACTGGCAGTCTAACTTTAACTTTATGACTGAAAAAATATATAGCTTTGCTTTGCATAATGCCTTAAACTAGTTGTACTACAACATATCTGTCATATCAAAGATAAATTACAGATGTAATGTGGGTTAATGTGTGTTGATATGTTAGTTATAAGGTTGGCCGATTCAAATAGATACTCTGTGATTTCCATGTCATTTTCAAATTTTTTGAATGCACTGTGAGTCGACAGTGTAATCAATATCCCAGAATGTTATGTAATTAATGTCTGCAATCAGTGAATGCAGACGTATATTTACAATTTGTTCCTTCAGAGAATCTCCTAAGAATGTTGGCTATATTATTTTAGTTTATTTATTCGTATATATTATATATATATATATATATATATATATCTTTTTATTGAACATATAGAAATGTACAACAACTTGGCATTATCAGTATATCTTTATATTACAAAAAAAAGGAAACAATAAAAAACAAATAATATGTTACATAAAATTATTTTAGGTAAAATAATACACAGCTAAAAAAAGGACTAGGGGTTTTCCTGTAATTTATACTTTTCTATCAAAGACAGGAGATTAATTGCACTTTTTGTTTTCATTATCATAAGGGATTTTATGAATGAAAGAATCTCATTATAAAAAGCACAACACATTGGTTTCACCTTCAAATATTTTGATTTATGTATGTAAAATTTTCCAAGCATAAGGATGTTTTTGATTAGAAAGGCATCTTCCTTACAGTCCATAAATGATGTCATGCACCTTAAAGATCCTGAGGTTGACTTAATTATCTCGTGATCTTGACATAACAACTCGTTTTCTTGTGATCTCAACATAACAAAAGTTGGTTTTCTCGTGATAACGACTTAATTTTCTCATGATCTCGACATAACAAAAAGTTATGTCGTGATCACGACTTATTTTTTTGCTTTTATTTATTAATGTATTAAATATTATTATTATCATTATTATTATCATCATCATCATCATCATTACTGTCTTTTTTTTTCTTTTCTTTTTTTTTATTAATATCTGACCAATGTCTGGCCAGTGAGTCTGCACCGACCCTGCGAGGGGGAGAATAGCCTAACTGCAGACGTGCATTCGTGCAACACGTTAAAGGCGTTCAGAACAGCCATAATATGAGCGCAAGCACTCAGGATTAATGTACATTCATTATTATATTCATGTATATATAATTATATGTCATTATTTGCAATAATATTCCCTCAACTTCCATTAGATTTTAAAATATATAGTACATACAAACACACATATACATAGAGGTTAGATAGATAATGTTGAAATCTATTTAATTTTGAAAGATTTAGATATTGCATATATAATAATATAATAATAATAATAATAATAATAATAAGTATTATTATTGTTATTATTATTATACTTTTATAAAGATTAACATTTATAATATTATTTCACCAGATAATATTTTATAATACCATACTAATTAAAATAAATTTTATAATTCTTGGAATAATGTAATATTTGTAATTGTTATGTGTTAAATATATAAAAATGCTTTAATACAATTTGATAGCATAAAAATATTTTATATACTATTCAATAATATAATTTATAATTTAATAATCCTGTATTGTCATTAATCTATATAGGCCTAATATGTACTATTAGATCATATTAATTGTATCATTTTGTTTGCAATATTACTCATGACATGCCACTATTTAAAATATAGAAATTGTATAATAGTAATAAAAAATTAAATAATGTTTTATATTTCTGTTGAATTGTTTTATTGGGTTTTACTTTATTGTATACATCAAGCTACAAAAATGTGCTTTTAAAGTTAAATGCATAAGTGTAGAAAACACTTTTATTCACAGGTAAGGCTTATCATACATACAGTAGAAGTCAGAATTATTAGCCTCCTTTTTTTCTTTTAAATATTTCAAAATTGATGTGTAACAGAGCAAGGGAATTTCACAGTATGTCTGATACTATTTTTTCTTCTCTAGAAAGTCTTATTTGTTTTATTTCGGCTAGAATAAAAGCAGTTTTTAGGTTTTTCAAAAACCATTTTAAGGTCAAAATTATTAGCCCCTTTAAGCTCTATTTTTAGTCTATAGAACAGACCATCATTACACTGTACAATAACTTGCCTAATTACCCTAACATGCCTAGTTAACCTAATTAACCTAGTTAAGCCTTTAAGTGTCCCTTTAAGCTGTATAGAAGTGTCTTGAAAAATATCTAGTCAAATATTATTTACTGTCATCATGGCAAAGATAAAATAAATTAGTTGTTAGAAAGGAGTTATTAAAACTATTATGTTTAGAAATGTGTTGAAAGAATCTGCTCTCCGTTAAACATAAACTGGGGAAAAAATAAACAGTGGGTTAATAATTCAGGGGGCTAATAATTCTGACTTCAACTATATCCTATTTATTTTCGTATTATTGCTAATAACATGATTTTAACTGCACAGGCATCATTAATTCTCCATTGCACTGTGTTTTGACCTTTGAACTGAACTATAACTTTAGTGTTTAATGAGCAGTGATTATAGCTGTTCACTTCCACAGCTCATACCAGCGACATGCAAGCCTGACTGCAGACACAAGCACTCAAAGGGAGCGAGTGGCTTTGCTTTTGGCCCGCCTGCAGGAACACTGGAGGTGCTGCTGCGAACACCTGTGGCCATCATCACTGTTAGCCATGCAGATCTGCAGTAAGAAACGCATCACACTCCAAAAATTACTCTGCCAGTCCACTCGATATGCCTGACATCACACATCACAGTTTCTGGGCCAACGTGCTCTATCAGATGCCAAAAGCGAACAACAAATGGTGCTAATGTATGCTCACAGTTTGCTGTAATACTTTTGCAATTCCTGATGTATGTTTATCTATGCCTAATCACAGATGCTCACACAGTGATTCATTTATTTATAAATCTTTAAAATGTTGGTGTCTGGGATGCATCAAGCAACTGTATTAAGCACCATGGTTTTGTAAAACATTCACTTTAAAGTGTGATTTGACTAAACTGAGATTATAAATGGCTATTGAGACAATTTTCTCAGTTGACCTGTCTTAAAACCCTCCCTTCAAATGCAGAAGAGCCAATGATAGTTGAGTATCAGATGCACGGTGACTGGAACTTGGACATCTATTCACTTTATTTTGTGAATGTATTGGACTTTCGAGTAATTTGCTGCTGTTGGTGCTAAATGAAAAGGAAAAACAAATGACAGTAAACAGTCAGATTACTTGCACTACAAATCATAGATATATACACTATATTGCATACGGACCTTAAGCATGCGTCAATAGCGCCGCCACATTTGTACAGTGCTCCCAGGACGAATGTCATTCAACTGCATTAGTCAAGACCAAAGCCAGTCTGAAGATACTGGACTTTAGCGCTGCATACGAGTGTAATAATGGGAAAACAAAGCACAAAGGCAGAACATTTCATAGGGAAGATTTAGTTTTTTACGTTTTTGTATGTTACAAATGTTCGTGCTCAACAAGTATTGATGATAATACAGTCACTTACTGCACAGACCATAGACTGTAAAAGATATGGACGTAGTGTCCGTGACGTCACCCATAGGTTTCTGAACACTGCAAAAGAAGCCACAAGTAGGCGCGGCCAACCGTCGCCATTTTGTTAGCGCGTCATCGCGCCAAACGCGGCATACCAAATAAGGGCAAAGAGGCGGAGAGTGAGCGGAGCGACAGACACATGCTGGATTCTCAGCTTTTTGCTTAGACCTGGATTAAAACAGACTTATTACTTTGGGAGAACGCTTAATACTTCATTACCTGTGACTTGTTTGTTTTCTGACCACATGTGCTTGGTTGTACACTATATCAATAAAGTGTTTAGACTTTTAAAAACACTGTTGTAACACATTGAGCCACTAAACATTGTTCTTATGACGTTTTTCGACAGGAGGAAAACGCGAATTACTATCAAACACTTCAGATATAATTCTGTGTTAGTAAATGCAAGGCTATTTATAAAATCCAGCACTAACACTGTATGACAACGCTTCAGATGACTGTTTTATAGCCAACAGCTAATCAATCTGTCAGATTCTGGAGTGCAATACTGGTCTAAAGAACATTTAAATGATAAATGATCTTAAATAAAACAAATACATTTATAGAGATGGTATAGAAGTATATAATTTCTCTCACCTGTGAAATGGAGGCAACTTGAACGGTTTGTGAGCACAATTAAATCCACACATCATGCCATATCATCTGATAATTGCAGGAAATAATTCCAAAAGGCAAATGACTTTGTAAAGAAACATTAACCAAAACAAAAACACGATGTATGTGCCGAGATCAGCGGCTAATTAGCCAGAATCAGCTGAGGTGACGAGACAGCGAGCAGCGAGGGCTAGCTGTCACTCAAGTGGCCACGCCCTTAATTATGCAAACTTAATATAACCTAATAAAAACGAAACGGATGAGTTATAAAAAAATTCACCCCCCTCAGAGTTGTCATGAAGGGTAATCATAGCTATATGCACCAAAGCCATCGTTTGTACCAGGCTGTAAACATGTTTTATCAGCTGTAAAAATGGCCAATTTACCAATGCAGAAAGAAAGCCCTTGCACTTCCTGGAGCCAGCCCCCCAGGCGAGTCGATGAACTGCAGCTTTAGTTACTTCCGTATTGGCTTCCCGAGGGAGAGCGGGAGGTTGCCGCTTGGCACAGACCCAAAGGCAAAGTAGCACTAACTCGCACTAAATACTAGGCGTATGCTAGTTTTTTTTTGAATGAAACAATGTGTATGAAACTTTATTGTCAGCTAAGTGAACGAGTCATTCATAACAGAGATTCATTCACAAACGAATCGCTCCGTCCGTTAGAATGAGAAGTGAAAGCAGGAGAGGGGGTGTGTTTCAGGACACGGATTAGATCTAATTTAAAATCAATGCCCGTGTGATCACTTATCCACCGATGTACGAAAACGGGATGTAAAAATTATAATTTTCGTAATTTAAAAAAAATATTTGCATATTGACCACCGGGAAAACTCCCGATCATAGATATATGTATATATGTGTATATCTCTGGCTCTGGATGGCCAGTCCTCCACTGCACATTGGTCCCACATTCATTTCAAAGGAGCGCTACCCTGTACTAAAATGGCAGCTCTGTTGACGGATTCCTTCCAGTAGACAACAACAGGGTAGACAACATCTAATGTAAATATCTATGACTGCAAATCAGCCTGTTTATGACAATAAATTTACATTAAAATGATAGAATTGGTGTAGCTAGCCTGTGGGCAGCATGCCAGCATACAGTGATGCTTTCGGGAATACAGAGTTTGAGTCCCAGTTCACCAACATTCCCCTATTGTGATACCTTATACCCTTCAATGAAATGTAGGCAGTCCTGTTTTTATCTGATAATAATATGTTTTATCTAATAATCTGACAAAAATACCAGTTTCCTACAACAAACAGCATAACAAGCTGTTTTTGTGTGGCTAAAAATCAATTAATGTGGATAAGATTGGAAGTCTAATTACAATGGATGGGTTTCAATGCTATAAAGAAAGATTTGAAAATCTCTTCAGATTGATGATGTTTAAGCTACAAAATGCCTTTCGTTCTTGTAACACTGATAGTATGAGCAGTATAATTTATTTTAATCCATTTTCCATGACCATGTTCTGTGTCACCAAGAACTGGAAGCAATAAACTGTGGTATAATAAAAGCTCTGCTGCTTTTGTGCTGCATTATGCTCCTCTTCTATCAGCAATTGTTTCAGCGGTCTGGTTTCGCTTCAACGACATTCAGCCTTGCGCTGTAAAAAGTGATTAGTTGAAAAAGTAAGTGAATAGGGAACGGAGACGTATGTCTGTAGATAAACAGACTTTTGGGAGTGCGTTAGATGACCAATCACTTCTGAACATAAGAAAACGGGCCAATGAAATGTGAATTGAATTGGCGGAGCTTAGCTCCACAGCTGAACCTGATGAGCTCATCAACGCTATATCAGTCAGCTGCTGGAGTCAGCTCCTCAGAATTTGCCTGTTAAAGAGCCGATCACTCAGCTCCCAGCTGGAGACTTAGGTGCTGTGGCAGTGGAGACACACGTCTCTGTTCCCTATCCGGGGAACGTGGGTTACGGACGTAACCAGGACATTCCCCTTCATAAGGGAACTCCAACGTGTGTCTGTAGATAAACAGACTTTTGGGAGACAGTATAAAAATTGCCACAGCAGCCAAGCCCGTCACGCTCCTGATGTGCAGTTTGCCAAGCGAAGCGTGAGCGCACTTGACATCACCAACAGCGCAACCTTCCAACGTCCCCTAGGCCCAAAATATTACCATTACATGGGAATAATAAAAGAATTTAGATCGGGGGTCACAATGTGCTTTTTACCTAGCTAATATAGACTAGGGATTTTTAGAAATACGACAGTACATTGGGAAAGCGTGCCAGTCCCCGAAGGGGGAGGACGCTGCGGAGACCACCTGCTACCCAGGAGGGGAGACTTGATGATAATAAAGCATATGGACTAGTCCTAATGAGGGTGAGTACTACATATAATAAGCTGGTTAGCAGTTAGGGAAGACATGGATCAGCCTGAGAAGGGGGAACACACCGTGGTAAATAATGCAAATGGCATCACAAAAACAGGGGAATGCACATAGCTGGCACCAATCCTCAGCATGCGGGTAGACCAAACGGGCATACCAGACTACACACTGAGCCATGCACTCGACTCCTCCACTGAGTCAGGTGCTGGGGGCCTCTGAGGAATTCTCTAGGGTTCGCCTGAAAAGGGAACACCTAAAAAGTGCACACATCTTCGGGTTAGGGAGCCCGGCGCAGCAAGCGTTTGTGACACTGAGCTTAATTTCTTCGCGATTAATCGGGGTTACCCAATAATCGGGAAAAAACAGGCTCCACTCGAAGGTTATAAAACCTCACGAATGTGTTAGGTGTCGCCTGCAGATATCTGTGAGCGAGGCGCCGCGTGCTAATGCCCATGAGGAAGCGACAATTCTAGTAAAGTGCGCTCTCTCATTCGGGGGGCGCGGCTCGCCCTGGCATTGATAAGCGAGGGCGATAGCATCAACAAACGCTCTGGTTACTAAAGTAACCCTCGTTCCCCGAGGGGGGGAACGGAAATGCTATGTGGAAAAACTTCCACTATGGGGATTTCGTCAGAATCCAATCATCTGAAAGAGTATAAAAACGGGCCAATGAAATGCCAATGAGTTGGCGGCGTCAGCGTGCACAGCTGTCTTGAATGACAATCAGCCTGGCATAAAAGGCTAGCATGTGCTCAGCAACGACATCCTTTTCTAGCTGAAGAGGCTTTCACACTCAACAGCTAAGGGACAATCGTTGTGGCGAAGGAACATAGCATTTCCGTTCCCCCCCTCGGGGAACGAGGGTTACTTTAGTAACCAGAGCGTTCCCCTTCGGGAGGGGAACTTCAATGCTATGTGGAAAAACTTCCACTATGGGGAAATTTATGGAAAGCGCCACAACGAAAGAACCTTACCATGTCTCCAGTGAGGGGCGCGCCACGCAGCAGTACGAGTGCACCTGCATCGCTGGAGACACAGTCCTCCAACGTGTCCCCTGGCCCTTACTTACCTTACTTACCTTTTCTGGTTTAGATATATTTTCGGGGAGTCGTAAAATACACCTAGTAGTTTCTAGGAATTTTTAAATACGACAGTACGTTGGAAGCGTTCAGTCCCGATAGGGAGGACGCTGCGGAGGCCACCTGCTGCCCGGAGGGGGAGACCTGGTGGCAAAATAGCATATGGACTAGCCCTGAGAAGGGGAGTGCACATATGAAGAGGTGGTTAGCGGGGAGGGAAGACACGAGCCGCCTAGGAGGGGGGACTACATCGTGGCTGAGTGAGCGTATGGGATCGCCAGCGGGGATCGCACATAGCAGGCACCTATACCCAGAACGCGGGATGACCAGCGGGCATACCTACAACGTAATGGGCCAACATTTGACTGCTCCGCTGAGTCAGATGCTGGGGGCCTCGGAGGAACTCTGCAGGGTTCGCCGAGTGGGGAACTCAACTGACAAAGCGAGAAAAGCGCACGTATCTCTGTGTTAGAGAGAAAGGCGCAGCAAAGCGTTTTACAACACCTAACCGAATTTCCTCATTCACCGCTCGTGAGGAAATCAGTTCACTCGAAGATAAATCTCACAAATGCTCAGGTGTCGCCCAGCCCGCAGCTCTACAATGTCTGTTAGAGAGGCGCCGCGTGCTAACGCCCAAAAGGATCGGAGCGCGCTCCGAGTGGGGGACACGGCTCGCCCTAGCTCGATGAGCGAGGGAGATGGCATTCACTGTTCAGTGGGCCAACCTCTGTTTAGATATGGCACTTCCCATCTGCCAATCACCGTAACATATAAGAGCTGCTCAGAGGATCTAAGCTCTGAGTACGGTCCGTTATAATACGCAAGCGCGAACAGGACACCGCAATAAAGGGGCTGGGTCTGCCTCCTCCGTGGGCAGCGCTTGCAGGTTCACTACATAGTCTAAACGAGCGCTGTAGGAACCTAGGGCAACCTAGGTGGGCCGGGGTCTCAGGTAAAACGTGAGAGTGGGGCCGGCCCAAAACGCTGGCACATTTCACTGACCGAAAATGCCTCCAGATACCCGCCCATTTGACCGATGCCAACGCGACCAGCAGAGCTGTCTACCTGGACAGAAATCATATAGATACTGAGTCGAGTGATCGAGCAGACCTCTTCTAAGAGAGATCTTCAAATGGGTAAGAGAGGGGAAAGGATATATATCCACGTCTCGCGCCTCTGGGGACTGGATGATGAGGCGATGCTTTCCCAGCGCGCCGCCATCGCCGCATCCTCAGAGCGGGGATGATCGCCACGCCAACCCCTCAGTGCGGAGGGGACAGCCTTGGCTCCAGCCAACTGAAGGAGGATAGCATCACACTGATCTGGCATGTTTGGGGTTTCCTTCTCGGAGAGAAGTACACCACACAGCGAATAGACTCCACATCAGGGCATAGGCATGCCTCATAGAGGGTGCTCTAGGCCTGAGTGATGGTGTTAACCACCTAACGGTAGGTCACCTAAGTCCTCCGAGCTCCATCTATGGGCCACACGTGATGTCCATAGAACTGGGGGCGGCGGGTGCCAACGGTGCCTGTCCCCAAAGAAGAAGTTTCTTCCATGGGACATGCCAGGGAGGGGCCATCACGAAGAGAGAGCTAGAATACAGGTTTGATTGGGGCCTGAGAGGCGCAATGCATAGACCTGTTCCTCCGTCCTCCCTGACTTTACACAGCATCTGTGCGAGTAGGCTCACTGGAGAAATGCGTATTACGCACGCCCCGGGGCCAGCTGTGTAGCCAGTGCGCAGAACGCACCCATAACAGCTGGACAGTCGGGGGTGGAGCCTCCATTCTCCCAGGCGAACTGCCGTGAGAGCGCAGCGGCTGCACGGTTGAGCTCGGCGGGGAAAAATGGAATGCAGCGATTGCGCCGCGTATGACTCCGGGGGAGCAGACGGCGAGCGAGCTGAGACATGCGGCGACAGCGAATATCTCCCTTGCGGTTGATATACACCATCGCCACCATGCTGTTCGTCCTGACCAGCACGTGTTTCCCTTCTAACACCGGTAAAAAACGGTGCAGCGTGAGATACACTGCAACAGCTCCAGGCAGTTAAGATGCCAATGCAACCAGTTTCCTACCACGGAACCACAGCTGCATGCCCGCAACACACGGCCCCCCAGCGTGAACTGGAAGCATCCGTCAAACGACGACATGCCTGGACGCTTGTTCTAGAGGCCCGCGGGCCTGTAGAACACAGGGTCCATCCAGAGGCTGAGGGCGCGGCGACACAGCGGAGTGACAGTCACCCGGTGCGCGCTCGCGTGCCATGCGCGTCTAGGGACCCGATCGTGAAGCAAATGCTGAAGTGGTCTCATATGGAGCATCCGAGCGGCGAGACCGCGGCTGCGGATGTCATATGCTCCAGGAGCCTCTGAAATATTATCAGTGGGACCACATTTTCCTGTCGAACTTCTCTCAGACAGGCCAGCATCAGCCCGGCGCGCTCTCGGGGGAGGCCGCGCCGTCATGGTGATCGAGTCCAGCTCCAACCCGAGAAAAGAGTTGCTCTGCACGGGGGCGAGGCTGCTCTTTTCTCGGTTGACCTGAAACCCCAATTGGTCGAAGTGCCGAAACACCCTGTCTCTGTGCGTAATCAATTAATCCCGCGAGCGCGCTGAAATCAGCCAGTCGCTTGAAATAATTGAGTATGCGGATGCCCGCAAGCCGAAGCTGGGGCACCCTCCGCGAGCTTGGTGAAAACCCGCGGAGACAGAGAGAGCCAAAAGGGGAGGACTTGTACCGCCAGGCTCGACTTCAGACGCAAACCGCAGGAAACTGACGGTGGCGTGGAAGTATGGAGACATGAAAGTACGCGTCCTTCAGGTCTACTGCTGCAGACCAATCCCGAGGACGAACGCTCCGGAGGGTGCGCTTCTGCGTAAGCTTTCTGAACGGCAGCTTGTGAAGCCAGCGGTTCAAAAAGCGCAGATCAAGGATTGGCCGTAGCCCACCGCTCTTTTTGGGTACGATGAAGTGCGGGCTGTAAACCCGCTCTCCATCCCGGCTAGAGGGACCGGTTCGATTGCATCCTTCGCCAGGAGGACAGCAATCTCCTCTCGCAAGACAGGGGCGGACGCAGGGCTGACCCTGGTGAAATACACACCCGTGAACTTGGGAGGCCGTTTCGCGAACTGAATCGCGTAGCCGAGTCTGATCGCGCGGATGAGCCATTGCGATGGGCTGGCCCGCGCTAACCAGGCAGGCAGAGCCCTCGCAAGTGGCTTCGTCCGCACGATCGCTGACGTACCAGCGGTGGGGCAGCGCGGAGTGGGTGGGCTCAACCGGGAAGCACTGGGGTCCCACAGGAGAGCAGGAGGCAAGAGCTTCACTCTTGTCTCGCACCCGTACTCCGGAGGTGGGGCTGGGAGGGGGAGAGAAAGGAGACCGTTCTCCCTCGCTCCGCGAGCCACTGGCGAAGTGCACCGATCCTGCGAGCTGGAAAGCATAGCGTCCCAGACTGGCAGTGTTCGGGCTGTCACATCCGGGGAAGGGAAAAAATGCTCTTTCTCTGAGGTTTTGATAGCGTTTTTTAACGCTGTTTAGAAGAAGAGCCCCGCCCTCCAGCGGGGAAAGAGCAAATTTCCTCCTCTCCAGATGGCCCGTCTCAGGGACGCTTCGCGGTTCGTTTACCGAACTTAGCGGCGTCCTGGGGCGGGGAGCGCTGGTTGCCTGCGAGATGCTCGGCGCAGCCGCTTGGCCAGAGGCGCAGGCGGGGGCGACCGAGCAAAGCCGCAGGCGGGCGCTCTCGGCGTGAAGCAGTGGATCTGGATGGCTCGGCGGGGAGGAGCGGTTTTACGATCCCGCCGAGAGATGGTATTACCCATCGCCTCCGACTGCTCGCTCACCGGCGTGAATTCCTGGGCGAATTCACTGACGGTGTCGCCGAACAGGCCAGCCTGGGATATGGGTGAGCTAAGAAAGTGAACTTTGTCAGCATCACGCAGATCACCAGGTTTAGCCCGTGGTGGCGTTCCTGGGCCACTAATGTGACCATCGTCCTTCCCTGGGGCACACACAGCCGACTTCAGTCGATAGCTGTGCGGAGCTCATGCTCAGTCCTGGGTCGGAACCATCCCCGCGCAGCTGGGCCAGCGCCTGCGCTAGGGAGCGCTGGTAGGTGGCCGTAGCATGCATGGTGAGGGCGGAGGCGCACGCAGCGCACTGCGTGGGCTTCCTGTGCACATCCAGGAAGAAGGGGACGTGGAGGCTTAGAAGGTCTTGCCTTCTTTATCTCCTCCACATCACACCCCTCTAGTCGGTCCGTCCGCGGGGCTGGGGGATAAACCATCTCCAGACCCACGGCCGAAACAGCCTGGGAAGCACGGCTGCAAAGTCTGCTTCTGGATTCGACGCCACGCCCATCATCCCGGAGGAAGAGAGCAGGTTCGAATCCTCATCAGACAATGACAACCAACCCTCCAAGGATGGTGAGGATGAAAGCGCACGCAGATCGGGCAGAAAAAAGTGCCCTCCAAGACTGCGTGAGCTTACTGCGCACTTTCCGGGAAGAAGGGGACGGAAGGCTTAGAAGGTCTTGCCTTCTTATATCCTCCACATAACACCCATCTAGTCGGTCCGGCCGGCGGGGCTGGGGGATAAACCATCACCAGACCCACGGCCGAAACAGCCCGGGAAAGCACGGCCATCATGTCTGCTTTTTAGATGCCAACACCGTGCTCTCCACCCCGGAGGGAGGGAGCGAGCGGGTTCGCATCCTCATCAGACAATGACAGCCCATCCTCCGATGCAGCGATGGACATCTGATCCTCGGTGTCATCAAGTGAGAGGGCGACCACCCGAGGATGGAGCGCTTCTCTCACCTGAAGCTTGGATGGAGCGCGTGGAGGAGCGAGAGGTCCGCGAGCCCGAGGGCGGCGGATTTACTCCCACTGAAACCCTCAGATCTGCCCGAGTGCCAACCGCAGTGCGGGGGACAACTGGGGTGGGTCGCTCTTTTGCAAGAGCGAGCCGCGATCTTAACTGCGCAGCAGACATGACATCACAATGATGGCATGCACTGCCCGCGAGCACCGCATCAACATGCTGGACCCCCAGACATGAAACGCAGTGCTCGTGCCCATCATCCGGGGACAGGAAACCACCGCAACCAGAAACGCACGGTCGGAGCGACGTCTTGAAAAAGACGCGCTGCACAACCGTGTTGCTCTTTAGGAAACTTGCTTCCTATATACATACCGCTCTTGGAGGACCGGACCCAAAGGACGCCAGGCAAGGGAGAACAACCCAGCTCGACCATCTGCCACTGCGTATACACGCTCTGGACCGGGAGAAGCTGCTTCTCGATCTCTCTCTGTAGACACAGGTTGGAGATACCCTCATAGACTCTCTCAGAAGCTCGTGAAAGGCTCTGAAAGCGAAAAGGATGTCGTTGCTGAGCACATGCTAGCCTTTTATGCCAGGCTGATTGTCATTCAAGACAGCTGTGCACGCTGACGCCGCCAACTCATTGGCATTTCATTGGCCCGTTTTTATACTCTTTCAGATGATTGGATTCTGACGAAATCCCCATAGTGGAAGTTTTTCCACATAGCATTGAAGTTCCCCTCCCGAAGGGGAACCAGTGGGCCAACCTCTGCTTTGATACGGCACTTCCCTTCTGCCGACCACCATAACAGATAAATAGCTGTTCACATGATCTTAAGTTTTGCGTTCGTTTGCACGTAAAGGCGCAAAGCGCGAACGGGGCAAAGCAGTGAGTGGACTGGGCCTGCCTCCTCCGAGGGCAGCGCTTGCAAGTTCACCACCTGATCTCTAAATAGGGTGGTAGGAACCTTGGGCACATAGCCAGATCGGGGTCTCAGGATAACGTGAGAGTAACCCGGCCCGAATTCAAGGCACGATTCGCTGACCGAAAATGCCTCCAGATCTCCAACTCTCTTGAACGATGCCAATGCGATCAGCAGAGCTGGCTTTAATGACAGAATTTTAAGTGATACCGAATCGAGTGGCTCGAACGAATCTCTCCGCAGACCTGCCAGGACTACAGAGAGATCCCAAGAGGGCATGAGAGGGGGGGTGGTATAGATTTAATCGCCCGCGCCTCTGAGGAATCGGATGATTAGATTATGCTTCCCGAGCGTGTTGCCATCCACCGCATCATGATGAGCGTAGATGGCAGCCACGTAAACCTTCAGTGTGGAGGGTGACAGCCTACACTCCTACTTATCCTGAAGAAAGGATAACACAATGCTAATCTGGCAAGTTCGGGGGTCTTCTTGGCAAAAAGCACACCACTCAGAGAATAGACTCCACATCAGGGTGTAGGCATGCCTCGTAGAGGGTGCTCTAGCCTGAGTGATGGTGTTAACTACCGAAGCTGGTATGTCACCTAAGTCTTCTGCGCTCCGTCTATGGACCACACGTGGAGGTTCCAGAGATCTGGGCGCGGGTGCCATAGGGTGCCACGTCCCCTGAGAGAGGAGGTCCTCCCTCAGAAGAATGCGCCAAGGAGGGGCCGCCGCGAGGAGTGTGAGTTCGGAAACCCAGGTTCGGTTGGGCCAGAGAGGCGCAAACAAACAAGACCTGCTCCTCATCCTTCCTGACTGCACAGTGTCTGTCCGATTAGGCTCACTGGGGGAAACGCATATTTGCGTATGCCTGATGGCCAGCTGTGAGCCAGTGCATCCGTGCCGAGGGGGGCCTCGGTCAGGGAATAAAACATCTGGCAATGTGTGTTCTTGGGGGAAGCAAACAGGTCGACCTGGGCCTCCCCGAAGCATGCCCATATCAGCTGTCCCAAATCGGTGTGGAGTCTCCATTCTCCTCTGAACACTAGCTGTCGTGAGAGTGCATCGGCTGCACGGTTGAGCTCGCCCGGAATAAGAATGGCGCGCAGTGATTTCAGCTGCATATGACTCCAGAGGAGCAGACAGCGAGCGAGCTGAGACATGCAGCGAGAGGGTATACCCCCCATACGGTTGATATAAGCCGCCGTCGCCATGCTGTCCGTCCTGACAAGCACATGTTTCTGCTCCAGCACTGGAAAAAAGCGGTGGAGAGCTAGATACACTGCCAACAGCTATAGGCAGTTGATATGCCAATGCAGGCGGGTTCCGGACCACGAACCCCTCAGATGCATGCTCGTTGCACATGGCCCCCCAGCCTGTGCTGAAGGCATCTGTTGTTACGACAACATGCCTGGATACTAACCCTAGGGTCACGCCAGTCCATAGAAAAGCCAGATCCATCCAGGGGCTGAGGGTGCGGTGACACAGCGGAGTGATGTACACCCGTTGTGTACCAGCGCGCCATGCCCATCTGGGGACTCGATCGTGAAGCCAATGCTGAAATGGTCTCATATGAAGCAAACCGAGCGGCTTGACCGTGGCTGCGGATGCCATATGCCCCAAGAGCCTCTGAATAAATTTCAGTGGGACCACTATCTTCCTGTCGAGCTCGTTCAGACAAGAAAGCAGTAGCCTGGCGTGCTCCTCGGAGAGGCGCGCAACCATGGTGGTCGAATCCAGCTCGAACCAGAGATAAGAGATCCTCTGCACAGGGCAAAGTTTGCTCTTCTCTCGGTTGACCCGATACCCCAACTGGTCAAGATGCCGAAGCACCCTGTCTCTGTGCATAATCAACTGATCGCGAGAGGAGGCTAAAATCAGCCAGTCGTCAAGATAGTTGAGTATGCGAATGCCCGCAAACCGAAGGGGCGTGAGGGCACCCTCCACGAGCTTAGTGAAAACCCGCGGAGACCGAGAGAGCCCGAAGGGGAGGACTTTGTATTCCATATGCTCGTCCTTCAAACGCGAACCGGAGAAATGGGTGGTGGCGTGGAGGAATGGAGACGTGAAAATACGCGTCCTTCAGGTCTATAGCTGCAAACCAATCCCGAGGATGGATGCTCTGGAGTAAGCGTTTCTGCGTGAGCATTCTGAAAGGCATCTTGTGTAAATGACAGTTCAGTCTGCGCAGATCTAGGATCGGTCTTAACCCCCCGTTCTTTTTGGGCATGATGAAATACGGGCTGTAAAACGCAGATTTCATCTCGGGTGGAGGGACCTGCTCGATTGCATTCTTCGCCAGGAGGACAGCAATCTTCTCTCGCAAGACAGGGGCGCTCTCGGGGATTAACCCTCGTAAAATGAACACCCGTGAACTTGGGAAGGCGAATAGCGAACTGAATCGCGTAGCCGAGTCTGACCGTCCGTATGAGCCACTGCGATGCGCTGGGCAGTGCTAACCAGGCTGGCAGAGCGCGCACTAATGGCACCATCGGAGCGATTGCTGACGTGCCAGCGGAGGGGCAGCACGGGAGGGGAGTGCTCAAAATAAGAAGAGCTGAAAATAAGAGAATTTCTCTTACCTTCCTCCCTGGATCCCACGGTGAGTCCGGAGTGAGAGAAAGGAGTCCGTTCTGCTGCACTCTGAGGGCCTGAGGCAAATGGTCCTGGCGCTGCGAGCTGGAAGGCGGAGCGTCCCAGACTGGCAGTGCTCGGGTTGGCGCATCCAGAGAGAGATGAAACTGCTCTTTTATTGAAAACTTGGTTGCCGCTAGCCTGAGGGCTAGCAGCGGTGTTAAAGTCGATGATGTGGACTGTGATGGTCCTCGGCCCCCCACCGAGAAAAGAGCAGGTCCCATCTTCTCCATATGACTCGTCTCAGGGATGCTTCACGGTCCGTTTAACGGTGCCCTGGGGCGGGGGCGTCACAGTCCCGCGAAAGGCTTGGCAAAGCGTAGCAGATGTTGAAGCTGCAGGTGGACGGAGCAGCTTGAGGATGGAGCAGCGGGAGGAGCAGTTATCCGAGCCCGCTGATAGATGACTTCTCTCGTCGATTTGGACTGCTCTTTCACCACAGAGAATTCCTGGGTGAACTCCCCAACGCTGTCGCCGAACAGGCCAGCCTGGGATATGTGAGTGTTAAGAAAGCAAGCTTTGTCAACGTCTCTCATATCAGGCAGGTTCAGCCAGAGGTGGCGTTCCTGGACTACTAATGTGGCCATCATCTTCCACAGGGCATGAGCAGCCAATTTGGTGGTCATGAGAGCATAATCGGTTGCCGTGCGGAGCTCATGCATCAAGTCTGGGGAAGAACCGCCCTCCCGCATCTCGGCCAGCTTCTCGGCTTGGTAGCGTTGATAGGTGGCCATAGCATGCAGAGCGGATGCGGCCTGGCCTGCAGCAGTGTAGGCTCTGGCCGTGAGAGACTCAGATAACCTGCATGCTTTGGAGGGGACCCCACGGCCGAAGCAGCCCAGGAATAACACGGCTAACATGTCCGACTCTAAATCCAAAACCTCGCTGACATCCCGGAGGATGGCAGAGGGTCTGGATCTTCATTGGAGCATGTCAGCCCGCCCTCCGATGCAGTGATGGACATCACATCCCCGGTGTCATCTAATGAGAGCACGGCCAACCCGGAGGATGGACCAGCGCTCACACTCGAAGCAGAAACAGAGCGCACTGATGAGGAGTGAGGGGTCCGCAGGCCCAAGGCAACGGATTAGCCCCCACTGTAACCCTCAGGCCTGCCCGAGTGCTAACCGCTTGGCGGGGAGCAGCAGGGGTGACTTGCCCTAATACAAGGGCTCGCCGCGACCTCTGTTACGCAACAGTCAAGCCTTCGCAATGCAGGCAAGTACTGTCCGCGAGCACCGCCTTAACATGTTGGACTCCCAAACATGTGATACAGTATTCGTGCCTGTAATCTGGAGCGAGAAAACCACCACATCCAGAGTGCACGGTCAAAATGACAATCTTTAAAAAGAAGCGCTACACGACCGTGTGCTCTCATAGGGAATTCTGCTCTTTTTGAAAACTGTTCTTTCAGGTCACCAGCGAAATGCCAAGGGGACGGGAAACCCAGCTCGACTGCCGCTAAAACGTTTTCCCCCACACTGGTGAAGGTAAGGCTTTTCTTCAACTTGGAATTCAGCTCAGCAGAAGGGTTCTTCATTCTCGTGATCTGGTCCGAAGCAACAATTCTGAGGAGCTAACTCCAGCAGCTGACTGATATAGCGTTGATGAGCTCATCAGGTTCAGCTGTGGAGCTAAGCTCCGCCAATTCAATTGGCATTTTATTGGCCCGTTTTCTTATCTTCAGAAGTGATTGGTCGTCTAACGCACTCCCAAAAGTCTCTTTGTCTACAGACACACGTTGGAGTTCCCTTATGAAGGGGAACTCATTGTCTTCTGATTATTAAGTAAATGAACTGTGCATAAATATAAAAAGTAAGTTACAACAGAACTACCTGCATTTTTTAAAGTGAAGTTAACATTTTTAAGGCAATGGGTTTACTCACTTTACAGTGTACTCTGCTTTTCTCTGCATGTGCCATAATTAGTTTTGAATACTCTAGTTCATCCATTAACATAATTTCTACAGGAGTTCCATAATGTGATGAAGATGACAACTCCACAGATTCCACACTCAAACACAGTAGCAAACAGATGTCTTTGTTTGTTGTGAATGTGAGCCCTCTAGTGGCAAAAAGAACACATTAATTTAATTTCACATTGAGCAGTAGTGGTCCTTCTGTGTTCAAAATTTATTAAACAACTCAGGACAAAGTTTTGACAGTTAGCACACTGTTTGTTCAAGTTAGCAAAAGTATATGAGATGATGGGGCTTAGCTATAGATCAATACAAAAATAGATACTTGGACCTGAAAACAGTATTTTATACATCACAACTTTAACAAGCAAATTGAGATTCAATTGCTTTGACTTGTCTGTGCTTCCTCTGATTCTCTCAAATCTACATTTTATTTTCTCTAGAGATGCCAAAGCTGGACCCTTTTTTTCTCTCTCTTTTCCTCATCTCGGTCGGTAGTGTGTGCTTATCAAGTATTCATTAGGATTATCGGATGAGCAGAAAATGTCATGTCAGAATTATTCTTATCCGAGCAGTTTTTATGAGGTTATGAACCAGATTTAAATGCTCGTCCAAACTTCTGAAACTGTAGCAGATTGTATTTAATTGCTATTGTGACATTAACAGGAGAAGGATAAAAATAATAAATAAAAGATAACGCAAAAGTCAAACCCATTTAAAGTTAGAATAGATTTTGTAAAGCAAAATACACAAATATTAGGTGGAAATGTTATTTAAGTATTATTATTCCTAATAAGAGTTATTGAACAAAATAAAAGTGGAATTTGTTCATCAATCTCTCGTAAAAAAAAAAAAAAAAAGTCTTTAAAAATCTCTGTGGCTTACAAGACCTGACAGAAGTCTTGTCGTCTATCCAAGTTTTAGGAACAACAAAAATACTTCTAGTTGATCATTATCAGAAGTGACTTATGTGAAAGGCTAAGGCCTCTAGATTACACTTATTTTACCAAAATAAAATATGATTATGCCTTGATTTTTTAAATAATTTTATTAGGACAGTAGGGTCTGACTTGCTTAGACAGTCTTACTCTTGTCACTTAACAGAAATAATGTACAGTATAGAATATAAAGTCATGGTACAGTAGAAAAGAGTTAATTTTGTGTGTGACTCCCATGTGCTTGGAGGACTGCATCTGTACATCTCTGCAATGACTCTAATAACTTATCGATGAAGTCATCTGGAACGGCAAAGAAATCATTATTGCAGGACTCCCAGAGTTCATCAAGATTCTTTGGATTCATCCTCAATGCCTCCTCCTTCCTCTTACCCCAGACAGGCCAATCCTGGAGCACCTTGACCTCTTTTGCTTTCAGGAATTTTGAAGTGGAGGTTGAAGAGAAGGAGCACTATCCTGATGAAGAATTTGCCCTCTCCTGTGGATTGTAATGTAATGGGCAGCACAAATGTCAGATGTTGCCATCCACTCTTCAGATCTCTTGCATGCCCCCATACTGAATGTAACCCCAAATTATGATTTTTCCTTCACCAAACTTGACTGATTTCTGTGAGAATCTTGGGTCCATGCACATTTCAATAGGTCTTCTGCAGTATGTGTGATGATTGGGATGCAGTTCAACAGTTGATTCATCAGAAAAATCTACCTTCTGCCACTTTTCCAAATGATCAACTAGAAGTCAAGTTATTATTTGTTGCTCTTACAACTGGGATCAACGACAAGACTTTTGTCAGGTAGTGTAGTTTTCTTAGTAAAACAAATAAAGTGAATTTGAAATGTTACTTTTTTATAAAGGAATAGGTAACAAAAAATAAACATTTTAATAGCATTCTATTATATAAGTAATATTTTAAAATGAGATATAGCCACTTTATTTGTATTTTTTTAATATAGTTTGGTAAAAAAAAAAGTTTTGACTTTGCATGTGGGTTTGCTTATTATGTTAGTAGCAAAAATCACATTAACTTGCAACAGACCAGTAACAGACAAACCATTTTCAAACAGCATGACGCATTTTCACAATTATTACCATTTAGTAAACTAGCATTAGAGTTCAATGTTACTGGATAAACCTTGTTTTAATTATGTGTTTCTTTAAAAAAAAAAAAAGATGTTTGTTTTGGTAATATTTAAAGTTTGATCATTTGCTTTTGCGTTTGAAGTGGCGTTTTTTCTCTGATTGCTTCAGCCACAATATTCTTAACCACACTCTCTTACCGTTAGTTTGCTATGAGAGAACGATGCGCAAAAAGAAAACCCCACCATTTATTTAATATTTTGCAACAGTAAGAAGTGCATCAACAAACTAATTCTCAGCAACTTTCGGTTCATGCAAATGTGATAATCATAATTCATGCCATGCACATCACATAGAATGTCTATTTCTCAATTATGTATTTGATTACAGATTTTGTGAGGTTATTTTAAAGTCAGAATGCAATCAAAATGTACTCTACTCTTCTTATATTTATTTGTATATAGTAGTGCCTGTTGTAAACAATGTATCTGTGCACTTTATTGTTTTGTAAAACTGTATTTGCCCTCAGAATCTTTAATCAAATAGCGTAACCTTCCCTCTCCCTCAAAACAACTTTACTTCACTTCTGGTCACATGGAATGCCTTTAGGGTGGGGCTATCACTACAGGTCTACCCTGCTTTGATCCATTCGTCAATCTTTTTCATTTTGTTAGCAAATTTTGTTCCCAAAAGATGAAATCAAGGACCGTTTCAATTGGATATACAGTTTTTTACAATATGGGAAAAAAGGACAATCTCAACTTCCATTTGATGGTTACTTTACATGGATAGTTTGTAAAAAAAAATTACAAAAATTAAAACATAAAACAAACAATCAAACTAATAAAGTGGAAATAATTGTAATAATTTTTCATTTATTATTCAAGAAGAGGTTCCATGTGGATTAGACAGTCACAGCTGAGTAGCTGTCTGCCTCTTAAACAGGATCTGCATTACATTTGTGGTTTGGCATCCAGTTTAGGCTAAATCTGAAATTTCAGAGCTGAAGAATTATTTATTAGCGCCTCTGTACTGCAACTCATTAAAACAGCATGACATCACCACAACTCTTTGCCATAAGTTAAGAAATCCTCTTACTGAAATGACAATTTTCCATTTGTGAAAAGCCATCTATTCATTTGTGTTGAATTATTTACTCGATATCTACTTAACGCAACAATAAATCAGCACTGCAGCAGGCAAACTTTGCCTTAACACTGTTGTGCGTCTTATGCTTGAGGTGCCCCTGACCTTTAATGACTTTGTTGTCCTGTTTTGAATGTATAATTAAAAAAAAAAGACAAGATTAATGGTGTCAGTATTTATGAAGTAAAACTGGCTGGCAGGAGGTTGAAGACCGTGAGCCAGCAGTTTTGGAGCATCTCTGGCACAAAGCTCTTCATGTGCTGAAAGTGAAGGCCAATATTTTCATGCCTGTCATCTGATAACCATCCTCATCTACAAGTTATTTTGTTATCAACAGTGGAATCGCCCACGGTAAATGATCCCGTGTCGTTGCTTAAAACACAAAATGGCACCAAAGTCATTCTGTGCAACATATATAGCCGAAAAAAAAGAATAATCATCAGCAGGACTCCACACAGCAGACAGCACTCGCCCACAGCACATTTTACATGGAATGAATCATAATTGAGAGTCTTATGAAGCCTTTGCCCATTCGGAAAAAAAAAAACACACACACTGAAGACGAAGGCACATTTTCTTTGCTTGCTAATTAAACTGGTATTATACATTTTTATACAAAACACTAAATAAAATGCTTTACTCAGGAGGCAATTTGCATATGCATTTTGTCAGTAAAGCTGGTTCTAGTAAACTTCCAGCCTGTGCTTTATGATGAAGTAGCTCTTACTAAACAGAGGCATAGATCATTGATACGCTATGAAAGAATTGATTTCAAAATGACGCTTCTTGTTGAACCTTCTTGACCTCAGACTGGGGCGACGGTTCATCTTACAGCAAAACAATGACCTGAAACACAATATCAATGTAGTGGCTTCACAACAACTCAGTGAATGTTTTTGTGTGGCCCAGCCAGAGCCCAGACCTAAATCATATTAAACATCTCTGGAGAGATCTGAAAATGGCTGTGCACCATCATTTCCCATCCAACCTGATAGAGCTTGAGGGGTACTGCAAAGAGGAATGGGCAAAAATTCCCAAAGACAGGTGTGCCAAGCTTGTGGCATCATATTCTAAAAGACTTGAGGCTGTAATTGCTGCCAAAGGTGCATCAACAAAGTATTGAGCAAAGGCTGTGAATACTTATGTACATGTGATTTTTCAGCTTTTTTATTTTTTAATAAATTTGCAACAATTTCAAAAAACTCCTTTTTCACATTGTCATTATGGGGTATTGTGTTTAGAATTGTGAGGGAATAAATGAATTTAATCTGAAGACTTTAGCGCTGCATATGGGTGTAGTAACGAGCAAACAAAGAAACCAAAGCTTGATAATACAGTCACTTACTGCACTGACCATAAGGCAAAGTAGCACCAACTCACAGTAAATGCTAGGCGTATGCTGGTTTTGTTGAATAAAATCAGCAAACAATGTAAATTAAATATGACAAGAAGACGCTGCGGTGCTAGAAACTTGTATTATTGTCGGCAAAGTGAAGTAACGGCTAGTTTTTGAAGTAACTTTAAAGTTATTTTCCTCTTCTTTTCTTGTTGATGTTGTTGTTGTTGTACTTCTTCTTCTTCTTCTTCGTCTTCTTCTTCTTCTTCTTCTTCTTCTTCTTCTTCCTGTTCTTCTTTTGTTCTTGTTCTTCTTCATCTTTTCTTCCTCTTCTTCCTCTTTTTCTTCTTTTCTTCCTCTTCTTCTTCTTCTTCTTCTTCCTCTTCTTCTTCTTCTTTTGTTCTTGTTCTTCTTCATCTTTTCTTCCTCTTCTTCTTCTTCTTCCTCTTCTTCATCTTCTTCTTCTTTTTCTTCTTTTCTTCTTCTTTTTTTCCTTCTTCTTCTTTTTGTTTTCTTCTTCTTCTTCTTCTTCTTTTATTTTCTTCCTCTTCTTCATCTTCTCACAAACTTTGATGTTTCGCACTGAAAACAGGAAGTTGTTATATGTCATGCGTTGTCTGTTCTCTCTCAAAATCCCACACATTTGATGAGTCCTCAACTTGAATATGTTACTTGTCAGTATCCCGTTACATTTATAGCGCTTCCCTGCTGGCAGCAGGAAATGACATGCTTTACACTGTAACAAACCCCTCCTAGAAGTTCTATCAGATTGAATCCAAGTTTTGTTTATAAATATATAAAGTTGAAATCAGAATTATTAAACCACCTTTAGTTAATTTTTCTTTCTTAAATATTTGCCAAATGATGTTTAACAGAGCAAGGAAATTTTCACAGTATGTCTAATAATATGTTTTCTTCTGGAGAAAGTCTTATTTGTTTTATTTCGGCTAGAATAAACGCAGTTTTTAATTTTTTATAAACTAACTTAAGGTCAAAACTATTAGCCCCTATTTTTAAGCTATTTTTTTCGATAGTCTACAGAACAAACCATTGTTATACAATAACTTGCCTAATTACCCTAACCTGCCTAGTTAACCTAATTAACCTAGTTAAGCCTTTAAATGTCACTTTACGCTGTATAGAAGTGTCTTGAAAAATAAATTAGCTGAAATTTCAGCTTAAATTATTATTGTCTTCTGTTCTCATAAGGCCCGGGTGCAGGTCCCTTTTGTTTTGTTCTGACCAATAACCATTGCTAAAAATACATTTACAACAAAAAAAGTTTTAATAGTTAAACATATGAAATGCATTATTTGTTTGTCTGTTTATTTATTTATTTAGTTAGTTAGCTAGTTCTCCACCTTGCAACAGCTTTAAATATAATATACCTTTAAATCACTTTCTGTGTATTTGTTTGTGTATATTGGTTAGTTGTTTATTTTAAATAACTTTGTTCTTTTTGTTGCAACAATGAATATCCAGTCCGTTTATTAATTTATATTTAATTATTGGAACCAACAATACATTACATTAAATATAATTCAAATGTTTTTTTTTCCATGTTCTCTTTTCTTCTTTTTTTTGTGAAGACTTACAGCATTGCACTTAGCTCTAGTAAGGCACATGTAACATGTAACTCATCATCTGATTTGTCCATGTAAGCATATGAGACCTCATTGGCTCTGATGACTTCATGCTCATGTATGTGCATGTCTATCTTGTCTGTGAATGCTTGCCATATTAATCCATTGTCTGCCTCATCTCTACACAACCTCTGATAACCAGTGACCCCCAGTTTCTTGTTACCAGCAGAAAATCCTTTGTTCCAGCACATTAATTGAACAAGATTTCTGTTTTAATTGAATTGCAATGGCCATCTGCCTGTACTTAAAAGTGCCAGGTGTGAGATGTTAAAAGCTCATTCTCTGAGGCTGTGTGCAGTCAGAAAGTCGTCCATTAGCTATGTTGCGAAAGAAATGTTTATGACCAGAAACTGTGGCTCTGGAGAATTTGGTTTGAGCCCACAGGCAGCATATATTGGTCTGCTCCATTGTGGAAAGCATCTGTGATAGAGAGTGTTCTCACAGTTCATTTACACACAGCCTCTTTCTGCACTTGTGATGGAGCAGCAGCTATTAGAAGTGTTTGATCTGCACCTTGGCAGCAGTGCTGATGAGAGAAAGCTCTAATGATACTATACTCTACACAAGATTACCTACAACACTTGACGCAGCACTTATTTGTTGCCGGAATTATAACTTCCTCAGGGCGAGATTGGAGTCTTTACAAGCAAAGCATGTTTTACTATTGAATATTTAGTGTATTAAATGTTGGACTTAAGCACATCAGGTCTCTTATACTGTAGTTCTTGAGATGTAAAATGTTTTTCGCTGATGTTACAGGAGATGAGCAAGCACAGCAGATGTTTTTAACAGGTTTATAGTTGAAGACAAAATTATTTTGAGTTATTTTTTACATTTTGTCATACAGTGCTCGGCATATAGGAGTACACCCCTCACAAATCTCTCAATTAAATTAATATTCTACAATACTATATTTGTGCATATACATTAGATTAGTCAGTATCTGGAGCTAATCTAAAATATTAATTTACAATAACGGTAAAATAATAATTTGTAAAAATAAAAATTTAATTTGTAGCCCAGATTTTTATCTAAGGGAAAAATTTTAAGTAAACAAAAATATACAAATTTTAATTTTTTAATTATGTATTTTTTGCAATATTTTGCATCATTTTAAATGTATTATCTTTTTATTTCTGGAGATGTTTGGTCATATTATATATTAAAATATAAATATTATTGTAATAAATATATTATTTTAATAAATCTGTTTCCTTCAAATGTGCCAAAATATATGATGTATGTCCAAAATGTGGTATAACCGTGTATGCTGAGCACTTTGTATATACAGTTGAAGTCAGAATTATTAGCCCCCCTGAATTATTAGCCACCCTGTTTATTTTTCCCCCCAATTTCTGTTTAAGGGAGAGAATATTTTTTCAACACAGTATTAATAACTCATTTCTAATAACTGATTTATTTTATCTTTGCCATGATGACAGTAAATAATATTTGACTAGATATTTTTCAAGACACTTCTATACAGCTTAAAGTGACATTTAAAGGCTTAACTAGGTTAATTAGGTTAACTAGGCAGGTTAGGGTAATTAGGCAAGTTATTGTATAATGATGGTTTGTTCTGTAGACTATCGAAAAAAATATAGCTTAAAGGGGCTAATAGTTTTGACCTTAAAATGGTTTTTTAAAAAATTAAAAACTGCTTTTATTTTAACCAAAATAAAACAAATAAGTCTTTCTCCAGAAGAAATATTACTTCAGACATACTGTGAAAATTTCTTTCTCAAATGATGCTTAAAAGAGAAAGGCAATTTTTCACAGTGTTTCATATCATATTTTTTCTTTCCTTTTAGGCTGTAATAAAAAAAAAAACTATAGAAACGATCAAATTATTTTTTTTTCTTCTCTCGGTTGGCTACAGAACAAACTACTGTTGTCCAATGACTTGCATAATTAACCTAACTTGCCTAGTTAACATAATTAACTTAGCTTTTAATTAGCATGGTAAGTCGAATCTTGGAAAATAGCTAGTGAAATATTATGTACTTTCATCATGGCAAAGACAATAGAAAATTAGTTATTAGAAATGAGCTATTAAAACTATTTTGTTTAAAAATGTGATAAACTTGCAAAGAATTTAAAAAATTGTTATAATTTCAAAGGAGGGCTAATCATTTTTTCTTTGACTTTTTTTTAACACAAGATAGTAACAAGATGTGTTTTCTCAGACCTACAGCATGAAACCTATGATTGCATGGTTTAAACACACACACACACACACACACACACACACACACACACACACACACACACACACACACACACACACACACACACACACACACACACACACACACACCATACCTGTCAACATTGAGATGTGAAAATAAGGGATATGCCCACCATAATAAGGGATACCCCCCCACACACACCCCCAAAAAAATCCCCAGAAAAAATTCCCAGAATTACTAAATATGTTCTTCTGGAGCTGTTTCATTGTAAATAAACAGTTAAACGGTTTTTATTATTATTTACAAAAGAAAAATGAATAGTATACATTAGCAGCAAACAAATTAGCAAACAGTTCAGCTTATTAAAATTATCTATTAGAATATCTATTCTAAAGAATTAGAATAAAGTTATCAAATCTCATAAATGTTTTCTTCAGTGTATAACTTACACATTCTGATTGAAGAGCAGTGAATGAATCTTATTTATTTGGATTTTTCTTTTGATTACATTACATAACAGAGGTGTTAATTTAAAAAATGCACAAATCTAACGTTATATTGAAATCATTCGATTGCTTTCCTTACTTTTTATGCACATTTAGGACAAAGTTAGTTGTATTAAAAAAAAAAAAAACACGAATATCGAAATCTTTAGATATTATTATTAATTATGAGTATATGTCTGATCAAACACGCACCCAAAAACCAAGACTTTCGCTCCGCTGCCTCCGCTTCAAAACGCGTCTACAGTCCATTTGGGAAACAGCGTCGATTTATCACTATGGAGCACGTCAGCTGACAGTCACGCACCGATATATGACTGTTTTGAAGACTGCATAGGAGGGGCGACGGCACCTGTAATGAAAAGGAAGGGAATCCCACAGTTTTTTTTATTTATTTCAAAGTGTTTTCATGTCTAAATAAAACAAAAGCACAGAACAGACTCACATTTAAGACCAAGGGGCATTCGCTGGTGGTTCGGCGGTATGGGTTGCATATAGGGAGGATCGGCTCTTTAATGTTTATTGCCACCCTTCAGAGAAAGACTGAAAATACGAGTGAAATACAGGAGAAATACCTTTAGGATGATAGCAGGATAGAACTGTAAAATACGGGAGAATCCCAGGAAAAACGGGAGGGTTGACAGGTATGACACACGCACACACACACACACGCACACACACACACACACACACACACACACACACACACACACACACACACACATTTGTTTTTGTGAAAAGTGAGTACGTTACATAGGCTTCCATTCATTTTATACAGATCAAACCGTATATTATATTGCCCTCACCCCACCCTACCCCTAAACCCAACCATCACAGGAGACAGTGTACAGCTTTACTCCCTGAAAAAACTCATCCTGTGTGATTTACAAGCTTTTTGAGAAGTGAGGACGTCACCAATGTCCTCATATTTCACCTGCTTTTTGTAATACCTGTGTCATACCTATGTCATTTTACAGATTTGTGTCCTGATATGTCACAAAAACACGTACACACACACACACACACACACACACACAAAATCTTGTCCTAATTGAAAGAAAACAAGCTGATAATATTAATAAATCCAATGTCGGACATATATTATTACACAATTTAATATATTTTATAATTTACACACACCAAAATCAAATCCATATAGATTATCATCTTTATTTTGATCATAATATCATATTATATCAAAAGTGAGTTCAATATTTGGTAATAATATAGTATAACAAGTAGTGTACAAGCAAATCTTTGGAAGGTTAGTTATTTGTGACTAGGAACAAATAAATAAATGTATATATTTATAAAAAATATATAATTTCAATACAGTTTAAATAAGCTTATTCTATTTTTATGACATGATGTACATGATGCAATGTTTTTGTTGATATTCGTGAATTGTATTATTTTACATGTTGCAGGTGTAGAGAGTCCATCTCCTCTTGCAACATACCTGTTACTATTTCACTTCAAATTGCAAAGAAGCAAACCACTAGAAGATGCTTCCTCATTTGCTTGGTAGTTGCCCATGTTGAGCTCCCTGTAGGCACAGCAAGAGATAAACATTAGTCATTTTTTCCCAACATTGAGCCTGATTATTGATGGCTGAGGGCAAAGGAAATTGTGCTGCCTGGTCTAGCAATCTCTCTCAATGGTCAGCCGCAACCATTGTCTTTCTCTTTCTCATTTTCTCCCTTTCATTTTCAGCACAAATGTTCTCTATGCGATTTTAGTCCTTTAAATTGCCATGTAATCAAATCTATTTGATATATTGGAATAATATATTGATATAAAGCAATAATAGAATATATACAGAGGGATATCTTGCACAAGGGAACACAATTTCATCCTGTGCCATGAGCATTATTTTTCAGGATGACTACTTCACCTAATATCCATTGCGAGTGTCAGCTTTCTTAATGTGGCAGGGCTTCAAATGAACGCTCTATGAAAATGAGAACGCGACATCAGCCCTCCATAAAAACAAAAAGAGATTCTAGTTTGTTGTCATTTTGAAAGATGCTGTTTTTGCTCTAGAAGCCATTGTGGCATGGCTGATAAAAATTAATTAGGCGTTAATGTGGCTGTGTTTGTTCAACAGCATTTACGAGAACGAAAGCAAAACGCACGTGAGACAGAAAGAAAAGCAGAGGCCAGAGATTATGCAGCAGTTTAATTCAAATTCCAGATGGAGTTAAATATTACAAATGCTTCTAGAAAAACTACTAAAGTTTTTTTTTCCCCAAAGATGAAACAAACCCAAATACTTATAAGATACTGCCTTAGCAACCTTAATTTGACAGAGCACACTTTGTATTTCTAGAAAAGTAATAGTAAAAATGTATTTATACAGTATACTGTAGCACCTTTCACAGACAAAAAGTCACAAAGAGATAAACAGAATAATCAATTAAAATACTTTATTAAAGTATATATTTATAAGTAATAATAAAAACAATAATAATAACAACACAATATAATAATAATAATAATAATAATAATAATAATAATAATAATAATAATAATAATAATAATAATTTTTGTGGTTTTCCTCACAGTCCAAAGACATGCGGTATAGGGGAATTGAATAAGCTAAATTGGCCATAGTGAATGTGTGTGAATGAGTGTGTATGGATGTTTCCCAGTACTGGGTTGCAGTTGGAAGGGGATTCATTCCTTCATTCATTCATTCATTTTCTTTTCAGCTTATTCCCTTTATTAATCCGGGGTCCCCAAGGCGGAATGAACCGCCTACTTATCCAGCACATGTTTTACGCAGCGGATGCCCTTTCAGCCGCAACCCATCACTGGGAAACAACTATACAGTCTCATTCACACACATACACTACGGACAATTTAACTTACCCAATTCACCTGTACCGCATGTCTTTGGACTGTGGGGGAAACCGGAGCACCCGGAGGAAACCCAGGGAGAACATGCAAACTCCACACAGAAATGGAAACTGGCCCAGCCAAGGCTCGAACCAGCGACCTTCTTGCTGTGAGGCGACAGCACTATGTACTGCGCCACTGCGTCGCCTTGGAAGGGGATCTTCTGCATAAAACATTTGCTGGATAAGTTGGTGGTTCATTCCGCTGTGGCAACCCCTGATAAATAAATGGACTAAACCAAAGGAAAATGAATGAATGAATAATAAGAAAAGGATGAATTTACCCCAGATAAACCCAAACAGAAACTTCAAAAAGTAAAATAAATTTAAAGTGGAGGTCCAATTTTTACAGAAATGATCATAGAGCCCAGAGAAACTAGCTAATTAGAAGAGCAACTAATTTGATCACCAGAATTCACTTCATGACATGTTATGTCTCCAAACCTTTTGGCAAAAGGCATATTTACTTCATTTTATTTTTCCTGAGGTATGGCAGCTACCTCACGAACGGACTCCATTATGATGCTCTAACAAACCGTAAAGAAAAGCGGATAAAGTCTGAGTTTTTGTTCCTCCTTTGAGAATCGCTTTGTGGAACAGATTCTTCAACTGCTTGAAAAGGCAACATTATGACTCTTATCTCTCTCACTGGACTGAGACAATATGATTTGTTCGATTACAAGCCAAATTCAATCCCATGCTTCATAGCTGACAGGCCACAGGATGGAATGGCACCATTGACACAAATCCTCCGATCCTAGATAATAGCCATGATCTAAAAAAAAAAAACCTGTTCTTTCATCTGAAACAGATCAATGCACTAGCGCTGCTAGACGCTATTGTGATCAATCTGTTGTATTTGGATTAGCTATTGGATTAGTTTATTTGCTAAAATACATCAAATATTTACATATTTTACATAAACCACTGATATTTGACATTGCAACCAACAGCAGGACAAATGTTGAGGACAAGTTTTTTTTAAAAGGACAATTCACCCCCAAAAAATACTCACTGTCAGGTCATTGATGTAATTTACTATTTTTGTTTTATTTGTTTGTTTTTAAGTTGAAGATGGAAGATTCAAACAATGTAGATAAATGGCTACTACCAATCTGAGTAGAAAGTGTGTGTATATATATATATAAGAAACTGAAACAATATTTACAACATTATACCTTTAATTAACAGTCCCCACAAACAATCCTATATGCTCATGGCAGTCTAAAGTACAAGCTTCATATTGATTTCTTTCTGTATGATTATACATAATTACAGGTAAGAATACTGTGACAAAAACATTCACCTGAATAACAAATTTTGTAGCTTAATCTAGACTATCAACTAGGAACCTGTCACGATGTTGATCATTGAATTTACTTACTTTCATTCTAATATTTCAAATATTTTTATATGTAACAACAAAACAGTTTTCTTTTTTATTTTCTTAATTTTTCTCACACATTGATAATAATGATCAACTATTTAAGAGTAATAAACTTACTTTGCTTTGATGTCACAGACAGTGTTTTATTATTGATTTTCAAATGACTACTTGATCTATAGTTACACTGAATGACCTTTAACAATCTGCATATTCTGGACAAAAAAACAATATATTGGTTATATCAAACCTTTGTGGGGTAATAAAAACAGTATACAACACTTATTTGAACATGCCAAGAGAGCAAATATTTTAAAACGTAATATTGTATTCATATATTTTTAAAAATAATGGTAAAATGAAAATACTTTGTTTTTTTTTCAGCTAGTAACCTTATTTTGACTATTTATTTTTTGCTAAAGTTTTTTGAAACATTAAATGGTGTTCTATGATTTGTTTATTTTTATTTGTTTATTATTATTATTATTCTTTCATTCATTCATTCATTTTCTTTTCGGCTTAGTCCCTTTATTAATCTGGGGTCGTCACAGTAGAATGAACTGCCTATTACTATTATTATTATTTTGTTAGTAAAAATAATTCCACACAAAATCAATATCAGATAATAGTATTATTGTCTTAGAATAGTAACAGTATTATTATTATTAGCATTATTAAATTCTTCAATAAATCAGGGTTTCAAACGAGTTAGTTCAGTGAACATTTCAATGAATTAATATACGACCACCCATATCAATCAAAAGATTACAGCATGTGACTTCTCGTAACCATCAACGAGTGCTGATTTGGCGTATTCCGTATTCATTCAATAAAAAACAGCTCTAGCAAAGGCCTACAATATAACACCTTTCTCACACTCAATCAATGATGGGTAAAATGAAGTCTTTCCCCTACTTTTTTCCCTCATTGAATATGTCAGATTACATATAGCTCAGTAAAATGGTTTGTGATCCCACATCGAATTGACTTTAAAGCACCTGCTTTTATTCGTCAACCTTTAAAAGTGTCCTTTCTATCTAAGCATGAGGTTTTACCGAGACGTCACAAACGCAGATCTGTGTGCTCTATCACTGCTCTTTTGCTATCACTGCACTGCATGAAATTACACTCACAGCTCAAACCGGCTCACCATGTTCCACACAATCCAATTTCTAGGAAGCAAGTGGACCATATAGGTAATTAATGATTGCTCTTGTCTAACAAAGGGTGGTATATCATGGTATTTCTCATTTCTACATCTTGTTGGAGTCTTCTCTGCCTTTCATTATTAAAAAAAAAAAACTATAATTTCAATTAGCTTTTTGCAGTTTTCTAATAAGAGCCCGTAATCTGATAAGTATGAAAAGAGAATTGTAATCTACTGAAATCGTGATGTACAGTAGGGGCAGAAATGAACTTTTCCATTAAGGGTCAATATTTGGCCCTCACAATTGATTGCAATGGCTATTTTATCTTTGTAAGGGCATTTTTGTTTCTAGCCACATTGTTAAATGGACCCTGGTCAGCTTTTTGGCTAAAATGTGTAAATTATTTGATTACTTCAAATAGAAAACTATAAAGTGTTACAAAATAATATTACTAACAAAAGTATTTAATGTGCAATATTTAAATAAAAATTGAGAGGAAAAAAGCAAGGTGAACAATATTATGATAGTTGTACTGTTAAAAATAAAAAACTTTTACTACACTAACCATAATTTAGTAAACCGTAATAAGCTATAGTTTGTTTGTTTTTGTAGTAAAACTGAACATACAAATTATAATCAACCATCCCTAAAAAGAATGTTCTTGCTGCCTTAAAACCCTCTACTGCACACATTATGATAGATCTATATAAAAAATATTTAACTGTTTTTCATTTCTTAGAATGGCTTAACTTAAAGTGCTTTTAAAGGTCATTTATGATGTGTTACCATATGGCAACAATGTCCAATAGTGGATGTAACTTAAAAATATCTAACTTAGAACTTACTTTATATTTAATAATTCTGTTGTTTGAAAAGATTTGGTAATGTTTGGTGTTGCAGTATTATAAACTTTAACACAGAACTTAAAAATGACACCTTATACATACTTTCAAACAAATGTTATTCCAACAACTTTCATTTTTACCATTCTTTTTTGCTGCATATTTTTGAAAACAAGCATACTATTGTATTAGCATGTATACAACATACAGTAGGTATAAATGATTCCTCCAGTAAATATTATAACAAATAAATAACAAGTCTAATATATACAGATGCGTCAGAATAATGTAGATACTAGCTAACAATGTTTATATATTATACTATATACTTTACTACGCCTGTCTTATCTGCCTCTGAGCTAACTTACTTGAACTGTCTCCATCACTGCTCTTATCAAATGTCCAATCTGCATCATTCTTATGGTCACTAAAACCCATCTCATCCTCACTTTCGTCTGCAGGAAGAGCCAGTTCTGTCCTTTTCTTCTTTCACTCACCATAGAACATGGTGGTTTCCTGTATTTATATCTAATCAAAAGTATTGCTATTAAAATTTGATGCCAACATGACTAATCAACATTATATTACTAGCATTTATGTTGTTATTGTTACAACTTAATAGATCCCAGCTGACCTTGCTAGCTAGCTAACCTATTGCAATATTACACATTCCACTATTTTATTTGGCAACGCATACATTTGATTGATTTACAAAAAACTAATAATTTGATAAAAAAAAACTTTTTGGAGTTGTGAATATGTCATCATAACTTACTGGTGATGTCTCAGATGTCTTTGTGGATCTGACATGACTTCATCCTTTGTTTTTATTGACTTTTTTATTTGCATTCAGCAGCTACTCACAATAAACACCAGTCTGTCAGAAATTGCGCCACAGAAAAACACTGCACATCATGTGACTTAACCAAAGCACATCATTGGCTAAACTAAGGTCTTCTCTTTCCATCAAAAAATTAGAACATTGGTCTTAAAGAAACAGTCGCAGGGAAATTAACATACATACCATGTTGCCATATGGTAACGCTGTAGAGGGTTACATTTTTTGGTCGAGTCAAATGAACTTTTCTAGTCATCTCAACTAAGTAAAACTTTGTGTAATTTCAATTGAGTTGAAACCTGATTAACTGAATAAAAGTTCAAGTAACACAAAAACAGTGTAAAGTAATTTTGCAGTGTAAAGTAAGATGTCAGTGTTTAGGGAGACTGATATTCTGAGGCCGATTGTCTGGCTACACAGACAAATCATAATGTTAGTCTAGCACATGTTATGCAAAAGCTAATAGCTGGCATAATACATTAAGCTTAATTTTGCACTGATATTTTTGCTGTCTTATCATCACTTTGGTGTAATTTCCCCCATTTTTCAAGTAAAATCATGACAAGCTTTTAAAATTGTGAAGCCAACAGCGAGACCAGATTATTAGCTAAACAAGCCGCCCTCCTCCTGTCTCAAACTTTGTGTTATTTTTCCAACTCTGTGGCGAACTAAACTTCTCACACCCCCGTCTGCTCCTTTTGCCTGACCTCTGCCGTTCACTGTGAGTAATTAAAATTAATTAACTTGTCTGGTGTGTGCCTGAAACCAATTAGCCCAATGTAAACTTGCTTGTCAACAAAGCGTTTTCATGTGAGTGTTTTTGGGCAGCTTGTTAAGATGCAGTGGCCTCTTCTGGGGGAGTGAGAGATGATGGATGTTTACCTGCATTGAGGTGGGCGAATCATGATTTGAAGCTCGACTTAATTGCAACATTTCGATTAATGAACAGCACGACAGCGCGATCAAACACACTGTAATGATAATAATGAATGTGCTGGATCAGGAGAGTCATTGAGGGCATCTTGGAATAAGTTTCCTGATAAGTTAAATAACAGATTTTAAGTTCTTTATTCACTGTTTATCATATTCATTAATAAGAAGCTAGAAGCTAAAATGTGCTATTTAATAATTATAATAATCACCATATTGCCAAAAGCTTTGGGACATCTGCCAACACAATCTCATTGGAACTATTTTTTGAGAACAAAAAAACAAGTACCTTGTACTATGTTTTATTTCAGTTTTTGTTTTCCCAAATCCACTAGAGACTGCCATGTACATTTTTGACAATCTTAAATACATTACTGGGGCATGTTTTCTTATACGCGCCATTTCTTGTAAATCCACCAGATGCCGATGTGTACATTTCTGCCCATCTCAACGTGCAAACATCCATAAGAGAGGCCAGCCAGCTTGCCATGCATAATGTATTGGCTTGATATTGACTGACCCACACACCCCTTTTCTAAACTCAACCGATACTGTTTTCAGAAGCAAACTAGAGGAGAAAAGCTATCACGGCCATGTGCTTTTACCATGATATTATACTGCGTTTGGGGGGATTTCACTTTACATGTTTTGTGGAACCAAAACGGTCTTCCTCCCAAGTCTGGCGCCATTTGTGGTAAGCAAACCAGTCATGCTAGACAAGTCATCCATACAGAGGGAAGCAGTCAGCGGTATAGCTGTGGGATTTACACACAAAATGCAGCTATTATGTATCCTAGGGCACATATTTCTTGGTTCTCAAAAAAAGTAGCCCTGAGCACATTTTCCTGTGTTGATCTCTACATTTAATGTTAATGACATCTTGGTGGTCAATATGGTGCAAGATCTGTGCTTCTTTTTTATTTAATTTATTTATTTTCAATGGCTATAGAAATTGTATTATCACTGGAGTAAAGCTGTGTTTGAAAAGGATTTTCCTTTGTCGATATAGGCATTGGCCTCAAAAGGCAATTTTAGACATGGTCTCTGTTATCAAATTTTAATGCCTAGTTACTTTTCACCCACCTTGTATATACAGTTGAAGTCAGAATTATTAGCCCCCCTGAATTATTAGCCCACCTGTTTACTTTTTTCCCGTTTTCTGTTTAACAGAGGACTGATTTTTTCAACACATTTCTAAACATAATAGTTTTAATAACTTATCTCTAATAACTGATTTATTTAATTTTTGCCATGATGACAGTAAATAATATTTTACTAGATATTTTTCAAGACACTTCTATACAGCTTAAAGTGACATTTAAAGGCTTAACTAGGGAAATTAGGTTACCTAGGCAGGTTAGGGTTAGATTAGGCAAGTTATTGTATAAGGATGGTTTGTTATGTAGACTATCGAAAAAAAAATAGCTTAAAGGGGCTAATAATTTTGACCTAAAAATGGTGTTTAAAAATTTTAAAACTGCTTTTATTCTAGTCGAAATAAAACAAATAAGACTTTCTTCTGAAGAAAAAACATTATCAGACATACTGTGAAAATTTCTTTGCTCTGTTAAACATCATTTGGGAAATATTTAAAAAAGAGAAAAAAATTCAAAGGGGGGTGTGGAGAGGTAAGCATGATCGAACACCCAATGAGGGGGGAGAGCATGCTCGGAGCCCGGCGGCTAATCAGCAGGCCAATCAGAAATAATAAATAACACCTGTTTATTCTAGTGATTGGACCGGAGAGACACCCTTCTTAAGGAGAGGAGAAGGAGCAGCCGGGAGAGAGGAGAGCACACACACACACACACAGAGCTACAGTGTTGTGGTGTTTACTTAACTGAAAAATAAAAACAGTTTACTTACCTGATATCGCCGACCCTGTCTTCTTCTTCCCCTCATACGAACGAACTTTACTACAGTGGTGCCGAAACCCGGGAAGAAGAAGAAACTTTGCTGCCAGAATGACCACTCCGTCAAGACTGCCATTTGCGGAAGCCATCCAGGCCCTCGCGGCCCTCCACCAACAACAACATGATGCGCTGGTGGAACTGAAGAACACACAGGAACAACGGTTCCAAGTCCTCATGGAGGCCCAGCGGGAGGACCGCGAGCAAATCCGGAGTCTGCTGTCCCAGGAGATCCGGCCCGCTCCGACATCTGCCGCCCATCCTCCCCTCGCCTTACAGAAAATGGCGTCAGAGGACGACCCGGAAGTGTTCCTAGATCTCTTTGAGAAGATGGCGGAGGCGTGTGGCTGGCCGCGGGCCGAGTGGCCGGTACGAGTCATCCCGCTGCTCTCGGGCGAAGCCCAGATCGCAGCACAGCAGCTACCGGCCCAGAATCTCCTGGAGTACCCTCACCTGAAGCGAGCTATTCTCCAGCGGGCCGGCCGCAACCCGGAGGAGCAGCGTCAGCGCTTCCGGTCGCTGATTTTGACTGAAAGCGGCCGGCCCTTTGCATTCGCTCAGCAGCTCCGTGATGCCTGCCGCAGATGGCTACTACAGGATGGCCGGACCGTCGCCCAGATAATGGATGCCGTGGTGCTGGAGCAATTCATCACCCGCCTCCCCTCCCGAACATCGGAGTGGGTCCAGTGCCACCGCCCCAAGGATCTGGAGACGGCCATCCAACTGGCGGAGGATCACCTGGTGGCGAAGTCCAGGGTCGGCGAAATAACCTCTCTCTCCTCTCTCCCTCTTTCTCTCTCTCCTCTTCCTGTTCCCAGGCCCAGATTGCGGGGACCGCCCACACCAGCACCCAGACGGCGGTGCACAGAGGCGGATCCGCCGAGCGTCCCAATAGAGGCGGGCGCCTATCCGAGAGGAGGGGTGGAGCCACGACCCCTGGCGGTTCCCCAGACAGCGCCAGGTCTCTCTCCGGTTCAATCGGTTGGTCTTGCTGGCCCCGGGGGTATAGTGAGAAGGTCTGGGTCGATGCATTGGCGTCGCGGGGACGAGAATAGCGCACCAAAAATCTGCTCCGAGAAGGAGGTGAGTGCGTTGATTCGCGTCCCAGCCACGCCAGTCGTCGCCCCCGGTCGCGACGGGCTATACCGGATACCTGTGAGTATAAAAGGGGGTACATATCAAGCTTTGGTGGATTCGGGGTGTAACCAGACCTCCATACACCAAAGCCTGCTTCAAGACCCGGCATTGGATACCAGCCGCACGGTAAGGGTAAGGTGTGTGCACGGGGATGTAATTCACTACCCGCTAACGGCTATAAATATCCAATTCAGGGGAAAAAAGCATAGCGTAGAGGTAGCGGTTAGCCCGCACCTCAAACACCCGCTAATTCTGGGAACCAATTGGCCTGGATTTAATAGATTATTAGGAGTCTTATGTGCGGGTGTTTCTTGGAAAAAGAAATCGCCGGAGAGAGGGCGGGTCGCTCAGCTGGGGGAGTCCCAAGCAGTGACGTCACGCGCTGACTCAGGGGAAGGGCTGGGAATTTCCCGGTGTAAAGACTTTCCCCTGGAGCAGTCGCGTGACGACACGCTGAGACATGCACTCGAAAGAGTGCAGGTCATAGATGGGCAAAACCTCCAGCCTGATCGGCCCCTCTCCTATCCCTATTTTGCGATCATTAATGACAGGGTGTATCGAGTGACCCAAGACGCTCAGACAAAAGAAGATACAACCCAATTATTAGTACCAAAGAGCCGTCGGGAAATGCTTTTCCAGGCGGCTCATTCTAATCCTATGGCCGGACATTTAGGTCAGGCGGCCACATTAAATCGTCTCATGGCCCGATTCTTTTGGCCGGGCATTCACGGTGACGTCAGCAGATGGTGCGCTGCGTGTCGTGAATGTCAGCTGGTAAATCCACCGGCCACCCCAAAAGCGCCATTGCGCCCATTGCCAGTTATGGAGATCCCCTTCGAGAGAATTGGTATGGATCTCATCGGGCCATTAGAGCGATCCGCACGCGGGCACCGGTTTGCATTAGTTCTAGTGGATTATGCAACCCGATACCCGGAAGCAGTAGCGCTCCGCAACATCTCCGCAAAGAGCGTTGCGGAAGCTCTGTTTCGTATAATCTCCCGAGTGGGAATCCCCAAGGAGATTCTCACTGATCAAGGCACCGCGTTCATGTCACGCACCATGCGCGAGCTTTACGGATTATTGGGCATTAAATCAATTCGCACCAGCGTTTATCACCCACAAACAGACGGACTGGTGGAAAGGTTTAATCGCACGCTTAAATCCATGATCCGTAAATTCGTTCACGAGGACGCGAAAAACTGGGATAAGTGGTTAGAGCCCTTGTTATTCGCTGTGCGGGAGGTTCCCCAAGCCTCCACGGGGTTTTCCCCCTTCGAGCTTCTCTACGGCAGACAGCCCCGTGGGGTTTTGGATGTTGTTAGAGAGGCTTGGGAGGACGAGCCTTCAAACAGTAAGAATGAAATTCAGTATATTCTGGACCTTAGAGCAAAACTCCACACACTGGGGCGGCTCTCTACGGAGCATTTGCTTAAGGCCCAGGATGATCAACGCCGGCGTTATGACAGGGGCACTAAACTACGCAAATTTTCACAGGGAGATAAAGTCCTTGTACTGCTACCCACTTCCAGCTCTAAATTACTCGCCAAGTGGCAAGGGCCGTTTGTGGTCACCCGACGAGTCAGCGATCTCGATTATGAGGTGGTACGTTCGGACAGGGCTGATTCACGTCAGATATACCACATCAATCTGCTAAAGCAATGGAGGGAGCCGGAGGAGGTGATGCTGGCTACGCTCGTTACCAACGAGGATGACCTGGGCCCAGAGAGCACTGGCCGACAGCGGCCGGGCACTCTGGTCACCGGGGGTGACCATCTCTCAGCGAGCCAGCTCATCGATGTCCGGCACCTTCAGCGTGAATTTTCTGACGTGTTTTCACCCCTGCCCGGTCGTACTAACTTAATTCAGCACCATATTGAGACCGAACCGGGCGTGGTTGTTAGGACCCGGCCGTATCGCCTACCTGAACACAAGAAAAAAGTGATTCAGGAAGAATTGGGTAATATGCTGAAAATGGGTGTAGTAGAAGAATCCCACAGCGATTGGGCCAGCCCGATTGTCTTGGTACCCAAGACTGACGGCTCAGTCCGGTTCTGTGTGGATTACCGAAAAGTCAATGCTGTGTCGAAATTCGATGCATATCCAATGCCGCGTATTGACGAGTTGCTCGACCGGTTAGGTGCTGCTCGATATTACTCGACGTTGGATTTGACAAAGGGTTATTGGCAGATCCCCTTATCTCCAATATCCCGCGAAAAAACGGCCTTCACAACGCCGTTTGGATTACACCAATTTGTGACACTTCCGTTCGGGCTGTTCGGGGCACCGGCTACGTTTCAGCGCCTGATGGACAAAATACTCGGCCCTCACTCCGCATATGCCGCTGCTTATCTAGATGATATAATCATTTTCAGTAATGATTGGCAGCGGCATATGCAACATCTGAGGGCGGTATTGTCGGCGCTGAGACGGGCCGGGCTCACGGCCAACCCGAAGAAGTGCGCAGTTGGGCGAGTGGAGGTAAGGTATCTGGGCTTCCACTTAGGTCACGGGCAGGTGCAGCCCCAAATTGATAAGACTGCAGCTATTGCAACCTGTCCGAGACCTAAGACCAAAAAGGAGGTGAGACAGTTTTTGGGACTGGCAGGATATTATAGGCGTTTTGTCCCTAATTATTCAGCCCTCGTCAGCTCATTGACTGACCTCACTAAAAAGGAGGAACCAGATACCGTCCGATGGTCGGAGCAGTGCCAACAGGCCTTCTCAAAGGTAAAAGCTATACTTTGTGGGGGGCCGCTATTGCACGCTCCTGATTTTGCTCTCCCCTTTCTGTTACAGACGGATGCATCCGATCGGGGTCTGGGGGCGGTTCTCTCCCAGGAGGTGGCAGGAGTGGAACGGCCGGTGCTGTACATTAGCCGAAAACTCAGTAAGAGTGAGGCTAAGTACAGCACCATAGAAAAGGAGTGCCTGGCGATAAGGTGGGCCGTTCTCACTCTGCGCTATTACCTCCTGGGCAGGGAATTCGTCCTCTGTTCAGATCATGCTCCTCTCCAGTGGCTCCACCGCATGAAGGATACCAACGCGCGGATCACCCGTTGGTATCTAGCGTTACAGCCTTTTAAATTCAAGGTGGTCCACAGGCCGGGTGCACAGATGGTTGTAGCCGATTTCCTCTCCAGGGCGGGGGGGGGGGAGGGCTGCAGGCCGGACGGCTCCCCGGCCTGAGGCGGGCGGTGGGGGTATGTGGAGAGGTAAGCATGATCGAACACCCAATGAGGGGGGAGAGCATGCTCGGAGCCCGGCGGCTAATCAGCAGGCCAATCAGAAATAATAAATAACACCTGTTTATTCTAGTGATTGGACCGGAGAGACACCCTTCTTAAGGAGAGGAGAAGGAGCAGCCGGGAGAGAGGAGAGCACACACACACACACACAGAGCTACAGTGTTGTGGTGTTTACTTAACTGAAAAATAAAAACAGTTTACTTACCTGATATCGCCGACCCTGTCTTCTTCTTCCCCTCATACGAACGAACTTTACTACAGGGGGCTAATAATTCTGACTTCAACTGTATATGATTAAACCAAAAACTGTAATTTTTACAATAATTCGTGAATTCCTATGGAATATGCTTTACAGTAAAGCATTAAGAAGTGTGTTGCTGATTGATGTCACAGTATTTATAATTTGATGTTATTTTAGGTTACAAAAAATAGAACTGCTTATTGTTAGTTCATGTGGCCCATAAAAAGAATGTTTGAGTATATTAAAGTATTAGTATACCTTTATTCATAGTGTTATCTAATCTATAGACTTACTGGATAATTATATTAGAACATTCTGAGAAAATTCAGGATATTATTTCAAATAAAAAAATTGTCATTTTGAGAATTTTGTTTTACAAAATGTATTTATTACTATTTTTAATAACATTTGGTCCCACAAGCTTTTACTGAGTGTCGCTTTAATTTAGATTAAATTGCTCATTCCAATTACTTCTTTTTTAACTTCATATGTTTCATATTTTAATTAAAAGTTTAAGCACTTTGTCGGCGCCAATAGCCTAGTGGTTAAGTGTGCTGACATATAGCACCATGGTGCTCACGGCGACCTGAGTTCGATTCCCAGCTCAAGGTCCTTTGCCGACCCTTCCCCTCTCTCTGCTCCCAATACTTTCCTGTCTGTAACCTTCACTGTCCTGTCCAAATTAAAGGTGAAAAACCCCTAAAAAAAATGTTTAAGCACTTAAATGATTCAAGTTTTCTCACAAGTTTGCAAATAATAAATAAAATCCTTACTTCATACCCTGTATGTGGAAAGTTCCATGCAGACGATATACAAATCTGAGTTGTCATTATCCTAAATTGCTTGGTGCACAAGCAGCTGACCTGTAATTCCTATAATGGCAAGCTTTAGCCTTTGGTCTATTTGGGTTTGGGGTGAGAAGGTTGTGACTGTGGGCTGTGGAATTTTAACCTCCAGTGAAAGGCTTCAGTGTATCATAGAAAGAAAGGGAAGTTCCCCTGAAACATGAGATCTCCACATCTTCCTGTTCTCCATATGAAGGAGAGAAAAAACAGCATCTGATGTGAGAAAAAATTCAGTTAATGTAATATAACGGTTCCGTCTCTTGCCGTGGAACTGATTTGGGGTCTATTTTATGGGCCTCATGTTCAGTAAAATAACGTAACTTAATCATTCTTAATATCCCCAGAAATTTGAGCCTCAGCTTTATTTCATTGTAAACTGATTTTTTAATACTTGTATGGCCATTTAAAAAGCTCATATTCATTTTGTGCACCTAAATTGGTTTTAAAGCTGAAGGTGAACTTGATTCAGTGTTCCCTGCAAAATTGCTTGGATTACTAGTTTCCCAGTCATACTGTTAAAATAAGAAACTGTTCTTATCCAATCCATCATGTCTGAAACATGCCAGACAGTGACAAATGCAGTCTGCATCTGGCTAAACTTAAAGGAGTATTTGCTGCCTATTTTTTCCTGTTTATTTTGCACTGTTCTGGGGTCAATGTTATCAAGTGTTTTACAAAAAAGGTGATCGGTTAGAAGTATTTTTTCATGGTAGGTTGTAGATTGCCTGGTAGGCAACCTGGTATGTTGTGGGCAATGCCCACTGGTGTTATTGAATAACATTGGCTTGCATATTTACAATTTTCAAGCATTTGAAAGGACATCTTAGAGCCTATATGCTTTATAGATGACGTTGTGGTTTTAAATTGCATAAATGTCATTACAGTAATAATCTATAAAAAAAAAAAAAAGAAAAGAAAAACAGACAAATTAATAGTAATAAAAGCAGTTACTGATGCTTGTGTGGTGCAACATTACTGTGAGATCCAATAAAGTGACCCAAACGTTGTCATTTTATTTCAATTATTCGGAATATCCAGCATTAAATAGTGGCTAGTTAGTAAACATATCCACGAAAAAACGGGAACAAAGGACCAAGTACTCATGGACATGATGAAAACTAATTAAAAAAGGTAATCCACTATCTCCTGATGTTGCTAGAATGAAGACAATGCAAAAATGTGTTTTGGCCCCAGACAATGTATTGTTTTCTTCAGAGCACCTTTATCACCTTTATACAACAGTTCGACGGCATAATCGTGAGTATAAAATAGAAAATCAAACATGGAGAGTCTCAAAAACCCTTCAAAAACTACTTCCGCCACTCATTCACATCTGCAGCTGATATCAGAACAGCAGAAACTGTTGCTACTTCACCAACGCCACTTTAGAACTAGTATTTGAATGATTCTATAGTGTAATGTCTAAAGTCATGACAAAACAGGTAATTTTTGTTCACATTTTAAGATTATAAGACTGAATGGCATGAAATGCCATAAATTTACAGAGATTTTCCAGTTTTTCTTTGTTGACATCAGGATTTCACAGTAATTAACCCCGAATAAAGCAAACACCTCCAGTTTCTGTGGTATAATAATAAATACAGCAATACAAAATACAAAAGTTCAACTTAGAATGTCTTTTACCTGATTTATAATGATTTGTTCTGCTGTAGTTTGAAATTTACGCTGAGAAAATGCTGTTTTTCTTATCTAAGGACTTATTATGTGGTCTCTGTCGCCAACGTCAACCGTTACTTTCTTTGGTCTGCTCAGGCTGATGGCGACCGATGCACTGAATCCGAAATTATAAATATTTAAAATAGACGCTATCCTTATAAATAAACTGCATAGTTGCAATTTAAACAACTACATTCTTGACTAAAAAAGCCTTAAAAGTACATTATGTTGTCCAACAGCAGCAATATTTGTCAACTAATATTAAGGGCAGCTTTAATACTGCACATTTGTTTGGAGTTATTGCACTCATATCAACAAGTCATCACCGCATGATTATTAATTCTAAATTGAAATTAGCATTGCTTCATTTTATCTGCAAGGCTGGCAGCAGCAAATGCACCCAGATATCTTTAAAACTGAGAAAACTTGTCAGACATTATTATAAATGTTTTGCTGCAGATAATTAGGGTTTAAACTAAGGGTTTAAACCCCAATCTGAACTAGATATGTGGCTCATCACAACTACATATGTGTGTGATGCAGTGCGTCTTATGATCCATATAGTTTTTGTACAGTAACTGCCACTAACAGCTATGTACGTGCAAATGGGGATTTATTTAAAGTGTATAACATAAGTGTTACACGCCATCTCTTCGTTGTTACTAAAATCACAGATTTTCCACTTTCCCTTCTGAAAATAAATGAGAGGATTGTGCATTATGCCTCCTTTTGAAAAATGCTTGTTGCGAATATCGGGAATATTCAAATAGACCTACCTTTGTTTAATGTGCGTTGTCCTTTGTAGCCTAAGTAGCCTAAGCTTACATACCATATTTAAAAAATTATAATAAATAATAATAAAAATGTAATGTGAAAGAACGCTGACAACAGAGATGCGGATCCAATTGCAGGGTTAATTATGCAGAGATTGGTCAGGCAACAGTCAACACAGGGGCAAACAGATGTATACGGGCTGTCCATAGTCGTGGTCAATACACAGGCGAAGAGTCAGTACAAGCAGGCAGCAGGCAACATTAACAATCAAAACAACAAAGCAAAGGTCGAACATGGAAAGGCAAGGCAAGGAAAACGCGTTGTAATGTTTAAACAGTATAACAAGACTCAGCAACTAGTGTGTGCCAGTGCTGCTTTTAAAGTCCATGTCATCAGTTCCAAACAGCTTCAGCTGTGTGTGTTAGCAATCAGCCAGGATTAGGAACCGGTGTGTGTGGTTGCAGTGCATGACTGGATCTTGTAGACCATATAATGGCAGATTGGTAGTTCTATGCAATTTCTTTACCAGCGATCTGCTAGGATTAGATCGCTGATTGTGACAAATAACTTTTTTTTTTCTTTATTGTAGTTCTTTATTTTCAGAAATCCAAAATAATTTATAATTTTGCTATATATATTGTTTTTATTTTCTCTGGATGCTGCATGCTTTATTGAGTCAAATACATTTAAATCTCCTTTATAACTTGCTTATGTAGTTTTTCAGTGTTTTTAGTGATAATGATTGGGTTCTGGGCGACCTGGTGGCACAGTAAGTAGTGCTGTCGCCTCACCAGTGAACCAAGAAGGTCACTGGTTCGAGCCTCGGCTGGGTCAGTTGGCGTTTCTGTGTGGAGTTTGCATGTTCTCCCTGCGTTCGCGTGGGTTTCCTCCGGGTGCTCTGGTTTCCCCCACAGTCCAAAGACATGCGGTACAGGTAAATTGGGTAGGCTAAATTGTCCATAGTGTATGAGTGTGATCGAGTGTGTATGGATGTTTCCCAGAGATGGGTTGCAGCTGGAAGGGCATCCGCTGCGTAAAACATATGCTGAATAAGTTGGCGGTTCATTCCGCTGTGGCGACCCCAGATTAATACAGTGACTAAGCCGAAAAGAAAGTGAATAAATGAATGAATGAATGATTGGATTCTGGCCTACAGTAACAGTAGGTGGGTTATTTCAATAGATACATTATTCTCAACACTTACTATAATCTATATATATATTTAAATAAAACTGCAAGTTTTGCCAAATGGCAACTAGTTTGCATCAATATGCATAATTATAAAATATTGTGCTCTTTGTTTTACGGCTTAACTTTCATGTGCCAGCAGAAACGTCTATTAAGTACACACTAATTTGACTTTTCTTTTAAGCTATGTAGACACCTGTTTGGACACTTATAGTGTATATTCTTCTTCTTCTTCTTCTTCTTCTTCTTCTTCTTCTTCTTCTTCGTCTTCTTCTTCTTCTTCTTCTTCTTCTTCTTCTTCTTCTTCTTCTTCTTCTTATTATTATTATTATTATTATTATTATTATTATTATTATTTAAGATATCAGTGCAAACAATTTCTCACTATTTATATGGCAGACACTCCACACATGTTGTTTTGATTTCCTTCATGGGGGATCAAGCTTTAAAGGGGACCTATTATGCTCTCTGCCGTTTGTGTTTTCGTGCTGTACACCATACCATAAACTACAGTGTTCTGAGGCACATCTTTTGACATTTCCAGTTAATCACTGAGATGATGTTAGTCCTGTTTTAAGGACAAGGGAATTTTTCAACTTACATAATGTGTTTATAGTATAATTCTTATACTATCTAGTGTCTTAGATTCTTGATTTCCTTAAAAAAATGTGAGTGGGGTAACAAGATAGCAAAAGAAGAAAAAGATCCTCCAAGTACATTTCATGACATGTCTTCATCAATTTTTCTTCTCTGCACATCTCTCCACAAAATCCACTTCAGCCTGGAACTTCTTTCTTCATACAGGGGTCAATAGTTCCGATATAGCCGACTCACTTCCAGCCTGCCGGAGCAGGAGAATAGCCGAAAAATCACCTGACCGAGGGACTATTCACTACGCCCCAGCGAGCCGCACGCAGGTATGTAGAGGTGAATGATGTCTGATGGACTTCATTGGGCAGCTTGACATCCTCCTTCATGGTACCATGAGTGGCCCCGGGGACCGCTGTCAGTTATGATGGAATCGCTGCTGAGGTAGTTGTTTAGCTCCTTGCTTTCCTTTTGTTTTAATGCTCCCAGTGGGGGACAAACTTGGCAAACGGTTGTTTGGTGATGGATGGAGGTTGTGTAGCACAAGGCTGGACGACATGGTCCCATGGTAAAAATAAATAAATAAATAAAATGATGACCGGCATGAGGTATTATGCTCTGTGTAATAACAAGTGCACTTTTACTTGTTTTAAATAATACAATACTGTTTAATAAAAAAAAAAGAAAAAAGTTGTTAATAATAGAGATTGCTTATTATTATTATTATTATTATTATTATTATTGGTATTATTATTATTACTATTATTATTATTATTATTATTATTATTATTATTATTATTATTAATTAATTTATTAATTTATTTGTTTATTTATTTAAAATAAATAAGCAATTGGTTTTATGGCAAATTTTGCACTCTATTTTTACTTATTATTATTATTATTGTTGTTGTTGTTGTTGTTGTTGTTATTATTATTATTATTATTATTATTATTATTATTATTAATTTATTTTAAATAAATAAGCAATTAGTTCTATGGCAAGTTTTGCACTCTATTATTTTACTTATTATTATTATTATTATTATTATTATTATTATTATTATTTTATTATTATTATTATTATTATTATTATTATTATTATATAAGCAATTGGTTCTGTGGCAAATTTTGCACTGTAAAGATTGAATTGTATCATTGAACATTGATTATAATATTAAGCATTGAATTTACAATGCATACTTGTTACTTGTAGTTTCTTTGTGATTGTTAATTTTTTTTTTTTTTTTTTTGCAAATTTCATTTCTTTTTTACTGTTTATTTTTCTAAAAAAAATTTAAGTTAAGACAATTCAAGTACATTTTTATACTTCTTTTTGTTAATTCAATGTTCTCTGTGGCATTTATTTGCAGTTGTAAAATTTTGTTTTTCTCAGTCGCTTTGGTACATTTCTTAGATCAGAATTGAAATTTGCTAGACAGTAAGTGCATTTCTCAAAACAACATGTACAAATAGCAAAACACCAAGGATAACCTGCAAAAGCCAGTCTCTTGCTCAAAACTCTGCTCAAAATCTCTCAAAACCTAATTTCTGTATGTCAGTACCATCAGAATGACAAGTCCTTGTGTCATTGGGTATGGATAAGACAGTCAAATTACTTAGTCATGTTGTCAATAGCAGTGTGCTCTGAAGAGGTGTTCTGATGTAAACGAAAACATTTTTTGTTGTTGTTTGAATTGTAATTTGTTGATTTATCATGTAATTGTGATACAGAAAGTAAAAAAAAGAAAAAAACAAAACAAAAGTAGAAATGTGAACATAGGAGAATCTTCTTTCAGATGCACCTGGAAACGTATAGATAAATGCATTATGACAAAATAGTGTAACAACTTGTTCAAGCATTTTGTGTGTAAAGACTGAAAAAAAGAGTGAGACTATTCAGACGGAAACCATTATAATAGATTTTGATTAACATGACATTTGATAATTTGATAATGACAAGCAACTGATAATGTAGGTAACATCAGAGAATTGTACAAAATCATTTGCATGGATATACAAAAGCATTTGCAAGTTGTTCAAAGGAATGAGAAACCTCTTTTTTGTTGTGCACAAGTGACACAATGATGTGAAGTTTGAACCGGTAGTTTTGAGAATTTCAATTCTGATTCGGAGAATGTACCAAAGCGACTGAGAAAAACTGTAATAGCAACCCTGAGTGAACATTTTTTCTACAAATATTTTTTGTTTGTTTATAAAGTTATAAAATAAACATATTATAATTAGTATTAGTACATTTTTCAGGGAAGTACTGTCAGTTTCTCACCTTCAAAATTTCATGTTTAATTCACTTTTACTGGTAGTGTGTGTGTGTGTGTGTGTGTGTGTGTGTGTGTGTGTGTGTGTGTGTGTGTGTGTGTGTGTGTGTGTGTGTGTGCGCGCATGCGTGTGTGCGTACGTGTGTGTGTGTGTGTGTGTGTGTGTGTTGTGAAATATACCAACGACTGAGTGAAAACTGTTTCTTAATTTGAGTTGTTTCTTGATTCACCTTTATTTAAAATGGTGGTCCAGACTGTATTTTTAAGAATTGGTTGTGTTTATGGGGTGCAAAGCAATGTGTGCTCATGCTTCACTTGTAAAAAATCATAGACTTTTTTCAAGTCTTAATTATATACAGCTACTCAGCTAACATGAAAACGACTATCATATTTTCTAGTTCCTCTAAAGCCCGCCCTCAAGAGGCTCTGATTGGTCAGCTTATATAATGTGCTGTGATTCGCGGATTGGCTTCAGGTCCCTACATGCTTTGCCTGTTGTGTAAATACAGTCAGTCAGTGTAGCAGCAGAAGTTTAGGCCTAATCAGACAGAAAATGAGAGAACACAGCCGAACCTCATGCCTGATCTCTAAAATAAATCTGACTAGTGTCTTTCATATATATTTGGGTTATAAGCATGTTTAAGTAATATGAAACGTTCACATATCTTTTGTGAGTTGATTATTTGAGATGTAGAATGCAGGAAAAGCGGGTGCATAGAGAGACAGTGCAGTGCTGGTGAAGATTGTGGGTGTTTACAACAGTTTGAGGGAAAAATATGAATTCGTGGCTAAATTGTTAACATTGCCAAACAGCATTTCTCGTTGTTTACTTCCCTGTTTACAACCTTGCTGCAACATACCATTAACGTTAGAAAATATGCATGTAATAGATCAACTTTTAACAAATAAAAATACTTACAGGTTGTGGCTCACAGTCCACAGCTTCTTCTATTATAGTTAGAGCTGCTCCTTCTTTGAGGAGTTTTTAGCCGAATCCAGCATTGAACTATAGGAGAGATTCTGGAAGCTGTCCTTTGTCAAATGCTAGCTATATCTTTTTTATAATACCGTGGAACATAATTAAAATTCAATTGTAAGCATTTTTCTCTTTGTGTCGTGTCCTTTGAAAGACCAAATACAGAAACAAAACAAGCTCTGTGGAAACAACAGCATTTAAACGCCATTTTAGCTTTCTCTGCTATAACATTACAGCGCATCTGGCCATGCCCCTTCGCTGCACAGGTTGTCTGCGCGGGGTGTATGTGCATAAACTGAAGCGTTTATGATCTCATTAACCTGGATGTATTTTTTGTAGTCCCCAAACTTTGCTCGTTGTAGGCTTTGCTAAGCTAACTCTGTAAAAGCCATTGTCTCTCTTTGCATTGAACTTTTAACGTACTACATTCAGGGATGTTGTTTATGTTCACATATCTACATTACACATGAACTAAAGTTTAAAATATAACCAGCCCTTTAAGTGCACTACTAAATAAATTAATTAATTAAAATGTGGTTGAACATAAAGTTTATTCAACCATTTCTTCATAATTATAAACTAAAAAATTGTTTAAAAATAGTTTCTCAACCTTTCCTTTTTTTACAGTGTAGTCGATAATCTCTCTGTTCTGTCAAAACATGTTGAGAAAAGAGCCAGGTGAAGGGTCTTAACTTTAGCAGACGGTTGCCTGGCAACTTAATCATTAGCCCGTCTTCAAAGCTTTCATCAGAGGTCTGGAATTATGTATTGTTAAACACAGTTGTCAAGCGATACAGGATGCTCTTTGATTTGTGAGTCCTCAGAAGCTTCTATATCCTTTTTTATGGACGCAATAATAGCAGATCATCATGCTTGCCTTCGGGCTGGCAAATATTTGATTGCTTTTTTGGCACTGATTTCTGGCTAATGAACACAGCAAATAAGATTGTCACAGGATTAAAGTTTTAGTCTGCATTTAAACTTGATAACGATTTTAATCTCCTCGCTTTTCAAGAACACTGCGCATTATCCAAATGTAAATGTTGTACTGCCACACATTTTGAACTTCCCTGTGATGTTTGAGTTGAGTCACAGGCGCGGTATATCATTCATGGAATTTAATACACTGCTTTTATGTAGGCAATTGCATGTAATATTGGACAAGCTGCTCAATCTTTTTTTTTTTTCTTCTCCCTTTTCTGGCTGCATTGCGATTCTCTATTACAAGTAGGGCATTATATCCAAGTGATTATACTTTCTGATACTGAAAAACAGGCCTTCTCCCAACAGCATTGCATCCTGGCAAGTACAATTAAATCCTTCACTCTGTATAGCTGTAAATAACTCTCAAACTCCTTGTTCACTGTGTTTATTGGAATATTTAAATGCAGCCTATTAATATGACATTAATTGTAGCAAGTGGAAAATTATGCATTCCGAGTACTCAAATAAAGATCTAGTTTAAATTCTTGTTTTATTAATGAAGGATTTTGCCTCTTTTGAACTGTTTAAAATATTGAGCAGTTTTAAGCACATTCAGTTCACTTTTTCTTTTTTTAGAACTGATTAACAACCAATCCGAAACCACCACACAATTTTGACTGGAGTGAATGCTAATATTATAATGTTCATTAAAGAGCCTCTATTAAAAAGGGTCATATTTTGGTTTTGATTTGAACAACAGTTAAAAAACAGTCTGATATGTATGCAAGGTCAAAAAACACTTTCATTGTCTTATAATATGCATTTATTTTTACCTAATTATCCCAACGACTCCCATATGATTCATTCAGCAATACATTAGTTCCCAAACCCCTCCTTAGCACGATGCAAATCTGCGCTGATTAGTCCGATGACCCAGTCTGTTGTGATTGGTGACTTTGTTAAGCGCGAGACAGAGAGAAACGCTCACCATGGCTTATGAACAATTTTGAAGTAGTCAGAGTGCAGAGGGTATGTGTGAGCATACCTACCAACACTCTTGTTTTTCCCAGGAGTCTCCTGTATTTCAGACCCATCTCCCGCCACCCTCCCGTTTTGTTATTTCTCTCGGAAAACTCCCGCAATTTCACTTACACTCATTACTTACACTTGTGAAATGGAGAAAGGAACTGATCTATGAACTGTGTACTGTAAAGTACTGTCAGGCTCTGACAAAGTCCCATACATCAATAGTCTTTTCTGATCCTTCCTTTAACAAACGGCCGATGAATCCCCCGTTGTAAGTGTGTAGATTGCTGAAGCACTCATCAGAAAAATGACAGGAACACAGCACAAGGCTGGGGCTATAATGCTGAGGTATTTTTGCAAAAATAAACTTCAAACACTGACTCTTCACAGCCTCATCATTGGGTGGGACAATAACACTAACTTTTCCTTATACTTCAGAGCACAGCGTCTTAGTGACATAATTCAACCGGGATCTGCTACAGTGTTTGTCTTCCTCTTTTAGGGAGCGCCAGGGGGTTCAACTTTCCCAGGTCTGTGCGCACATCAAATGGGCAGGGCTTGAGTTCCGTATCGATGTCACGCCGACACGGCTAAAGACTCGTTACAGCTGCGATTCATTCAAACCACTATGAGTCCACTATTTTATAGATGAATCAATAGGTTTATACACGGTGCACTTTCAGATTTAAGCCTAAGCTGGATATTTCACTTCACTCAGAGCTGTTACACACTGCATGGAAGGTAATTTTCAAAAACCCATAATAGGGGCTCTTTAATGTTGAATTATTCCATCATGTTATTTAGAATGTAATGATAAATATAACTATGCTTTAATAATTGTTCTTTAGGCTCATTCACTCCAAGAACAGTAACTATGATGATTAAGATCTTCTTTAAAAATTGTCCTAATCTACACAGAACAGGAGTCTTGATTTTATGAATAATGCTAATATTGTCGGCCATTCAGAAACCAAAGAGCTCAAGCATTAATAAAAGCGATAATCAACTAAGCTTTATGATTTTGATAAAAATATACATTTAACAAAGTCTAATGTCTGCTGATATTACTGTTTTTAACCACTAGTTATTGTTTTACTTTTATTAGCATTATAGTAATTGTTCTTAGTGTGAACAAGCCTTGATTTAATGAAAATTAGTGCTAACAAAAGAATGCACAAAGATATAACATGATGGAACCACTTTCAGAATATTGTTTTTCAAGTCAGTGAATGATAAATAAATCAGAATCCGTTGCATTAAATTTATTAAAGTGCTGAATTTAAAGTGACAAGTGACCCCACCCACTGCATCTAATAAAAACATTGACAGCCAATAAGTGTTTATCATGTATTAAAGGTGCTGTATGTAAGTTTTTGATTCTTCTAAAGCATAAAAATACCATAATATGTTTGCAGATATTTAAGAAACATCCCAAGTGAACATACTTGTTTAACTGAAAAACAATGCTGAAGTCAGATATTCTGCTTTGAAAATGGTTTTTCCGTGCCGGAACGCTGTCTTTGTTTAGGTAAAGTTAACCTGCAGAATGCCAGTTTAGCCAATTATATTTCAGCACTCCGGGTTGCCTTGTTGGAAAAAGCGTATTTCATTCATTCATTCAGAAAGGCTCTGAAAGCATGCGCCCGTGACCGAAATGGACAGTATCAGACGTCGAAATGAGACAGATTCAGTTCCACATGAGGTTATTAATTAGCAAATGATATAAATATTACGAACGTAAACATTAGGTGAGCAGGTTACATTGTAATCTCGTGTCCTAACAACACGCAAACAGCAGTTTGACTCTTTGCACCAGACGAAACACGACAAAAATGTAAAAACAGCCTTTCAGAGGCACAGAATAAGCACTCACTCACGAAACGGTAAGGTTTAGAATCCATTCAAACTCACATTGTTAGCATTTAGCACTGAATAAAACACACGAGGCTTACCTGAGGTGCACTGTCATAGGTTTCACATGTTGAGCTGTGAGAAATAGAAACCGTTTCTAATATCTCAATTCGAGGTGTTGGTTAGAACTAAAACTTTTTCTAATATGGAACATAATTCCTTCTATCGCGTGTCGTTGATTTTATTTAGAACACGGTATAAATCACTCGCTCATGTACTCAATCTCTGGCATCCCACGCGTGTGTTTATTTTGATCTAGGAGTGCAATACCCAGTTCAACCACTGGGTGTCAAACTTACATACTGCACCTTTAAATATCTCAGGCATTTAAAGTGACAATGGACAATTGCATTGCATGAACATAATATTTAAAAAAAAAAAAAAAAAAAAAAGCTAGATTGTCTGCTGATTAAAGTGTTGACAGCCAATCACAATCCATCCTGTTAAAAAAGAAAAAAAAAACTAAACAAAAAACAAACAAACAAATATTCCTTATATGGAAACCTGGCTACTGACAGCCAAAGAGAATCAAACCAACTTCAAAGTGCTTGAGAATAAAGTAGCCATAGTAGGCTACATTTAATAGCAATGAAAACATTAATTGCCGATCAAAATTAGTTCTGTTTTAAAGGATGTAAATATACATTCTTTTCTGTCAGACAGACCTGCAACACATTCCAAAAACAGTTGGGACAGGAGCAATTTAGGGCTAGTAATCAGATAATGGGTTAATGATGTGATTTGAAACAGGTGATGTCAACAGGTGAATGTTGACCTGTCTTCTGTGTCATAGAAAATGTGTGGTGCATTTTGAAGCGCAAAATGTGACAGTGAAGACCCCATACTGTTTCCCACCTTAAGACTTGTTTGCAGGAAGAAAGGGAAAAAATTACACCTGAAACACTTTATCACTTGGTGTCTTCAGTCCCTAAACTTCTTTTAAGTGTTGTGAAAAGAAATGCTGTACTGTTCCAACTTTTTTAAAAATCTGTTGCAAGAACCAAAATTAAATATGTGTTTAGTTTGAAAAAATAAATACACAAAATGAATAAATAAAAAAATTTAAATCACGAGAAACACATGAAATAATGTTTGTTTCATTTCTGCAATGTACAGAAGTCCTAAGAGGCCATTCATTAAAATATTTTTTCTCTCTTGTTTTGTAGTGATCACGACTTAATTATCTCGTGATTTTGACATAACAAAAAAGTTGTTTTCTCGTGATCACGACTTATTTTTTTTTTGCGTTAATTTATTTATTTATGTATTAATTATTGTTATTATTATTAGTAGTAATGTAGTATTAGTATTAATATCTGGCAAATGTCAGGACACCGGCCTTGCGAACAGGGAGAGAATAACTGCAGACGCGCATTCGTGTAACACATTAAAGGCGTTCAGAACAGCCATAATGAGAGCAAACGCTCGTGCTCCTGATTAATGTACATTCATGATTATGTTCATGTATATGATCATTATTTACAATAATTTGCATCAACTGTTACCATTTTAAAGCAACTCTATGGCGCATTTTTAAAGTTGTAAATAATTTGCGGAAAGGATCAAATCAAGTGCAGGATCTTCATCATTCTTCATAATTTAATTCATGCATGCAGTAACTTATTTAGCGCCATATAAAGTTGCCTTAAAATGGTAACAGTTGAGGGAATATTATTGTAAATAATGGCATATAATCAAATACGTGAATATAATCATAAATGTACATTAATCATGAGCACGAGCGTTTGCTCTCATATTATGGCTGTTCTGAACGCCTTTAATGTGTTGCACAAATGCCTGTCTGCAGTTGGGCTATTCTCTCCCTGTTCGCAGGGCCGGTGTAGACTCTCTGGCCAGACATTAATAATAATGATGATAATAATAATAATTAATACATAAATAAATAAAAGCAAAAAAAAATAAGCCGTGATCACGACATAACTTTTTGTTATGTCGAGATCACGAGAAAATTAAGTCGTTATCAAGGCATAACAACTTTATTAAGTCGTGATCATGACATAACAACTTTTTGTTATGTCGAGATCACGAGAAAACAAGTTGTTATGTCGAGATCACGAGATAATTAAGTCGTGATCACGACATAACAAGTGAGAAAAAATATTTTAATGCATGGCCTCTTAGGACTTCCGTAGCAATGAAATACAAGTCAAAGTAAATAACGAAATCACAACTTTTTTCTTTTTATTTACATTTTCCATAGCTACTCTTCCAACTTTTGTAATATACTGTAATATATTGCTATAAGTAAAGGTGTATTTTTTATTCATGTATTTCAACCTTCGAAAACTTTCAACTGTAAACGATGACATTCCCTGGTCTACAATTTTCTTAATTTCAGCTATTTTTAATTAAGAGACTTAACATAGACTAATTATAGGTAGATTAGCTATATCCCAAATCGATTTTTTAAATTTTGTAATTATAGCCTAAGTGTAAAGTGTGACCTCTACTGGTTATCTTGAGCTATAAAAAAATCCCTAAACAGGAGCTGAACTTTTCAGGATGATCAAAATGAATTGAGCATTGTAAATTCAAATGATGTTTTTGTTGTTGTTCTTCGAGAGAGCTGTGTTGTGGAAACTAACGCCCCCGTCATTATCCTCAATGAAGCTGTCCAGTCTGCCTCTAGTGCAGACAGGCTGGTAGGTTGAATGGGACGCGCTGCTCTTGTTGCGTCGCGCCGCTCAGTCAGTCACTCAGTGCAGAGACGCGGGGGCGCTGCTGACGCTGACGGCGCGCTTCATTCTGTCGCTCTCGGACCGGAGCGCTTCACACAAACTGCCCAGTGAGTTGGACGCACTGCGCGGTTCGGCTGCACCTCCTTCGCCGCTCTCACTGCCGTCCGGGAAAGTAGTGGAAGTCACTGGCTCTTATTTGCGTACGCGCTCTCACGGACTACTGCCACCGTTGCGGACTCTAGAGATATTGGGATTATTACACGTCACATATTTCACAGAACTCACTGACTCTTTGCGGCTTCTCACCTACATGATCAGGAGAAATATTTAGGCACTTCATTTGGTAAGTCGCACATTATGCTTTGTTCCAAATTACGCGCGTTATTTTTTAATAATGTTATTGTTTGGTAAATGCAAACACCGTTTCTGACGATCTGCTTTATTGCATTAATGCATAAGAACAAGTGTAGCTTATGTTTAGGTTATTATAAAAACACAGTCCATTTCTTGTGGAGTTACTACAACGATTAAAACATCCTAACTTTTTTAAGCCTGCTTGCTTTTTATCATGTCACTTTTCTCATTAACACTGCCTAAGTCATTTTTAGCAGAGCGTATATAAGCTTTCGTGTCTGTTTTGAGGAACTTTTGCTCAAGATTTGATATTTACCGCTTGGTGGTGCTGCCTCAGAGTGTTTTACAGTCCGACTGGGATGAAGCTTTTGACAGTTATAAAAGAGTCTTAACGTCTTAATACAGTTTCTTGCATCACTTCACACCCTTATTGTGCGCAGAGACAGAAAATAACGACACTTTACTATTAGTCTACACGTGGTCAATGGCGAAATAGTACATTTTCTCCCTTAAAACCAATATTTTATATATATATATATATATATATATATATATATATATATATATATATATATATATATATATATATATATATATATATATATATATATATATAATTATTATTATTATGATTATTATTAAAATAAATGTAACTAGTTAATTTTTTTTCTTATTATTTTAATGTGACCGAATTTATGCTAGTTCAAATGACTTCTCTATATGCATGCATAAACATAGCTTGAAAACATTATGAGTATTAAGCATTGTTAGTGCAGATTAGGGAATTAATGTGCTCTAACTAGTAACAAACAGCCATTTTGCTTGAAATGCTATTAAGCATTGTGTTAATTATATGTTCCCTAATCTGTGTAAAGTGTTACCAGTAATATGAGCAAATGCAGCTTTAATAGTGCATTAGTAAATTATTAAATTAACATTAGCCAAACAAATCAATTCTTTAGAAGCATTTTTCATTGTTAATTCATGTTATCGAAAGTTACTAATATTGGTTGTTGCAGTTTCTTTTGTGGGTAATTTCTCAGCCAGATTTAATCTGCAGCTAATAGTGATTTTAATTAAATACATTTCCACATCATGTAGATCATTTTAAAATGTTCAGTTTTATATTAAAACAGTCTGAAATGTAATCACTTAGTCACCACAAAAGAAAGCATATTTCAGCTAATTATGTAGAGAATTAAATTACCTGCATTAAAAAAATTAAAAAAATAATAGAAACTCTTATCCATATATGATCTAAGTATAGTAGCATATCTGTTTGCAATTTTGCAAGATATATATAGTACTTCTGTATGCATGTAGTCATTTAAAATGTATAGCGTGATCTGTGTTCTATACATAGTTTAACAGAAGCATTCTCATTTGCTGAAGGGCTGTTTTGTTTTTGTTGGGATCAGTTGATTAATTCACTATGCTGAAATATATTGTCATGCAGTATGTGGTTCCATAAAGAACATTTAATCACCTTTCCATTCAATCCAAGCCTCCTTATGGTGAAAAAAAAATAATTTGGGATGTTTAAAGTGTTCTTTGAAATGTCAGTGTGCCCACACTTGTTGTTCAGTTCTCTTGGTTCATTTAGTCTGAATAAAAAAAACCAAACCGCGGTATACTTTGAAAACGGTTATCGTCCCATGCTTAATTGCAACTATTTTGAGAAAAGACTGGGATGCTGGAGAATTTGATCAGTTTTGGGCTCACATCTTGTGGTTTGTTTAGTCTTTTTTGTGATGCCATTTGAAAGTGGACTGAGTCTTATTTTTCCAGTGCTATGGTCGGCTTGTTTGGGTTGCACCAAGGTTTAGATGGTGATGTACACACTTATTCAATGAACCACATAAATAGAGAAATCACACGGTTACAGTTCGGTTATGAACTAAACCTGCTAATGTGAACACATTTTGTTCTTCTAAGAACAAATCGCTAACAGGATATGAGGAGCCCAGCCTGTGTTTAAGACAAATGAAGACATTGCCAAAATGACAAAGACTCTTGTGGGTTTACATTAATGACTGATAGTTATTAATGACAGCAACGTTTGATTGTCTCCTTATATTTAAAGAACAATCAGTCATGAAATGCATTTGTTCCACTTTATTTGATATTAACAGTCATGCTGAACAGTCATGACCAATTAATTAAACATTCTTTTTGGGCATCTGTGGATCCATAACGAACATTTAGAATCTATGAAAACTTTTCATTCCACAGAAAGATCAGAATGTTGGAAAAAGGTTCTTTACATATTTTAAATGTTCTTCACACTATGAACTTATGAAGAAATTGTTCTTTTAAGATCTTTTCACCCTTCTTTGTTAATAATAACTCCAGTTTTAATTAGTAATGTGCAATGAAAAGCTTATTTCAATTTAAGAAAAAGACCATTATGACTGCTTTTGTTGTCCACGGTCACAAATGGTTCTTCTTTATTTGCCATTGCTGTGAACCTTTATTTGTAATCGTGCTTATGACGAATGAAGATATTTTCAAAAGGCCAAAGACTCATTGTGTTTATATTAATGACAGGCAGTTATTAATAATCACTGATAATTTGATTGGCTCCTAATATATATATATATATATATATATATATATATATATATATATATATATATATATATATATATATATATATATATATATATATATATATAGTTCCCAGAGATGGGTTGCGGCTGGAAGGGCATCCGCTGCGTAAAAATCGTGCTGGATAAGTTGGCGGTTCATTCCGCTGTGGCGACCCCGCAAGGGACAAAGCCGACAAGAAAATGAATGAATGAATGAATATATATATATATATATATATATATATGTATATATATATATATATAAACAATCAATTTGTTGCACTTGATTTCCAACTTCCCAGCTGGACCATAACCGATCAAGTTCATTAACTTCAGCACTGGTCATTTATACTGCATAAACTTTCTGTATTTGATATTTTTACAGCAATGTACTCTTTACAGGGTGTATCACCGCGCTTCCATTATCAGCAAACATATCTCATTTCATTTAATAGACAGTGTGTCAGGTCACTAGCCATAATAGCATCAAATCTGGACATTCGCTCAGTCGTGCGTAAGTTGCCAATGTGATCTCTCTCTCTTTTTAATCACTCACTGTATGAAATCTGGAAATGGAATTGACCATTTGAAGTAGTTTGGGAAGCAGATGCATTTGCTTAATGACTCTGAACACGTTTGGCATTCCTGAAATCAGCCTTTCCTGCTCCATTGATCTCCACCATTATGTATTTTACTCGTTCTGAATATATGATGACATTCCAGTTCTGGAAAACATCCAGGTTTCCTTCAGTTTTTCTTTACTTGCTTAAATATGGTTTCACGTGATACTCCAAGCTTAGGCTCTAGTGCATGTGTATAGTGTATCACCACCAGCAGGCTTCTGGAAAAACGTGACTCTGGTCCAGATGCTTAAATTACTTTTAGATCATAGCAGTGCAAGTCCTTTGAGTTCATTCGCCTGCAAAGACACGGTCGTTGAGGTCCCGTAGGACAAAGCGGCTTGGGAATGTAAAGGAAAAAACACTGAATTCTGGAAGAGTATTATGAGATACCTTTGGGCAACGAGAGGGGTTCGAATTACAGCACCGATTCAACACTGAATCTCAGTGGACGTGTAAAAACAGAAAAAAAAGAGAAAGCCTCGGGGTCATTGATTTATTTTTTTTCCCTAAACCCTATACTCCTTAACACTGTTATTGTCCTAAAGCGATAATTTAGTCAACATGAGTTCACAGGGTTTATGGTTTTCATCTGTACTTATCGCAGATGTCAGGTATTGTGTTGTACAGGGAAGGTGTTTTTTACTCCAGAATTGCTCATGGGAGTTTAGTAATGTGGAGACTACTGCCTTTATTTAAGTAAATAAGGTTTTAGCATATGTGGTTTTGTGAAGAACTATTCTATTATTGTTTATGGTGAAAAAATTTTCTATATATGTTTAAAGTGTTCTTCACACTTCACAATTTCCTTAGATTTCCACTGCATGCATGTGTGGCTACAACATGGCCACCAATGGCTGACCAATCTAGTCACAGCTCGTGTTTGAACCAGGCATGTTTCAGAAGTGTCCCAGAATTGGCTTTTTGTGACAGTTCGCTAAAGATAGGTGTCTGTTCTATTTTTGACAGATACCGCATGCAAGCTGTAAACTACAAATTCAACTCAAAATAAACATAGGATGCATGATAAATTAGATAATATTCAATATACTTGAAGTTAAGGATGTCTTTTAAATAACTAAAACACAGGACAAACAAAATGCAACCTCTTGGAGCTGTGATGTGCCACATGTCCAGTTTAAATGTCAATTTAGGACTCTTCACCGAGTTGTTCTTCACAGAACCACAAATGCTCCTCCTTTTGACCTTATTCTTTCACATAAGAGCAGGCACAGCCATTAGAATCTAATTGTAATTTACTTCCATTGATTTTAAAGTCATAAAAAAGCAGCTGGTTGAGGTCGCAAACTGTTATTTTCTTGTTATATTAGTTTTATTTTTTTATGTAAGAAACACACTTTTTTGTAGTGGAAGTAATTTGACCGTTTATTGACATTTGTTATTCCTTGTCATTTCCCTGAAGTGAATGAATCTGAGATCCTAAAACAATCACAGAAAAGAGCTTACGTCTGCATCGCAGAATAAGCTCGATAGCAGAAGACAAATGAAGACATTTGAAAATGTCTGAGACTCTTATGGGTTTATATTAATGACTGGCAGTTATTAATGACTGCCACAGTTGATTGTCTCCTAAAATTTAAAGAACAATTAATCAGCACATGTATTTGTTCCACTTAATTTGTTAACTCCATTCAGCACTGTTATTGTGATCATTTAGTCAACATAAGTTTACTGAGTTTACTGTATAGTTCTCATCTGTACTTATTTGTCAGGTATTGTGTCGTTCACTGAAGGTGTTTTTACTTCAGAACGCCCTGCGGAGGCTTTAGTAATATGAAGACAGACTTTATTCTTATTTGTAACCCAAGATTTTAGTCTGCCACTGACCCACATGTGTTTCTAATGCATCAGCTGCTATTGGGAAGTTGTTTGTATGCCGTCAGTAACACCTGCACTACTTGACATCCCAGAGAGCCTGTTGTTCCACTGCCTTTTCACATTCCTATTAACATAATCAGGACTTATTCAAAATGCCAAAGGATTTTAATAGGACAGTTCAACCAAAATTTATGTAAAACCTTTAACTCAGCCCTCGTGTCATTCCAAACATGTATGCGTTTCATTATTCTGTGTAAAAGGGGGGACAAAAATCAAAAAATCTAAATCTAAAAGATCTATCTATTTATCTATCTGTCTGTCTGTCTGTCTGTCTGTCTGTCTGTCTGTCTGTCTGTCTGTCTGTCTGTCTGTCTGTCTGTCTGTCTGTCTGTCTGTCTACCTACCTACCTACCTACCTACCTACCTACCTACCTACCTACCTACCTACCTACCTACCTACCTACCTACCTACCTACCTACCTACCTACCTACCTACCTACCTACCTACCTACCTATCTATCTATCTATCTATCTATCTATCTATCTATCTATCTATCTATCTATCTATCTATCTATCTATCTATCTATCTATCTATCTATCTATCTATCTATCTATCTATCTATCTATCTATCTATCTATCTATCTATCTAGATCTAAACATGTTAACAAAATATAAGAAATTAATAATTCTGTTTCGAAATGATGTGATAAATTGGTCAAAAGTGACAGTTAAACTTTTAAACATATTGCAAAACATTCCTATTTCAAATAAATGCTGAATTTTGATGATCTTTGATGAAGATGATTTTGCTTTCACAAAAAATAAGTAGCAAAAACCTTGAAAATAAGATATGTATTAATAATTGAGCAACATTAATAATTGATATTAACTGAGCAGCAAATCAGCACATTAGAATTATTTCTGAAAGAGCATGTTATACTGAAGATTTAATATTCAGCTTTTCTGTAACATGAATACAAATCTTATTAAGAAATGTATTTGCTGTATTTTTATGAAATAAATGCAGCCTTGATGAACGCTTATTTAAATAAAAAACAAAAACATAGTGTGTGGTTGTAATAAAGTATGTAACGTTCTTTTGCACCCCTTTGATTTTCTTTTTATGTCCAAAAACAGATTCAAATAACCTTTTTTTTGGTCAATAAAACACATAAACATTTGAAATAACATAAAAGCAAGTAAAGTATGATGACAGAATGTGACTTCTTGGTGAACTGTGCCTTCAAATCATATAATTCCATTCCTCATGGTCTCTCACACACTTTCCATTTCACTGCCATGAACTGAATTGTGACTTTTTTTACCCCATTGTTTACTAGCGGTTTGTCCCTTCACTATATTTAGCCCGCCACATCTCCAGCTCTGGTACTGATCACAGAACAGTTTGGCCGAGTTGAGAGGAGAGAACGCAACAATGGCTCCCACTTTATTACCCTTGTAGAGCAAGTCAGACTTGAGGAAACAGCTGGTCTAATGATCAGACAGGTCAATGCTAATGACGCGCTAACTCATTCACTCGGGTAGATGCTAAAGGGTTGCTGTGGTTACTCGCAACTCAACCTTGATGGCAGATCAGACGACAATGGAGAAGCCAATGGATGCAGCATAAGGCGTAATTGTCACCCGTAAAAGTTTATTGACGTCGAAGATTAGATAACAATGTAGGACTAAAACATGAGTTATGATGTCAGGACTGGCCGAGCTGAGGTTGGACTGATGTGGTTACAGCACTTTGTAATCATCAAGTCAAGTCAAGAAACCTTTGTTTATAGAGTGCAGATCATTTCAAAGCCACGTCTATTTAATAAACAGGAAAATAACTGAATCAATGATGCAGACTTTAACAAAACCATTTCAAGTTCTGCTATAATGAAGCATCATAATTCAGCTCAAACCAGTCTTATGTTGCATCAACACAATCTCACTGCAATTGGTAACTTTTTGACTCAGTGGCTAATTCGTATTAATTAGTAAGATCTCATTCATACAATTTGGTATGATTGCTTATCCCCGATGACGGTTGGGTTTAGGGGCGGGGTTAGGTGCCACGCCTTCTTTCTAAAATCTGACATTTTTTTAAAACTGAACTAGTATGAATTTGTACGAATTAGCCACTAAACTGACAAAAGTTTGTGAGATGTGGCAGGTTGCATGAGTATATTTTTTGTATGGGTCAAAATTATAGATTTTTTTTCTTTTATGGCAAAAATCATTAGAATATTAAGTAAAGATCATGTTTTGTGAATTTCCTACTGTAAAATATATCAAGACTGATTTTTTGATTAGTAATGTGCATTGCTAAGCACTTTATTTAGACAACTTTAAAGGTAATTCATTGTTTAGATTTTGTTTTTCTAATGTTTTTTGTGAGGGTTGTGTTTGGGCGTATGGGAACACAATATGCAGTTTGTACAGTACAAAGATTATTCCGTCTATGGGTCTCCATAAGGTCTCAAAAGTCTCCATAAAGGTCGATGTTTAAGCGTGTGTGTGTGTGTATATGCATTATATTTTTTGTTTGTTTTAATTTATTTAAAATTTGAGAATATATCAGTGTGTTTTTTGTAACTGATTTAGGATTTATGGTACCAAAACTTCGAAATAGGCTACAGTGTTTGCTTTAGGATTTTTTCCAGCTGTGGCGGCAGGCCTTTTACACAGATCTACCAACTACCTATGGCGTTATTTCAATGACCAATGACGTGAGAGCAGTTTTACAAGTCAAGGGTAAAGTCTAGATCAGATAAGCGGCCGGCCGGAAGTGCTATATGCACAATAATATAACAGCATTTTTTTATGACACTGTAAACCAATAATTAATATTTTTAAAGTACTGTGATGGTTGGGTTTAGGGTTGGGGTGGGGGTAGGTGTTAAAAAATACAATTTATTGGGTAATTTAATAGATAGCATAAATAATACTCGGTACAACCACTGTTTTTACCTTACTGTGATGGTTGGGTTTAGGGTTGGGGTGGGGGTAGACATGAATAAAAAACAATAAATCGGAAATTTAATAAATAATATAAATTATTCTCACTAACTTCCGGCCGCAACCATATCCGATCTAGCAACAACTCAAGTTGAGATCGCATTTATGTAATACGAGCATGCAAATCTCTTTGCTTGCACGCTGATTTCCTCTGTTTGTGCACAAAACTTCATGCCCGCCCTCAAATATACGCTGCTCAAGTGCAGATTTTCTTGTGCGCTCTGAAATAAACACTGCTGAAGTGTGATTTAGTGCGTTTATGTAACAAGTATGTCTCCAAATTTATTAGATTTGCTAGGAATATTTATGAATGTCTCCAATAGACCTACAGAGCAGCATTAATGCGTCCTGAAGTATAGTGAATCGGCTATAAACTCTAGCAAGACCTTTATCTATAAAATATAATTATGGAAACTGTGTTCATCTTAACTAAAAAGCTATGTCGTGTTTGCTAGCCTCACGCATCGCACACCTGTCAGTCAATCAGTCAGCATGTCACCTTAAAGGGTTAAACAAATAAAGCACAGCACTACTACAGTTACAGAAAAGTTTGCGCTGTTATAATGCACTTACTTTTTAATACGTTTTGGTGCGATTATAACCTGCTATTTAATAAAAAACAACGACTGAATGTGGCGGGATGATTTGTCATATTACATATTACATACATATAAAATACATATTAAAAATTACAAATTAATAATATATATATATATATATATATATATATATATATATATATATATATATATATATATATATATATATATATATATATATATATATATATATATTAGGGATGCTCCGATCAGGATTTTTGCAACCGATACCAAGTACCGATTCTTTGTGATGGTGATCGGCCAATACTGAGTACCGATTCTGATGCTTCAAGCTTTATAATACATGAAGCACATTTCCCCCCTAAGTATGATAATTAAGTGGAGATCTTGCCTTACACCTCAGAGAATAAATGAAGAATGTTGCATATAATCCCTCAAACATGTCTCTTATAACCATTTAGTGTGGACATGTCATGGTCAGAAGCAACTTTACAGAAAATAATAGATAAAACAGATACAAAAAAATGGTAAGCAAAACAACTAACAAAGCAATTTGGAAACATTGCAAATGATGGAAGAAGAATTCGACATGTCTAAATCAAGAAAAAGTACATATTTGATGCATAAGATGTTAAAATGCACATCTATAAATATATATATATTTATATATATATATATATATATATATATATATATATATATATATATATATATGTATATATATATATATATATATATATATGTTTATTGCAGTAAGTATATTACAAAAAGGTATATTATGAAATATTCAATCAAAACATTTTTTTTACGTTTTTAATTGCATTTCAGCCAGGTTTTAGGGAGCTTGTAAAAATGTCAAAAACACAGAACTCTCAGTTCTTATATATGTAAAAATGTCTAAGAACATTCCAATATTTTGCTCTCCAACTAGCATGTCTGGTTCCTCTGCATATAAACTCGTAAACAGACACCTGTAATCAGTTCATGAGATCGGCCAGATTGGCGAGTACCGATCGAGTCATAAAATGTGATTATCGGCCGATACCATTCTCTGGCCGATCGATCGGAGCATCCCTAATATATATATATCAACAAATCAGTTACTTGAAAACAGTGTACTGAGATGTGAAATTGCAAGAAAATTGAAAATGCGTTTCAAAGGTCAAGTTTTCAAAAAATGATACGATTATTGTGTCAATGAAAATAAGATAAACGTGATTTTTATGAAATAGTTTGTCATGCATATTACATATTCAGTCTAAAGGTATTAGCTACACTGTAAAAAATGCTGGGTTCCACACAATCTTTTTTTGTTGGGCAAGATGAAGGATTTAAGTTAACTTATTCGATTTTACAAGTTTAAGATTGAACATAAAACAATTAAGTTGTTCCCAAAAGAAATTAAAGAATTGTGTTGTTTCAGCTCATTTTAAATAAGTAGTTTAAACAAACAGCATATTTGAGTGTAGTACTTGGCAAGTCATTATTTTATGATTTGTGAGACACTTCCATTATTATAAGATTTACGTCTATTATTGGGGATTTCTTTTAAATCACATGCTCTGCTTATAATCATGTGATCCATCAAAAACATTAAGATTGCAATGAAATAGAAAGCATAGAGACACTAGAGTCAGGAGGAAACATTAGCTGATATTACAGTAGACGGTCTGAGCATCAACCTGGCTCTTAAATTATTCCTTTATTTCTTTGCTGGGAAGAAAAGACATCGAAATCCATAAAAAATGACACCCACCAAGCAGAAAATGCAGCAGTAAGAGAATATACAGTTGTTTATGTTGGCCAGAACACGCAAGGAAAATCATTGTGAAAAAAAAATGTGTGCAATAACAGATATTTGCATTCGGATGGGTTTCGATTTCTCAGAGGAACACAGAGTTTGCTGAAAAACAGTATATACTTTTCTGTGGAATTATTACAAAGGTTGTGTAAGAAAACACAAACGTGGCAAATTCAAATCGATAAAATAAAAAAATACACCTGTGAAGCCAGGTGGTTTATTTATAAACTAGTTTTGAGAGGATCACGTGCTTATGATTAAACAGGGCTGATATCGCATCAGCTCTGTATATTGCACCAATCAGATGAACACTGACACACTATAAATAACCAGAGTTTTCCACTCCAGTCATCTTCGTCTTGAAGAATCCCCCCTTCCACCCCCACTCCTCCTCTTTTCCAATAGGACGGCACGGTGGCCCATTGGTTAGCACTGTCGCCTCACAGCAAGAACACCGCTGGTTCGGACCCTTACCGGGCCGGTTGGCGTTTCTGTGCGGAGTTTGCATGCACTCCCCATGTTCGCGTGGGTTTTCCCCGGGTTTCCCGGTTTCCTCCCACCAATCCAAAGACATACACCATAAGTAAATTGATTACTCCAAAACTGCATCTTAAGACAACTATCAGCCAGATATATTACAGCAGGTTTACAAGCAGGGAGTTCTCGAGACCTACCTGAGCTCAAACTTCCCTCTTGCCCTTCAAACTATAGGGAGCCCTGTGCTCGAGGATATTCTGAGCTCACGGCTCTCTCCTAGGACAGCATGCCAAATACGCTTTATTATCAGTCTTCAACTAAGTGTGAACTCTTGAAATGTCTTTTAAGACCTCCTGCAAAAGTAGTTTTGTCCATAGGTTTCATCACATATTGAATGCTTTTCAACTCTTAAAGGGCTAGTTCACCAAAAAAAGAAAAAAAATACTCACCCTCAGGCAATTCCAGACCTATTTGAGTTTCATTCTTCTATTAAAAACAAAAGGAGATAATTTGAAGATTGTTGGAAACTGGTAGCCAAAGATTTTTCCCTACTATAGATGTTATTGGCTACAGGTTTCCAACATTCTCCAAAATGTCTTCTTTTGTATATAATATCATATGCTATGTCAATAATTTCATCTCGTAGATACACAGTGCAAAATAAATTGTTGAGAAAACGTCAACATCAACATCAATTGTTGATGAAGTAAGAACTTTAAGTTGTCAACAACAGTTTTTTAGTTCTCAGTAACAATATTTTGTTCAGCTAACATAATTTTGTTTATTCATGCAATGTTGATTATTGTATTTTACTAATAAAGATATTTTTGTCACATTAACTGAAGCAACAGTTACTGCTATTGAGTCAATACATTTTTTTCTGTTTAATGGATGATTTTTTTTTCAAATTTGCAAAATAAGTAATTAGTAGTAGTTAGCTTATCATCCTGTTTTTAATCATTTTACTTACCAATGACAAGCACAAACTTACTACTTCATTCATTTATTCATTTTCCTTCAGCTAAGTCCCTTTATCAATCTGGGGTCGCCACAGTGGAATGAACCGCCAACTTTTCCAGCATATGTTTTACATAGTGGATGCCCTTCCAGCTGCAGCCCTGTTTACTGGGAAACACCCATTCACACTGGATTGTGGGGGAAACTGGAGCACCCGAAGGAAAACCCACGTGAACACAGGGATGCAAAACTGACCCAGCCGGGGCTCGAACCAGCGACCTTCTTGCTGTGAGGCGACTGTGCTACCCACTGTGCCACTGTGACACCCCTCTTACAAGATAAATAAACTTAGTTTTTGATCGTCGGGTCATGCATACGTGAATTATTTAAATATCAGCATTCCTGTTCAACACAAAAAAAACTCTGTTAAACAACATTTTAGCGAATATGGTTGACAAAACATTTATTTTTATGTAGATCAATAGTTGTTCACAATTCTTAGTATTTATGACAGAAAACGTACAGTGTGCTGAACAAATTGTGATTTTATTTTTTACAGCGTAATTAACAAAGGTGACACGATGGCTCAATGGTTATCACTGTCGCCTCACAGCAAGAAGTCCTGGCTGGGTCAATTGACATTTCTGTTTGCATGTTCTCCCCATGTTTGGATGGGTTTCCTCCGGTTGCTCCGGTTTCCCCCGCAGTCCAAATACATGCACTATAGGTGAATTGACTAAACTAAATTGGCCGTAGTGTATGTATGTGTGTGAATGAGTGTGTGTGGGTGTTTCCCAGTACTGGGTTGCAGCTGGAAGGGCATCCGCTGTGTAAAACATATGCTGGATAAGTTGGAGGTTTATTCTGCTGTGGCAGAATAGAGGGACTAAGAGGGACTAAGCCTAAGGAAAATGAATGAACATAATTAAAACGGACTGCGATTCATTCATTCATTCATTCATTCATTCATTCATTCATTCATTCATTCATTTTCTTTTCGGATTAGTCCCTTTATTAATCTGATTGTGCTGCCAACAGACTGCCAATATTGTACAAATTTAAAGGGATATTTCACCCAGAAATGAAAATAACCTCTTCATTTATTCTCTCGTTTTAAATCTTTATGATCTTCTGGTTTTTGGCACCCATTGACTTCAATAGTAGGGAAACAATATTATAAAAGTCAATGGGTGCCAGAAACCAGCATTTTTTTAAAAAAATTACTTCTTTTGTGTTCAGCAGAAGTAGAAAAAAATGAACAAATGAAAGGAAAGTAAATGATAGCAGATTTTTCAGTTTCAGTTTTCAATCCCTTTATCGATAATGAATGACGTTTTAAAAGGAGCAGCATTTACAGTTTGATTTAAGGTTGTTCAAAACCTTTTTCAGACCCACAAGCCTGAAAGGAATTGAAATTTGTGCTGTGTCAAGTTTTTGGTGAGCACACAGTCCAAGAGAGAGACTCTTTTATCATGCTAGAATAGTTCATTCGATCTGCAGCGTTGCCAGATTGGAGCAGGACTAGAGTAATAGGACCTGCTTTGAACTGCTGCTGTTCTGCAGGTGGATGCCAGTGCTTTCAGGAGCGTTTTTACAAAGAAAAGAAAGCATTTTTGAATGCGAGGGAGCTTTTTAATGCGCTCTGCTTCAATGGAAACTGATATGTTGGCATGTCAGTGCAGATTAGCACCATCTCTCCACACTGCCTGATATGTTTACTTAGTCCTAAAACCACAAAACCTCATTACCTCTTCTTTTGCTGTCATTTCAAAACCACAATCCTTATATTTAGGCCCTGACTCAGAGAATGTGAAACTTCACGTTGACAAATCCCCTCGCTCTCTGCGTTTCCGCTCTGTGCTCATATGAAAGCCTTGTTTTTTTCCCTTTTTTTTTTTTGCTCATTTAAATAAGGACAGCGCTTCAGCACCACTAATAGAGGTCCAGTTTATAATCCCATCAGACCTCGGGCTGTTATTTTTAGGAAGAGACTTGGAGAGCATCCTGTTTTTGTTTCAAACACTGGACCTTATGTTCTTGGAGAATAAAAGATCAGGAGATTTTCTCTTTTTTTCTATCTTTTCCCTCAGCTTACTGTCATTTATTAATGTAATGCCAGTCCACCGGCGGTTCCTCTTCTGGGTGAATCATGAGTTGTCAGTCTTCTGAAAGTGATTTTCCATGCTTTCTAAACTCAGTTTAACAGGCTCGTAATTTTGATGCGGGTGAATGACGTTGCAGCGTAGGATTGAAAGGGATGTTTGAGCGATTCTCCGTGTGTTTCTGAAGATTCCCGAAGAGCTTTAATCAAATCGCTGACATGTAAACGATGATGGTTGACAGCTGGTTTAAAAATGTCTGGATTTATTTTGTGGTGCGTTTATGTGGAACTGTTGAGGTTGTATGGCCACTGTAGGGTTCTTAATGTATGAGTTGATGTGTGCTATTTGGGATTATGGCATAATAAATGTTATGCAGTGTACATTAATAGCCAGTTAAGTGACTGAAGTTTGAAAAAGTTAATCTTTCTAATAAAGCAAATCATTTAATTTAGAACTGATGACAAGCAGTAAAATTAAATAAGTATTAATTGCCGGTGGTTTTGGGGAATAAACAGTGATTAAATGATATCAAGTATGCAGAATGATGAAATATTCTTATCTGACTTTCTTATTTGCTGGTATGTTTTCATATTTGTAAGGTATGAGATGATCTACATTGCATAAAGCATCCAGCCGCAACCTAGTACTGGGAAAACACCCATGTATACGCACTCATTCACACACTCATACACTATGGACAATTTAGTTTATTCAATTCACCTATAGCGCATGTCTTTGGACTGTGGGGGAAACCGGAGCACCCTGAGGAAACCCACGCCAACACGGGAAGAACATGCAAACTCCACACAGAAATGCCAACTGCAAACCAGTGACCTTCTTGCTATGAGGCGACAGTGCTAACCATTGAGCCACCATGCTGCATATTATTATTATTCATTCATTTATTCATTCATTTTCTTTTTGGCTTAGTCCCTTTATTAATCTGGGGTCGCCACAGCGAAATGAACCGCCAACTTATCAAGCATGTGTTTTACGCAGCGGATGCCCTTCCAGCTGCAACTCATTTGTGGGAAACATCCATATACACTCATTCACACTCATACACTATGGACAATTTAGCTTACCCAATTCTTTTTTCCTGTTTAGAATTTAACTGAGCCTTTAATTGTCATTTATAAGGAATTTATAAAGCATAAATAGTCCTCACTTTATATTAGGTCACAAAACTGCATGAAGTTGAGTTAATAAAGCATTTATTAACATACAAATTAACTATTAATAAATGCCTGAATAGTAAGATATGTAAACGTTGATTTCAATAGTTTATTAATCATTTACTAACTCATTCTGAATGATCTTAAAAACCATCGACTACTCTTAAATACAACTGGTTTGTTAATAGTGCAATACTTAATTTAGTAATGAAAAGTAAATCATTAACAATGTATGAAAGTACAATCATTAAGCACATTATAAATGTGGTTGTAAGTCAAGAATAGAGCATTTGTAGCTGCAGTTATAAACTGCTTACTAACGCTTATTAATGTAGAGTTAATGATTAACAGATAAAGAATTCACTAGATGCTAATGCTTAGTAAATGATTGATAGTGTGTAGTTATTATAAAGTGTTACCATTTATGTTCTTTTTTCTTTTTAGAATATAAAGAGCCTTTACTTGTCATTTATAAGGGATTTATAAAGCATAAATAGTCCTCACTTTAGATTAGGTCACAAAACTGGATGAAGTTGAGTTAATAAAGAATTTGTTAACATACAAATTGACTACTAGTATACGCCTGAATAATAAAAACTATACATGTTAATTTGAATAGTTTATTAATCATTTACTAACCCATTCTGAATTATCTTTAAAAACAACCAACTATTCCTAAATAACTGGTTTGTAAATAATGCAATACTGAATTGCTAATGAAAAATGAATCATTAACAAAGTATGAAAACACAGTCATTAAGCACATTATACATGTGCTTATAAGTCAAGAAGAGAGCATTTGTAGCTCTAGTTATAAAATGCTTACTAGCGTTTATTAAAGTAGAGTTAATGCTAACAAATAATGAGTTCACTATTTGCTAATGCTTATTAAATGGTTCATAGTGTGTATTTATCATAAAGTGTTACCGTTAAATTTAGTTCAGTTAATTTATGTTAAGTTTAAGTTAAATAAAGTACAAGTACAAAACCCTATTAAAAGTGTGTATGTGTGTAAAAACACAAACAAATGCAATTAAATTCTGACTGGATAAATATGTTTGTGATTTTTTTTTTTTTTTTAAAGAATTATATATTATATATATATTCTATAAAACATTGATACATTTGAAAATGCATAAATTGCCAGCATCTAAACTGTGTATATGCTTAAATTTTCTGTATTTTCTGTGCTTTTCTCTGCTCTCCTATAGGTTGTGTTTTGTAGAAAAGCTCCAGCTGGTGTTGTAATGCAGTGCGAGTGTGTTTGATGGATTCTAACAGCATTGTGGCCGTCTGTGGTCTGCGTGCGGACTGAGTGATGCAGATAGTGAGAGAAAGAGAGCACTTAATATGTATTTAGGGCTTTTTTTCAGATAGAGCTGTAGCCCAGCGCCTCCCCGCTGTTCTGAAAGCTCGTGTCAGACTGCGAAACAGCATCCATCTCTGTCTGGGGTCCCTGTGAATGTGGCAGAGCAGATACAGACAGTGTAGATTGATTCCTGTAGCCAGAGGTTTGCTTCAGGGTGAAGAAGGTCTGCTTCTAAAGAGAGCCTTTAATGAGTCGCCTTGGAAGGTGGTCTGTGTGCTACTGTTCCACAGCTTTTGTTTTAACGTGATTCTGTCACTTGCACTGTCTGTGGACTGCAGAGTCAAACATTGTCATCTGGGATTTTATATTTTCAGCCTTCTAAATAGATGATTGGGGGCTGGTTGCAAGAGCAGTGCATAAGTTAGAACTTAGGCTAGTCGTGACTTAGGGTGCTTTCACACCTGCCTTATTTAGTTCGGTTGAATCGCACTAGAGTTCGTTTTCCCTCTTGGTGCGGTTCGTTTGGGCTGGTGAGAACGTAGCAATCGCACTCGGGTGCGCACCAAATACGCACCAAAAAAGCGTACCGAGACCTGTTTGAAGAGGTGGTCTCGGTACGCTTTCAAATGAACCCTGGAGCGGTTCGTTTGTGGTGAGAACATGATCAAAACTAAAACAGACCCAACGGCAAAAAGTACTGCGGCTTTTTGGACTAATCCAGCTGCCGTAGTGCGATGCGCTGTCTATCTTATGGGGTTTGGAAGAAAAATATTTGTTGACAGCGCTTTACCAACAGTTTTAAACAGAGAGAGAGAGAGAGGGAGGCAGGGAGGGAGAAACATTACCTACCTGATGTATCATTGGTGATATTTCCGAAAGATGACCATGTCGCAGTTTAGCTAAATTATTTCACGCCTTCTCCTAATGCTTTCGCCGATTGCAACGCATTAAAACATTGTTTTCCAGCCCCAGCCGCCCTTCATTCTCGAAATGTATAGTTTGTCTAAAGTGATGCATACAAACTACATCGAATACTATGACCAGGGATATTGCGTCAGCCAGCGCAGCGACATTGTGTGTCTGCCGGTTTGTTTATTTGCGGTAGTTCCACGTGAATTCTGACCAATTGAAAAGCAGTTTAGGAAATGCGTTCAACAACATCTGGCCAGTGAGTGATGTAGATTTTGTCACATGACTGCATTTTGGTTCGTTTCAACTGGTTCGGACCAAAGCAATCAGTGTGGTGTGAAAGGGACCCAAAACGGCAGAAAAATGCTACAATGTATCATTTGTTGCCTTTGGTCCGGACCAAATGAACCGAACCACATATGTGAAAGCACCCTTAAAGGGACACTAAGTTACAACTTACACACTACTAAACATTTTTGGTTTGCACCACTGACGCTACATTGGCATACGGCAGCCACCACCCATGTACGTATAACGGTATAAACGAAATGACAGCGAGATTAGTTTACATTGAGGAGCTTGCGATAATAATAAAGAATGATCTTCCTCTCCTCACAGCTTTTTTTGTGTTTCAGTTTGTGAAAGAAGAGTTTAATTTTCTTTCAAGGAGTGTTTTGTGTTAATTCCATCCATCAATTAAAATGAAAATTTCTTTATGACTGAGTTTTTTTTGTCTGCTCTTTTCAGTTTCATGTGTAGGATATAAAAGAAATCAAGTTGAATGTTTTGATAACTTCATGTATTTCCGTGCATTGATGGCTAATGATGCAGGTATCTGTTATAGTGACTGACTGCAATGTAATGCACTATAAACATGTAATTTGTCATTTCATTTTCATAGGACAGTTATACATCAATGCATTAGTTGCAGAATTTTAAAGCAGTTTAACGATTTAAATGCTTTTTATTGGATATTAGGTAATTCAATTTGACTATGCATGACTTTACGGAGAGCTTACACACTACTAACTACAGCTTGCCTTAAGAACATGCGGTGCAACCGAAGTAAGGACAAATTTAGTTACAAAACTAGCTAGTAGTTACTAAGCCTCTAGTGTGGACTTTACTTTTCAGTTTAAGAAATAACTTACAAACAGCTGGTGCAACCCTACCCAGCTCTGTTGAAGTGTTTCTTAGGCTTGTGTCTATAATATCACATTTATTACAGTACTTTTTCTAGTAAAATGTAATTGCATCACACACCAGATCCACCATTTACATTTTTTTTTTCACTCAGTACCACATCTGGTACCTGTTATGTCCCATATCAGTTTGAAAAATAGATACAAACTTCTAAATATGCATTAAATAAATATTCAATAAATACAAATACAAAGGAATATTATAAATGCAGAACATAGCACATCTAATAATCTAGATTTTATTAATATTTTTTAATTATCTTGTATTTTGGTGCTTTTAAAGTGAAAATTATTAGAATTTAACAATTAATTGATTTGTAAATAATCATATTTAATTACACATTATTACATATAGTGTTATGATCACCAGCGATCTAGCGGCTGCAGATCACTGATAAACACACAGTTCACCGAAGAACTACACATCTGCCAGTATATGGACTACAAGTTCCAGTCATGCACCTGTTCCTCATTCCGTTGATTTCACACACTCACGGCTGGAAGCTGTTCATGATCTGATTACATGGACTATATACACAGCACACATGCACACCTCTATGCTGAGTCTTGTTTTTTTGTCAAGTTAACGTTACGATGTGTTTTCCTTGCCTTGTCCTGCGGTGTTTTTGACCCTAGCCATGTTTGTTTGTTTGTTTACGTTGCCTGCTGCCTGCCTGTATTGACCATTTGCCTGTTATTCGACCACGACTCTGGATTCCCTGTATACAACTGTTAGCTCCTGATTGTGATCATTGCCTGTCTGACCATTCTATTTATAACAAATCCTGCATTTGCATCCACACTCCATTGTCAGCATCTCCCTTTGACATATACTGTAGACAAGTGGTAAATAGGCAAGCATACTTTGTATTGGTCAAAATGATTTTACAGCAAAAAGCATTAGAATATTAAGGTAAAATCATGAATATATTTTGTAAAAATGTGAAACACAATTTTTGATTAATACTGTGCATTACTAAGGATGAAAAGAAAAAAAAAAAAAAAAACTATATATATATATATATATATATATATATATATATATATATATATATATATATATATATATAATTTATTTATTTATTTATTTATTTATTTTTTTATTATTTTTTTTTTTAACCCTCATATTCCAAATTTCATTTAGTCAGCCAAATAGTATCCTATTCTTACAAAACATACCTCGATGGAAAGCTTATTTATTCAGCTTTCAGAAAATGTATAAATCTCAATTTCCAAAAATTGACACTTATGACTTAAGTGGTGGTCAAGGGTCACATATTTAATCTCTTATTTCAATTACTATATATTTTTGTATTAGATATGATTATATATCTAGTGTTTTGGAGCTTGACTCAGTATTAATCTCTGTGAAAATCAATACAGTCATCTGATCTCTAGACTTTTATATAAATGAAAGGAACAACAAAGACAAGATGAAGGATGAGTAGAGTGAGCAAACCGTGTGAGTCTTAATGGCTTATCGTGTCAGTATTGTGCTCTAACCTTTAGTTCCCCGTCACTGTGCTTTTCAAGCGAAAGCATCAACACAAACTCTGCATTTTGCTTTCCTGACATATGATATTTGTGAAGTGTCTGCGCTGTGCATCTGCGCCATCCAAATCAGAGGACGCGTCAGGAGACTTGACATCAGCCCTGACAGGTGAAGCGTCCGCAACTCAAGAGATGCACTCGAGTCAGACGGGACGTGACAGAAGTGAGAGGATAAACACAACTGCTCTCTTCTGCTTCATATAAAACATCCAACAGAGACCGTCTGACAGCTAGGAGGACTATTTTAATGGTCAAGTATGTATTTGGTCGAAATGTAAACATAGTGATTTTACATTACTATGCTTTTCTGCTTTTTCTATTGATCGTCTCTGGCTGTATTGTGAAAATGTTTGCATGCAAGTTCAGTCTTCCTATCAAGTACTTGGTTAGTGTAAAATTGGAACTACAGAATTTTGTAACTACTAAAATGGTCATGGCTCATTAAAGGTCCCGTGAAGGTCGGAGGCCACTGTCGACTGACTGACGGACCGACCGGAACAGTTCTTTTCCGGACTTGAACCCCGCCGTCGTCGTCAACTCCTCTCTATGTCTCAAATCTGCCGATGCACAAGGCAAGCTACTGGGCAAACTGGTAACAGCGGAAAAGCCATCCATATGGTGGTAAGTTGTCAACTGGTAAGCGCGAATAGGAATGGCGTCATACCGCCTCGCAGCGTTCATTTTAAAGACAAAATGCAGTCACATCTTCTTCTGGCTACATAATTTATGATTTCCAAAAAATGTATATGAGGGACTTTTTCAGAATGAGCCTATATTGTGAGAAACTGAAGTATGATGTGATGTGAAAAAAATCGTTGATGCATTTAAGCTGGATTTATACTTTCGCCTGGCGCCGCATCGCGCACCTCCACTGACTGCGCGCACCTCGAAAACGGACAAAGCTTTTATACTTGCTGTGTTCGCCGTTGTGATATTCTTTATAACGACAAGGGGCGGTCAAAAGAAACTGATCGTAAAATCAGGCGGATAAACAGAGAAGTAGAAGGTTTACTTAATATCAGGTTTAATTAATATCATTTATTATTTTTAAACTAATTATTTTTATTGTTTTCATAAATTATTTTAATGATTATAAAGATTTTTATAACCATGCAAGATTTTTTTAATCAAACTTTGATGCATCACTTGCTTTTGTTCATATATCGGACAGTTCTACTTATTAAAGTTTATTAAAATATCAATGACAGCAGAACGTGGGTTAATCTACAAATATATTTTTATTATGGCAAGAATAAAAGCAAAATAAAAGCACACTTAAAAATACATATGTTTTTTTTTAGATTTAGCCCGTCTGGCTAGTTTCTGTCCTATACTTATGTTAAAAAGGCAATAATGATCCAACATTCCTGACCATTATCACCAATAAAGCCAAGAAAAACAGGGCATCATTATATTTTAAACTGATAGGTTCAGATATTCCTTTCCAGTTATCAAAGAAATAATTTAGTAATTCATTTTAGTTTTGTATCTATTAAATTGTTTTAAATTCAAAATTTTAACATATACATCAGCGTAAAACCTATGAATGGTGGAAAAACACATTTCTGTAATTGTGTACCTGGGTCGCTACTTTTGCCATGGCCTCTTTTGGCTTTAACAACCTTTTCCCTCAGGTTTTTCCAAACTTTTTTAACAAAAACTTTCCTCCTTTCCCACGGCTGTTGCTATTTCTAGCCAAGAATTACTGATCATTAGGTTATCTCTATGCTTACGGATCATAACGATGTCTGTACAGTTATTCTTTTTCAGACAAAATCTCTTCAAAGTGGTTCATATTCAATTCAAATCAAACGTGGGGCCGCACAAACTGTTCGCTCGAGTCTCAAAAAATGCCGTGCGCACCGCCAGCCGAAATGATGTTGCGCACACCCAAAGCGAACTTATGCTAACACCACTATGATGTCACATTCACCACACACACTCAAGCGAACTAGCGGACGCGTCAAGTATAAACCAGGCTTTAGGCGAAAGTGACAAACTGCAAGCTTTAGATGTTTATATCAGTTTTATATTTTCTAAACGCACTGTTTGTCACTGTTTGGAGCACAGATAATAGATATCCTTAAAACTAACAGACTGAAACTAACTTTGAAATTACTTTTATTTCATAGGGCCTTTACCATACTGTAAGACTACGGAATTTAATTTTGGCTTCTATTGAGATTTTAGAATTAAGATTTGAATGTCTGCTATCATATTTCTAGGAAGCCATTACCCTAAAAAATACAACAATTTTTTTGTAGTACAGTGTTCCCTTGCCATAACGCGGTTCCCTTTTCGCATGTCTCTCAGTTTCACTGATTTTTTTTTTTTTTTTTTTTTTTGTGTAACTTGACATGCTTTTTTTACAGCGTATTGTTTTCTGCATCCTGATTAGCACATTGTGTTCTGCGTCCTGATTAGCTGTAGACCATTGTCAATCAATATCCTCCATGTCTTGTCTCCTGTACAGTACAGAATGCGTTTAGCTTCCCAAATTGAGATAAATCCTTGATCGCTAACAGTGTGACTCTGAAGTGCTGTACTGTATATTTGCAAGTTTTCTCCCCAACAAACCCCATAATGTCGACGAAACATTCTGCACCGTCAAATGCACCCACGGTAGCAAATAAAAGACAGAGGAAGATGTTATGCTAGTGTTTAAACAAGAGAGAAAAGTGTGAAAATGTTAATGTCTATCTGAGAAAATAGTGAAGTGAGGGGTTTTACAGCCTTAAAACATCTATAATAATTGTAAAAAATAAAGTAGACTACCTCTCGAAGTTTCATTGCTGGCTATTTTTAGAACGTAACTCCACCGATTAACAATGAACCACTGTATCAGACACTTCAGAATGGCAAAGTTTTTGGTAGAAATGCTCAGAACACTTTTGTGTTTTGTGAATTTATTAAATAACAAAATTAACATGAAATATACAGTTGAAGTCTGAATTAATAGCCCCCTTTGAATTTTTTTTTCTTTTTAAAATATTTCCCAAATGATGTTTATTAGAGCAAGGACATTTTCACAGTATGTCTGATAATATTTTTTCTTCTGGAGAAAGTCTTATTTGTTTTATTTCGGCTAGAATAAAAGCAGTTTTTAATTTTTTTAAAAACCATTTTAAGGACAAAATTATTAGCCCCTTTAAGCTATATATTTTTTTTCGATAGTCTACAGAACAAACCATCATTATACAATAACTTGCCTAATTACCCTAACCTGCCTAGTAAACTTAATTAACCTAGTTAAGCCTTTAAATGTCACATTAAGCTGTATAGAAGTGTCTTGGAAATATCTAGTAATATATTATTTACTGTCATCATGGCAAAGATAAAATAAATCAGTTATTAGAAATGAGTTATTAAAACTATTATGTTTAGAAAGTGTTGAAAAAATCTTCCCTCCGTTAAACAGAAATTAGGGGAAAAAATAAACAGAGTGTCTAATAATTCAGGAGGGCTAATAATTCTGACTTCAACTGTACATACATTTAGGAAAAGTCCAGGTAATACAGTTATTGCATATGGGCTTGATTTTAGTAAATTTAAAAAAATGTTTTTTCAAAATTGTTAAAATAACTAGAACTACACACTAGTGCTAGAATCTAACGCTAGAGGTATCAAGGCAGACATTTTGACCAATTTAAACTTTTTTCTGAATTTTTTTCCCAGATTTTTATCGATTTTTATACATTTTGTGATTTTTTTTTAATCATTTGAACGTTGCCATTTCTAATATTTATTCTTTCTTATTCAATTAAGATAAAAGGAGAGAAATTTAAATAAGCGTCACATAAATACAAATATATTGTAGAAACAATGGAAAAAATAAAAGGCTGTATACAAACTACAAAAACTGTATTATAAAAAAATATAGCTTTTAGCAATAATTCTGAACAGTCATCTAATTTAAATTGTACCATACATTTTAAGTCTTAAAGTGTTGCAGTTATAAAAGCTGACATTTGTCTGACATTTTTTGCAAGCCAATATTTGTATTGTCAATTAAAGGACTTTAATGTACTGTACTGTAAATACGTTCAGATATTAAGAAATGAAGCCACAAGGTCACAATGTAAATGTCGACATCCAGAAATCCCCTGTTGTATTAATGAACAACCTGATTTTATGGAAACCGAGCTCTCACTAATCAATACAAAACCTCCTAAGTTCTGTTTAAAGCATCGAGCGGCTTCGCGTGGCTCTCTGGTGAGCGAGATTAAACATGCCGACTGGCTCCTCTCAGATGAATGCTTCTCCATGCAGACTATATGAAGAGATCAATGGCAGATTTGCTCATACTAGAGGCACGTGTCATTTGCATTTAAAGGCTTCAAATTGGTTTCGAGTGTTCTCTTTCCAAACTTCTGTCCCGCTGAGGGGCTCCAGAATGAGTTGAGAAGGGGAGTGGGAGACAGCGTGAGGCCGGTGGGTGTGAATCTCCCTCCAGCACATGCTGACAACTTCCTGCCTGCTGAGAGGAGCCACAAAGTATACTAATCAGAAGACGACAAACACAAATGAGGGAATATTATTAACAAGCATGTTTATTTGGTGTCTTTATGTCGTACAGACTCTCTGTCTTTCTGCCTGTCTGTCATTCATTCCTTTTTCTATGGAGCTAGATTAGTCTCAAATAATAATTCACACAAAAAAGACATGTAGCCAAATTCACAAGCATAGAACCATATTCATGTCCACAAAAAAAAAATATTCTATATATATCAGAGATGGGAGGAAGTCACACATGTGCAAGTCACAAGCAAGTCTCAAGTCATAACCTTCAAGTCTCAAGCAAGTCAAGTCAATTTTTGTCGGACTCAAGTCAAGTCAAGTCACTGCTTATTTCAAGTCACGTCAAGTAGCAGCTTGGTCTAGCAAGTCACTTTCAAGTCAATCTAATTATATATATATATATATATATATATATATATATATATATATATATATATATATATATATATATATTGACCTTAAAATGGTTTTTAAAAAATTAAAAAACTCCTTTTATTCTAGCTGAAATAAAACAGACTTTCTTCAGAAGAAAAAAATATTATCAGACATACTGTGAAAATGTGCTCTGTTAAGCATTATTTGGAAAAATCAAAGGGGGGTGAATATTTCTCACTTAAACTCTCTATATATATAAACTGTCATTTGAAATGACACTTTGATCACTTAGTCAATCAGATGGCTTTCTACTTGGGAAATGTGTGTGCTTACTTCAAAGCTATTACAATATCATACTATTAATTAAACGAGACCCTAAATCACAAAACCAATCTTATAGTGCACAGGTACATTTTTTGGAAAAAAAAATGATTGAATAATAATAATAATAATAATTCCTTACATTTATATAGCGCTTTTCTAGACACTCAAAGCGCTTTACATATTAGGGGGAATCTCCTCATCCACCACTAGTGTGCAGCATCCACCTGGATGACGCGACGGCAGCCATTTTGCGCCAGACCGCACACCTCACACCAGCTGATTGGTGGAGAGGAGACTGAGTGATGAAGCCAATTATGATATGGGGAGGGTTCAAAGGCCATGATGGACAGAGGCCAGTGGGCAGATTTGGCCAGGATGCCGGGGTTTCGAAGGACATCCCGGGATTTTTAATGACCACAGAGAGTCAGGACCTCGGTTTAACGTCTCATCCAAAAGACGGCGCTCACTGAGCAGTATAGAGTCCCCGTCACTATACTGGGGCATTAGGGCCCACACAGACCGCAGGTTGGGCACCCCCTGCTGGCCTCACTAACACCACTTCCGGCAGCAACCTAGCTTTCCCATGTGGTCTCCCATCCAGGTACTGACCAGGCGCAGCCCTGCTTAGCTTCAGTGGGCGACCATGTGAGAGTTGCAGAGAGCTAGCTGCCTGCTAAATGATCAAAATGATCATTTTTTCTTTTAATTACAAAAAGTAAAGATCATTTTCCTCAAAGACATTTTGTACATTTCAATAACTCCAACAAAAAATGTTTTGATTGGTAATATGAATTGCTAAGAATGAACTCTAAAGGCAATTTTGAACCTTTAGATTCCAGATTTTTTAAAAAACATAAATATTAAACATTAGCATACAAATACAATAATATCAGTGCTTCCCATAGATTTGATATACTTGTGGTGGTAGCCAAATTGAAACACACCATTTACCCACATCATATAAATAGTTAACTATATGCGACAAACAAAACATAATTCCATTTTTAACAATAATTTCATTTATTATGACAATGTTATACACTGTTTTCAATGGGTTAAAGTAAAAAAAAAAACTTTAAAAAAAGAAAAGACATCCACTTTTTTCTTACCTTAATGCTATTCAGGAGCCATGTCATGTGCACCAACTGACGGGTCAAATCTGCTTCTCTCTTTCAAGTTCAAAGCAAACTTGAATGCCAAAGCATTTTAGATATGTATATAAAATAGCCGATGTATTATAGCCTAATGATATCATCAAATTAATAAAATATACAGCAAACGAAAAATAAATAACAGAAAAAGGGAAAAAAACAGACAATATCTCTAAAAATAACAGTAATTACTAGATTAAAACGTGTAGAATTTTTAAATAAGTCAAATGCTTTGATTAGCCATTACTAATGGTGTAGGTATATTTTGCAGCCAGTTTAGACCAGTCGTTCCAAATATACAGTTTAGTAGTTTTTCTGAGTCATTTAGATTCAAGAATGAATGATTGAATGTTTCTCTTGCGACTGTGCACACAGTCAGCTGCAAAGCCAAGCGAAAATAGGCTTAAATAAAAAGATAATGCAAAAATGCATACGATTAACGAACTACAGCTTTAGAAAGCAAAAGCCAAATCCTGGACATTTTAGAACATTTAGAAACCCAGCCGGACACATTTTTTAAGTGCCTAAAAGGCACGTCTCTGTGGGTCTGCAGTGCGGGGGTGCTGACAGTTTACGCGCGCAGAGAACGAAATTTTTTACTTGCCTGGCACTCCCTCTGACATAGAAAAAAAAACTATATCCCAAGTTATCCACTTACTTAAACAATCATCAACTCGAGTCAGGAAACGGTTGCAGTGCTTTATTCGGAACAGTACAGAGCACCTATCTTTCGAACCGATCTGAGAACCGAGGAGCTGTTAATACTGCGCATGCGTGACTTAGAACTTTCAGTTTTGTTTTGTTTATAAATGCATAAAGCATAATATATAACAAACGGTTATATATTTAACAAAAAAAAACAAAAAAAAAAAACAAGTTATTTCGAGTCATTTAACTCAAGTCCTAGTCAAATCCAAGTCAAGTCGAGTCTTTTTTGGATATTTGTCAGCAAGTCTCAAGTCCTAAATTTTGTGACTTAAGTCTGACTCGAGTCAAGTCATGTGACTCGAGACCCCCATCTCTGCGATAGATAGATAGATAGATAGATAGATAGATAGATAGATAGATAGATAGATAGATAGATAGATAGATAGATAGATAGATAGATAGATAGATAGATAGATAGATAGATAGATATGCAATTTTTGAACGTTTACAGCAACTACAGGGCAGCACGGTGGCTCAGTGGTCACAACAAGAAGGTTGCTGGTTCGAGTCCCGGCTGGGTCAGTTGAATTTGCATGTTCTCCCTGCGTTGGCGTGCGATTCCTTTGGGTGCTCCGGTTTCTCCCACAGTCCAAAGACATAGTATAGGTGAATTGAATAAACTAAACTGGCCGTATGAGTGTGTGTGAACTAGGGTTGGGTCGATAGACGATGCCATCGTCCATCGCCGATGGCCGATAGACATCACGATGCTGAGCATTAAAAGTGATTGACAGGTGGTAATTTGCTTGTAACTAATCTTTATTTATTTATGATTTGGTTATGGGTCAAACAAAGACCATGCGGGTCAGGTAGTTGAAACAGTAGGCTACAAATAATTAATTTGTTATGAGTGTGTATGGGTGTTTCCCAGTACTGGGTTGCACGCTGGAAGGCCATTTGCTGTGTAAAACATATGCTGAAATAGTTGGCAGTTTACTCCGCTGCGGCGTAGGAAAATGAATGAATGAATGAAAAATTGTGAGTCCATTGTGACTGCGAATATGCAAATCGTATTTCACATGTGAATTGGCTTGGATTTGTGTGTGTATATTTTTGTTAGTTTCCTGATAGCACACACATCTCACACAGGTAACTCGTATCCAGATGTGAGCTCAGTGTTCAACCATCAGTCGCTACCACATCACTCTCATGCAATAGACATGAAATGGGAACACCATCCTGTTCTCAGTTCACCTTGCTGGATAGAGGAGTTAATTTCATTTCCTTTCTAAATTAAGTTTAAATTCAATTAAATTTAAATTAAATTTCGCAAAAGGTCTGCATACCTCCATTACAATATTTTTGGCGGGTTATGATAACAGTTATAATTTGTAAATTTGCCTTTTGTGATATGTATTTCATCAGTATGTATTATTATTTTGTGAAGATTAATTGTATTTATGCGAATACATTTATACATACAGTATATATTTTGTCCAGATGAATTTGATTTCATGGATTAGTACATTATGGTTTTTGCATAATTTATTATTGAGACTAATCTAGCTCCATATTTTCTACCTTTGGCCATTAATTCTTTGCCTCTCAGTCATCTATCTGTCTTCATATTTATCTATCCAACTATCTATTTGAATGCCTTTGTCTGTCTGTCTGTCTTTTAATGTTAATCAGATCTGTTCTTCTATTGTGTTTCATCATATCTGTCATGGATTGCAGAAATTAAAGTACCCATCCCAGATGATCTCGTCCTAATTTCTTAAAATAGTCTTCATTACTGATGATGACGCATGATAATGTTTCTGATTGCCAGCCCAACATTTGTCATTTTAAGAAACAAATCTGCTTCAAATTTGTCAGTTGATAGAAATCTTTTTTCGATTGGTTTAACATATACAGTTGAAGATAAAACTATTAGCACAATACTAATACATCAGCATAATTACATAATCTTTGCCAAGTGCTGTTTAACGGAAAGAACATTTTTCTAACAATAATTAGTTAAATAGGGCATCACGGTGGCGCAGTGGGTAGCACGATCGCCTCACAGCAAGAAGGTCGCTGGTTCGAGCCTCGGTTGAATCAGTTGGCAGTTCTGTGTGGAGTTTGCATGTTCTCTCAGTGTTTGCGTGGGTTTCCTCCGGGTGCTCCGGTTTCCCCGACAGTCCAAAGACATGTGGTATAGGTGAATTAGGTAGGCCAAATTGTTCTTAGGGTATGTGTGTGTGTGTGTGTGTGAGTGAGTGTGTATGGGTGTTTGCCAGTAATGGGTTGCAGCTGGAAGGGCATCTGCTGCGTAAAACATATGCTGGATAAGTTGGCAGTTCAACTCGCTGTGGCGACCCCAGATTAATAAGGGAACTAAGCCGAAAAGAAAATGAATGAACGAAAAAGTAGTTAAATGTAGTTAAATATGCAGCACGGTAGCTCAGTGGTTAGCACTATCACTTCTCAGCAAGTAGGTCACTGGTTCGTGTCCCGGCTGGGCCAGCTCGCATTTTTGTGTGGAGTTTGCATGTTCTTCTCATTTTGCCATGGGTTTCCTTCGGGGGTTTCTGGTTTCCCCTACTGTCTAAAGACATGCGCTATAGGGGAATTGGGTAAACTAAATTGTCCATAGTGTATGAGTGTGTGTGTGAATGAGTGTCTATGAGGTTATTCCCAGTACTGGGTTGCAGCTGGAAGAGCATCCTCTGTGTAAAACATATGCTGGATAAGTTGGCATTTCATTCTGCTGTGGTGACCCCTGATGAATAAGGGACTATGCCGAAGGGAAACAAACGAATTAATGAATAATTAGTTAAATAATATTCATTAATAATAAGTAACTAAATAATTTCTTTTGAGTTTGCCTCGTTGACAGTACGTAATATTGTATGTTTGTTATTTTGCAGGATACTAGTCTTTAGCTTAAAGTGCAATTTAAAAGCTTTTGATTAACTAGGTTAGCTACTAGGCAAGTTATGTTATTTAGGCAAGTAATTGGACAGCAGTGGTTTGGTCTGTAGAGAAAAAGAAAATCTTAAAGGGGCTAATATTTTTTTACCTTAGCAGTAATTACTTTTTTATTCCAGCCAAATTAAAATAAATATCTTCTCCAGAAGATAAATTAAAAGGGAAATACTCCTTGTTCTGTTAAACATCATCTGAAAAACCATTAGTATTTTATAGGAGTGCAAATCATTTTGTTTTCACCTCCATATACATATCATATGTCATGTGCAGAGTTTATTATGGCATGTTTATATACAGTATACTGTAACGGTGTCATGCACTATCCAACTATAGTTTAGCTGCATTTGAAAATCTCTCTCCAACATTCTCATTCCTGTCTATTTCCACTTGTTGCTTTTTCCACAATCAGGTTTAATGATGCACCAAAGTGATACTAAAAGCTAATTGATTTGAAAGGTTACTCTGATAATGACAGTTATTTGTGTGGAATGAGGCACATTTTATTTCCTCTCTCTTTTACCATTTTCAGATCCATTTTTGTCAAAAACAAATTATGTTGCTCCATTTTCATGTCCTTTGTGATTGGTCAGTTTGAGCATAAGAAGAGTGTTTAGGCTGTCAGTTTAAGTTCTTTCTTTCTTTCTTTCTTTCTTTCTTTTTTTCTTTCTTTCTTTCTTTCTTTCTTTCTGTCTTTCTTTATTTCCGCAGTTTTTTTTTCACTCAGTTTAAACATATTGACCACATTTGCAGAGTGTCTGCTATTTAAGCTACTGTAAGCTTTCTAGTGTCCTGGTTGTGTCAAATGGCTAAAATAACACTTTTAAACAACTGTATTACTGGTAACTTGAAGTATTACATTGAGTGTTCAGCTTTATGGCAGCTCGCTCTTTTATTTTTACTTGTTCATGGTATGAGTGTACACGTTTACCTGTGGGATGTCTTGCAGTCTAGTGTGCTGACAGTTCAAAGTGCTCCTGCATTTGTATTCACTTTGGATAAATGTCACTGGAGGAGGGCTAGTTAGCTGGCAAATTATCCTACCTGTCGACCTGGAGTTCCTGCAGAGAAACAACCGCCACGCTGTTACTTCCTCATTTATGTTTTTTTGTGTCTTTACCACCTTCTACTCCCTTTCAAAAGAGACAGAGTGCTTGGAAGAAAGTACAGAGTTCGGGGGAAAAAAAATACGAACAGGAATCACCTGTTGTGTTTTAAGCGTCCAATTTTGCCCAGTGGGTTATTAAGCCCTCTTGCCAGCATGAATATAATATCAACAGGCGTCTTTTCTGTGACTAGTGTTGAATGAGACTGAATGAATTACTGTGAGCTCTGAACCCTGCAGTGCCGTAACACGCTTTCCCTCCCAGAACAGAACAAACATCTGTTGTCTGATAAATAAAGAAGCACTTTCTAAAAGTACACTTTGCACCTCCACACCTTTTCATCTCACACACACACACACACACACGCACACGCACACGCACACACACACACACACACACACACATGCATGTTGGTTGCATGCATGTTGGTATTGGTGGTTTATTAGGACTCTTCATAGGCGTAATGTATTTTATGCAATAAAAAAGCTTATTGTATGGCTCTAAGCCTCTCCTCCCCATAAATCTAACCCTCATAGGAAATAGTGGCAAAATTTGAATGTAAAAAAGACCCTGTTAACTATGATTTTTAAGCGTTTACATTTTTAAGTTGTGTCCCTGTAAACCACCTTAATAGACTACAACAACAAGTCATATCTATGATATTATGCAATGTTTATAAACCACCAAAACCAGTACACACACATTGTGTTTTGATGTATTATGCAAACTTTCTATAGATGTAATGATTTATAGAGACTGTATATTCTCTCCCCTATTGCTGAGTTCAGACTGCATGATTTTAACCCCAATTTTGACTCGTCGACAGGTTTTGAGAAATCGCAGACAAATACCTGAAATCACAGGCAAATCTGTGCTCATTCACATGAGTAACAATCACACAGTGTGAACTATCAAAGACTCAATATGAGAGAATCGAAGATGATTCGCCAACACCTGAGATATTTGGCATGCTAAATATCTGGACCTGACGCCGATTCAAATCGTGTCGTGTGAAATGTGCTCTGATTGAAAATAACATCTGTGATCACCTACAGCCAATGAGAGAGCAGCATCCACTAGTGTGGGTATCTGCAGGCCAGCGGGAGGTTGGGGGAGGAGTTAAAAGGTTCTGTCTATTTGGACCCAAGAAATGAAGGAAAAACTAGTGGAAATTTGTTGAAGAGAAATTGTTGATTCCCTTCCAAAAATCCAGGTGAGCAAAATACGAACATTTTGTATCCCACTAAAAGCTTCTTTCTCATTTTGTAGTTAATAACAAAAGATATACAGTACTATGTGACTGTGTGTTGTTTCCATGTCAATTCTCGTGTGCGTTTGGTTATGAAACGTAGTTTGTGGGCCGAGACAAAGTTGTCAGCGATTCTTCTATTGTAAAGTCATGCAATGTGAAACCCCTTATCGCCGATCCATCCTACAGTGTAAACACAGCACAGACAGAATGCTAGCCCAGATAATAATGCAGTGTGAAAACATCTGTGACATGACTACTTTGAAAATTGTGCAGTCTGAACTCAGCATAACCTTACCTCTAAAAGCAACTTGTAAACCACCAAAACCAGTACACATACATAATGTGTTTTCAAGAGTTCACACTTAGCTGATGATCAATAAAGCGTAATTGGCATGCTGTCCCGGGAGAGAGCCCTGAGCTTGTATATCCTCAAGCTCGGGGCTCCCTCCCGTTAGAAGGGCGAGAGGGAAGTTCGAGCTCAGGAAGGTCTCGAGATCTCCCCCGCTTATCGCCGTGTGAAAAGTGTAAACTAAAGTTGTCTTAGGCAATAATTTGGTTTAGTCGATTGGCTATGGTGTATGTTTTTGGACGGTGGGAGGAAACCGGGGAACCCGGGGGAAACCCACGCGAACACGGGGAGAACATAAAAACTCCGCACAGAAACGCCAACCGGCTCAATGGGAGGTTGAACTGGTGGCGTTCTTGCTGTGATGTAACAGTGCAATTCACTGGGCCGCTGTGTCACCCTATAGGAAAGGGTGGAAGGAGGGGTGAACTTCGAGACGAAGATAACTGGAGTGAAATCTCTGGTTATTTATAGTGTGTCCTTAATCATCTAATAGGGCAGATTACGGAGCTGATAAAGTGCCAGCCGTGTTGATCATAAGCACATGATCCTCTCGAAATTAGTTTATAAATAAACCACACTTAATGTATTATGGGGAATTTCCATAGATGTAATGATTTATAGAGACTGTTTATTCTGTTCCCTAACCCTACCCCTAAAAGCAACTTGTAAACCATCAAAACAAGTACACATACACAATGTGTTTTCATGTGTTTTGGGGACTATCCATAGATGTAATACTGTATTGTATATTCTGTCTCCTAAACCCACCTCTAAAAGCAACTTGTAAACCACCAAAACCAGTACTCATACACATTGTTTTTATGTATTAAGGGGACTTTCCTATATGTAATGATTTATAGAGACTGTATGTTCTGTCCTCTTAGCCTAACCCTACCCCTACCCCTACCACTTAAAGCAAATCATGAAAAGAGACATTTTTATCTTGGGGACCAAAACAAAAAAATTTAAATCCCTACAGGGGTCAATTTTACTTGCAGGAACATTACTGTTATTGCTGTTAAAAATTGATTACAATACAACATGATGAATATCAGGCACACACACACACACACACACACACACCTACACACACACACACACACACACACACACACACCACACACACACACACACACACACACACACACACACACACACACACACACACACACACACAGCAAATCATGGTTTTTAGGTGTTAAGCTGACAGAGATGATGATGCCCATGAGCAACTATTCAGAGTTATAAAAAGACACACTTGCTTCTTGACACTCAGTCGTTTCTCATTGACCCGCTGAGCTCTGCGCTTTGGAACTCCCCCGTTTCACCTGCTGACCTTATGACCGCTCTCACAGCAGTGTTCATCCATTTCTTTTCTTCTGACAGACGTAAACTATAAGTTGAACTCTGGCATTCCTGAATCTGCCCTTCAAACCCAGACCTGACCTAGACTCAATTAATAGACAAAAATAAGCTCTATTCCAAAATGGAGCAAAATGTCTTGGCGTCTGCTGCATTAATTGTGCATTTTGCTTATGCAAAGTCAATGTGGGTTTGGAAGTGTTGATTAGGGCTACACAATATATTGTTTTAGCATCAATATCGAAAGGTGCGAATTTGCAATAGTTTGCAGAATCTGCAATGTTTCTTCCAATATCGTGCAGCATGTTACAATATTAACCTACGCTCATTATTGATTAGAGGTGTGAACCTACACAGGTATGAAGGTATTATTGGGGCAAATCTCCCAAGCAGCTGTAAAAGTGTAATTTGTAGTTGTAAAGAACAGCCACAAATGTGTATCAGTAAATTTGTACTCGCAGAGCAAATTTGCAAATGTGTAAGTATTTTTTGTCTCCTACAAACACAAAGCAACATTTACACCTTTTCAAATCCTTCAGTGCAGGTGCACAAATCTCACCGGACAAATCACAAATACAGAAACTTGTCCTCTCATGTTCTTTGCTACTATTGTTGCAGTGCATATGCTGCAAAACACATTCACACACCTGCATCCAGAAATGTGAAGTCACAGACAAAACCTGCACATCTGTAGATTAGAATGTGTATCCACGCAAAGAGAGCTGAACCCGTGTATAACGCTTGGTTTATTTTTTTCTAAGCACAAACACAAATATGTTACTGCAACCTCTCAAATCTGCCACTACGAGTCTCAAGTGCTGTTTTACACTTGCAAATCTACATTTCGCGCTCTCTCTCTTTTGCACCATAAATCACTGTGATATATGGTGCAAAACTGACTTGTGTATCTGCCAATCAAAACGCAGGCTCTCAGAGAAATTCAGCCAATAGGGGGTGGGGCGTGACGTCACCGCTCTAGCGTTGCTGCAGCTGAACTTCGAAACCGAAACCTCTACCCTTCGCGAGATTTGCGTTCAAAAATCCCTGCTTAACTATTACATACTAGGAGAAAACATCCCTAAAGAAAGGAGTACGTTTGAAACTTTAGTAACCATAAAAAGTACATCAGATGGATACCTTTCTACTCCAGGAAGCCACAGCATACAGCCTGAAGGAGGAAGAGGAGGACGCGGTCAGTTTGAAATGTGAGTATTATAAATCAAAGACAGTTCCTTGTGTTAAACTCGCATTTGTTGAGCTACTGTACAGTGTTCTGTAGAATTGCTGAGGGTGTAAAGAGGCTTTATATTGTGGTCTATTTTATTTTGCTGTAAATGTTGATTATGTAATGTTAGGGTCTCCAGTAAGCACATATAAAATAACGTTTCAAAAGTAAATTTACATATGTTTACATAAATCAAAAGATTATTATCAAATGTCTGACAGAAAAATATGTGAAATATTGCAGATTACAAGGTTAACAGACATCTGAGTGAGTGATGTATTTGTGCTGATGTAGAATCTGTTGTCAATTGACTGTTGTCAAAACTGTTTAAATTAGATACATGTAATTTTAATAAATGAGAATAAAGGGTCATTTGTTTAATCTGTGCATCAGTATAGTTGATCAATTGAGGAATATTTGTTACATCAGCAACTACACCAACATGTTATTTGAGCAGGTGAATCACAGAGGTCATGTATTGTAGTCTTGATGTTACAGTGAGGCTTTTATTGAGTACAGTACAGAAATTACGAAAGCATCTTTTACATTTGCTATTTATTATTAGTTATTGTATTCTCAAACAGTGATTACATCAGCTTTCTGATTGCTGGTGTGTGTGTGTTTCTGCAGAGCTGTTGTGATGGAGCTGGACCTGTAGACAAGGGAACTAAGACATTTGTGGAAAATAGAATCTAAAATAAGAGGTAAGATCATTTTATTACTAACACTACAGAAATCAAATGACACCTTGTGCAGTAAAATGACTTTGTTTTTTTATGTTTAGTATGATCTGAAATATCTGCAGATTGGTGTGTGTGGTGAGGGTAAAGAAGTCCACAGCAGCATCCTGGAAATGCTGGAAATTCTGGGAGTTTTCCGGGAGTCAAAACAATACGGGAGACTCCCGGGAAAAACAGGAGTGTTGGCAGGTATGCTTCTCATATAATACGACCCTGTAAATTAAACAATTTAATTCATGTATTTATTTTAGAAAAATGGCAGACCAGGGTGCGTCTTCGCAGGTGAGCAAAACCAATACATTGAGGTGAAGCTGGTTTTATAGTTGCACATTCTGACTTTCTCCTTAATAATATAATTTCAGAAAAACATTATTTTCAAATTCTACAGTGGGAAATCATAATAGCAGCCAATGGCTATCAAAGTACAGCACTGTCCACAGTCAATTATATAGTGCTAATGTTGTTTTGAAGTCATACTTAAATGTAATTTCAGACCGAATATTTAAAGTACCATGGTAAACAATATAGGGAGCATTTAAATGTTTAAATGTGCAAATATAAAACCAACTTGACCTTAATAACCAATGCTAACATGTTATTATAATGTATTTTACACTCGAAAAAAATTAAGATTTTACTAAACATTTTAGCCAAGAATGCACTGCTAGCTCACCCCAACACTTTCAAGAATGATAAATGCGGACAATTAATGATATAAGTAAATCTACATGAATAGTCACTAGACAATGTTTCTTATTTTCTTAATTTTTTGTTAAACAATGGAAATGCATACATTACTGAAAGTTTTATAATTATTTATTGAAAACAAACAGAAACATTAATATATTATAAAAAGAATGAATAGGAGTAATCATGACAAATAAATACAAGTCAACAACACATGAAACCAAGCTTTATTTTAACAGATGTATTACAGACAGAAGCCCATGTTTCTCCACACAGCTGGGCCAGTTCTGCAGATGATCAGAGGGACTTCACCATCATCACATCCCTCACTGCTGCAGTCAGACAGGAACAGGACAGGATACATGGCAGTCCATGCCCGAGATACGAGAAGGGTCTGGCTGCAGACACGATGCAATCTCAGACCGGTGCAATCTCAGCCGCACATGCGCATTCAGAGTGATGCAGTCTCAGCCGGACATGCGCAATCAGACAGCACTCAGCCACACATGCGCACGCGGGCACACTTTCGCTCTCCGTGAGACAGATGCTTCACGTACGGACACTCGTACTGTAAGTATATTTATTCCATATGCGAATTTCGCAATGTTATTAAATGTGGTGTTTTTAGTTATTAGGTGAATGTTATAAAAACGATCGTGATATGTGCCCGATATAACCTGTACACAGCTCCCTCGATGTCATCCATGTGTTTAGATAAAGTAAACAGTTTAGCGCGACTGCTAGCTTGTTGACATTAAATTCATTTATTCATAAGATTAAATAGCATAACATTTACAGAAAGATTGCATTGTTGCATTGCTATGTTAATGTTAAATAAACATCAGCATTAGTTAAAGTGTTTCTCATTGTTGTATTGTATCACTTTACATTAACAGCTTAACATAATTAACTAATGTTTACTTTCACATAGACTAATGTATTGGTTCATTGGTTAAATAACATGACTAAACAATGAACAGCACATTTATTCAGTAATACTAAATCGTTGTTGACATAAACTTATACATGTGTTACTTAATGCAGTTAACATGAACAAATAATGAACAATGACTCAGGTTCAGTCCTGGCATGTTATTCATGTTTGTAGACTCTTTAATGTGATTGATCATGCAAAGCATTAGTTAAGGGAATTAGGAACTTTATTGTAAAATGTACACTAATTCAACATGTGTTACATTTGTAAACTCTTTGCTGACTTACCACTAACCCAATATTGTAACTGATGTGTTACTAACATCTATGAGTTTATTACAAAGCAGTGATTAATGATTTTACTGGATCTCGAATCAGTGTAAACCATTTACACATCTCTTTCAGATCCTTTACTACATTACATAACAGGGAGAACATTGCCAGATTTTAAAACTTATTTTTTAAGCAAAAATGTAAAAAAAAAAGAATAAGAACTTTGTGAAATTAATTTCAGTATAGAGTTTACAAATGTTAGTAACATAATGTTGGAGTGACGTACACATTACAATAAAGTTTCTGATTCCATTAACAGATGGTTTGTTACTGATAAACCATGCTAGTAAAGCGTTTACAATTACAAATGCTAGTAACACAGTATATTAATGCTAAAGTAGTGTACAATTTACTAAAAGAATCCTAATTCGCTTAACTAATTCTTTGTTAGTGATAAATTGTGTTAGTAAAGAGTCCACAAACATGATTAACATGCAAGTTGAACATTGTGTAGCACTGAATCTGGGTCATTGTTCATTATTTGTTCATGTTAACTAATGCATTTACTAACATATTACAATATTAATAAGCTTAGATTAACCAAGACTCAGTATTATTGAATAAACGTGTTGTTTATTGTTTGGTCATGATATCTAACCCACAAACAAGTACATAAGTGTATGTGTAAGTAAACATTAATTAAGCTGTTAATATAAAGGGATACATTAAAATATTCTATTAAGAGTATGTTAACATTAAAAAAAGCTTATGTAAAAATCATTGTTCACCATCAGTTCATGTTAAATTCATGTAAATATATATATATATATATATATATATATATATATATATATATAATCATTTATCTGAAATAACAAGTTTTTGTTAATTTGGTATTTTAATTCATTTGTTTAGACAATAATGAAAACCATGAATATTTTACTAGCTCTGTTTTGGGGTGTTGTTTTGAAAAGTAACAGGGCAGTTTGCAGGTGACCTGCTCTATATCATTTGTTTAGGTGTTACTTAACATTATTTTATAAATGGATCGTTAGAGGAACTGTCATACAACAGTTGTAAAGTAATTTGAATGTTGTTAACAAAAGACAATAATAAATAAATGGACACAAGATATATGTGGAAAATATATGAATCAGAACCATTTTTACATCTGTCTCTTCAATTTATCCTTACAGGTGGATCACTCAGTCTTAGCAGGTGTAAAACATCTGCATTGACTCCTCAGATGTCCACATCTGCACTCCTCAGATGTCTGCATCTGTACTGGGGTGCATTTCCCAAACAACGATGTAACTCGTGGCTGAACTATCATAGTTCGATGCATCGTTTGGTGAAAGAACGATGTAGTGATGAGTGTTTCCCAAAACCCCTAGTTTCTCTGTCGCAGATCCATCGCTTGAACCACGTTAGCTATAACGTAAAACGCCCATAATGATGCTCTAAACGGGGTGGAGCAACTTCTTTAGAGAACAACCCCATCATTTCTTTGTGCAAATTAAATTGTTTTATACAAACACGTATTTAAAATAAAATCCAATATTAGTTTTGGTAAAAACATGCACTCGTTTTCCATATTAATTGAAATATATGTAAATGACACATATAGGACCTGTGTTTTCTTTACTAATATTATTGAGAACATTACATATTCTATTTTAAAATATAAAATTACTTACAAAAGCTAACACTATTCTAATATCATATATAAATCATATAAATAAATAAATAATGAGGCAATTTATTATAAATATATTTACTTTAATAATAATATTAATGATGATTATTATTATTATTATTATTAAGTAGGATATTGTTTATTTATTTAAAAAAAAAATTAAATGTCTACTTTTACAATATGACACATGCAAACCACCGCAGAAATTTCTAACCAGCAGGCCTATGCCATATAGAGTAGAGACACTTAATAAATAACCCACTATGAATTAAAACCATTAACGTATGCTATGTTTTTTATTTTCACAAGCTTTGGAGACGTAACATAAATTCCGCTTTTAAATAATAGCTCTTTCGCTATGAGGCTGTGTTCAAAATGACATCAATGTTTTCAAAGTGCACTGTGAAGGGAGCACAACTGTAAACATGAAGATCGCTAAAACTGAACTGTAAAAATACTTTGAAAGCAAATTACACCTAAGAGAGATGACCTTAATGCTTTTTTACTTTTAATCATTCCAACTTTGAATGTTAGAATGTTCTAAATGAATAGGGCATAGGGGGGATAAGTGGGAATAGCACACAGCCAGGAACTATGTTTTTAACTACAGCTCCAGAGGTGTCGTTTCAAGTGCTCGACTTTGCGACGCAGTTTGCGAATGTTCATTGGAGCGATGGATTTGGGAAACGGAAAATCAACAAACTATCTTTGTAACGATGGAACTTTCGACCTTAGTTGGCTAACGATGGTTTTGGGAAACCCACCCCAGTCTGACTGCAGATATTAATTCACTAAAGTCATCAATCACCAACTGCTGTGTGTTTTGGAAACATTTATTCATTGTGACAAAAGCATTATAAATCATTCGGCTTAGTCCCTTTATTAATCTGGGGTCGCCAGAGAGGAATGAACCGCCAACTTATCCAGCATATGTTTTACGCAGCGGATGCCCTTCCAGCTGCAACCCATCTCTGGGAAACATTCATTTACACTCATTCACTACGGACAATTTAGCCTACCCAATTCACCTGTACCATTCACATGTCTTTGGACTGTGGGGGAAACCGAAGCACCCGGAGGAAATCCACGCGAACACGGGAAGAACATGCAAACTCCACACAGTAATGACAATTGACCCAGCTGAGGCTTGAACCAGTGACCTTCTTGCTGTGAGGCGAACATGCTACCCACTGCACTGTGATTAGAAATCATTATAAATATAATTCTTTATTTGAAAGTTTTAAATATATTTATGGTGACAAGGTGGTGCAGTTGGTAGTGCTGTCGCCTCGGAGCAAGAAGGTCGCTGGTTTGAGCCTCGGCTGGGTCAGTAGGCGTTTTTGTGTGGAGTTTGCATGTTCTCCCTGCGTTCGTGTGGGTTTCCTACGGGTGCTCCGGTTTCCCCCACAGTCCAAAGACATGCGGTACAGGTGAATTGGGTAGGCTAAATTATCCGTAGTGAATGAGTGTGAATGGATGTTTCCCAGAGATGGGTTGCAGCTGGAAGGGCATCCGCTACGTAAAACATATGCTGGATAAGTTGGCGGTTCATTCCACTGTGGTGACCCCAGATTAATAAAGGGATTAAGCTGAAAAGAAAATGAATGAAATACATTTATTGTGTTTTTCTTTCTGCAATAAAGGAATATAAACAGGTCCTTGGTAATCATTTAATAAGTCATACAGTTTTATATGTCTGTTTATTTTGTGATGAAGAAATATAAAAGGTTTTTTTTTATTTCAATGTAGTTAATAAACCTAAGTCAACTAAAATATTTTCTAGCTGTAGCATGTGTTAACATAAAAGTTTTAAATACTGTAATATAAATGGTAAGTTACTGTACTACTGAATGGTAAAGCACTATAACGTGTCTATATAAAAGTTTTTTATGTAGGAGGAATGTGTAGAAATGTTTTATTTAGTAGTGCATTAACATTAATTAGTTATGCATTTTGCCAATATAAACACATTTTAGACGTGTTAATGAAGTTATTAAGACAAAATTAGAAATGCCTATCAGCTATTATTTTAAATAAAATCCTGGCCGCGACCCAAATCTTTTTATAATAGGAGTTTACAGGCTACCTCATGACATAGATATGTGTGTAGATCAGGTGTAGATACATGGGTATTTTGTCTGTCGTACCTTTAGTTTTTAAACCGTATTTTGGCGTATTTCCGTCTTTGACCCGCCGCAACGTGCGCGTGCACGAGAAAACACGTGTTCAAATCTATCTTTTACAGTCTATGGTTCAAATGCGCATGAGCGGCTGAGACTGCATCACTCTGAATGCGCATGTGCGGCTGAGATTGCACCGGTCTGAGACTGCATCATGTCTGCATCCAGACTATATTGGCGAGATACCGATGATGAAGAGACCACAGCAACATCTGGCCCAGATGATGACACAGGGCGGGTGGACTGATGCAGGGTCTCGTTCACTGCACTACAGGAGAACGGGAGCGCCAAACTCAGTCCAGGACTGCTGCTGTCTTGCAGAGTTTAGTTGAAGTTGACTCTAAACTCTCCAGGACACCAGCCCCCCAGGACTGAGTTTGAGCACCCCTGTACTACAGCATTTCCAGGATGCTGCTGTGGACTTCTTTACCCTCACCACACACACCAATCTGCAGATATTTCAGATCATACTAAACATAAAAAAACAAAGTCATTTTACTGCACAAGGTGTCATTTGATTTCTGTAGTGTTAGTAATAAAATGATCTTACCTCTTATTTTAGATTCTATTTTCCACAAATGTCTTAGTTCCCTTGTCTACAGGTCCAGCTCCATCACAACAGCTCTGCAGAAACACACACACACCAGCAATCAGAAAGCTGATGTAATCACTGTTTGAGAATACAATAACTAATAATAAATAGCAAATGTAAAAGATGCTTTCGTAATTTCTGTACTGTACTCAATAAAAGCCTCACTGTAACATCAAGACTACAATACATGACCTCTGTGATTCACCTGCTCAAATAACATGTTGGTGTAGTTGCTGATGTAACAAATATTCCTCAATTGATCAACTATACTGATGCACAGATTAAACAAATGACCCTTTATTCTCATTTATTAAAATTACATGTATCTAATTTAAACAGTTTTGACAACAGTCAATTGACAACAGATTCTACATCAGCACAAATACATCACTCACTCAGATGTCTGTTAACCTTGTAATCTGCAATATTTCACATATTTTTCTGTCAGACATTTGATAATAATCTTTTGATTTATGTAAACATATGTAAATTTACTTTTGAAACGTTATTTTATATGTGCTTACTGGAGACCCTAACATTACATAATCAACATTTACAGCAAAATAAAATAGACCACAATATAAAGCCTCTTTACACCCTCAGCAATTCTACAGAACACTGTACAGTAGCTCAACAAATGCGAGTTTAACACAAGGAACTGTCTTTGATTTATAATACTCACATTTCAAACTGACCGCGTCCTCCTCTTCCTCCTTCAGGCTGTATGCTGTGGCTTCCTGGAGTAGAAAGGTATCCATCTGATGTACTTTTTATGGTTACTAAAGTTTCAAACGTACTCCTTTCTTTAGGGATGTTTTCTCCTAGTATGTAATAGTTAAGCAGGGATTTTTGAACGCAAATCTCGCGAAGGGTAGAGGTTTCGGTTTCGAAGTTCAGCTGCAGCAACGCTAGAGCGGTGACGTCACGCCCCACCCCCTATTGGCTGAATTTCTCTGAGAGCCTGCGTTTTGATTGGCAGATACACAAGTCAGTTTTGCACCATATATCACAGTGATTTATGGTGCAAAAGAGAGAGAGCGCGAAATGTAGATTTGCAAGTGTAAAACAGCACTTGAGACTCGTAGTGGCAGATTTGAGAGGTTGCAGTAACATATTTGTGTTTGTGCTTAGAAAAAAATAAACCAAGCGTTATACACGGGTTCAGCTCTCTTTGCGTGGATACACATTCTAATCTACATATGTGCAGGTTTTGTCTGTGACTTCACATTTCTGGATGCAGGTGTGTGAATGTGTTTTGCAGCATATGCACTGCAACAATAGTAGCAAAGAACATGAGAGGACAAGTTTCTGTATTTGTGATTTGTCCGGTGAGATTTGTGCACCTGCACTGAAGGATTTGAAAAGGTGTAAATGTTGCTTTGTGTTTGTAGGAGACAAAAAATACTTACACATTTGCAAATTTGCTCTGCAAGTACAAATTTACTGATACACATTTGCAAATTTGCTCTGCAAGTACAAATTTACTAATACACATTTGTGGCTATTCTTTACAACTACAAATTAAACTTTTACAGCTGCTTGGGAGTTTCGCTCCAAATATACCTTCATACACAGGTCTCATGGTTCGGTTCGGTTACAATTATCATGCCATCGATTCGGTTCAATTCGATATCTCGGTGCATCACGGTGCATTGACGATTCTTTCCATATACAGTTTTATATTTTCTTCACAGCACAGCAATTCTTGTATTAAAATGTATAAATATATTTATATACTATTTGTAAAACAATTTTGTCCTTTAATACAAACAGTTAGATATATAAACTGTGCCTTTAAACAACACGAGCATTTATAGCAAATAAACAAATATAAATATCCCGCTCGCTTTCTGAGCCTGGTCTACCAACTACCAAGTTCTTTCTTACACCCTTTGATTGGTCACGCACTCAACAGAAAGGGCTGCGATTGGCTCTTACACGCTGGCGCTCTTCACAGATGCACTCATGGGCCACAGTGAGAGAGAGAGAGAGAAATGGAGATTACTTTCATTCTCTTAATCGCCGTGAAATAGGGGCTTTTGCTGTAAGTGTCAGTGAAACAGTGTTCAGCAAACACACACGCAGTGAAATTGTGCACAGTTTCTTAGTTTTTACGTAGTTAGAGCGTTGTAAATACTCGCGTTCGCGGCTCACCTCCCTCGCCATAGTAAGCTATGGCGACATAGCGCATATGAGATAAATGACGTCAGTACATAATAACCGGTTATGATTATTACTGAACCGATACCGAATTGCCCGCGTCTGCATCGCGGTGCACCGAAGAAACTATTAATTTTGACACCCCTATTATTGATACGTGCCACTGTATACATTTCTGGACAGAGCGAAATGCATCCCAGGAGGTCCGTTTTTTTGGCAGTTTTTGTATATGATTTTTCAGATCTCAAATTTCTCTCATGAGTGCTATTCGCGCCTGCTGTTTTTTTTGCGTAAATCCACCAGAGGCCGCTGTCAACTTACTGACTTACAGGCTGACCAAAATCTCCACCCAACCCATTCCCTAAACCCAGCTGATAATTTTTTCAAAAGCACTGATTGACCCAATCACCCCCTTCCCTAAACCTAACCGACAGTGTTTTCAAAAGCAATCCACAAAGAGAAAAGTCCTCGAGGGTTGCCTGGTTTTTATTACGTTCTCACCCTGTTATTTACTCAATTAGTTTATTTTTTGCCTTTTGTTTTTGATTAACCTGCTTTCTGGAACTGTTCTTCGTCAGACTCAAACCCGTCAACTCAAGTTCGCCGACGTACATGGCGAGCTACTGGGCAAACTGGTAATGATGGAAAAGCCGTCCACACGGAAGCGGTCAGCTGGAACCGCGAAAAGAAACAGAAGCCATCTGCCGGATCGTAGCGTCCCGTAGCGTTCATTTTAAAATTAAATGCAGTCATGAGTACCTCACGCTACACAATTCACGCTCTCCAGAAATGTATATGGGTGGACGTTTTCACAATGAGCCTGTGTTGTACAATATATTGGACTATATTATATGGGACTGACTATTTTATATATTTCTTTTTTTTTTCTTTTTTTTTTTTTGTAAAGAAAGAAATGTATTGATTAAAGACATTTGTATTGTACACTAGGTTTTGAAACAGAGCTATAGATTTTATATCCGCCATTAGTAAATGCATATATTTTCCTCTTTTTCCTTAGTTGTAAATGAACACTCTCAAGAACAATAAATATAGCAGATAATTAACACATCTGAAACTGTGTTTTAAAATTCTGAGCCTTTGCCTTGCTCTGTGTAATTTTCTAATTATATAAATGGAAAGGGCCTAAGGTGTTTAGCTGTTGTTAAAAATGATCTTTTTATGCTTTTAACACTTTCTTGCTTTAGTGCTTAATTTTGCTGCTCGAGTATGAAAAAGATTAGTTAAAAGTTATAAAGATTAGATAAAGCTATAAAGCATAAATCACTCTGAATTAAGTTTCTATATTGATATATCAGAACTTAGTTTCTATATCATCTCAAAACTCCTTCAGATGCCTAGATTTCTCCAGGAACATACATACACTGTTTACATCAACAGATGTATGAGTAAACTTTTTGACCAGTACTTGTATTTGACCATTGATGTGAAAGAATATTTCCGCAGTGTGTAGTCTGTGCTTCATGTTTGTGCTGTATGTCAGGAGTTTGAACTGACAAGGATTTATAATGCATACAGATGCTTTGTTTGCTGTTTCCAGAATCACTGAGAATCCCTCTTCTGGAAATGGGTCGGGAAGCAGCACCTCATTTGCATTTAAAGAGACATCCTTGATTTTAGCCTGCACTACCATGCAGACAGGCACAGAGAAATGTGAACAATCACCAGCACATCATTTATTCATCAGATATTCCATGATCCAAGAAGCACTAATTTGGCATTTTCAGTCGAGCTGCAACAGACACTGACAGGGGGAACACACATTTTCCGACAAAACTCAGCAAAGTGTCCGAATCTGTCTGCTGGCATTTGTTGGAACAGTGTGAATTGGCATTTAGCCACCAAAAAAGGGCATTTACAATATTGTGCACACATTGTACAAAAATTATGGGTTTGTGAAAGCTAAACTTTTTGTTTGTCCATACTGTATTTGACCTAATATGGATTGAAGTAACAAAGCATTCTTTAGAATGAGTAATTAGTGGTCTGTGTGTTTTCTTGAGCTGACATTATACAGTGACAATATATAGACACCTGAGACTTGTAAAAAGGTATAGTAGGAGTCTTTTAATGAATACATGATTATGATTATTTTCATTTAATAAATCTATAAACTGGGGCAACGCAGTGGTGCAGTGGCGCAGTAGGTAATGCTGTCGCCTCACAGCAAGAAGGTTGCTGGTTCGAGCCTCAGCTGGGTCAGTTGGCGTTTCTGTGTGGAGTTTGCATGTTCTCCCTGCGTTCGCGTGGGTTTCCTCTGGGTGCTCCGGTTTCCCGCACAGTCCAAAGACATGCGGTACAGGTGAATTGGGTAGGCTAAATTGTCCGTAGTGTATGAGTGTGAATGAGTGTGTGTGGATGTTTCCCAGAGATGGGTTGCGGCTGGAAGGGCATCCACTGCGTAAAAACATGCTGGATAAGTTGGCGATTCATACCGCTGTGGTGACCCCGGATTAATAAAGGGAATAAGCTGAAAAGAAAATGAATGAATGAAATCTATAAACTGTGCAATTTAAAAGTAAATGAAAAAATAAAGTAACTGAAGGGTTTGTTTAAACATCACAATTTTTAACAAACAACTGAAAACATCTTATGTGTTTTTGGCCGTTATATTCAGCATGTTATATGAAAAAAAACTTGTTTTCATGAAAACTGGGTTCTGTTTATTGTTTAGTTTATAAGCATGTCCAAGTCATTTTTATTTATTAATTGAATTGCAGTTAGTTATTAAATTATTTATTAGACACTTCTGTCATGGAATGCACAACACAGTGTGTTTGGTCGTTTTCACGATTCTGTTTTGACAGCATTGTCATCAGCACACAGTGTTTGTCCAATCAATCAATCAATCAATCAATCAATCAATCAATCAATCAATCAATCAATCAATCAATCAATCAATCAATCAATCAATCAATCAATCAATCAATCAATCAATCAATCAATCAATCAATCAATCAATCAAACAGAAATAAATAAATGCTAATATGGTTTCAAATGCTGAAAGATTACAGATTTATATCATTTCTATAACCAAAGCTGTACTGAAATGTATTACATTGTACATAAAATATTAATAATAATACTTACTTACTTACTTAATCAGCAGCAATGTGATCAAAAGTGAAACCATTTGTGAAAACGTGTGTAACAAATCATTCTATTTCAAATATCTTGAAATAAAATGTTTTACGGTTTTCACAAGCAGCATAATTGACTTCAACAATGATTAAACAGTTCATTTAATGTTATTAAATGAAGAGTTCAGATACAAACCCTCTAAATCTATCAGACTACTTTTTTTGTAAATGAGCATTTTCTATCAGGCTCCTATAATTTGGTTCAGAAGTTTCATTTTATAGATAATGATAAGGTTATTAGCTAGTAAATAAAATAACTATTTTCAAAAATGTCACTTTAGACAATTTGTTGGATTTTAACACTATAGTTTTTCTTTTGCGTCAAAAGCAGCTAAATCCACTTGTGCTTTTTTTTTTTTTTTTTGCAAAAACCTCTAAATCCACCTATTGGGACAATACAGTGTATTTAGTTTAAAAATCACTAAAGATGCAATTAGAAATTATTTTACCAAACATAAAACACATTACCCAAACCACCTGAAATTAAAATATAGAAATCTGTGAAGTAATTGGTGGTTCATTTCACTGTGGTAAACCAGGGATTAAGCAAAAGGAAAATGAATGAATTAAATCTGTCAAGCAAGTGCATTAATTAATAACATTAAATAAGTTGACAAATTGATAAATTGTCTTGATCTCTTTTTCGTTTCTTGTTTATCTTGATAAAATCCATGTGAGATAAAAGAATGGCATCTTAACTTTGTCTTTTATGAAATGCAGTTTCTAGTTAATGTATAGTAAATCGGACTCATTCAAAGTAGCATTGCCGCACAAAAAAACGTTATGAATACATGTTACACTTCTGACTGTACAGTGTGTTTTCTTTTTCGTATAATGCAGTTTTGAGGAAAGGGACGTTTTTATTTTCCATTCACCGGCAATCGGACAGGCTCATCCAATTAATCAGACTCCATCTTTTAAAATCTAAATGGAAAGCGGTCTCCTCATAAAAACCGGCGTATCAGCGCGCCATTACATTGATAACATATGATTAAATTTGCACCTTCTGATTGGTTCTCGGGACATAGTGGCTTTTGCTGTCAAAGGCAAGTGGCGTTTAGAGGCTTTTGCAAACAAACTGTTTTTTCTGAATTAGCTGACGCTGTGATTTAGATGATTTGAAGCAAAAATATTCGTTGAACATGTACTTTTGCATCTGAACTCTTCAAATACTCTTTTAAAAATTGTTTAATATTTAATGTATTTTTGTTAAATCAGTCTCGGTGAACATTGCAAAAACATTTGGCTTACCTCAAAATTTTTGAATATTTAAACAAATGAGGTATGTGCATAAATTAAAAACTAACATCAAAGCCACTGCAGAAACTAGCAAAAAGTTCTCTGGATTCTAAAGTAATTTTGAAAATGCAAATCAACATGATATAATTATTCTTTCTTCTACTGTGTATTTAAACAGCAGACACTTGTTAGCCGTGTCGCATAACCTGCTCTGTATGGACCTTTCAGCATTGGTAAATTTCATGTTAATTAGAATTGGAGAGGGATAATGAGGATTATGTGCACTAGGATTTCACTCGCATGCTTATAAGGGATCAGTGTGCTTTGGAAACAATTAGTGTAACACATCCTGTTATTCCTGCCCTCAGAATCAGCTTCAGTGTGCCATGACTGCTCATCACACACTGAGGATGGGTGATATATTCTCCTCACAATAAGAATTCGTCTTCCCGCGATAATAACGATAAAATCTGGAATCTGCCTCTGCAATCTGGAAGTGGTTTGGTCAGGTCTGTGCAGTGCAACAAACCTGTCTGTGGAATGATTAAATGTGCTCTGCAGTTTTGCATGTGCATGAGCCCCTTTTTTATGTCCAGACATGGTTTCATATCACAGATTAAGGAAAAAATTTGACTATTGTATGGTGGGAAAAGACACGATTTGTACAATGTACGATGTCGATTAGCATCGCATTAAAAAAATTATATTTTCTTCTTATTAAAATGCCCAGGATGATTGAAAATCCATCCATTTTTAGAATGACTACAGATATCTACCCAAGGTGAACCATACATTGCCATTGTCATTGAAATTGTCTTCATCTTTGATCAGTTTGAGCATTGATGTCTTCTTTTTAGTCAAGCTGTGCTTAAAACTTTGTCTTTTTTATTTTAAAATGCACAAGTTCTACTACTACGTCACCACACTATACTCTTGCGTCTTCAAACAATTAAATAGAGTGTTTTTGGAAATATTTACATTTAGTAATTTAGCAGACGCTTTTGTCCAGAGCAACTTACAATTGAGAAGGGATTCAGCGATTCAAGAAGAAGCAATACACACAAAAATGGCTAATTATGCATAGGAACTGTTTGTGCTCAGAGAATTAAGTTAGGAAGGGGAGTGTTTTTAAGAGAGAGAAGAGTCTTTTTACAGGTGGTTTGTCAAGCCCACTCACCTGTGTGAAGCACATCACTTAGGAGTTTCGGTTCGAGCACCCGCTGATTTTCACAGAGACAAAACAACACACAGACGCAGGGGAGAAAGACAGTGACTGCGTTTACATAGACATCAGAATTATTTGCCCAATTCTTAATTTGTCAACTTTAAATGCAGTTTGGCACTTTCACTTTCATTCAGGAACATTTCATGCATTCCCCCCATGACAAACGAGATATTGGATGCGAGGAACTGCTGGAACAGTGTAGTTTTAATGGAATGTTTGATACCGCATGGCGAATGGGAGAAAAAAAACCCTCTGCATTTCTCGATAACTGAGATGCACTCGGTAGGTAGCGTCAGAAAGCCATCTGTGTATAGACTGTCCTGTCACAATATGCGTCCTGTCTACACAACGGTAATAGTTTGATTAAGGTGTTTACATGTTTACATTCGGAGAGCAGCATTTACAGCGGATCTTTCAGTCCATAATATTGTAATGATATTAACGCACTGTAAACCTAGTAACTAAATAATTTTGACTGAGGTATGTCTTTAAAAACTGAAAGAGTACTGCTGACGATACTAACTAGCTTTGCCATCTCAATAAACATAAACAAAGAACTTTGATCACACACTTACCAAATCTTTAGAGACAGGACAATCAACATGAACTGGAACTGTGTCTTTTTTAAAAGGAGACAGATTTCACTATTTCCAGATGCAAAAAGCTCTCGGGTAAAAAATTTTCCTTTCAAACGTATTTTTGTCGCGTGTTAGCAGACCACTGTAATCCACACGTCCAGCTGTGCTCTCATAGCAGGGAATTGAAAACAAAACCTTCATTGCAGCACATTTATAAACGCAACACTGATGACCCATGTCTCCAAACAATTCTTCCTCTTCCACCTTTTTTAATTACGGTTGGCAACACAACGTAGCATCTCTCTGTCGTCTGAACACTGTAACAGGTAAAAACAGTCATCGAAGCTATCATACACAATACACAATAGAGCGTGCTGATTGGTTTGAGCCAAGTCTTTCTCATGAATTTATGGTGAAAGCTCAAAGACATCACGTTGTACCCACCGGTACAGACATCCAGTCTACATGCTGGAATTCACACAAGGATCTATTCGCCGTGATGTAGCTTCAAAATTTCTTTTCAAACCGCAATAATGAATTTGCTCGAAATAACGCTAAAACAACCATGTTTCACCTTTTAGTAAAATACATGTGTCCTAATAGTGTTTTTAGCAGCGTGGGACACATATATAACTGTCAACATCTCAAAAAAATGTGTTTTGGTGTTTCGTGACCCTTTGATAATAATAAATAAAATAAAATGATAATGTTTATGAGATATTGAGTGTCAAATGTGCAAATCTGGTGTCGGTTAAAATGACAAAGAGGGGAAAGATTGTGTTTTCTACATGTGGTTTGTCAAGCCTACTCACCTGTATGAGGCACATTCAGAATTGCATAATGTTTTGAGGTTGTCATGTTAAAAGAAAACACTGAAAATTCAGTTTTAGTTGGAAAACACTAGAAGGCGCGGCTATTCACAATCGCTCCCTGATTGGGTCTTCTGGACTATTGTTTATTGTTCTTTGAAATGTCAACCCCTTATCATATGTCAATTACACTACTGTAATTTACTGAAGTTATTTTGATAAAGAAAAATAATGTGCACAAAGATAACATGCTACATATTACACGGTAAAAAATATTTAATAAATTTTACAGTAAAAATATTTGTGGTTGCCAGATATTTACAGTTTAAAATATGATAGAAACCATTAAAATTGCTAGAGCAAACTACTGTATTTGATTCATTTGTAAAGTGGCAATACAGTGTTAATACACTAGAGGTGTCCAATTAAATTGTTTTGTTAGTGCATCGCGGTGAAGACGAGTATTATTACAGTATCGGTTTAGTATCTGGTTATGAAATACTGATGGTTTTGTAATGTTATTTGTCGTGAATAGCAAGAGAGGCAAGACGCGCGTGTGAGAAATTAAAATGCTATAGGCTAAGAGCCTATGATCTTGGCACAGTTCGCTGCTTGTAAATTTGCTGGGACATTCTTTCATTGACACTGAAGATACAGTCAAACCCCAAGATCCCCTCTGTCACTGCTAAGAGCACACTGTAAAATGCTTCATCTCTCCCACTCACTTAGCAGCAGAATACAATGCTGAACATGTCGTTATCGCTATTTGATGTTTGATACATTCAAGAAGCTTATTTTCTTTCAGCATGTAAAATAAAAGGTTCTGTTCATTTTTTTCTAGCTGCTTGTATTTAAGGACAAAATTGTGCACCAGGTAAAACTGAAAACTGAGGATGTATTGAATTGTCAGTGAATCGTGATTCATCTAATTGAACTAAATCGATGATATGATAATCCTAATCGAATCAAATCTTGAGACCTTTGTAGGTTCACACCCCTAATACACCAATGTTGTGTACTGTAGTACTAAAGTCTACTAATTGTATCTTTGTTACACAGAAAAATAAACAATCAACGGCAGGTGGTGATGAATCCATGTGCCAATGATCATCACAAACTGCTTATTCACAAACTGAGGCACATACTAATATGTAGAAGGTGTTCTGAGTCATTGACACAACCAGGGTGCGAATTACATTGGGGGGTTGGGGGTGATTGACCCCACTTGATCCCCCCTGAAGGATGTGAAAACAAGACAGGAGGTCAGCCCTTTTATATTGAGAAAGTAGTAGGCTCTGATCTGTATTTTTAATAATAATGTTAATAATTAAAATAATAGATAAAATTTACCAGGTGACAAGGTGGCTCAGTGGTTAGCACTGGTGCCTCACAGCAAGAAGGTGATGAGTGTGTATTGGTGTTTCCGCTGTGTAAAACATATGCTGTATAAGTTGTCAGTTCATTCCGCTGTGGCAACCCCTGATTAATAAAGGGACTAAGCTGAAGGAAAATGAATGAATGAATGAATAATATTTACCAACCCTTATAATGGTCATACCTATGTAAATGCATAATCGCGTCAATCAGTCTCTTTCTCTGTCTCTTTAATAGTCTGAAACTGGCAGATCTGGAGCACCCATATATATCTTAAGTGTTTGCAAGACAGTTTTCTCATAAAATAGGTGTTTTATCTACATACAGTATAGACTCAAAATAGTGATACATTGGATTTACAATTTTTTTTAAGGTAAGTGGTTGTAAACTATATATATGGGCTGAATTTAAAGGTCATGCGCTTTAGACTTTGCGCATAGATCATTAAAATAGAGCCCAATCAGTAATAAGTTGAAATTACTTATAAAATAAATAAGTGGTGTTCAACTTAATTTGTTTGTTTTAATTCAGCTTATATAAATTGTTTGCAATGATTTGCAATGATCCATTTTTTTCAGTGTAGCCTGAAAGTAAAGTCAGATTAGATGCATAGTGTGTATAGTTGACGTAACATTACAGAAACACCTGAAATAGCTAATCAGAGGATACTGTAGATCAGAATACACTAAATAATCCATGACTGAAACATGGGCGCAGTAGGTAGTGCTGTTGCCTCACAGCAAGAACGTCGCTGGGTCGCAGGTTCGAACCTCGGCTGGGCTGGGTCAGTTGGCGTTTCTGTGTGGAGTTTGCATGTTCTCCCTGCATTCGCCTGGGTTTCCTCCTGGTGCTCCGGTTTCCCCCACAGTCCAAAGACATGCGGTTCAGGTGAATTGGGTAGGCTAAATTGTCCGTAGTGTATGTGTGTGAATGAGCGTCTGGAAGGGCATCCGCTGCGTAAAATCGTGCTGGATAAGTTGGCGGTTCATTCCGCTGTGGCGACCCCGGATTAATAAAGGGACTAAGCCGACAAGAAAATGAATGAATGAATGAATGACTGAAACATGTATTACACAAACTAACATTACTGAACAAGTTGACCTCCCTGATCATCAATGTATAATTCGCACTCCGGACACAACTACTTTAAACACCATCATGGTAAAACACATGATACTAAAGTAATGCAATAAACATTATTTATCGACATTAGTTATACCCAAAAAATTCTAACGTATATAACTGAGGAGAAAAAAAAACACTAAAAAGATCCATAAAAAAACGAAATTAAGTGTCATGCAAGGAATTCCGAGAAACCCAATTTATGGTTATTCACCCATATATATTAAGGAAAAATACTTTTAACCAGGTAACAGATTTGAATAGTTAAAACCATATAGAGTTTTTATATGATTACAAAAATAAAGTATTTAAAAAAAAATTGCAAAAATAAAGGATATAATTTTTATTGTCACCGTTATCATTATCACAATAAATACCAGAATATACAGTATAGACATATATTTTTAAGTTCATATCGCCAATACCTGCTGCTCAATGTTTTATCTGAGGGAAGGGAAATAGAGAGCGAGCAAAAATGATCTAGGTGAACAGTGAGTAACAGAGGTGAAAGAAAACACTAGAAGGTATGTTCACCAGTAGTCCTGGATGATTTAGGAATCGAGGGTGTTTGAAATAATTTGGTGTGTGTGTGTGTGTGTGTGTCTGACTGGCCCACCTGCAGGCCACATGTGGCGGCAGACTGGAAAAAAAACTACAGTCGTCATTAAAGTGAAGGGTGAGGGGGCTCATTAAAACATTATTTATGTGAGCTGTGATATTTTATCGCCACCACAGTGCTCGGTAAGGGCATGTTGAGCCGAGAGAAGAATAACTTATTGTTGTTCCTGAGACGCCCATCATTAAAAAGAGATGTTGGGGTGTGAGGCCGAACTGCTCCCAATGCAGCCAAGAGTGGAAAATTCTCCATCTTGTTAGCACCTGTTTCTGTTGCTGTTTGTTTATGGACTGTTCGGGGGAATGAACTCGCTCGTGTTTAAATTTAAATGTTGACAGGTTATGAGAGCTTGCCGTGAAAGGTTTATGAATGTTCTCCCTCTGTGTTGTTTATCTGACTGGAAGACTTTAAAATGTGTTTTTTATGGCATTTTTTATGATATTAAGAGTACACTTTATAAAACCAGTAAAAGGTTAAATGTTTAGATAACTAGGTTAGATGTACAATATTAGGTATTCTTAGAATGTATTTTAATGTATGTAAATTATTAATTATGCATATTTGTATATTAATAATTTTTATTTAAATTCATGACTAAAATTAACCAGAATCCTTAATTAATTAAACATATTTAAAGAGCCTCTTTTATGGGTTTTTGTAAATTACCTTCCATGCAGTGTGTAACACAGCTCTAAGTGAATGAAAACATCCAGCTGAGGTTTAAATCTGAAAGTGCACCGTGTTTAAAACTATTGATTCTCAAAAAAAAGAAATAAAAAAAGAGTCGATTGCATTTCATTTTTCAGAGTCGTTTTTCTGATGATTATTACAATAACCTACACTGCAATGTGAGATTTGCAAACCATTTATTAAAGGAAGGATCTGCACCAAAGTCTATTAATGCATGTGACTTTGTCAGTGCACAGTTCATATGAACCAGTTTCTTCTTTCTGTGGATCAATTTGCCACTAAAAGTCTTTTCAAGAGTTCACACTTAGCTGATGATTAATTATAAGCTAATTTGGCATGCTGTCCCGGGAGAGAGCCCTGAGCTCATAAGATCCTCGAGCCTGGGGCTCCCTCCCGTTGCAAGGCAAGAGGGGAGTTTGAGCTCAGGTAGATCTCGAGAAGTCCCCTGTCATAGTGGCTGAAGGGCAGATAGTAGTTGCTCTTTAAAGAAATAAGTACTAGGTAGGAGCAAGTCTATGGTGTTGATTTGGATTAGTCAATAAACTTAGGTTGCATGTTTTTGATCGGTGGGAGGAAACCGGGGAACCCTGTAAACTCCACACAGAAACGTCTGCTGGTTTCTTTCTTTCTTGCATTCTTGCTGTGAGGCAACAGTGCTAAGCACTGGCCCACTGTGTCACCCATCTGAGAAGGAGGAGGAGTAGGGGTGGAAGGGGGGATTCTTCAAAACGAAGATAGTGGTGATACGTAACCCAGGGTATTTGTAGTAGCTTAGGAATCGTCTGATTGGTGCATTGTGAATTGGATAATTCCGGTCCAGCTGCTAGCAATCATAGTACATTGTACAGAGTATGCAGCATAGAGTATAGAGTATGCAGCGTAGGTTATTGTATCAATCATCATAAAAATGACAGGAACAAACACAGCACATGGTATACTGTGGTACTGTTGTTAAAATTAACTTTAAAATTGTATTCCCCACACACATCTAGCCATCTCCAAGTGATAGTAATCTTTGCGTCATGATCAATCCCATGGTCCCCTGTGCTCCACTAGTGTTTGAAGGGAAGGGTGCGTTCACATTTTACCAGATCTGGCACGTCATATTTGACGTTGTCCTGTATTGACGTTGATACGAGCAGGCAAAGAACTTTAACACAAAACAAATCATTCGACTCTGAATCAACTCTTTCAATTAGGAATCGATTGTTTTAAACAGAGTGTACTTTCAGATTTAAACCTCAGCTAGATGGTTTATTTTACTTAGAGGTAAAAGAATGGAAGATAATTTTTAAAAACCCATAATAGGGACTTTTTAATTCTCAACTACCATGTTAGCCACTAGATGACAGCACAATATTACTTATTGTTTGGTCATTGCATTTGTAGACCTTTGTTTTTTTTATTCTTAGAGTTTAAATTGCACTTAAAGATCATTCTGAACCACATTTCGACATGGTATAAACAGTTATTGCATTTAAAATCTAATTTATTAATTTACGCATAATATTTTTTTCCAGTTATTCTGTGTTTTAGTGTCAATTCAAATCATCTTTATTTTTATATAATACTTTTACAATGTAGAATGTGTCAAAGCAGCTTAACATAATAGTTCGAGTAAGTTGAAATTGGAACAGTGTCAGTCCAGTTATCAGAGTTAAAGTTCAATTTAGTTCAATTCAGTGTGGTTTAATTTTCACTGCTGAAAGTCCAAACACTAAAGAGCAAATCCATCAATGCACAGCTCCACAAGTCCCAAACCAAGCAAGCCAGTGGTGACAGTGGTGATGAACAAAACATCACTTTGTCAGCCTTGAAATTTTGATTGTTATAGGTCTAAGCAGCTTAAGTGTCATAAAGGATCTCAAATGCTGGAACCCTGTTAATTAGTTGTCAATTATCAGTTGTTCTTACACAGACATAGAAAACACTGCTTTCACTTTCATGTAATTGGTTTGAGCCGCGCCAACCAGAACGCACCTCAAATTTATCGTTAGATGTGAGTAATGCTAAGGAGGGGTTTGGGGAAAAAAGAACAAATGCACACTAATCTCCAAACGTTTGGGTTTGCTGAGGTTTTAAATATACAACAGGCTGATATGCATGCAAGGTCAAAAACACTTTCATTGTCTTATATGCATATCAGCCTGTTGGAAACCACAAAAACCAAAATGTAAGCTTTTATAATGCATAATAGGGGCTCTTTAATATTTTAAAGGCATTGTAACAAAAAACAAATATATATTAGGAATCTCACCAAACCCAAACTTTTGGACATTAGTGTGCATTTGTACTTTTTTATTTACTCTTAATAAAACAAATACCTGTATAATTCACTAATTAACATAATACATATAAAATTAATTGATATATGACATTTTAAAGTTTTTACTTGCTAGAGTAAAAAAATGCATGTAAATATTTGTTACAATCTAAGTAATAATTCATTAACTATCAATGATTAAAAATAATTGGAATTATTAAATAGTAAAACATATTAATGTAAGTTTTTTTTTTTACACTTGTGTTTTTATATTAATAAATGAATACATGTTTATATTACAAATACATATTTATTTATAAAAGTAATCTAAATCATTAGATAATCAAAAATAGCATTATATTAGGATAAATAGAGAGTCATATTTCATGAGAATATGATTAAACAACTATAATTATAATAATAAATGTGTTGCAAAAACATTTACTGTACAGATTTTTACAACATTACAACATTCTATACAAACATTTGTATAGTAGTGTTATTAAATTGCACTACAATATTTTTATGAAATATTTTCAGTACAAAAATAATTATATAAGTGCACTTTCCTGATCTTTGATTTATTGATTGATTGATTGATTGATTGATTGATTGATTGATTGATTGATTGATTGATTGATTGATTTTATAAGATTATGCGCTAAGGAATTTGACAGCATGTATATTGGGAGGTATCTGTCATTATATTTATTACTTCAAATAAGTAATAAATTAGTATCAGTAATACAAAATAAATAATACCGTTATTGAAGGGTTCGATTCACCCATCACTTGTCTGCTAATTCAAACCACATTCAGAAAGCCGCATCAGTCTGATTCTTTATCCACCACAATTCATGCAGCTCTTGCTTTTCCAGCTGCTGCACCCACTAGTTTTCCTCTTCCCAAATGCCTGTTTTCTTTCTTCAGTCTTCTTTCTTGCCAATTTTAGGCAAAACAAAAGTCCACTCTAGTGTGGTGGTGTTTTGCCCCATCTGTCTGGGTGAAAGGCCACAGGAAGCTGGCGACTCTGTAGAAGGTGATTTCCTGAAGTTTGTGGTCAAATCTGCCCTTGCAGTTTTTAGCAGATGGTGAGGCTTAGAAGCATTGCTGGCATAATTTTTGCACATTTGTAGCCATTTCTTAGTTCATTGGGAAAATCTGACTGCTCTTTGTTTCAATAAATGATTTGTTTAATAAAACTGAAGTGAGGCAGCCTGACAAATGAACAGACTCGTTTAGATTTTTTTTTTTTTAAATGAGGTCTTAATCTCTCTCTTGGTTGAATTTGCATTACCCAGTGGTAACATTCAATAATACAAAACCATTATGGAGAGATTTTTATTTCACATGCAAGAATGTTTTATTAGTTTAGACACTGTGTAATTCTATACTACTACTCTTTAGGGGTTGGTAGCGTAATAGCACCTATGGTGCATTTATTTGATTAAAAATACAGTAAAAACATTAATAAGTGTGAACTGTTTAGTTTAAGATGACTGTTTTCCATTTTAATATATTATAAAATCTTCAGTGTCACATGATCCTTTTTTAATCTAATGTGATGACTTAGTACTCGAGACTTTTCTGATTGTTATCAATGTTAAAAAAATAATTAAACATTGTCTACGGAAACTGATACATTTTTGTTCACGATACTTCAGAAGAACGGCATCTAATCCATTTAATACTGTTTTTGTTTAATTGAATGTGTCCTGTCATTATATGATCTTGTGAATAATTCTAGCCAGCTTTGTTATAATACTTTATATTCATTGTTATACTTTTAAATATATTAATGTTATGTAAGTCATCTGGTTAATTTACTTTCATTTTATGGACAATGGTGGCACGGTGGCTCAGTGGTTAGCGCTGTCACGTCACAGCAAGAAGGTTGCTGATTTGAGTCCCGACTGGACCAGTTGGCATTTCTGTGTGGAGTTTGCATGTTCTCCCCATGTTTGCATGGGTTTCTTCTGGGTGCTTTGGTTTCCCCCACAGTCCAAAGACATGCGCTATAGGTGAATTGGATGAACTAAATTGGCTGTAGTGTATGAGTGTCTGTGTGAATGAGTGTTTATGGATTTTTCCCAGTACTGGGTTGCGGCTGGAAGGGACATTATATAATTATTAATTATAAGAATTATACATTCTTCAATATATAGTTTTTTGGGAATGAAATATGAGATTGATATGAGATTGAGTAAATAATGATAAACTCATTTGTTGTTGTGTAATGGACAATAAATTAGTTTGATTACATGTCTCTTCTTGACCAATCATCATTTGCAGTCTTTGACAACGTGTGTGATGTCATTCAATGTGGAAGGTAGCAACTAAATTCTGGAAACAAAAGCAGAAACATGCAATGGCTAATGAAACCCCAATGTTTGTACTTGCTGCCTTGTGACCATAAACCCCGAAAAGAGCTGACAGTAGACACGTTACACCAACAGTCTCTCTTAAATGTCCTGTCTTTTCTGATGCTTACTTTTGTTTTGCAAATGAGAAGTGACTTACCAATGGTAAATCACAAGCGATAACCAATGAGAGTGATGTCAGTGGGGTTCACGTGGTTGATCTGCTATTGTAGGGTGATGGCAAATTCATTTAGCTGCTGCTCCTGTACCAGCTGCTGGTACTGAATGGTATCATAAATCCAGACAGACTGGTGATTCATAAACATAACTAAGCATCCAGTACTGGGAATGTCAGCTTACGATCTTACTGTCTGCCACTGGCAACCAACAGCCATACTGGCAGTGTAAATGGGGCATAAGATGGAGCAGAGTGTGCCACCAACACCCCTCCCCATGGACCCTTGAAGCTGCCACTGGAAGAGCTGACAGTATACAGAGACAGCTGCCATCCATTAGGGGAAAAATCCATCCATCCATCCATCTATCTTCCTATACATCCATTCATTCATTCATTCAACCATCCTTCTTTGTTCATTCATCCATCCGTCCATCCGTCCATTTTTTTTCGTCCGTATATCAATCCATCCATGTGCCTATATATCAATCCATCTATTCAACTATCCATTTGTCCATCCATCCATCTACATATCATCCAACCCTCTGTCCGTCCTTCCATCGCCTGTCTCTTATCTGGGGCCGAGTTGCACTCTCAACAGGGAACCGCAGAATTCTCTCTCCCCAGACACTTTTTCCAACTCCTCCGGGGGATTCCAAGACATTTCTAGGCAAGCAGAACAGTATAGTACCTCTAGAGTGTCCTGGGTCATCCCTTGGGCCGTATTTTTGTTGGTACAAGTCTGGACACCGCCATAAGTAGGCATCTAGGAGGCATCAGAAATAGATGCCTGAGCCACCTCAACTGGCTTCTCTCAATGTGGAGTAGGACTGGCTCTTCTCTGAGTTCCTCCCAGGTGACAGAGCTCCTCAACTTAAAGGTGAGCCCTGTCATCCTGTAAAGGAAGCTCATTTCAGCCACTTGTAAGTCAGTTAGGATTAAAGGTAAATGTAAAGGCATGGAGGAGTTCCCTCCACCCACTGGAGAATGAGTAAAGCACAGTCTCAAAGGTATTCTTGGCCTGTGAGCATTATATTTGACTGGTGCGATGAGGCTGAGAGCCTAGGCTGGTGGGATGAAGCTGACAGCTAGGCTGGTGGGGACAGTGGTAATGAGCATCACCATGAGCATAGTATTGACACCAGTCTTGAGGTCTACTGGGGATCTCTGGAAGGAGAGGAGGAAGTGTGACGACAGAGAAAAGCAAGCAAGAGCCAGGAAGCTGGAAGAGACTGGTGTCAGAAGTCATAATGAGCATTACCTATTCTCTACGCCAACCTTGAGTTCCATAGAGGACCTCCAAAAGTTAAAAAAAAGAGCAATGTGGGATAAGAAAGGAGTATGCCTGGGACATTTCATATTGTTTTTTTTTTTTTTGGTCATATTTTAGTTTAGTTTAGTTTTTAGTTAGTCACTATAGTAAGCTTAAGCTGGTATTAAATATTATTGTTGCGATTAATTGCTGAAGCCTTTATCATGGTATATTGTATTATCACAGTATTGACCTAAGCTGCAAAAAAGATTACTTTAACAGGTATAATAACAACCAAAAAATACATAGTGTATTGCTTTATTGTTTAAACAAGATGACAGTAAGTAAATGCTTAAAGAAATGAACTTGCAAAAGGATGATAAAGTACAATTAGTAAATGTTAGTCGTAATGCATTCAAATCAGCAGTGAAAAATAGCCATGTTATGGTTAAAGTTAACAAAAAATACAACTGGATTTCAGTCATTAGTCATTAACTGTATTTAATTAAATGGCCATGACTTTTGATTGTAATGTGTTATCAGACATTAACTACACTGTAAAAAATAAATCCGTAAAATTTCCGGTAAAAAAACGGCAGCTGTGGTTGCCAGTATTTAACCGTAAAAATACGGTACAAACCGTGAAAGTAAATTCTCATTTTTACAGTAAACTACCGTATTTTATTAATTTATAGAGTTAATATGTCTGTATTTTAAATTAGCACCATCTACACATCTCTTGTTACACAGATAGACATGATAACACAGCCATATGCAGGTGGTGGTGAGAAAGTTCATACATAACGAACCAATGCTCATCACAAACAACTTTTCCCACAATCAGAAAAGTGTATCAGTGTAAAGAAGGTGCTGTGTCATTCACACAGCTACTAAACACCAGTATGGTAAAACGCATAAAATTCATGAAAATTCATTTCAAAGTCATGAAATAAACATTGTTTATCAACATTAGATGTAACATAACTCACTAATATACATTACTGATGGGGAAACAACTTAAAAGATCCATAGTAATGTCAACAAAAAGCATAAAAAGTGATGTGCCATGCAGGGACTTCTGGGAAAGTCAATTTACGGTTATTCGCCGTATATATTAAGGAACCATACTGTTAACCAGGTTACGGATTTGTACTGTAGCATTTTTACAGTTTTTTACCGTTGAAATCACGGCCATTTTTTAGTGTAAGAAATTTACACCCTACGATCAAAATAAATGCTTTTGTATTTGTCATTACATTGACTTTATTAACTGATGCTAAAAACCTGAACATTGCTGTGCAGAGTTAATGAACAAAAGCCCTCTAAATAGTCACAGAATTGTCAATGTCGTAGGCCAGATTAACTTGTGAAAATGTTAAGTTCTATTAAGTATTCAGTCTTCAGGTGCTGTGATGAACAACCAGTGCCAATACAAGATTCTGAATATTCTTAAAAGACACTCTAATAGTGTAAATAATAAATGATTATTCACAGTGTTTTGAAGTGCCCATAAAATCAATATTTTGCATGTTCATTATCATGATACATTGAATTACTGAATATCGACATATGTCTATGTTATAGTTACATTTATTGGTTCACGCATGGGTGTCGAACTGCGCAAGGAAAAAAAGGGACAGAGTGCATAGCACCCAGGGGCTTGTACAGGGGCCCACAGTTTAAGTCTTGGGGGGTTCAGAATGCAGTTTTTAACAAATGTGATTATTGGGGGGTCCCAGAGCAAAATGTAGTACATAGGGCCCAGAAGTCCTAGCTAGATTCACTCAGCTTTTTCTTTAAAAACTGTTATAGGTCAGTTCATGTGTTCCTCTGCTCATTGTTGTTCACGAGTCATCTTGACACTCTATGCCAAATGGATTGTGCCAAAATTGGGCTGAAATTGTGTAGTTTGAACATTACTTGAATACCGCATTTGCTAAGAAAGGGCTAACACTGTCTGTCTCCATTAGCAATACCATTTCACACCCAACACATAAACTCCAAGGTTCACTTGGGTTCTGAGAGCTGTAGATCGCCATTGCATGTACTATATCAATACAACGGTGAGTGCTTTAAACACTGTTATTCTACCCAAAAGTGCACTTAGTACAGCTAGGTTGTTTCCCTGTAGTTCAGAAGGTGACCCACTGTAACCTGACTTGAGTGCAATAACACAGCTGCTCAAACCAAAACAAGCTCTCGTCTCGTCTGGTTAAGTGGCTGCTGTTGCCCCAGCTCATGGCCCTCACTGCTTACAAACACACATGAAGAGCAATGCTCTCAGCGGAACCCTAGACATCTGCTATGGATGGGAAACTGCTCACAGATGCACCATCCTGTTTATCTAGGTACTACGGTTGACATCAAACAAATACCAAGGAGCACGGCGCATGGGTTTAAAGGTCAGCATTTAAGATCAGGAACCTGTAGTGCTGTTTTTTTTTAATGTGCATGTTAATTTGAGTCTCGCATATGCTCAGATTTTTTTCTTGTTTAAGGGGCTGTTTGCACACCACATTTTTCAGCTAAAAATGGGGAAAAATGCATTCCACTCGTACACGACAGGCTTTTTGGGGGGCCTAAAAATGTGAACTTAAGAAAATTCTACTTAATATTCGTAACACTACTATCAACAGCATACCAAAACAACAGTTAAGAACTATAGATCTATATGAACTATAGAAAGGTATTAGTTGGCTTTACTTAAAATAAATGAGTAAACTTTAATTGTAATCAACGAATTGCTTTAGAAGCAATGGGTTTACTTGTTTCTTAAAGTAAAGTAACTGGCCACTTTTTACAGTGTTTGGACAATCATCTCTTTCTTTAGAACAGGGACAGCCTGGCATGCATATTACATCATTTTTATTTATTTTCACAGATCCATATGAAAGAGAATATGTGAACTGCTATCTTATGTGATTTGCTTCTCCACTGAATGTATGTTGACTTTAAAATCCTTTGATATTTGTAGTGGAAAATGAGAAACATTAAATTCAGTGTTAAATCCAAATTGACAGTTAGTTATAGCTCACATTGTTTTTCTTAAGGTGAATAATTGATTCACAGTTAATCCACTGGAAATGTATTTATTTATTTATTTTCACGTCAGTTTGAGGGCTTTCATAGGAACTGTATATCCAATATTCACATCAATGCCCTTTTTAGTTTTTTAGGAAAGAGAACTTTTTATTATATTTTAGGGCTTGGTTTTTTTAAAAAAAAGCTGCTTTTTGATTTGAATGTTGATGCATGATCTAAATCAGGGATGTCCAAACTCGGTCCTAGAGGGCCGGTGTCCTGCTGTCAAACTCTCTAGGACACTGGCCCTCCAAGACCAAGTTTTGACACTCCCTGATCTAAATAGTCCATTCATCATTATACATGTTCTTATGGTGTGTAAATTACCCTGCAAGCTGCTTAATTAGTTAAAATTTCTGCATAGACTTTTTAATGTCTTGTAGATTTTTAATGAACCAAACAGGAGGAAAGATTCTGAGTCTTTTACACAGATCATGTGGCTTTTAGTAATTTACCTGACACTATCTAAAATTAGCTCAATGTGTGTGAACTCAATGTAACAGGACGTTAAGCCATAGGCTTAATTGATTTTTCATACTATTACTATCCAAGTATGGTATGCACTTGGAAAAAAATAAAAAGTTTTGAATGGGTGGTAAGGCATTATGACTTGCATTGCCAAAAGTCAAAAGAAAAGTTTCTTAAACTCCTCCTGCTTCCCAGTGCGTACATTATAAGAAATAATATCTCAAAAATCCTGCACCAACATACAGTACTCCCAAAATAATGGTTTTGGATGCTCTAATTCTGCTTGCATACTTAATGGCATAGTATATAAATTAGGATGCAGCCACAGAGAAACTGTGCTCAGAATTGCAGTAAAATAACCAACCACTTATATTATGTCCCCAGAAACCCTTGTGGATCTTTTCATCTACTCCCTGGATTTGACTGCTCATATTCTATCTAATTAGCCTGCTGGGCCGCTGTATTTCAATTACTCTAACGAGGCCTGCAGGATAAAGCATACGTCCCCAGTTAAACTTTATTGTTTAAACTTCATTGTCTAATGTCCAGACGGTAGTATTTGGGAAATTGCCTCACGCAATTGTCAGACCGTTGAGAGGGAGGAAGAAAGAGAGAGGTTTGTTTTGCGGTTTCATTTCCATGCAAGTACGGACAGCAAAAACATCAAATTATTATTTACAATACATGTTTTATTTGAATCGCTCTCTCTTTTCTGTAATTTAATGAACTGTTAGATGCTAAAAAGAATCATTCTGAAGGTGTTATTTGCTATATTTTGTTTATTATATTATTTTATATTATATTATATTATATTATATTATATTATATTATATTATATTATATTATATTATATTATATTATATTATATTATATTGTTATATTATTTTACTGCATTTTATATTATATTATATTATATTATATTATATTATATTATATTATATTATATTATATTATATTATATTATATTATATTATATTATTTTACTGCATATTATATTATATTATATTAATTATATTATATTATAATATTTTACTGCATTTTATATTATATTATATTATATTATATTATATTATATTATATTATATTATATTATATTATATTATATTATATTATATTATATTATATTATATTATATTATATTATGTTTTGGGGATTGCTTGCAGATGTTGCCTTTACTGTCAGTTTTTATGTTCAGCAGTGAGAACCTGTAATGAATCACTCAAACAGGAAGTGATGCAACAAGCACAAACTAATTGGAAAATGTAAATAGTGTCTCTAATCATTTCTTCTCCGGTGAGTTTTGGACAACTTTTAAACGTGGGTATGCAATTATGACATTACTCATAAAATTAAGCTTAAGTTGCAATTTCATCACTCAATTAAAAAACTGTACAAGTGAAACCGGTGCACACACACACACACACACACACACACACACACACACACACACACACACACACACACACACACACACACACACTGATATGTTTTCATTTACTGGGATTTGAAAATGTTACACTTTCTTATTGTTCACCATTTTATTTGACATGGTTGTAATTTAAAAAATAATTAATAATTTTAGCTAGCGTTTACATTTTTATTTTAAGCATTACTGGATGAACCTTTATATGATTCATTCGTTCATTCATTTTCAACCGCTTTTCCGGAGCTGGGTCTCGGGAGCAGCAGTCTTAGGAGAGAACCCCAGACTTCCCTCTCCCCAGACACTTCCTCCAGCTCCTCCGAGGTGATCCCGAGGCGTTCCCAGGCCAGCCAAGAGACATAGTCCCTCCAGCATGTCCTGGGTCTTCCCCGAGGCTTCCTCTCGGTGGGACATGCCTGTAACACCTCCCTAGGTAGACATCCAGGAGACAACTGAAACAGATGCCCAAGCCGCCTTAGCTGACTTCTCTTGATGTGGAGGAGCAGCGGCTCTACTCCGAGCTCCTCCCGGGTGACAGAGCTCCTCACCCTATATATAAAGGCTGGTTTATACTTTTGCGTCAAGTGCACGCGTATGCTACGCCGCAGCCTACGCGTCGATACACAGCCCTCGCCGTGGCTGTTGGCGACCTTAATGAGCACCTCTCAAAAAATGTAACTACACGTCACAACAACGCATAGCGCAAGCTCTGTAATTGGTCGGCTTTGTAGCGCTGACGAGTGTGGACGGAGATAAAAGCCGCGCGAGCCCTATGCAGTGAGTGTTTACAAGTGTGGAGTCCTGTGAAGGAGCTCTGGATGGAGACTGTTGTTTTGTGTTTACCTTATGATTAAAGTTGTTGCACGTCCGCCGGTTCCCTCCTCAAATTGAGCGAGTTTGAGCCACTTGTACATTAAGGAAGCGTTCAGAAAAAAACAAAACACCAGCGAAGAAACTCGACACAGAGGAACATAAACACCTACTGCCAGCTAGTGTTTCGGAAGGGTTATTGCAGAGCAACAGAAACAGCGCGCAGAAGTATAAATGCTCGGCTACGCGCAAGGCATGTGCCGTGGGTCGCGCCGATCACTTGACGCAGAAGTATAAACCAGGCTTAAGGATGCGCCCTGCCACCCTGTGAAGGAAACTCATTTCGGCTGCTTGTATTCCAGATCTTGTCCTTTTGGTCATGACCCAAAGCTCATGACCATAGGTGAGAGTATGAACGTAGATTGACCGGTAAATCGAGAGCTTTGCCTTTTGGCTCAGCTCCTTCTTCACCACAACGGACCTGTACATCGACCGCATTACTGCGGCCACTGTACCAATCTGCCTTTCAATCTCACTTTTCATCCTTTCCTCACTTGTGAACAAAACCCCAAGATACTTGAACTCCTCCACCTGGAGTAAGGACTTTCCTCCACCTTGAAGATGGCTTTATTTGATGTCTTATAAAATTGTATTTGTTCAATCAAAAATGTTGAAATCTGTTAGTTTAAGGACTTATTTTTTGAAGTAAGTTGTCTAGTTCTCATTCCCTTCATTGGTTTGGTTTTGATTTCTATTTGTCACTATGGTTACTAATTATTTTCCACACCTGTGTCTTGTTTACTCATTATCTCGTGTATTATTTTCTGTTGTCATTTCATATCTGGGTTTGCTGCTGCTTGTGTGTGCGTGTGCGTTTGTTGGTTTGATTCATTGTAACTGTGTCGGCTGCAAATAGTCTCACATCCTGCAAACAGCTGTGACAATATAAATGTGAATGGAGAGCTGAATTTTCATCATCATTACTCCAGTCCACAGTGTCACACAATCATTCAGAAATCCCTCTAATATCCTGACACATTCTTTATTACTGTTAATGGGCACTTTTGATCAACGTAATACATGCTTGTTGAGTTAAAGTATAATTTTTACTGATCCCAAAATGTTGAACAGTACTGTATATATGTGCATTGTTTTTTTCGCGTTCATAATGGGCTCTCTGGAGAATCGACTGTATGTTTTGCTGTTTGAAAGTGAATCCACAGGGATCGAGCATCTCATAATGCAATTATTCAGACTCCTTAATACATTAATTGGTTTAGATCTACATTAAAATTCATGTCGTTCAATAATGTGCTGCATTTTAATGGGGTGTACACCATCAGATTTTATTTTCCTTCTCTCTAAGATGTTAATAAGCTTGTTAGGCAAAGTTTTTAAGGCAAAAAGCATCTCATCAGAGAAGAAATATCTGTCTTAGACAGAGTTCTCTGACTTTGCCCCACATTCTGTGTCTCTAGAGACAATGGAATACAGGTCATTAGGTATTAGGCTTATATACTCTGTAAACATCAGTTTATCAAGCAAGTCTACAAGTGTCCAGAAAATAGACCTTTAGTGCATTTACTCACCTTCACGACATACCAAACATGGCTTTGTCCTGTGGAACACAACAAAATCTTGAAGAATTTTTGGATTTTTTGTCCTTCACTTCAAAGTTATTGAGCTTTTTTAGCAGCTTACTTGTTTAAACTACTTATAACAAATTTCCAAAATTTCACATACGTATATTATCAGACAACCCATATAACTTTGAAGTGATCTCTTAATTTCTTACATTGTATACTGTACATTGCTTTGAAATATAAGTCATGATGACACATTTCAGATGGTAGAACACCTCAACTACTGTATTTGGAAATAGAAAAAACAAGTATTTTCTTTTAAAACACATTAAAATAATGTTTTATTAATAACCTTTTTAAAAAAATACATACAGCTGAAGTCAAAATGAATAGCCCTCCTGTAAAATGTGAATTATTTTTAAAACATTTCCAGACTGCTTAACAGATGCAAGAGGTTTCAAATCATTTTTAAACTGGAGTTTTAATATCTAATGTCTCAATTACACAATTATTTTGTCTTTGCCATTATATTTTGCTAGATATTAGTATCAATTTTACAGTTTTTTTTTTTTTCAACTGCTTACACACATTTTCAAAACAGTTCAAAATGTCTCACATCTCTTTCAAAATGTAACACTTCATTCAAAATGCCATAAACACGTGCCAGAACGAAACATTTGCATCATATGGCAAACACGTCGTTCATAATAGTAATCGTTTGGATATACCATGTAAACACTGTTGTTCTAAATCTAAAGCTCTTTGCTCTTAAGGCTTAAATCTACATTTCAATACTATGTTTTACAGTGACAGTAATCTGCTGAGAGGGGGAACAGGTACACTTTAAACACCAATCACATGTAGAAGCAGAAAATATTTATTAGGCCAAACATTACTGGTGTATACAGTAGCATACAACAACATTATGAACTTGCTGTATGTAAAAATGTAAAAAAATAAATAAATAAAATACATTTATATATGCAGTTGAAGTCAGAATTATAAGCCCCCCTTTGATTTTTTTTCTTTTTTACATATTTCCTAAATGATGTTTAATAGAGCAAGGAAATTTACACAGTATGCCTGATCATTTTTTTTCTTCTGGAGAAAGTCTTATTTGTTTTGTTTTGGCTAGAATAAAAGCAGTTTTTAATTTTTTTTAAAACATTTTTGGGACAAAATTATTAGCCCCTTTAAGCCTTTAAGACCTTGTTTTTGATAGTCTACAGAACAAACCATCGTTATACAATTACTTGCCTAATTACCCTAAACTGCCTAGTTAAGCTAATTAACCTAGTTAAAGGTTAATTAGTTTAAGCTGTATAGAAGTGTCTTGAAAAATATCTAGTAAAATATCATTTACTGTCATCATGGCAAATATAAAATAAATCAGTTATTAGAGATGAGTTATTAAAACTATTATGTTTAGAAATGTGTTGAAAAAATCTTCTCTCCATTAAACAGAAATTGGGAAAAACTTTAAACAGTGGGGCTAATAATTCAAGGGGGCTAATAATTCTGACTTCAACTGTGTATATATATATATATATATAAAGCAAAAGAATATTCTTTCGAATACAGTAAAGAACACAACTGTGCGTGGGGGGTCTCAGGGGGAAACACATGCATTGCCTGGAGAAGTGTCATGTGAGCATACTGTAGGGTTGGTCAATATAACTTTACAGAGCCAGACTAAGAAGAATCTCTCTATTCTTTTCCTGATGAATTTAGGTTTAAGAAAAGGTGAATATGCGGTACAAATTGTGGATGGAAGGAAAACCAGTTTTGGACCAGAACAGCCTGGTGTCCCATGACCTTTGACCTATTTATAGGCTTATACTACAATAAAGCAGTGATTGGTTAGTGATCAGTTACAGTTCTTTACGATTGCTTACAGACAAAAATTTTACTTTTCCCACAACTAGCTAAACCTTACACTCAAAGAGCAAAACACAAGGCTAGAATTGCACAACTTTAAGCACATAGTCAGCTTCACACTTTTTGCAAATCATTGCACACAATGATTTGCAAATGCTGGGTCAGTTGGCATTTCTGTGTGGAGTTTGCACGATCTCCCCGTGTTTGCGCGGGTTACCTTTGGGTGCTCTGGTTTCCCCCACAGTCCAAACACATTCGGTACAGGTGAACTGAATAAGCTAAATTGGCCGTAGTGTATGTAAGTGTGTGCAAGAGTGTGTGGATGTTTCCCAGTGTTGGGTTGCGGCTGGAAGGGCATGTGCTGGATAAAAAGGCAATTCATCCCGCTTTGGTGACCCCTGATTAATAAAGGGACTAAGCCAAAAAGAAAAAGAATGAATGATTTGCAAATCACTAAACACACTTGTCTGCATTTGACACAGACATTTTTCATGTTGGAATTTCCTTGCAATTTCAATGCAAAGGCTTTTAGTTTTAAATGAACACACACATGAGCCAATTGGTTAAACACAGCCATCAGGAAATATTAGTCTTCAATAAATATAGAAGGCAGTGTCCTTTAAGAGGAAGAGAAAGCACGAAAGGGAGGAAGATTGGTAAACAGGAGACATGGGATGGGGGAGATTTTTTTGCTATCGAAATATATACATCAACCGAAAGCTGAATAAATAAGCTTTACATTGTTGTATGGTTTGTTAGGATAGGGCAATATTTAACTATCAGTCCATCACTGTTTGGTGAATACTGAATGTTCATGTACTTTATACTGTAGCAATACCTCTGAAACAAATCAAACCCAGATTATATCAGTATTAGTCAGTTAGACATGATACAAGTGTTTAAGATTGATTACAGCAGTGTGTAAATGAAGCAAACAGATTTATTTTGAATGAAGCGTGTGTGTTCTGTACTGTGTCAAAATTGTGTTTTGTTATATTGTTGTAAAGTTTTGAATGAAGTGTTTCATTTTGCAAAAGAACTGAGGTGTTCTGCTGTTTGTGTGTGTGGATGTGGAAATTGTGTGTAGTGTTTTGACAAAATGAGCCTTAATTTTAAAATTGTGCTTAAGCGATCGTAAAAAACTGTAAGAAATTAGTATTTCCACATTTGAGGAGTGTGTGAGACCTGGTGAATAAGTGTAGCATTTTGATTCGTTGTGTTTGAAAAAGGAATTTTAAGATATTTATTTTAGGGGGGCTCAGCAATTTTATTTATTTTTATTAAGTAATTAATATATATATATATACATATTGAAAAAAGTGTTTTATGCAGTTCAAGGCTGAGAAATAGCTTCTGGTTTTGGAAATTTGCTGTGTAATTTTGCATTTTGAATGAGATGTTTCAGAAATTGTGTGACATGAAAAGATTTTGTGTGTGAGCAGTTAGAAAAAACTGTAAAGAGAAATTTAAATGTTTATTAATTGCGTTACAACTTATATGCAATATTATGATTGACTAAAAATTGCTTTGTAAAATAAAAAGAAATGCTGTTATTCCAGCCAGGACTTTCTTCGGAAGAAAAAAGTATTTTATGAAATACTGTGAAAATGTCCTTGCTCAGCTAAGCATCACTTGAGAAATACATATATTAAAAAAAAAGATAAAAAAAATTCACAGGTGGACTAATAACTTGGCCTTCAGCTGTATATTTAAAAGTTCAAAATCACATCTGGATGCTATTTGCATTGCAATGTGTGTTAAAAACATATTTACTGTGAAGTATACAGTCAAACAAGTTTGCAGAAACCCTTGTAATATTCAAGTGGATAAACTCTCTCCGTTTCTTCCCTTTCCGGTTGTTGATGTGCTGATGTCTGCCTTCATACAGGTGTTAAAATATGATCAGCAAATTGCTTGTTGGATGACAAACGCGTGTTGTTTTTTTGTGCTGTCAGCGCTGTGAGCGTCTGGCAGCTCTAGACGGCCTGTGAGGAACTGTCTATAATCTATCCGCCTCAATACTAGTTCAGCTATGCCTGCAGCTGCGAGACGTGCTCAATCCTGTCAAAACGTCCCGTCATTCAGAGCTGCAATACGTCGCTTTGTCTTCCTCCTGTTCTCTCTCACTCATTCTCTCATTAGCACCGACTCGTGCGACATTGTGTCTGCTTGCATCTCCTCTTCTTCTTTTTATGGGACAAATTACACCCCACACGTGTGATTAATTGGATCCAGTGGAGCCGAGTAATTATTTACATTGCCGCCCTTTGCATATCTGAGGACTCCATATTAAAAAAGAGTGTGTGTGAGAGAGAGTCGGCACCAGTGTCTTTTCACTGAAGTTGTTGTTTTGGAGTTTAATTATATGGCAGATGAAGTAGTTCTCTTGTTATTATCTTTGTGCTTTGACAGCATGTATTTCTAACCTGATTTACACTTGCGCACTCACTGCCGGCTTGGCTTTTCTAGCCTGGACGTGTGTGTGTTTTTGATATATTGAATTTTATCGAGCCAGATCAGTCAAAAAAAAAAAAAAAAACATTTACAAAATAAAATTCCTACATACTGTGCATGATATGATCCAATTTGTAAAATTTAATTTGTAAATACAAAACACAACTCAAAAATACAACACAAAAAGATTTTTAAATCGTGTTTTGTATTTACAAATTGAATTTGTGCATTTTTGAATCGTGTTTTGAATTTACAAATTGGATTTTTTGTATTTTCGAATCTTGTTTTGTATTTACGAATTGGATTTTGTATTTACAAATTGGATTTTTGTATTTCTGAATCGTGTTCTGAATTTACGAATTTAATTTTTGTATTTTTGAATCGTGTTATGTATTAACGATTTATATTTTGTATTTACAAATTGTATTTGTGCAGTTTTGAATCGTGTTTTAAATTTACGAATTGGATTTTTTATTTTTAAATCGTGTTTTGAATTTACGAATTGGTTTTTGTATTTACGAATTGGATTTGTGCATTTTTGAATCATGTTTGGAAGTTACTAATTAGATTTGGGTATTTACAAATTGTGTTTTGAACTTGTGAATAGGATTACAGAAGTTGTCTATTTAAAGGTGAATTTGTAAATTTGTACACTACCGGTGTAGTTTTTTTGTAGTTTTTTATTCCTTTTTTATTTGTTTATTTGTTTTTCTTTTGCATTATGAGACCTTTATCTTTCCTCTAACAGTTTTTGAAGCTAGAAAGTTTAAAAAGGTAACTTTTATTGACATTTCTAATAGTCTGAAGTGATTTATTGTCTGTATCGGTGTTGTACAAAAACATCAGCCAGTTTTTATTTATTTATTTATTTATTTATTTATTTATTTATTTATTTTACAGGCTTATTTCTCTCCATATTATTTCTTCTACAATATATATATTTTTCAAAATACTAAAATGTCAATAAAAGTCGTATTGTAAAACTGCAGAGTTGAATTTTTAATGAATAATTACTGGATATTATTTACAGTGTATGGTAATTAAGCTAAGATACATTTAATTAATACATTAAAAATGTGGTGGTAAGAATGCTACATTTTAATGTAAAAAAAAAAATATATATATATATATATAATGGTATTCATATTTCATAGTACTATTACTCTTAATTTATGACATTTTTGATCACATAAAATCATTGGTTTAAATTAATGTTTTAATATTTATTTATTTATTTATTTATTTGTTTATTTATTATTATTTTTGTATTTATTTACTTTTTAAATGAAAGCAAAAACATTGTTTCCAGGATTGTCCTTTTATTTATACTAATATTAATAATAACAGCAATAATAATAATAATAATAATAATAATAATAAGAAGAAGAAGAAGAAGAAGAAGAAGAAAAATAATAATAATAATTATTATTATTATTATTATTATTATTATCATTATTATTATTATTGTGTTATATTATTATTATTGTGTGTTATTATTGTATTATTGTAATGATTATTACATTATGTTGTTTTGATTAGTTTTATTTCATCCTTGAATACAACATTAAGAAAAAATATAACTATATTGGAACTTTTTGACATTGACCTTGCCACATTTATCAGTTTATTACATCTTTATCATACAACTTTTAATAACTGAATGAGTTAACTAAACTAATAATCTTGACTATCTTATTTACCCAATTTGTTATGAGTTTGTTTATTTTTAATGCATCCAAAATTGTTTATTAAACATTCTAACAATCACAAAAAATTACTTAATGTACTAAATAAGCTTGTGAACAATACATAAAATTAATGTTAATAATAATAACCATTATTAACAATGTTAACCAACAGCACCCATCCTTTTTCAGAGACCCACTCAAATACCAATCCTTCTTGTAAGTGAACCCAGAATAGACACACCTTTACGGTTCACTCATAAGCATGAACCCTATTTATTCATAAAGTTTAGCGCACTGAGCTGCTGAAGGGCTTCAGTACTTACAATGCCTACATGCAGCTGTGGATAGTGATAGTGCAATTTGCAGTAGGATTCACTCTGCTCTTTGAGGCCAAGCGTGTAATTAAACCTCTAAAAATGTCAAATGTTCAGAGCGACAGGCATTATGGCTCTTATCGCCGCACCTCCAGGGGTGTGTGTATTTGTGGTATATGACGGGTTAATCTGAAGCGTGCGCCTCTCAGGGGGAGTTTTGTGTCACCTAAAGCACACACATAGAAACTGGCGTCAATAACAGTCACCTGAAATGTCACTCACTGTGTGTTTTTCAGTGCATGGTTTAAAGAGATTTGTACAACTTAGGAAAACATTTGATTTGTCTTGTCATCTCTTTTGAGAGCTTGTGAAGGTTTGTGTCTGGTGATGTGAACCAGGCTCATTCCTTGTGTCACGCTCTGGCATTTAAATGTCCTGAAAAACCAAAGCTTTGTTGAGCATGTGCAAATAAAAATGATATATCTCAATACTATGTGCTCTATTTTAACAATCTAGGCGCAAACTTTAAAATGCATGGAGCAAAAGCATTAAGTAAGGGTGTGTCCAAATCCACTTTTTCTATTTTAAGGACAGAAAAATCTAACAGGGTTGCATTTATTCTCTTAATGAGTTATGGGTGTGTTTTGAGCATTACGTGCAATAAACCAATCGGAGTCTCATCTCACATTCCCTTTAAGAGTCAGTTGCGTCACGCCATGGCGCATTTGCTATTTACATGGTGGACTTTGTAAGTGGAAAAACTGAACGCTTCACTAGCGAGAAAACAGTTAAACAAACCATCTGCAGGATTAAGAACACGCCTCCTCCATTCAGGCTTTCTCTTTACTTTACTTTTACTTTTTACTCCTTTACTTTCGTGGATAAGGAAACAGTGTTGTACACTCCACTGAAGACATCCATTAGCCTCTATATTTATTTTCATTTGTTAAGCGCAAAGATTTGTTTCACAACTATTTCTAAATTCAGTTCTAATTTCCAGCAAACGAATAAATGAACAATAATAACGAAGTGTGGTAAAAAGTTATATCCAAACAAACGCCCTATTCTTATGCCCCATATGGTGATGCATACGTCTCCAAAACCCGACAGGTGAACAAATCTAAATGTGTTTTTCATTCAGTCATTTTTTTTAGCTTTATTAATCAGGGGTCGCCACAGCGGAAGGAACCGACAACTTATCCAGCCGCAACCCAATACTGGGAAACACCAACACACTCTTTCACACACATACACTACGGCTAATTTAGAGTACCCAATTCACCTATAGTGCATGTTTTTGGACTTGTGTGGGAAACCGGAGCAGCCAGGGGAAACCCACGCCAACATGGGGAGAACATGCAACTCCACACTGAAATGCCAACTGACCCAGCTGGAGATAGAACCAGCGACCTTCTTGCTGTGAGTCGATGGTGCTACCCACTGCGCCACCATGACGCCTAAACTTGTTTTTATTAAAACAAATATAAATATGCATATAATAAATAATACTGCTAATAATAATAACATCATACAATTGCAATTGTTTTTACATCTATGTAGAAAATAATAATTTAATAATTTATTTATTTTTTTCATATGTAAAGATATTTGTGTATTTCTGTACATCCTGTGTGTATTAAGCAATGTGTAAGCATTTAAACTCACATAGGTGCACAACTAATGTGCTCTACGCTGGACTTTAGACCAGCTTTTACAAAACAAAAACATGCCAACAATTTGCCTTAACGCACCTCCTTTCTACACCTATGAGTCCACAAAGTACCACAAATGGATTTGCTACTTAAATAAGTAATTTTCCACCACAGTGGAATGAACCGCCAACTGTTCCGTCATATGTTTTACACAGTGGATGTCCTTCCAGTACTGGGCAACACCCACACACTCTTGTATTCACACACACACACACTCATACACTGCGGACAATTTTGTTTACCCAATTCACCTATAGCACGTCTGTGGACTGTGAATGAAACCAGAGCATCAGGAGGAAACCCACACAAACACGAGGAGAACATACAAACTCCACACAGAAATGCCAACTGGCCCAGCCGGGACTCAAACCAGCGAGCTTCTTGCTGTCAGGCTACAAGGCTAACCACTGAGCCACCGTGCCACCCATATTGAAAAAACACTAACCACATATTTAATGGATAATAACAATATAAATCTATAAATGTGTTTTGTATTTTAATTGAGGGAAATAAACGTGTGTTGCTGGTTGGGTTGGGCAATGTCGACCAGTTTGGCATCGTACGTATCTTATGTGAAACATCACGATGGACGATAGGCGGCGGTGAATTAATTATTTATGAATAATTAATTAGTTAGTAACAAATTAATTATTAGTAGCCTACCGTTTCAACTACCTGACCCGCATGGTCTTTGTTTTACCCATAACCAAATCATAAATAAATAAAGATAAATAACACACAAATTACCACCTGTCAATCACTTTTTCCGCAGGACTCTGGCATGAATAGACAGAGTAATCTGTGTCTTTATAATGACGTCGACAACCTTGGTTGGTCAAATAGGTGCACAACCAACAGTACCTGAGGTTTTGGCTAAAATTATTAAGTACAAGCGTGAAAGCGAAAGATTGAAGCAGTGTACTGATGCACATTACCTGAGAGATTGAAAAGACAGAAGAGTCGTTAGATAGAGACAAGAGTAATTACATATCACGTTTAACAACTATAGTGAGACGCGATCCAGCGGTACATCCTTGACAAACTGTCCGACGTGCACTGCTCTCTGGGGTTTTGTGCTCAAAGCACCCGCTGACTGCCTGGAGCTCAGACGTGCACATATGCTGCAGTGCATGCCAGAGTGTGTGTGTGTGGTCACGTAATGTGCATTTTCAGCAGTATAATGTGGAAGGAGGGCTTTTCACAAATGCTAGGTGAAACTCCAGTGTGGACGTGGATCGTTTTAGTTCTAAAATGTCATTTTAAAACTAAGACGTATTAGTGTAAACGGGGCCTAAGTGTGTATTTTTTGGGCGGGTTGCTGCGATGGGGGCGGAGTGAAGGATCGCAATGCTGGCTCAGCATCGTGATGTCTATCGGCCATCGGCGATGGACGATGGTATTGTCTACCGACCCAACCCTAGTTGCAGGTGTACAAATCACACCCATGGTGTCAAATCTAACACTGGTAAAGGGTGTATATGTGTCCAAACTAGAGTGTAAAACTCCTGTTAGTGTTAAAATCTTTTGTAGAAAAGAAAGCTATCCAAAGATGCCTTTTCAAGTTGTTATGAAATCTGTGTTTTTGAAACTAATGAAGATAGTGAGTGATTTATTTAAATTGTGTTGCCTGACATGTTTAAAATTAAAAAGCCAAAATATTTTGAATGTTTCTTAAATAAAATATATTGCGTTCAACGGAGAAAAAGTTTTTTACCCTGACATTTAAAAGAACTTATTTTTATCCAAGGTTATCATATCATCAGAATCGTATACCAGCCCCTGCCTAGTGGCTTGGTTATTTGACTTTTATTTCTGATACATGTATATTGGACTTCTTTTCACCTCCTGTATCTTGACAGTGAGAGTTGGATGCTGTTCCTCCTGTTCGGCATCAGCACTCATGTTCTCCTCTGATGGGGATTCAGTAGCGCAGGATGACTACTTTATCCGACAGTGATGGTTTCGTGAGGAGATAAACGTATATAGTAAGGGGAATACAGTAGCGCGCCCTGGGAGCCCTGGTCTTGGCTTGTGTGCTGGTATTGCTCTTGAAAGCTTCATATGTCGAATATACTGGTGATTTATCTTTTTAATCATGGGGGATGTAGACATCTGATATAAAACAGATCGTAGAGTGTTGTCTGCACTGTCTCTGTTAAAGGGGTCATGAACTGCCTTTATTTTATGATGCTCTCCAAGGTCCGCTTATGGTGTCATCAAGATTTTTACATCAAAATCATTCTTTCGAAGTAATAGGCTGTTTTCGGTCCTGTTCTTTGAAACAGTTTTGATAGATGTGACACATTCAAGATTTTTAATAATAGATCCCACTGCAAAATCAATATTGGTATGTCTGTTAAGTGAATACTCAGTAACAGTAAAAAAACCTTATTACTGTAGACATTTTTGACAACACATTTAGCCTTAGTGTGTTGCAACATTAATGCTGGATTGCTATATTTTACACTATTAAAATATTGGTTAATTAACATTCACTTGGAATTGTGATTCATTGATGTTTTTTTTACCATTTATTTACATTTTCAAATTGGGTTGCATTTTATGTCCACTAACTTAGTAACTTTTGCTTAGTAGTTTAGCAAAAATTGTATACACAATTATTACATTATTATATAGAAATAAAATAGACATAAAATAACAGAAAATGTACTGGCCACTATATTATTGTCCCACAATTCACTTGACCAACTTAGATAATAATAGATAATTTTAAACTACTAACAATGAGTGCGTTCACATGGACATCAATACTCTGATTTTAAAACAATTAAGTAGAGATGTAATGATTTTGTAACCAGAGGATGTGACACTGACAACAGGGGTGCGGATCCACATGCAGGTTTATTAGCAGGATGGTCAGGCAAGCAATGATCAGAACAGGAGCAAACAGATGTATGAGGGCAATCCAGAGTCGTAGTCAATATAACAGGCAAATGGTCAAAGGCAGGCAGCAGACAGGATGAACAGACAAACGTGGCAAAGATCAAAACCAGGCAAACTAGAGAAAGAATAACGCGTTGTGGTGTCACTGTAAACAGATAACAGGTAACAGAATACAAGACTCGGCCCTGAAGTGAGTGTGTATGCTGCTTATGTACTGTGTGTAATCAGTCTTTGACAAGCCTCCAGTGGTGTGTGTGCAATCAGTCAGGATGAGGAACATGTGTGTGTGATTGGAGTGCATGTATGGAGTTGTAGTTCATTAAATGGCAGATTTGTAGTCCATAGGTGTTTACCAGCGATCTGCTCAGGCTGGATCACTGGTAATCGTAACAGATTTACTGTGAGCCGGTTGAAAAACGATTCAAATATGTGACTCAAACCGGTAGAAATGTTGAATGAATCGCGATACATGTTTTAAACAGAGGGGGCACTGTACCTGCACATCAGCAACAAGGCAAGAGGTAGAGCGGGCAGAGTTGAAGTGCATCAGACAAAAAAAACTGTGTGCAAATACTGCAAAAAGACGTTTACTTACACTAACAGAACAACGAATATGATGCACATAAACTGTCAGCATAGTGAAAAACTACTGTCATAGATGTCTTTATGCAAAAAACTATTAATAAGCCAAACCACGTGGACTGGATAATTTGCAGCTCTGCTTGCTCCGAACAAGTGCTACGGAGATCACATTCCTTTTCAAACTAGTGTATGCATATTTTAATAATTTGCTTATTATTATTGAATATTTAAAAATGTTTAAGATTATCTGTTCTTCAGAGTATCACACTTATACTAATTAATTATACAAGTCATATTAAATATTCACCTTTATAATCATGTTCAACTCCTGTCTCTATCCTGCTATATAATTAGTAATTTTATAATTAGTATTTATGCCAGTGGCCAGTCCCCTGGATCAGAAGGCCTATTGACCACCTCTGTGCACACTGCTCTCTGGTTTAGGAAAGGCTTACCTCTCCACACCAGCCATCTCAGTCCCCAGTGAAAGGTTTTTTCAGCAGGGGAAATTGTAAATGTGCAAAGACCTCAGCTTATGCCAGAAAACATAGATATGCTGATATTTCTTTTTAAAAATGTCAAATCTCAGCACAGTCACTGTTTTAGTTTGTTTTTATTACAGTTTTTCTCAGTTGCTTTGGTGCATTTCTCACAACATTATTTACATTTGCACAACAGTTAATGCATTTCTCCAAACAATTAGTGCAAACTGCAAAACCTAGTTGATAACCTGCAAAAGAGTGTCACTTGCTCAAAATGGATAGCTCATTCCTCAGAAGCAAGTATTGATGTCAGTGAAAGTGTCAGTGTCATCAAAATTAAAAGTCCTGCCACCATTGTTTATGAACAAGATAGTCAAATGGCTTTGTCATGTTTTCATTAAGACAGTTTACTCTGTACATTTTTTCCAATGCAAAAAAAGTCAGATTTTGGTGACACTTTGTGTGCACAACTGTAAACAATATTGCAGTACATACTGGAACTGAACCCTCAACATACACAGGTCTGTAAATCATTCATGAAACTGTTTAATTTAGAAGACATTTTCAGGAAATAAAAGATTTACGTTTTTTTATAAAATTAGCTTGACAGATTTTGACAACTAGTTCAACATTTTTGTATGTAATGACTCAAGTAATGAAAAGAGGACTATAAGTTTTATATGAAATGACTATTCAGCATCCACAAGTTTAGTTCATTTTGACTGACATGACATAAGCAAATGATAATGTTATAAACAGCAGAGTTGTATGAAAGCAATTGATGCATGTCCAAAAGCATTTGCAATCTGTTGGAAGGAATGAGAAACTGCTACTATGATGTGCACAAATGACTAATTGTTTTGAGAAATGCATTAACTGTTGTGCAAATGTAAATGGTGTTGTGAGAAATGCACCAAAGCGACTGAGAAAAACTGTAATGAGTTTTCTTTATTTTGTGTTATTCTTTCCTTTTTTTGTTTCTTTTGTGTGGGGGGGGGGGGGGGATTGGGGTAAAATACCAATTTAGTTATGGCACAACATATATTATTTAGCAAAATATGTGCAGCATTTAAGAAAAAAAATGAAAGGGCTCTTCACCTTAAAGTCCCAAAGAAATCAAAACTAACCATATGATTTTGTTAGCTCACATTGCTAGTTTTGTAGTGAACAATTCATCTGTGCATGTCATTAAGAAAAAAAAAATGCCCTTCTAATTTTGAATTGAAATCTGAAAATGCACTTCCTGTTTGTTTTTTACGAATTACATAATTTTGAGGTAATGGGTGTGGCTAACATACTTAAATGCTGCTGCAACTGTCAGTTTTGACAACAAACAGAAATGGTGTGCAGGAGGAGTCTGCAAGGTTGTAATAACTCCAAAACCCCTTTCCAGATCTTTCTGAATGAAATGCCTACTTTACTACATCTATTTAGCTCGCGGTAGAAAAAACAAGCCACGCCCACTGTTTGCTCATTTAAAATTCTATTTCTCTAGGAACTGTGTCAAAATACAAAAAAAAAAAAAAAACGATCGTAGCTTCCGGTTCTTGGGGATTTTAGATTTGTTTTAAATAATTTTGTAAAAAAATTGTGACTAAATCATATCGAGAGATTAATATCGTAAATCATATCGAATTATAAGTCATGTGAATCGTTGCATCCCTATGATTAAGACAATACTCTGATTAGATAAGAGTCTCCCATGTAAACAGGGATTTAAGATGACGTTGATTCATCTAAAGTCATGATCGTATTAAACACAAATTGAATTAAGACATGTAGAGTATTCCTATTATAGTTGCATTATTAAAGTGCAATGGCAAGTAAACACCTTAATGAAACTTATATAGGCGTGTAGGACTATTTACCACATTTTGCGACAGGGTATTATATAAACACACGGCTGTTTGACACTATTCTCTGCACCTACCAAGTCAGTAAAGGATCCACAGACACACACATCTCCAAGTGTACACACAGAGAACTCCTGGAGACTCATCACATTTGTCATCATCATTATCGAACGCACTTTTATGCTGTCTGGGAAATGCAGAAGTTTTCATCAAATGTGGCATGTCTTATCAAATTCCAATAAAACAACTCTCTCCTATCAGTCCTTACTTTACAATCGCATCCAGTAGCTCAGAGCTTGTCACAGGGGCATGAATAAAATATTGAATGAAAGTGAAACTGCCCAAGTTGAAGTTGAAGTAAAAAAAATAAAAAATGAAAGACACGAAATTACATAAAACTCTGGAGGAAACGCTGATGGTAACGAAATGACGTTAATCGATCTATGGACTATAAGGTGAAAACTTACAAGGACATGAAAGGAATATTCTAACAGAAACTCATATAAACACCTTAATCATATTATTGCCTTATTTAGATTATAGTAAATAATTTGGTTACTGATATCCATGTAAACGGAGTCAACAGCCCCTTTCACACAGTGATAGCAGTAAATATCACTTTAAAAATTAGCGGAATGACTTTACCGGTAAATTCCTAAAATTCCAAAAACATTCCAAAATACCGGTAAATTCTGACATCATTAACCAGAAATGACCTCTAAGCGGCTGTGCTTGTATTTGTAAACACCGAAGGGGTCTGGCTTTTGTTGACGGTTGATGGTACATAATATGTGTGTGTGTGCTGGCGCTCACCGACTGCTTCACGTGCACATGCGTCAAGCAACTGAAGCAGAGCTTGAAGGTAAACATGAATTTACCGGTATTTTCAATAAGGGCCTGTTCACACATGATCCCTTTCCACAAAATTGCCGGTAATTTTACGGAAAGGTTTGTATGTGTAAAAGGGGCTAATGTCAATAAAAATTGCATCAAAAGCAGAGTTCAAAGAGTTGGAAAAAACTTATTACAAAAACCCACTAAAAATCTAGGTTTTTTTTTTTTTTTTTTTTTGACATGATTTTGTAAAATGTGTCATTTTGGCTGCTTGGGTTCAATTAAGGATGTTTTCGGACGTTTTTCGAAGTGTTTTAAGGATGTCACATGATTTTATAGTACAGTGACTTTTTATGTGAAAATATTTAATGAAGTATTTGTTTAATGACCCATATAAATAGTTTACACAAAAGGAAAATTCATAAAATCTCAAATAAATTTACTACTGGCACTTTGAGAGTAAAAAAAAACATATACAGGCAAAACTTAATTAATAATAACAACTCCTGATATAACATTGAGGTCTTTTGAAGTTAAACAATTAGGCCCAATCCCAATTCTATTTTTGTACCCCTACCCCTTCCCCTTGGCCCTTGAAACAGAGTGTGAAGGGGAAGGGCTTCAGAATTTACCCCTAAGAATTGTGACAGCACTACAGCACCTTCACACGTCATCATATGTCATCACGATGTCTTGCTTCATATGAGATCGACGATCGCGACTGCTTTAGTTATTCTAGTTGTATTTATCTTCAGGAAATCACCAAAGGCATACAGTTGAAACCTGAAGTTTACATACATTGTATAAAAAGGCACATAACCATTTAAAAAAAAAGTCAGATGTTAATGTGACTAAACTTTTTCTCTTTTAGGTAAGTTAGGATTATCAAATTTGTTTCTGTTATGCTTAATAGGAGAATAATGATAGAGAGATTTTTTTGAAAAATTGTTATAACTTTTCTTGAAAGTCAAGTTTACATACAATAAGATTATTATGCGTCTGAAAAAGCTCAGACGATGGTGTCAAGGTTTTGGAAGTTTCTGATTGGCTAATTGACATTTGAGTTAATTGGAGGCACAGCTGTAGAATAGTATTTAAGGAAAACCTCAAACACACTACTTCCTTGTGTGACAACATGGAAAAATCAACAAGCCAGAATCAACAAAAGCCAGATTACAATTTGCTGAATTACACTGGGAAAAAGAATCATTTTTGGAGACATGTCCTGTGGTCTGATGGAACTAAGATTGAACTGTTTGGCCAAAATGATCAGTGTTACATTTGGAGGACAAAGGGGAAAGCTTACAAGCTTAGGAACACCATCCCAACTTTGAAGTATTGGGGCGGCAGCATCATGTTGTGGGGCTGTTTTGCTGCAGGAGGGACTGGTCCACTTCACAGCATAGATGGCATCATGAAGAAGAACATTATGTAGAAATACTAAAATAGTAAACGTTTAGTATGACTTACCATCAGACATTTAAAAAAAATGGTTATTTCCTTTTTTTAGAGTGTATGTGAACTGGTTTCAACTGTATATCATGTTATCATAACAATATAATGCGGCAATAAGATTGTAACTGTACTGTGCATTTACACCCTGGCCATATTCATCAATGTAAACACAAGAAAACAACATTAGCGTTATACCAGACACTGTAAAAAGGTCATTCCCAGACACTAGACTTTTCTGACAAGGTATTCCAGTGGCATCGACTGACAGATGTGAACGTATGTTGTACGACTACTGTACAGGAGTTATTATTAGAGATTATAGACATTGAAATGGTGTTTTTATTTTACATTTTTTTCAAAAAGCATGACGGTAAAACACTAACACGGTTATGAATGTATTAAAACCAGTGCCTAATTTGTGAATTGTGAGGTCCCTAAATAGATCGGGGTAACGGATCCGGAATGTTACCCGAGGATGGAGAGGTGTTGCGCACGCCAAAATGGAGAGCGGGGGTGGGGGGTTGTGTAGGTGATGTTAGATGGCAGCAGAGGGGTGTCGCGGACGAAAGTGAACAGCAGTGTTGCCAGATTGGAAATGTAAAAGTATCGTACCAGAACTTCAAGATTATCGTATTTGGAGGAAAAATAATCATACACTAGTCACACGGAGAGTATACAGCTATTATCTAGACAAATAGCGTTTTGACACAACGTGCAAATTAGCACAATACGTAAAAAAAAAAAAAAAACTAGGCGTACCTTAGGGGGAAGGTTCAAACTCCCCCTCCTAGTCACTGTCAATAAATACCTGCGTGTGTTGCCAGATTTTGAGAGATTCATTTTGCAGTACAAATTGGATGCCTACATGGAGCACAACATAGTTCTGGTTGGCTTGAAAGCAGTGCGCCCTCCCGAATTTTTAACACACTAGACTGAGGTGTGCACGAGCCCATCCAGAGGATCTGTAATAAGCCGATCTCGTGGCTTTGTTTTGATGAGATTAACTTTGGAAAAACACGTTCGCATGATGCATTTGAATGGGGCAAAACGAGAACATCAAGGGCAAACTATACCCTGTTCTTCTCACCTTCCTTTTCAGAACTACTTTTTAAAACTTTACTGCTTAAACGATTGACCTCAACCTGAAAACGACTGACTTAAGCACGGCCGCGCACAGCAGGAATGTTAACTCATGAAAGAGAGCCATTCTCAACGTTGATTGGCTGAAAAGATGTAACATAAGATGAGATAGAAACTACAGTCATTAGATAGAAAACATGTCTGACTCCACCTTCTCCTCACAGACAGTAGACACAAGATGTCAGCTATCAATAAGTATAGAAGCCCTAAGATTACAATGAAACTCATTTTAAATGTCATAAAATTCTGAAATTATCATACAGTATAGGATTATTTTCATTATTGATCGTATATCGTACAGAGGTCGAAATTATTGTACAAATATGATAATCATCGTACGTCTGGCAACACTGGTGAAGAGCGTTGGGGAGTCGCGGAAGAAAGTGAACAGTGGACGGGGGTGGAGGGCGGTTGAGGAGGGAGATTGGTAAAATGAGGTGCCAGATCAGATTTCAGACGTGCCGGATCCGGAGTGTTCCGGCACAAATTAGGCCCTGATTAAAACATGTGCTTCTTTGTTGTAAAAAGTCGTAATAATGACAAAAAATGCTAATTTGTGCATCTCTTTACGTCCATGTGCAGTCATGCTGACGTTGCAGATGGTGTATTCTGGGAAACTTTTGTACCCCTTGGTTTCGAGTGTGGTCCTAAAAAATCTCTGTTTCAGGGGGTATCTAGCCCCTACGCCTTCAAGCTAAAGAGAATTGGGACACCCCTACCCCTTCATGTGAACGTGCAGGGGAAGGGCTAAGGGGTAGAATTGGGATTGGGCCTTAGTCTATGATACATTATCCCCCGGTTTCACAAATAAGGTTTAAGACTAGTCTTGGATTAAATTGCATGTTTGAGCTGTCTCAACTAAAAAAAAACTTGCAGTGAGATGTCTTAAAATATGTCAGTGTCATTTTTTGTTTACAGGTGCACACCAGTAATGTATTTTTCTAAGGCTGTTTTTATAAATGTAGCATAAATAGCCTAATTTAACTAAGGTCTAGACCTGGCTTAAGCTAAACCTTGTTTGTGAAACTGGGCCTATAACATTTAAACCACTGCCTTAGCAGTCTGTTCACAACAGTCTCGTGTGTGAGCCATGGGTATAACATTTCTGACTGTATATGCACTGTATGGTTTTTTTATCTTTAAAAAAGTCAATCATCAAGGATCATCTTACATTTTCTGCTGAAAAACGTCACATAGATATTGGCTGGCCTTAAAGTGAATAAATTAATGGCACATTTACATTTTTGTGTAAACTATGTGTTTTTAATGACTTCTTAATAGCCTATAGTTGTGCGTCCTGGCGAAAATTCAGCCTTGACCTGTAGTTGTTTGTTCAAGGCACAGGTTAAATGCATCTTAACAAATAGTTTTGTTTCAATGTGTATGAACCTCAGGCTATTCTCAATGGCTTTGAAAACGCTTCAGTGTGATTGTTTCAGTGACCTTGTGATTACGGGCTGTTACTCTTAAAGAGAGCCACATAACTACACAGCCACGGCTCGCTTTCAGCATCAAGAACGCTTTGTCTATTATATACCCAAGGATAGTCAGCTCTAGTTCCATCAGAGGCTGCGTAGAGAAACAGACAGTTAAAAATAAAGGCTGGATACCTCGGGAGAGTCAGGGTGTGACGGGCTGAAATTGCTGGGTTTGCTGTCCCAGATTTAAATCTGACTTTGTATGTGGCCAACCATCCCAAAACTACTCTTTAACAGCTCCAAAGCTATTGCACTGAACATAACCCTCAATATGTCAGTCTTTAAGTAGTATTGTTTTCGTAACTAGCCTGCAATTGTGGCTCAAGTTGAATCCCGTTCCAGACAAGCCCTCCATCAATTTCACCCAGTTGTTGGCTGTCAAAGTGTGGGAGAAAGAAGAGCGTTTTGTGTGTGTGTGTGTGTGTGTGTGTGTTTGTGTGTGTAGATTACTTATTCTCTTTCTTTTTCAAGTAATATGGACTTCAGCAGATCAGCGTGTAAGATTTGAAGATTAGCACTTGGCTGTTGTCTGATACTTGACAGATGTTGTGTGCTCAGATGTGCAATCTGTTAAAACGGTGTTGGTTTAACAGATTGAGAGCGCACTGGACCCAGAAGCAGTATTAGATTCGAGGTGGAAATGGTTCTGTCTGGCTGAGAAAAAATATCTGTTGAGGATAAAGAGGTTGCTAGCGGAAAATTCCTTTCTTGCTTTGAAAAGCAGTGAATGTTTACTGACTGACATGCACACGCTGCACCTGGGAAACTGCCGTGATAGTTATTTGCTCAACCAGCTATCACTTCAATCACTTCAATGAGTTCTTCTTTAATGTTCAGCTTTGCCTCTGGTTTTCTCTTATCAGTTATAGATTTCAGCAGATTCTTTCTTTCTTTCTTTCTTTCTTTCTTTCTTTCTATCTTTCTTTCTATCTTTCTTTCTATCTTTCTTTCTATCTTTCTTTCTTTCTTTCTTTCTTTCTTTCTTTTTCTAATAGTATTTTATAATAAAATGGCTGGCTATGCAGTGAAGATAATATTTATTTTTGTTGGTAAAATAGTTTTTTTTACTTGAAAATGCTATTTCAATATTCATATTTTCTATTTCATATTCGATATCATTCATTCATTCATTTTCTTGTCAGCTTAGTCCCTTTATTAATCTGGGGTCGCCACAGCAGAATGAACCGCCAATTTATCCAGCACATGTTTTACACAGCGGATGCCCTTCCAGCTGCAACCCATCACTGGGAACACCCATACATTCTCATTCACACACACACACACACACACACTACCCAATTCACCTGTACTGCATGTCTTTGGACTTGTGGGGGAAACCGGAGCACCCGGAGAAAACCCACGTGAACATGGGGAGAACATGCAAACTCCACACAGAAATGCCAACTGACCCAGCTGAGGCTCGAACCAGCGACCTACTTGCTATGAGGGGACAGCACTACCTACTGTGCCACCGCGTCGCCCTTATTTGGTACAATAAAGGTTAAATTAGGCTGCCTTGTATCAACGGTTCAGGCTGCTGATGGTGGTGTGGGGGATATTTACTTGGCACACTTTGGGGCCATTAATACCAATTGAGCAATAGTGTCAACGCCACAGCCTACCTGAGTATTGTTGCTGACCATGTCCATGCCTTTATGACCACAGTGTACTCATCTTCTGATGGCTACTTCCAGCAGGATAACGCATCATGTAATAAAATGTGAATCATCTCAGACTGTTTTTTTGAACATGACAATGAGTTCACTAAACTTGAATGGCCTCGACAGTCATTAGAACTCAATCCAATAGAGCACCTTTGGGATGCGGTGGAACGGGAGATTTGCATCATGGATGTGCAGCTGACAAATCTGCAGCAACTGTGTGATGCTATCATGTCAATATGGACTAAAATCTCTGGAATTTTCCAGTACCTTGTCGAATCTTTGCCATGAAGGATTAAGGCAATTCTGAAGGCAAAAGGGGGTCCAACCCGGTACTAATAAGCTATACCTAATAAAGTGGTCAGTGAGTGTGTGTATATATATATATATACACACACTGTAAAACCCCAAAAGTTAAGATAAGTTAAGAAAAGTTAAGATAACTCAAACCAATTGTGGAAACCGATTGCAACAAACCATTTAAGTTCAAAAACTAATTCTACTGAGTACTGTGAACTTAATCCATTTGAGTAAAAGAAGGAATTTGAGCACAGTAAAACCCAATAAATGAAGAGAACTCAAAACAACTGAGTACTGTAAAACTGAATAGGTTAAGGCAACAATAACCAATTGAGTTAAAAAACTAATCTACAGTATATGAGTACTGTGAACTTACTCCATTTACTGAGCTATTTAATGAATTCATTACCTTTAACACTGAGTTCAAAACCTTTCAAATGAGTAGAATTAACTTTCAGTAAATTTTGAGTTAACTACACTCATTTCATTTGATAAAGTTGACTGTTGGTTTTTACAGTGTATAAAATAAACATTGTTTAATTTATTTATTTTCTTCCTTGTACAAGTTGTCGAGACAAAATTATCTATATACATAGACATTTGTTTTTACTTGAAAAACACAGACTACATGAGAAACCAAACAAGACACAGGTGAAAAGAATTATCCAAAATTTCTGTCTGATCTCAAATGTTTAAAACTAAATATAGATGTAAACACGGTCTAAAATGTTTTGAGCACTGTCGAAAATACATTTTAGTCATGAAAAGGTAGTCAAGAAAGCACTTTAAAACAAGGTATTCATTCTTCTACAAAGCCTGTATATGAGTTGGAAAAACCTCATTATAAAAAAAATCTCACTGTTCTTGGTTTTGAGGTTACATCAACTGCATTATTTCTGCAGCTTGGCTTCAATGTAAGCTAAGGAAGTCCAAAGATGTTACATTCAATTCAATTCATCTTTATTTGTATAGCGCTTTTACAATGTAGATTGTCAAAGCAGCTTTACATAGAAGATTATAGTGAATTGAAACAGTGTAGTTCAGTTCAGTTTCGATCAGTTCAGTTCAATGTGTTTTAATATTTACTGCTGGGAGTCCAAACACTGAAGAGTTATCCATCGATGCACAGCTCTACAAGTCCCAAACTATGCAAGCCAGTGGCAACAGCGGCGAGGAAAAAAAAAACTTTACCAATTGGCGAAAGTGAAGGAAAAAAAACCTCGGGAGAAATCTGGCTCAGTTGGGCATGACCATCTGAGCATTTGGCAAAATGTCTTGTGGAGAGCTGCAGTCTATGTGCCGGAAGCTGGAGAACGCAGGACGTCAGTGAAGACTCGCGGTCCCTGGAATCAGTCTCAGGCTCTCTACTCCCCGATGAGTATCCCCAGGGGAAAATAGAGAATAAAGAGAATAATTAGCGCAACTGCTGTTCATAGGGTATATAACTGAGATGCAAAAACCTGCGTGGGGCACACTCATGCGTCATACCGCTAAGTGATGCATTGAGTGTATGCTTTGCTAAAAAGATAGGTCTTTAATCTAGTTTTGAACTGCGAGAGTGTGTCTAAGCCTTGGACATAATCAGGATGTCAAATAATATTATAGTATTTCTTAGAGGTGTGAACCTACACTGGTCTCACGGTTCTCACGGTGACAATTATCACAATTATCAATTCGGTTCAATTCGATATCTCAGTGCATCACGGTGCATTGACGGTTTTTTCCATGCACAGTTTTATATTTTCTTCACAGTACAGCAATTCTTGTATTAAAATGAATAAATATATTTATATACTATTTGCAAAACAATTTTGTCCTTTAATACAAACAGTCAGATATATCAACTGTACCTTTAAACAACACGAGCATTTCTAGCAAATAAACAAATATAAATATCCCGCTCGCTCTCTGAACCTTGTCTACTAAGTTCTTTCTTACACCCCTTTGATTGGTCACGCGCTCAACAGAAAGGGCTGCAATTGGCTCTTACACGCTGTCGCTCTTCACAGATGAGTGACACTGATAAATGGCAGCGCAGCTGATCCATGATAGACACGGTAGAGAAAACTGCAGACACGCACTCATGTCTGTACCCAGAAGTATCGCTGTAACAGCCAAGAGGAGAGGAAAGTCATGCCAGCAGGTCAAATGGGCCACAGTGAGAGAGAAAGAAATGGAGATTACTTTCATTCTCTTAATCGCCGTAAAATAGGGGCTTCTGCTGTAAGTGTCAGTGAAAGATTGTCCAGCAAACACACACGCAGTGAAATTATGCACAGTTTCTGAGTTTTTAAGTAGTTGGAGCGTTGTAAATACTCGCGCTCGCCTCCCCCGCCATAGTAAGCTACGGCGACATAGCACATATGAGATAAATGACGTCAGTACATAATAACCGGTGATGATTATTACTGAACCGATACCGAATTGTCCGGGTCAACATCGCGGTTCACCAAAGAAGCAATTAGTTTTGCCACCCCTAGTATTTCAATGATTTCGAAGAGTCAAAAATGTACAGTACATACAGTTTTAGGTGAAACTGTGGTCCTTTATAATTCATAAATGCAAATCATCGACTATTTGCACTTTGAGAATCATGCAGGTGAAACTAAACTAATAACCATGACTCCTGACAATACATTGAGGTCATGTAAAGTGAAACAAGTGGTCTGTGCAAATAAATCTGAACATTATTTACTATAGCATTTAAATCAAATGCTTCAGCATTTACAGCCCATTCACAAAAGTCTAGTGTTTTTTGGAAAAATAAGTATGCTAAATGTCAAAAGTCTAGCACATTCACCATAACCAGCTCATAAAATCACCTGTCACAGCTCATGGATGTACATTTCCCGTCATTTACAGTTTGAGGATGTCAGTTTTTAACACCGATGTCCAATTAGGATCTACTTCCAGATGGAGAGGTCTTATTCAGGCACGACTGAGCCTTGTTCAATCCTCCGGAGCTTGTATGAAAATGCCCTTTATTTATGCTTTGTGTGTTTGAATGCCCAGAGGCGGCCTGAACCACACGACCCTGCGCTTTTGCCTTTTTCCAGACCAGATGCTGCTAATGCCTCCTCAATCCAGTTGCCTCAGGGGTTTTGGTAGAAATATCCATTTTAGTGGAGACGTCAGAGTGAAAGACGGAGATGGGAAAGATTGGAATTGATCTGCAGTGGAAATAAAAGCTGCCTGTGACTGTCTGCACTGGTTTGTGTTTCCTTGCTGTCGATCTAGAGTGTAGGAAACCGCTATTTCCCGTCTTGTCCCATTATTGGCTTTTCTCCGGGTAAAGTCTGGTGTTTTTACGATCTTGTGTCTTGTCTGTTCTGTAAGGAGAAGAAACATCTTTAGGAAGGTGCAATATATGCGTCTTCTTTTTCCACAAGTGGGTTTGAACTCCACAGTTAAGGGACATCTGTGCAAACATGGAGAACAGCACAACATGGATGTGAAGAAAAGAGCTCATACTTTGGTCTGCCGCACAGTATGTTCATTTAAAGTGTATAATTATAAGCTCCTGCTCGTGGCTTTGAATGATAGCTGTGCTAGTCAGTGACCTTGAGGGTACAGAGTCTGCTGAATGAATTGAACGACACCCAGAGTGTTTAGTAATAGTTTAAGATTTGTATTTGGTCGACCTTCAAACTGATTTGAAATCTGCTCTTTCATTTTTTCCTTTTGATTATGGCTATTAATTCTACCTTAAAGAGATGGCTCAAATAAAAAAAATAAAACATACAATTAAATTGGTTTCATTTACTCACTTTAATGCAGTGTTAAAACTGGTAATCTGCAGTTGTTGCTTTAAAGCAATTTTTACCTTTTATTTAACCCAAAAAGATTACATTTTAACAGTCTATATGGATGTAATTAGGTAGATTCTGTAAGTTTTCATTTAATTTATTTTGATTTATTTATATATTTTTTTTTTTACCTGAAACCAGACATTTTTATATGCTTCATTCATTCGTTTATTCATTTATTTTCCTTCGGCTTGGTCCCTTTATTAATTAGGGGTGACCACAGCGGATTAAACCACCAACTTCTCCAGCACATGTTTTACGCAGCGGATGCCCTTCCAGCTGCAACCCAGCACTGGAAAGCACCCATACATACACATACACTACAACCAAATTAGCTTATTCAATTTACCTATAGCACATGTCTTTGGACTGTGGGGGAAACCGAAGCACCCGGAGGAAACCCATGCAAACACGGGGAAAACATGCAAACTCCACAGAGAAATGCCAACTGACCCAACCGGGGCTTGAATCAGTAACCTTCTTGATGTGAGACAATAGTGCTACAGTAACTATTTAAGAATATAATAATAATAATAATAAATCTATCATAAATGTTAAATTTTTGTAACAAAAATCTGTTTTCATTGAGTAACACTTATTTTAAAAAGTAGTATCAATAATACTATACATTTAATACATCTATATTCATTTGTTTATCATTGTTGATTGATTGATTGATTGACTGACTGACTGACTGACTGACTGACTGACTGACTGACTGACTGACTGACTGACTGACTGACTGACTGACTGACTGACTGACTGACTGACTGACTCATTCATTCATTCATTCATTTATTAATTATTTTTTTTCTATTTTTATACAATATTTATCTTGGAACAAAGCTGAAATAAACTATGAATATAATAGGGGAAACAAACTATGGCAACTCATGGAAATGAATATGTTAAAATTCTGAAGCTCAAACCAAAACCTAGTTTCAGAGGCATATAATAAGACTGTTGCAAAACTATCAGAAATGGACAGAATTATGCAGATAGAAGTCAACAGAAATACAGTCCGAGCTGTTAATGTAAATCGTTATTGTTGATGACATTTTTTATTATTCATTCATTCATTTTCTTTTTGGCTTAGTCCCTTTATTTATCAGGGGTCACCACAGTGGAATGAACCGCCAACTTATCCAGCATATGTTTTACACAGCGGATGCCCTTCCAGCTGCAACCCATCACTGGGAAACACCTATACACACTCATTCACACACATACTCTACGGACAATTTGGCTTACCCAATTCACCTATAGCGCATGTCTTTGGACTGTAGGGGAAACCGGAGCACCCGGAGGAAACCCATGCAAACATGGGGAGAACATGCAAACTCCACACAGGAATGCTAACTGACCCAGACGATGCTCGAACCAGCGACCTTCATGCTGTGAGGCGACAGTGCTACCCACTGCGTCATCGCGCTGCCCTTCATTTTTTTATTAATAAAAATCAATTTACATTAACAGCTCATTACTGAATGAACGACTTTACAACATAGCAGTCCATGAGAGAGTTCATGAATGAATCTTTCTCTTGAGTCAAGCCCTGCTCACACTTCGAGATTTCAGCCACGGTCATCTGAGACTGTAAAATTTGGGAAATCCTAAAAGATTTCTGAAGGCTGAAATCTCTGATCTCTGATCTTTAATCGTTGGTTTGACGTGTTCACAGACAGCTGCTTAATGTCTGTTGCAATCACGTTTTTCCACCGATGAAGTTCTGGCAATGTCAGAAGATTTCAGACTGCTGCGATGAGCGTCAATCCAATAACCAATAGGAGCACCGAATCTGATGACGCAATCCATGCGACAATTCAAATGACTACAGGGAAATGTCAAAACAGTTTTTTTTTCTTCCTGGTTTTATTATTGATGCATGCTGTGTGCAAAATTGGTGCTACAGATTGTTTACGTTTGCTGTGAGGAATCATTTCAGAACACAGGACAGTGAAAGTGTCACGGATGGATGACGTCAAACTCCAGGGGGAGATTTCTTTCGTGTTTGGCGCATCTTCATTGTCATTAGTCTGACATTATGACAGCTGAGATCTTACAGTGTAACACGAGAGCCATGTTTGTGCAGTCAGACATGCTACAATCATTTACTGTAGGATTATAAAAAAATCGCACAATGTGAACCTCCCTTTAGATCTTAAAATGAATCCAGTTCACAAAATAGTTGATTCAAAAATTAAGAGTTAAGTAACTCATTGACTCTGTAATCTTTCTGCTGCACTTAACAATGCAGATTATAGTCTATCATCATATCAAATCTTCTGTATCACATTACTTCAGACCTTCCAATTTTAGCTTACTTTAATGGTTATTCTTCACCCTTTGTATAAAGCTTTAAAAGCTCCAGTCCTAAACCTAGTACATTATTTAACAGTTTTCTTTAGCTCCAAAAGGAATGACATGAGATTGAGTAAATGAGGACACGAGTTTTCATTATTTGGCTGTACTATCTCTTCTATTTCTCTCTTAAATTCAGTTCAAGACATAACCAGATTCGGTTTTATTGCCGAAGATGATTCAGCACAGAAAGCGGCAGACTGTAATATGTAGAGTATCCCCGTTTTTCTCTTGAAATAATGAGCTCATATTGGGCCACTCTTCTCTCCCATTACTTCTCCTCTGTTAAAGGAGGACAGTTTAACTGGTTTTTAGCAGGAAGCAACTCTTAGCCTGTTTTAGCGCTGTCACATATATTGATATTTTCCTCCGTGACGGACGCTGGACCGCAGCAGGAACATGTCATGTTGTCATGTGCAGCTATGATTAAAGTAAACTGTAATCTTGTTTATGACACCCTGAATTACAACCAGCCATTATGTTGTCATGGTGGGAATTGGTTAAGCTTGCAGGTGTTATTTTTCTCCTTTGTTCAGGGAAATCATAACATCATGGATATTTAACTCTTGGATTCAAACTCAAAATGTCTACAGGAGCACCATAACTTTAGATATCTGATTTTTTTAAATAAGGTTTTTTACAGCATAGAGCAAATGAGCTGGCATAAAATGCCTCTAATGGACTTTTTTCTCGAATCAATCGTCGAGTTGGTCATTCACGCTAATGTGATTCTTAGCGTTTCTGTGCTCTTTTTGTGTGTCTGTCTGCTTGAATGATGAGGTGGAACCGTATTTAAGCAAAGCAACAAGCTATGCAAATTCTTATGTAATGCAGTTATTGGTCACATCAGCAATGTTCAAAAGAAATGTGGGTTTAATGTTCCGCACATTTGTTGTACTGCAAATGTTTGCCATTCACACAGGGAAATAAATCAAATCCCTGTACTCTATATTGTATTTTGGGATTCAGTGTGTTGCTGTTTTTGTGTGTTTGAGTGTAATTGTCTAATAAAAACAAACTTGGAATTTTGGAAACCTTATAGAAAAAGTGAAACTGAATAAAAAATGAATTCTGAGCTTATGTTTGAAACTTGTTACAGTTTTCCTTCACATTTTTGAGCTTATCTGAGGAAAGAGTCATAGTTTTGAGACATAAATATAACCTGAAATATAGACTTTATAAAAAGAGAGTTTATATCTCTTTTCTTATTAATTAAAGTTGCAATTCTGCGTTCATCTGAGGTAAAGGTCAATATATAAACTCAGAACTGTGGCATTAAAATGGTCTTTACATTTTTAGATAGATTTTGTTATGTCAAATCTGGCTTTACGTTATCTAAGTTATCTAAGAAAAAAAGTCAGAATTACAAGATACTGTATATTCAGTTCAGTTGAATTCATCTTTATTTCTATAGGACTTTTACAATGTAGATTGTGACAAAGCAACATAGATGTTCTAGTAAATTGAAACTGTGTCAGTCCAGTTTTCAGAGTTGAAGTTCAGTTTAGTTCAGTTCAGTGTGGTTTAATTTTCACTGCTGAAAGTCCAAACACTGAAGAGCAAATCCATTGATGCACAACTCCACAAGTCCCAAACCAAGCAAGCCAGTGGCGACAGTGGCGAGGAACAAACTTGATCAAGTGAAGAAAGTGATGGAAAAAAAAAACCTTGTGAGAAACCAGGCTCTGTTGGGCATGACCATTTCTCCTCTGGCCAAACTTCTCATGCTCTCCACTCCTCCATGACCACCACAGCATATGCTTAGGATACGGCCTGGTCCAGGATTATGGAGACTTCTTTAAGTTCTCTATGGTTGGCAACATTTCTTCTTATGTGTTGTCCTTGAGGTCCTCGATAGTTGGCATCTTCTCTTCACTGGTCTTGGATAGGGCTGTCGCAATCACAAAAAAATCGCGATTTAAGCACATGCAATTTCTAAACCGCATAAGGCTGCGATTTTATCTATTAACTTATTTACATTTTTATTCAGAATACATTCTTGTGCGCATGATTTTAATATGTTAACCAATCAAAGTTGACACAGCACACCGGGCAATTACAGCTAAGCTGAGCAGGGGAAAGATGTTAACCAGCTCACCCAGCGCACAACGAAGTTGAACGGGAGAACCGAATAGGCGAGCGGGGGGAAAGAACATAAAATGTGGATGTAGGTCAAAATAAAAAAAAAGATTTAGTGACAAAGAAATTCAACGTCAGTCGTTTGGGAGTATTTTGAAATCAGTAGAGAGGATGTGTCACAGAGCAAGGTAATTTGCAAGACTTGTGAAATGATTATTCCAATGAAACGGAGCAATATTACAAATCTGTTCCAACACTTAAAACAGTGTCATAAAAAAACTACATGATCAATGCATGTCGACAAAGTCCATCGAAACAAACAAAAGCACACATCAAAGCCAGCCCGAACAGACTGAACAAGTATCCATTGTTCAAGCATTTGCAAGCGCTGTGCTATATGAGAAAGGAATTACCGATGCAATCACCTATCATATATGCAAAGATATGATGCCTGCGCACATCATCAGTAAAGATGGCTTCCGAAGACTAATACAAACGCTTGACAAAAGATACCACTCATTTCACACAATTAGCTATTCTCGAAATGTATGAGAAATGTAAGGCAGGCGTTGAACACGAGCTCAAGCAGGTGAATTACTTCGCCATGACCACAGATATGGTACAGCAGAACGATGGAGCCGTACATGAGTTTAACGGTCCACTATATTAATGACAACTTTGAAATGAAAAGTCGATGTTTGCAAACAGCATTCTTCCCAGAAGATCACACTGGAGAAAATATATCTGAAGGTTTAAAAGAAGATTTAGCATCATGGGGACTTGGTGAAGAGCAACAAGTGTCTATCACCACATTTATTTATGTTGTCTGCTTTAAAGATAATTTTACTACAGTTTTGTTTATTAAACTTAAAACTATGTTAATTCGTTGTGAAATTTTTTGTTATTCACTTCTTGTGCACTGAATACATTTATAATGTATGTATGTAGCTTGTTTGAAAAAAGCAAAAACTGCAAAAAATTGCAAATAAAATCACAATCGTGATATCCTTTCAAAAAATTGCAATATGATTATTTTGTCCATATTGCACAGCCGTAGTCTTGGATCACATCAATAGCTCTCTACAGACCCCGGGATGAGTATCCCCAGGTGGAAATGGAGAACAATTATATAAACAAGTTATATTAATTTTATATGAAGATCTAAATGCAGACTTTTTTATTCTTGCAATTCCGAACTGTATAGGTATATCTTATAATCTAAGTTTGTTGCACAATTTTTTAAGTTCATAGCTATGATTTGAGAAAAAAATCAGAATAGACGCTCAAAAACAGCGAAATGTAACCTGAATTTATATTAAGATAAACTCAAGATTTTTGTAACACATAAAGGATACAGTATCTGACTCCGGACCATATAACCAGTCATAAAGGGTCAATTTGTTGAAATTGCGAATTATCCATCACCTGAAAGCTTAATAAATACATTCTCCATTGATATATGATATGTTATGTTAGGACAATATTTGGCTGGGGTACAACTTTTTTGAAAATCTGAAATCTGAGGGTTCAAAAAATCATCTTTATAGTTGTCCAAATTAAGTTCTTATTGATGCATATTCCAAACCCAAACTTTACGGTAGGAAATTTACAAAATGTCTTCATATTCTAATGATTTCTGGTATAAAAGAAAAAACATTTGACTCATACAATGTTTTTGGCTTTTGTTCTTTTCCAATATGTTTTTGACTCCTGGGTCAAATATAAAGATCCAAAAAAATTCTTGCAAATCGAAATTTCATATCTCATACTTTTGAACATATGTTTAATAATTTTGTGTTAATATCTCACAACAAACTTTTTCCTCAGAATAGTAACTATTTCTTGCAATTATGAATCTGAGAGTCATAATTTTGTATAGGAATAACCTCCAGGTTGTATTTATGGATTTCTTTGGGTTAGTAAAATATACATCTGTGTCTATAAGACCATTTTCCTGGTCTGTTGGATGGACTTTGCAGCACCACTTTAAAGACAAGCGCTTGTACCACTGCAATGCATGTTCTGTCAATCAAAATTTCTTCATCTTCCATTCCATAGGATTGCCTCTCTACACTATGCCAGTACAGTTGAAATTGAGTCAGTCTGCACGAAGGCCAGCACAAAACTCGATTACGACAAAGTTGCTCTCATCAACAGGGACCACAGGGACTCAATAACTGACACACTGTAGATCTGAATGGCCTGTTGATGGGCCTGGAGACTCATGTCTGCAGAGCATAGAAATGGGGTTTTACATCCCCTTGTCTTGTTGAACAGATTCCTGTTAGTAGATGCTGGACAGTGCGGAGCCACAGCCTTCTACTGAATCTACAAACCCTTTGTTAGATTGTCTCTTACAATCAGTTCAATAAGTGAGTCAGTTTATCTTACTAACTTAATCTTATCTAACTGAACAATCGATCAGTCAAACAATCAATCAATTAATCAGTGAATCAGAATTTTAAAAGATAATTGCATCTGTTTTCTCTCAGAAAACACCAAATTGTGAGATGATAACACAGATTTGTGAGATATAAACCTAGAGCTGCAATAAATTAAGTCACAACTGCATGATAGCCAGAAGTCAAAGCAAAAGTCAGTTGTAATAAATGTTCAAGTCTGAGAAATGTTTTAAACCAGACTTCAAATGTCAAGATATAAACTGAGGGAAAAAAATCAGAATTGTGAAAAACTCATAATTGAAGCTACATTCTGTTTATATGTCGCAAGACACACTTTATTTAACTCATAACTGAAAACTGAACATATGAACTGAAAGTAAATATGTCAGAATCATCTCTGGATTTGAGTGTAAACCTCTTAAGGCCCAAGCTGTTTTTTTACATGCATTTTTTATTTCTCTTTGCTATTTGGGCTTATTGGAAACCTAATTAGAATAAAACCTAAGTATCATCTTTTGATATGATGTACTTTTAGAGAAAAATGATGTCCATATATGTGGACTCGTGGTCTGAATTTCCATAAAACACAATAAAGTCACTTTTGTGTAATAGTATGAAAAACTCTTTATTTCTGCCTTGAACACAGCAGTTTTTTTATTGACTGTTTTTTAATGCATTAATAACATATACACACATATTTTTTGAACATGTTTTGACTATCAGTAAAATCAACATTACAGCAAAGTGTTTGGGACATTTCATATGCTGCAAAACAGTTGCAGGATGACACTGTACTGTATGTCTGTAATAAAATATAAGACACAAGAGCTAAAATGTGCTGTCCACGTGTGTGGCCACTAAGCCCTAGAAGGTTAAACATGTCTGTATTTTTTATCATTTAAAATTATTTTTAAAATATCAATGTATGTCATCAAGTTAAATGAAATATAAAATGTAACCAAAACAAAACAAAAACAACAACAATAATATTCATTAATTCATTTTCTTTTCGGCTTAGTGCCTTTATTAATCAGGGGTCGCCACAGTGAAATGAACCGCCAACATATCCAGCATATGTTTTACACAGCGGATGCCCTTCAAGCTGCAACCCAACACTGGGAAACACCCATACACTCCTACATTCACACTCATAAACTACGGCCAATTTAGCTTATTCTATTCACCTATAGCGCATGTCTTTGGGCTGTGGGGGAAACCGGAGTACCCGGAGGAAACCCACGCCAACACTGGGAGAACATGCAAACTCCACACAGAAATGCCAACTGACCCAGCCAGGGCTCGAACCAATGACTTTCTAGCTGTAAGGCGACAGTGCTAACCACTGCACCATTGCGCCACCCCACAAAAATAGTATTAATAATATAATAATAACAATAGCATGTATTATTCATTCAGTTTCTTTTCAGCTTAGTCCCTTTATTAACCTGGGATCGCCACAGCGGAATGAACCACCAACGTATCCAGCATACGTTTTATGCAGCGACCCATCACTGGGAAACACCCACACACACTCATTCACACACACACACACACTACGGACAATTTAGCATACCCAATTCACCATAACGAATGTCTTTGGACTTGTGAGGGAAACCGGAGCACCCGGAGGAAACCTACGCCAACACGGGGAGAACATGCATACTCCACATAGAATCGCCAACTGACCCAGCCAGAGCTCGAACCAGCAACCTTCTTGCTGTAAGGTGATTGTGCTACCCACTGCGCCACAGTGCTGCCCCAATATGTTCATTCATTCATTCATTTTCTTTTCGGCTTAATCCCTTTATTAATCCAGGGTCGCCACAGCAGAATGAACTGCCAACTTATCCAGCACGTTTTTACGCAGCAGATGCCCTTCCAGCCGCAACCCATCTCAGTGAAACATCCACACACACTCATTCACACTCATACACTACGGAAAATTTAGCTTACCCAATTCACCTGTACCGCATGTCTTTGGACTGTGGGGGAAACCGGAGCACCCGGAGGAAACCCACGCGAACGCAGGGAGAACATACAAACTCCTCACAGAAACGCCAACTGACCCGAGGCTCGAACCAGCGACCTTCTTGCTGTGAGGCGACATCACTACCTACTGCGCCACTGCATCGCTGCCCAATATGTATTATTATTATTATTATTATTATTATTATATGTTTTATTCATGCTGCATCTTTCAAAGACCCAAGAGCACTTTATATAAGGTAAACACAAACAAGAAACAGAAAAAAGTGTACACACATAGTAATTAACAAGAACAACCAGTCAGTATTCATGCTGCATGCCAACTCCAAAAAAGTGACAACTGAAATATACAAAATAATATTTTGTGCACTTTGTTTGTTTATATGTCACAATTCAGCACATTTTCCCCTCTGATTTTGGAGTTACATCTTAATTCTGATGTGTTTTTTTTTTCTCAGGAGCCTAATGAAAATGAAAACAGAAAGCAGAAAAATAGCACTTAAAAAAGTCTCAGTGATACTAAAATAACACTGGTTAAACGGATTAAGTCCATGACTAATTTTATCATTTTAATCAGTAGTATGCAACTATTATAAAAAAAAAAAAAAGATTGAAAGAAGCTTGTGCTATTTATAGATTGTTCTTTGAGGCCAGATATAAGAGTTGTAGTTCTTGAGCCTGTGAGTTTTTCTGGCTGTGTTTGAGCAGTGTGAGGCCTTGTTGCAGTGTGTGTATGTGTGTGCTGTTCAGAGGAGATGGAGTTCAGTCCTCTGTGTTGATTTGTGGAAGTGAGGCCGGAGGTCAGAGATGAGAGCACAGGAGGTTTGGGAGATGAATGTGACGCCCTCAACAGCTGCATTTTCTTTATCTGGCTGCACGCTGGCTCTGACACACTCTTTTTACTCTGTCTTGATATAAACTGTTCATCCTTTCATTTATTAAATTTAATAATGATTATAATAATAATGGTTGCTTTTTATCATTGATATGTTTTAACAAATGTAGTATGTGCTCTCGTGCTATATTAATATTGACACTGAATGTGATCATTCAATGTCAGTGTTGTATTATAATTTATATAAATTATATGTGTTTTTGAGATCTGTGACTTTAAAGTGATTTTAAAAGCATTTAGGCATAAGGAATTGTACTGTTTATAACATATACATTTTATTAAATTATTTTTAGTTTTATTATACGATTACTGTACCTGAATACAGTTAAGGCTGATTTTTACTTCTATACTATGCTCTGGTGCAGCCTGCACGTGGTCGCATACCCCTCGCTGTGGCTGTCGCCAATGCTGATGTGCACCTCTCAAAAAATATAACTACACGTTGCAACGACACATAGCGCAAGCTCTGTGATTGGTCGGCTTTGTAGCACTGACGAATGTGGGGCAGGGGTTAGAGCCGAGCGAACCCGTTGGGACGAGTGTTTCGTTACGCATTAAGTGTCGAGTCACATGAAGGAGCTCTAGATCGAAACCTTTGTTTTGTGTTTACCACCGGCTCCTGCCTTAGAATGAGCAAGTTTTAGTTACTTGTACATTAAGGTAACGTTCGGAAAAAAACAAAACACCAGCGAAGAAACACGACACAGAGGAACATAAAAACCTACTGCCAGCTAGCATTTCGGAAGTGCAGAGCAACACAAACATCGCACAAATGTATAAATGCATGGCAAACGCGCAAGGCATGCACCGTGGGTATAAACCAGCCTTTAGACTCAGAAAACAATAAAACATTAGCTATGTTTCCATCCAACTATTTGACAGTTAATGGAAACGCTGAGATGCGCATGAACTTTGAAAATGTGCATAAAAAAACAGAACTGCGTAGGATAAACTTTTAATTCGATAAGAAAGTATGCACATAACTACAATGGAAACGCTTTTACCGAACAAATTCCAGTATGCGCATAAAAAAATCATGTGATTTTGTTATAAGAGATCATGTGATGAAAAAAATGTGTCATTAGGTGCGTTCGACTTCATGCAGCGCTGCGCAGATCGATCGAAGTCTGTCTTAAAGCGGTGCATGCTGGTTAGAAATTTTGGCCGGATTAATGCTGCGCCGACGGCATGTGACTGTCACATGTGGCATCAAAGTACCGCGACAGCGCTTCGAGATCAGACGACTGACTCAGCCCGCGCAGCAACTGAAGAGCGCCTGCATGAACTCTGATGACGACACCAATATAATACGATTGGCCAAGTTCACCGCATGACAACAACCACGTGTGATTCAGGTTTATTATTGGACAACATCCTTCTCACAAATTTCAAAACAAACAATTAACTGTTCATACACCCTTGTACACATCTTGTACACATCATGCTTATTAAAAGACTACAAATATTTTACAGCAGCATCATCTTTTGTTAAATAATTTGTTCATACTGACTAGATTGTTTGCACAGGTGTATTCTGCCTTTTTTATACAGACTACTGTATTTAGCTCCATAAACGATATAAATGATAGGCTATTAGTAAATAACTTAAATATTAACTCAAATAAGTCTTACAGACTTGTAATACAATAATTATCATCATTGATCCTGACGATTTCTTAGCAAATTAAGTTATATAAAAATATGTAATATAAAAATATGATTCTAAAATATTTTATTTTCTGTCAAACCATATTACGCAGAAATAAAAGTTAAAAGTGTCATTGATGTACCTGCTCTTTCTGGGAAATTTCTACTGAAAGTGTAGCTCATTTATTTTGGTCATTTTGTTCAATCTTTTTGGATTAAAGGGCTTTTTTAAAAATGTCTTCATTATTCAAAATAATCCTATTCATGGATATTTATTTCATTTTTATGTGCCCTTATTTTCCCCCTTATTTCTGATGCATTTGTATGTAGGCTACTTAATTTTAATTCATAATTCCCTTACTGTTTAAAATGAAGTTTGTAGAGACTGTATTTTGATTTTATTTGTACTTTATATCTTTTGTTGTTATTTCAATAAATAAATAAATAAATAAATGATCACGCCATGTGATCGGTAATCATGACTGCAGCAACTTGAGTCCCCGAAGTGTCCGGCTTGACGGCTCCGTTTTCAACTCCGCCCCCGCCTGCGCTCGGCTAATCTCGTTGATCACCGGCTGCAGCTGTGCTTAATGTCGAACGCACCTAAAGTGTGATGGTAAAAACGTGTGTGAATAGGCAAACCATCAGGCTGAGCATACTGTAAAACATCTAAAATGTTGTTTTGGTCATTCTAAAACACCTTAACCATTTCAGTATTACTGCACTGTAAAAATTAAAAAGTTGAGTTAACGTAAAATTTTAAAGCTAGCGGCTGCAAAGAAATTTTCAGTTTATTAAGCTTCAGTGGTTGAAGTTGTGCCAAATTATTTTTTAAGTTGACTGACAAGGCTGTTTTATGTCAAGTATACTTCATGGAATAAGTTGGCACAACTTCAACCACTGAAGCTTAATAAACTCAACATTTCTTTGCAGCTGGTTGCTTTAGATTTTTAAGGTAACTCAACTTATTTTTTTTTACAGTGCGCTCAACTGAAGAAATCAAAATTCAAAGTCTCCTCAACTGATTTTTTTTTTACTTTCATTGAACAAACAGTTTCAAACATGCAGTTAAATCATTTTATGAGTAAATTCAACTCTGAGCTCAAAAATATGTTCACCTAACTTACCATTTTAAACTGAGTTAAGAATTTTTAAGTTGGATTTTTTACAGTATGTTATTACCTCCAGAATAGTCAAGATCATCTGTGCTCTGCTTTTCATGGCTTCAAACATCGCGTGTCAGCATTGCCTTGAGAGGCACAAGTCATTTATTAAATAAGGAAAAGATTCACTCAGCTTTTCCTCCTACAGCTAATTCCATTTTTACTTTTGATGTTTGGCGCCAGTTTATCAGGAAGTGACGATTTTGTTCTCTTTGACTCTATGGATGGAAACGCTGCATTATTCGCACATCTTTTATGCGATATTCCAGTTTTGTGCATAAATTTCATTCGGATCTTTCGATCGAAACATACAGTTGAAGTCAGAATTATTAACCCCCCTGAATTTTTAGCCCCCCTGTTTATTTTTTTCCCCTTTTTCTGTTTAACGGATAGAAGATTTTTTCAACACATTTCTCAACATAATAGTTTTAATAAGGCTGCACGGTGGCGCAGTGGGTATAAGTGAAATGGGTAAGCTAAATTGTCCGTAGTGTATGTGTAAATGAGTGTGTATGGATGTTTCCCAGTGATGGGTTGCAGCTGGAAGGGCATCCGCTGTGTAAAGCATACGCTGGATAAGTTGGAGGTTCATTCTGCTGTGGTGACCCCAGATTAATAATGGGACTAAGCCGAAAAGAAAATGAATGAATGAATAGTTTTAATAACTCATCTCTAATAACTAATTTATTTTATCTTTGCCATGATGACAGTAAATAATATTTAGCTAGATATTTTTCAAGACACATCTATGCAGCTTAAAGTGACATTTAAAGGCTAATTAACTAGGTTAATTAGGTTAACTAGGCAGGTTAGGGTAATTAGGCAAGTTATTGTTTAATGATGGTTTGTTCTGGAATATCGAAAAGAAAATTAGCTTTAAGGGGCTAATAATTTTGATCTAAAATGAGTTTTAAAAAATTTTAAACTGCTTTTATTCTAGCCGAAATAAAACAAATAAGACTTTCTCCAGAAGAACAAATATTATCAGACATACTGTGAACAGTTCCTTGCTCTGTTAAACATAATTTGGGAAATATTTAAAAAAGAAAAATAAATTCAAAAGGGGTTTAATAATTCTGATTTCAACTGTAGCTACTGTTTATTTAAATTGTATCTGTTTCTTTACTGTACTTATCTATGCTTGTAGATTGTTTATTAGATTTAATGCAGATGCACTCCCCTACAGAATCATCCCAATCAATCTAAAAGGATATACAGTATCTTTTCAAATAGAGATCTTCAAGTCATCTGCTGAAATTGTATTAATATCACAATATAGATCAAAGAATAACAAAATAACGCAAAGTTTTTTTTCAATATTGTTTATTCATTTATTATTTACAGCCTATTTATTTATTTATTTATTTATTTATTTATTTATTTATTTATTTATTTATTTATTTATTTATTTATTTATTTGTTTATTTATTTGTTTGTTTATTCATTTATTTATTTATCATAATGATCCATAAACCCTATCATTTATTTTAATGTGGTGGTTTTTCATCCCTTCTCAGTTTATAAAATACTGTAATATCAACTCATTTTATGTATTGTATGTCCTTTTTTTTTATAATGTACAACAACTGCTGGTAAGCCTTGTAATAATCAGTATCATGCACAGCACGGTCAGCCAGTCCTTATCTTCGGGTCCTTTAAATAATCATCTGTTGCATAATAGGATTTTCAAATGACTGATTAATGAAGGTTACAGAAGTTATTCTAATGTTTTATCCGAGAAATCAATCAAACCTTATCGCACTTTTCAGTCGCTCTCTCCTTTTCAATCATTCTCTCATCAGATTTGCGTGGCAGATGCCCAGTGCCCTATGCCCCTGTCCCAGCAGTACTGAGCAGTGTCCCGTGGACCCCCATGGCGGAGGGAAGGCCCCTGGCCCGCGGCCTCATCCTGCTGCATAGCCTGCTGCTGCTGCTGATGCCCAGAGGAGTGCCCTGCCGGGGGGCCATACGGGCCCCGGAGTCCCCCTGCCACAGAGCTGAACACCCGCTCATCTCTCACACAGGTCAGCACTTCTGTCCCACACACCTCCGCACTAAGGGCTCTGCACTTCATTTGGCATGTTAATTAATGGTGCTTGCTGATATAAGCACTGTTAAAAGCTATGTTTCCAGAATTTACTTATATTGCATAAAACATTAGCAAATAAAACACTGGTTCCATTCCATTTGTTCCAAGAGAATAAAAATAGCACTTTCTTGGAAACTGGTGCAGTAGATGAATAATAAAAATGATCAGTCCTGCTAGCTTAGAAACCACTTTAGCTCTTTGTTTCCCCTGTACCAAAGTTATTGGTATAGTTAATTGTCATATCGTTACTACAGTGCCTATGGAAATCATCATACCCTTTGAAATAATTACTTTATTTGTCTTACAGCCTGAAATCAAATCACATTGCAGATAACTTTTCCAGCCTTTGAAATGTTTTAGTAGCTTTCTCCTAACCTGTGCCTTTCTACAACGTTATCCCGAAGGTCTTTTGAAAGCAGGGTGTAATGTGAGAAAAGGTATAGATTTTCACATTATAGAACTCTATATAATAGTTAATAGTGTAGTTTTTTTTTAAATCAGTGATATTTTAGTTAGTTTTATTAATGGTTTTGTTAGTTTTAGTTTGGCTTTTATTTTGGAAACACATTTCCATTTAGTTTTATTAGTTTTAGTGTCTAGTTTACTCCAGTTAAGAGAACATGTCCACTATAGTTCAAAGTGTAATGTTTGCACAGCTTACAATAACTCTTGTGCAAAACTCTTAGCGATAAAAATGACATTGGAATAGACACTAAACCCAAAACCTTACAAATGCAACTTAAATGAGTTTTGTGTGTTATGAAGTATTATGAAGAAATGATGAAACTTCTTCATATATTAAATATTGCTTGACTGATGTGTTTGGCTGTAAAAGTGCCATCTACAGCTGTTTCTCTAAACTGTGTTACCACAGAATTACTGCAGAATTACTGCTTAATCATTTTTAATTTTTAATTTATTTCAGTAAGTTCTTTTGCTGTTACTTTTGTTAGTTTCGTTTTGCTTTATTTTTATTTATTTTATTGTGAATATTTTATTTTAGTTAACAAAAATGTTTTCTGACCAATAGTTTTAGTCTTACAGTTTACTAAAATAACCTTTCCCTTTACAACACACACGATCTCTGTCATGTTATTTTGTATTTTGAGGTGATGCGTTTGATGCTTGTGAAAATTATTGTTCGAGGCAGAGGTAATTATAAAAAAAATCATTTTGAGGATGTTTCATAGTATATAATGCAATATATTAATTTTACATTATTATGTGTTGGATTTTTTTTATTTAGTTAATATTTGGTTTATTTCCAAGAGATGGGTTGTGGCTGGAAGGGCATCCCATGCGTAAAAACGTGCTGGATAAGTTGGCGGTTCATTCCGCTGTGGCGACCCCGGATTAATAAAGGGACTACGCCGAAAAGAAAATGAGTGAATAAATGAATGAATATTTGGTTTAGATGGTTTAGATTTGGTTTAGATGTAATTTTTTTCCGATAGTCTACAAAACAAACCATCATTATACAATAACTTGCCTAATTACCCTAACCTGCCTAGTTAACCTAATTAACCTAGTTAAGCCTTTAAATGTCACTTTAAGCTGTATAGAAGTGTCTTGAAAAATATCTAGTAAAATATTATTTACTGTCATCATGGCAAAGATAAAATAAATTAGTTATTAGAAATGAGTTATTAAAACTATTATGATTATAAATGTGTTGAGAAAATCTCTCTGTTAAACAGAAATTGGGGAAAAAAATAAACAGGGGTGGTAATAATTCAGGGGGGCTAATAATTTGACTTCAACTGTATATATATATATATATATATATATATATATATATATATATATATATATATATATATATATATATATATATATATATATATATATATGTATATATATGTATATATATATATATATATATATATATATATATATATATATATATATATATATATACAGTTGAAGTCAGAATTAATAGCCCCTCTTTGAATTTTGAAAGATGTTCCTTTTATATAACAGTTATATAAAATGGGCTAAATTTCTCTACTTTTTTATAATTTTCAATGGCAGTTATTAATAATAATTTCAATTATAAATGTGCTTATATTTATACAAATTAATGTAATTTATATACAGTTGACGTCAGAATTATTAGCCCCCCTTTGAATGTTTTTTTCTTTTTTAAATATTTTCCAAATAATGTTTAACAGAGCAAAGAAATTTTCACAGTATGTCTGGTAATATTTTTTCCTCTGAAGAAAGTCTTATTTGTTTTATTTTGGCTAGACTAAAAGCAGTTAAAAAATTGTATTAACCAATTTAACGTCAAAATTATTAGCCCCTTTAAGCTATTTTTTTTCTCCGACAGTCTTCAGAACAAACCATCGTTATACAATAACTTGCCTAATTACCCTAACCTGCCTAGTTAATCTAATTAACCTAGTTAAGCCTTTAAATGTCACTTTAAGCTGTACAGAAGTGTCTTACAAAAAAAAATATCTAGTAATGTATTATTTACTGTCATCATGGCAAAGATAAAATAAATCAGATATTAGAAATGAGCTATTAAAACTATTATGTTTAGAAATGTGTTGAAAAAAAATCTGCTCTCTGTTAAACAGAAATCGGGGGAAAAAATAAACAGAGGGGCTAATAATTCAGAGGGGCTAATAATTCTGACTTCAACTGTATGTATTCATATGCATCCGGAAAGTATTCATAGCACTTCACTTTTTCCACATTTATGTTACAGCCTTATTCCAAAATGGATTAAATTAATTTTTTTCCTTAAAATTATATATATTAAACTAAAAATATTATTTTAGCTCATATCAACTTATAAACAATGGATTTGTGTGTTTTTTTTTTTGGAAAGTTTTTATTTATGAAATTATTTATTTGTTAAAAACATTCAATCAGGCGTCACTGTGGTGCATGACGCAGTGGGTAGCATGGTCGCCACACAGCAAGAAGGTTACTAGTTTAAACCTTGGCTGACATTTCTGTGTGAAGTTTGCATGTTCCCCCTGTGTTTGCGTGGGTTTCCTCCTGGTGCTCCGGTTTCCCCACAAGTCCAAAGACATGCGCCATAGGCGAATAGGGTAAGCTAAAATTGTCTGTAGTGTATGAGTGTGAATGAGTGTGTATGGATGCACCAGTTGGTGCTTAATTAGTTAAAGGTTAGCAGTTGTGGAAAAAGCAGTATAAACAGGAAAAGCAAGTTACCTTTACCTTTTTTTAGAAGCAGGCTTTCATTCTAAAGTACAGTTGCAATTATTGAACCCCCTTTGAATTTTTTTCCTTTTTTAAATATTTCCCAAATGATGTTTAACAGAGGAAGGAAATTTTCAAAGTATGTCTGATAATATGTTTTCTTCTGGAGAAAGTCTTATTTGTTTTATTTTGGCTAGAATAAAAGCAGTTTTTAATTTTTTAAAACCCATTTTAAGGTCAACATTATTAGCCCCTTTAAGCTATATATTTTTTCTAAAGTCTACAGAACAAACCATCGTTATACAATAAGTTGCCTAATTACCCTAACCTGCCTAGTTAACCTAATTAACTTAGTTAAGCCTTTAAATGTCACTTTAAGCTGTATAGAAGTATCTTGAAAAATATCTAGTAAAATATTATTTACTGTCATCATGGCAAAGATAAAATAAATCAGTTATTAGAAATGAGTTATTAAAACTATTATGATTATAAATGTTGAGAAAAAACTTCTCTCTGTTAAACAGAAATTGGGGAAAAAATTAAATTAGGGGGGCTAATAAATCACGGGGTTGAATAATTCTGATTGCAACTGTATAGATTATGTACATTCATTCAATTAAAAATATATGTGTGCATTTATTGTTAAGTATATACGTTTGCGTGTGGTATATTGCTGCATTTTTTTTAAATAACTACCCCTAAACTGTATATTTACTACTTTCATTTGATATCAAACCACATACATTTTTCTTTGTTATTAACCCTCAGGCTTGTGATTTTATGACACCAATTGATGCTTACGCATTTCATCAACAGAGGAATGTTTATGTTGTTTTTATTAGTTTATTTTTTATTAGATTTTTTCATTAGCTAAACACTAATAACACACACACGCACGCACGCACGCACGCACGCACACACACACACACACACACACACACTCACACACAAATGCTCACAAATGCTCAATGGCAAAAATCCCAAGTAATTATGTGAGGTTTGATTTGTGTGTTTGTAAATAGTCCTTGAATTTTTGTGTTCTGACAGCACTAAATCCATTCTCCTAAACCACGTGTATTGGCCTAAATCATAGAGACCTAATTGCATTGACAAACTCAGTCACCTTCCCCACAGCTTAAATTACAACACTCCCTTGCCTGGAGAACATGTATTATAATCAATGTAAATTTAGCAGGCGGATTTCAGTAAGTAATTGTGGAGCTGAATGTCAAAGCCAAAGGGGGTCTATTGGGGCTAATGGAGTGGAAAGGCAAGGTCAGTGTTTCAGGTTTAGTGATCAGCTCTGACTGTAAGTGAGAATGGAGACGTCGGTAAACGTGACCTGGTGAGTAGTAATGCAAACTAGTAGCTAATTAACCCATTGATTTCTTCATATGCCAGTTCACCGTTTGTGTCACAGGAGTGTGAGTTTCAGTGTCTGACACCCGGCTCACACACACAAGGCTGAAACACAATGCTTTTAATTAGCACCCTATTCATTAAATATGCACAGTCAATGCAGTGATAATGGTGTTCATGCCCAGCGGCGACAGGGAGGTCTGTCACACACATGTGCATACATACAGTAAACATACACAGTCTTCCCATATACAGTGCATGTGGAAAGTATTCATAGCGCTTCATTTTTTCCACATTTTTTTATGTTACAACCTTATTCCAAAATTGATTAAAATTCTTTTGAGGAATTTTTAAATTGTTGCAATTTTTGAAATTGTTGCAAATTTATTAAAAAATAAAAAACCTGAAAAATCACATGTACATAAGTACTGACAGCCTTTTACTCGATACTTTGTTGATGCACCTTTGGCAGCTATTACAGCCTCAAGTCTTTTTGAATATGATGCCCCAAGCTTGGCACACCTGTCTTTGGGAATTTTTGCCCATTCCTCTTTGTAGTACCTCTCAAGCTCTATCAGGTTGGATGGAAAGCAACGGCGTACAGCCATTTTCAGATCTCTCCAGAGATGTTTAATATGATTTAGGTCTGGGCTCTGGCTGGGCCACTCAAGGACATTCACTGAGTTGTTGTGAAGCCACTCTATTGATATTTTTGCGGTGTGCTTTGGGTCATTGTCCTGCTAGAAGATGAACCATCGCCCCAGTCTGAGATCAAGAGCACTCTGAAGCAGGTTTTCATTCAGGATGTCTCTGTACATTGCTGCATTCATCTTTACCTCTATCCTGACTAGTCTTCCAGTTTCTGCTGCTGAAAAACATCCCCACAGCATGATGCTGCCATCACCATGCTTCACTGTAAGGATGGTATTAGCCTGGTGATGAGTGATGCCTGGTTTTCTCCGAACTTAAGGCCTGGCATTCACTCCAAAGAGTTAAATTTTATTCTCATCAGACCAGAGAATTTTGTTTCTTATGGTCTAAGAGTCCTTTAGATGCCTTTTGGCAAATTCCAGGCAGGGAGTGGCTTCTGTCTGTCCACTTTACCATAGAGGCCTGATTTATGGATTGCTGCACAGATGGTTGTCCCTCTGTAAGGTTCCCCTCTCTCCGCAGAAGAAAGCTGGAGCTCAGACAGAGTGACCATTGGGTTATTGATCACCTTCCTGACTAAGGCCCTTCTCCCCCGATCACTCAGCTTAGATGGCCGGCCACCTCTAGGAAGAGTCTTGTTGGTTCCAAACATCTTCCACTTACGGATGATAGAGGTCACTATGCTCATTGAAACTTTCAGAGCAGCAGATATGTTTCTGTAACCTTCCCCAGTCTTGTGCCTTGAGACAATCCAGTCTTATAAGTTTACAGATAATTCCTTTGTCTTCATGCTTGGTTTGTGCTTTGACATGCACTGTCAACCCTGGGACCTTATATAGACAGGTGTATACCTTTTCAAATCAGGTCCAATCAACTGAATTTACCACATGTGAACTCCAATTAAGCTGCTGAAACATCTCAACATTAGTGGAAACAGAATGTACCTGTGCTCAATTTAGAGCTTCACGGCAAAGGCTGTGAATACTGATGTACATGTGATTTTTCAGGTTTTTTATTTTTAATAAATTTGCAACAATTTCAAAAACTCTTTTTTCACATTGTCATTATGGGGTATTGTGTGTAGAATGTTAAGGAAATAAATGAATTGAATCCACTTTGGAATAAGGCTGTAACATACAAAAATGTGGAAAAAGTGAAGCGCTATGAATACATTCCGGATGCACTCTATGTGCATGTATATTATATAATGTCATATTGGTAATATATTAAAATAAGCAGGTTATCAAAAAAAACAATAACTTGGAATAACATAGGCATAACGCTCCATTGGTACCGTTTTGAAAATGCAATTCGTCCTGTCTCACTGAGCTTTTGAACCAAAGCTTTCAAATCATGGACGAGACCCAGTCTACACATTTAGCAGCTGCCCTGCCGCAAAAACCAAATACCTGCATGCCAGCTCTCACAAACAAAACCCTTCTTCAGGAAAAACATTTATTCAGAGAGTGCTGGGATCTGCGGGTGCTGGCGCTTGCTGCTTTTCTCTTATGTGTTTGTTGAACTCCTCCACTAAGTCTTCTAAAATAAGCACTGAACTCCTTCTGCCCTTCTTGGCCCTATCATCTGGAGTTCAGATTATGCTGTGTTTTCTGAGCAAGCTCTTGTAAATAGGTATAAATAGACATTTTGTGAAGACTACAAAATAACTAATGTATATGTATAGTAGATTTCTCTTCTTTTGTTTATTTTTCTCCATTAAATGTTTTGATCAACAGGCATGTGCTAATATTTGTTTGTTTTTCTCAAAATGCTTAGACACTAACATTGATTCATTTAGTGAAACCATTCAGTCATCTGCCCATGCTTTAGATAAAGTCTGCAAAACTACAAGCATATTACATGCTTAATCTTGTAAAACAGACGTTTGGCAAAACTTTAAGCACAGTTCCCTACATTATTACACACATTACTGGAAATGCACAGCTCTTGTTTTACATTGGGAAAACACTTACATACAAAATGGTTCACTCATTTACTTAAAATTGCTGTTACAGACGATCGATTGTCTGATTGTTTTGATAACAATACATTGCATTATATTCTTATTCAATGGCATCATGGTGGCGCAGTTGGTAGCACAATCGCCTCACAGCAAGAAGGTCACTGGTTCGAGCCCCTGCTGTGTCAGTTGGCATTTCTGTGTGGAGTTTGCATGTTCTCCCCGTGGTGCTCTGGTTTCCTCCACAGTCCAAAGACATGCCCTATAGGTGAATTGAATAAGCTAAATTGTCCATAGTGTATGTATGTGAAAGAGTGTGTATGAGTATTTCCCAGTGTTGAGTTGCAGCTGGAAGGGCATCCGCTGTGTAAAACATATGCTGGATAAGTTGGCGATTCATTCCGCTGTGGCGCCCCGTGATTAATAAAGGGACTAAACCGAACAGAAAATGAATGAATATTCTTACTCATTTCCTCACTCATTTCTGATTATAGCAAAGATACAGTATATGCAGTATGCAAATAAATACTTTATACAGTATACAGTGTACCTCTCTTCATATTTGAATGTGTAAGTGTATGACTATAGGTGCGTCCGAAATCGCTCACTACTTAGTAGGTACTGGATTTGAATTTAAATGTACTACTCGATCATTAGAAAAGTATGTTCTATACAGTATGAATGTGAACAGTATAAATTGAACTTGGATGTACTACATACACCATTTTGCTATCATCATGTGACCCATCCGTGTCAGTTGTGTCGCTTCTTTCCCTTTCATGAATTCTCTCGCAAAGCATTATGGGATAGAGTAGCATGCATTGGATACACACTTCAGAATCTCGCCAGAATTAGTAGGTCATCTGGGTACTTCTATGAATTTGGACATACAGTACTACTCGGCTTGCATACTGTTTTTAGTGTACTATATAGTATGGAAGTATGCGACTTCAGATGAAGCCTATGTGTAGTTTGGAGTGTATGTGACTAATATTTGATGTCTGTGCATTAAGTTACTATGCAATTTTTTTTTTGAGGAGTTAAAATAGTTTTGAAAGAAGTGTTTGCTTTCTTTTGCAAGAGGTCTGTGTTCTTTTGTTGTCACAAATACACAGGAGACCGAAATGCAAGTGAATGCAAGATGATTTATTAACAGAGATAACAGGAATAACAACTGGTATAGATCTCACCAGATAACGAAGGATAGGGTACAGCAATGGTGCATCTCTCAAGGAAATCGACACGCTAAACAGCGGTAATAGTTCTTTAGAGTAACAGATCCAGGAAGATCTCTCATAAGTTCAACCACGCCAAACAGCGGTAGCAGTTCTTCGATGAGACAGATCCAGGGAGATCTCTCATAAAATTCAACAACGCCAACAGTAACAGTTCTTGGGAGAAAAGGCAAGCAGCGCTGAATATTCCAAAAGCAACAGTCTCTATGAGGACTCACCACCAGCGGTTTCAGCGAGAGCTGCCTAACAGGAAACAGGACACAGATGTGAACACAACGAACTGACAAACACTGTCTACAAACACTGAACATATAAAGGCGCGTGGTAACGCGCATCACCTGTGGCTAATAGATAACAGCTGAGTGAGACTGAGTAGCAGCAAGACACGTGATCGCTCAGCTGACGAATGTAAATACACACAGCCACGCAGTGAAGATACACCCAAACAAACACACCCACATCCACACACACACATACAAGAGAAACAGACAGATCCACAACCGTGACATTTGTAAGATGTTCCTTTTATATAAGAGTTATATAAAATGGGCTAAATTTCTCTACTTTTTTATAATTTTCAATGGCAGTTATTAATAATAATTTCAATTCTAAATGTGCTTATATTTATACAAATTAATGTAATTTATATACAGTTGACGTCAGAAATATTAGCCAACTTTGAATGTTTTTTCTTTTTTAAATATTTCCCAAATAATGTTTAACAGAGGAAGGAAATTTTCACAGTATGTCTGATAATGTTTTGTCTTCTGGAGGAAGTCTATTTTGTTTTATTTTGGCTAGAATAAAAGCAGTTTTAAATTTTTAAAAACCATTTAAGGTCAAAACTATTAGCCCCTTTAAGCGATATTTTTTTGATAGTCTACAGAACAAACCATCATTATACAATAACTTGCCTATTTACCCTAACCTGCCTAGTTAACCTAATTAACCTAAGCCTTTAAATGTCACTTTAAGCTGTATAGAAGTGTCTTGAAAAAGATCTAGTAAAATATTATTTACTGTCATCATGGCAAAGATAAAATAACTCAGATATTAGAGATGAGTTATTAAAACTATTATGTTTAGAAATGTGTTGAAAAAAATCTCTCCGTTAAACAGAAATTGGAGAAAAAAATAAACAGGGGCTAATAATTTTGACTTCAACTGTATAAGTATAATATTATACACAGACTAGTTTTAACATCATTGTATATATAATCACATGTATGCTTACATCACATGCATGCGCAGACATTATATACTTTATATATTGCTTAAACATTATTCTATTGTTACTTTATATATTTACGTACTAAGTCTATGTGTCTTTGGCATTTTGAACTGCAAATTATGCTGCAATATTCTTCAATTTTAAGTTTCTGTGAATAAAAGCATGTGCCACCTGAGTAACAGTAAATATAAGTTAGATACATGTCCAGTAATCAAAGACTGTCAGAATATCACACTGGCAAATCATGATTCAATATATGGATAAAAGCACATCGATTACTAAAGCTTCTCAAGTTAAATTAACGTCACTAGCACATTGCCTTAATAAATACCTTCTGCTTCTCTGAAACTCCATGCCTTGTGAAACCATTTCCCCTGTAATTATAGTCAAACACGGCGGCAGCGCAGTGCTTATCGTGACAAAGCCTATATAGAGAAGAGTGATTGATGGACCTTTTTTTATTTTTTATCTAAACCTTTCAGACTTTGTCAGGCCACCCAGTAAGCCAATTTAGAGGGAATTGAAGGCTGAGAAACATTTTGTTCTCTCCTTAAATTTGCCTTTTTTGAATCAAGCCTGAAGTCTGCCTTTATAGTGGAGAATGTTCCTAGCAGCCTCTCTGAAAAAAAAAAAAATCAATAAAAAGGGTTGAGTCACAGAGAAGCGTATGTCCATCCAGACCAAAAGAGACACTGTTTTGTTTTTTTCTTCTTAAATGGAGCACCTTTGCTCTCAAATCCATACTGCTGCATGTGCTCACATGTTTCTCTGTGGACCCAGTAATCTGTGTTCATTTAGAATAAAAAAAGCACAAGAGAGAAGGCGGACGGTTAGTTTTCCTGTGTGCAGAATAGTGTTGTCAAAAGTATTGATATTTCATTAATTTGGGTCATTTATCCAGCTGTTACAGCGGCTCATTTCACAGTGGATGTTAAATAGTGTTAAAGGGATAGTTCACCCACAAATTAATATTCTGTCATCATTTTGGGTGTTCTCACACTAGGTAATCCGAACCTATGTGATTTGTTTGGGTGGACCAGTTGGAAGAGGTGGGCCAGATTGCAGTTCTGTTGGAACTGATGAAGCAGCATCACTTTTAAGGGACTGTTTAATATGGATTTATTACTCATTTTCACTTTTCAATGAACAGGACATGTCATAGTTTATCAAAGATGCAAAACCCTCCCTTCACTTCTGCTGGCAGCTTCAGCAAACATCATAATACATGCAACAAAATGACATTTATGAAAATGTATGAGCGTCATAAGCAGTGGATCTGTTCCGCAAAATATTCAGCTGTGCATCACTGCATCCCAAACAACTCAAAATAATACAAAACAAAATAACTAATGCCGTTTCCACTGTACTGAGCGAGAACGTTTCTCATCCTGTTTTTTGATGCATCAATGACGGAAGGTAAAAATGCAGTCTTTCTAGGGTGGGGGTACAATTGCGCCAGGGAATTGTTCAAGTAAACTGTGCCTAGTGTGAGTGCCAAGTGGTTCCAAATCTTTATGAGTTACTTTCTTTTTGAAGAACACTGAAGAAGATATTTTGAAGAAAGCTGTAAACCTGTAACCATTGACTTCCACAGTATGTGTTTTTCCTATACTGTGGAAGTCAGAGGTATATGTTTTCAGCTTTCTTCAAAATAGCTTCTTTCGTGTTCAGCGGAAGAAAGAAAATTGTTAAGGTTTGTAACCACTTAATGCTGAGTAAATAGTGAGTACATTTTGGTTTTGAGTGGGCCATCCGTTCTTTAAATTGCAATGAAGTATAAAAGTATCAGTGTTGTATATTTTTATGAACTATAATGAGATATTAAAGAGACATTTCAGCCAAAGAAAAAGAACTTTTATTATATACTCACCCTCAAATTGAGTTTTTTTTTTTTTAACAAAAACAAATATATTTTGAAAAATGTTGGAAATCTGTAGTCACTGACATCTATAGTAATAATCTATGGAAGTCAATGGCTACCAGTTTGCAAGATTCCTAAAAATATCTCTTTCTGTGTTTGACAAAGTGAAGAAATAGCAAGGGTAGAAAAGTAGAGGGCGAATAAATGACCAAATTGTCATTTTATTTGTGTTGGACTCAGCTCTTGACTGCCAGTTTGTGCAGTAATGTTCTAGACAGATGTTGCACATTCATAGTGAGTCAGGTTTGCATTTAGTTTAGACTTCAGAGGTTTTTTTTTTTTCGTTCTGGGAAAACAAGACTTTTGTTTTGTTGTCAATGACAGGTTTAAGAAACAGATGGTTCCCCACAGGTACAGTGTGTATCTTGTGATCAGTCAGAGTGTCTGTACAGGCTTGTCAGAGCTCTTGCTGTATTGCATGGCTCAGTGGGAAAAGTAAAACACTAAAATGTACATGTTTTGGTATTTATGTTCACATTTATCTTTATCTTGGTTTCCTAACTGAATACTTTCTAACATTTCTTAAGAGCTTATTCTTTTAATGAATTATAGGTGTGTTTTGAGAATAAACCAATCAGAGTCTCATCTCCCATTCCCTTTAAGAGTCAGTTGCGTCGCGCCATAGCGAATTTGCTATTTACATGGAGGACTTTGTAAGTGGAAAAACTGAACGCTTCACTAGTGAGAAAACAGTTAAACAGAGCATCTGTAGCGCGAGAATGAGAGAATTCATTACTTTCACTTTCACTCTCATGGATGAGGAAACGTGTTGTACGCACAGACATCCATTAGCCTACATAATTAATTTCATTTGTTATGCGCAATGATTTGTTTCAAAACTATTTCTAAATTCAGTTCTAATTTCCAGCAAACGAATAAAAGAGTTATATCCAAATACACATGCTATGCCCCATATGGTCTAAAACCTGACAGGTGAGCAAATCTAAGCTTGTTTTTAATAAAACAAATATAAATATGCATATAATAAATAATAATGCTAATAATAATAACATTATACAAAAGCAATTTGTCATGAAGAAACTGAAAAAGCCCCCCGAGATGAAGAAGGCATGAAGGCAGTAGTTTTTATATTTATGTAGGCTAGAAAGTAATAATTTTTGTAATATTTTAATCTAATTAAATTAAATCTATTAAAATTAAATCTAAAAATTAAATCTATTTAATATTTATATTATTTGTAAAGATATTTGCGTATTGCTCTACATCCTGTGTGTATTAAGCAATGTTTAAGCGCGGCGCACCACTAACGTGCTTTGCGCTGAATTTTAGACCTCCTCTTTGTGGTCTATTAAAGTTATATTATAGTTTCTCAAAATAGCAATGCGCCAGCAATGCACCTCAACACACCTCCTTTTTTAGACCAGAACGCCTATGGGCGCACATATGAGCGCAAATGCATTTGCTATTTAAACAGCGTAGTGCAAAACGTCAAAACGACTCTTGCGTCGAGCTGAAACTAGCAAACAACAATTGCGTCGCACCTTGCGCCGCATTGCACCGTGTGTATGATAGAGCCCTAAGACTTATAAAACTAATTAATGCTAGCAAATTGCTAAATCTACAGTATAACAACATGCTGATTGAAGTTAGCACTGTGTAAAACATTTCAGCAACCTGCTAAAGATGTTAGAAAGTAAGAAAGGGTTTGAAAGTAGCAACATGAATTCATACTAACAGCATGTTAAGCCATGTGTAAAAGCTGTTAGAAACATTCTAGAAACATGTTAAGCATATTAGCAGCGTGCTGATTCATGTTGGCATAGTGTTAAAACAATACAGCAACATTATACTCAACTACCAACATGCTAGTCTTTGGATTTTTTACTATTTAGCATTAAGTGCCACCATTTGGTAACAATACACGCTCTGTGTAAAGTGGTTTTGTGTAAGTTTAATAATAAGTTTGTCTTGGGTTCCTCCCTGTGTAATTTTGGTTAGACAACTTGTTTAAAAGCAACTTAAGAGTCTGAAGAACCAGGATTTACACAGCTGTGGCTTGTCAGATGTTCTTCCTGTACTTAAAGATTCTTTGAAACGAACAAACATATTAACGTCTATTAAAAGAAGCAGCTTAACAGTTTAAGAAAACAGAAGAGGAAAAGCTAAAGTAAGACTTCTCGAGGTTAAATTGTTTCCATGCTGAGGTTGAGTTTTGGAAAGTGCCTGTTCTTTTACATCTTCATGCTATTTTTACAAGACATGCGAAGCTGCTAAAGTGGCTCTTTCACACAGAAGCCTGCTGAATGAAATGTTTTTACAAGTATATTTTAGTTCTGCACATGCTATTATTTCAGTCAATTTGACATTACTATACAATTTAAAATAAAGTGTCTCCAGAATGTGTCTGGGAAGTTTCAGCTCATAATATGTCACAGATCATTTATTACAACTTTCAAATTTTACACTATTTGGGTGTAAGCAAAAACTATTTTTTTGTGTGTCCCTTTAAATGCAAATGAGCTGTTGCTTTCAAAAAGAGGGTGGGGCCGTTGATTTCGACATTCCAGAAACAACAAGCAGATGAAATGTTAAAACCTAATCAGAAACTGATGGAGCGGAAGAGGTTTCAACTTCTAGACAACTTCAGGGTTCTTCTGTATGTGTTTGTGGAGTAAAGTTGAGTAATATTATCGACTAGTTTGTTACTGCTGGTATCATTCAAATGACAACTAAACACAATTTTCAGCTCTTAATCTCTAAGAACTAACAGTTCCTTTGCATAAGTATCTCTTGTTTGTATTGCCTCTTCCAGATGCCTCCTCATTTGTGAGTAGCTTTGGACAAAAGTGTCTGCTAAATCAGTGTTTCCCCACCACCTGGTGGACCATCACCTCATTAGCAAAGACTAATTGTGTGAGTAATTGTGTGACCGACAAAGGAAACATCCAAAACATGCAGTGTTGGTGATCTTCCAGGAACATGGTTGAGAAACACTGTGCTAAATGACTAAATGTAAATGTACTGTTCTTGTATGTGCTGGCCTTAAATTAACATTACACTACTAGTATAATTCTCTTATCTTTGCAGGAGATGTTAAAAAAATGTCTGTCACCTGAATGTACAGTGCATAATAAATGTGTGTTTATGAATTACGCTGATAGTGAGAGTTTACCGCTTTGGCTGCAGTACACCCAGTAAATATTTAATTCCACCAAAAGTTAAATTAGATAAAGATATTAATAGAACATGAACATATCATTTGAAGGGACTTGCATTTAACCATTGCAGACCTTAGGAAAGTCTTGTTGAACTCTGTCTGAAAATATTTGGGAAATAAGAAAACTGTTAAAAAATTACCTTTTAATTTGATGGCTAAATAACTAATGTTCTCCACTGCTGGAGACATTTTAAGTGCTCAGAGGAGTCTGTGCTCACCTCTATGAACATTCTGTTACTGTTCTTGAAGAAAAAATATTCATCTAGTGGGAATGCATGATTTTGCATGGTTTAAAAGAAACCAGGGCTAAGCATAAAATACATCAAATAAGTTGGCCAAAGTGTCTTAAGTTTACAGAAAACTAGAAAGCAATGAATTGCTATTTTAACAGTGTTTTCTTAAATGTATATTCCCTTAAATTGAGATTCTGCTGCTCTGACTAATTTAGAGATGTGCCTTTTTAGTCACAAACTGCTCTCTGCACATCAGCATTTTTAAGCTTGTGTGTTATTCTAAATAAAACATGTGCTGTCAATAAAAGAAATGCACCTAATAACGTTTTTGATGCATTTTTTTCATTATTCATTTACAAATATCGTGATATATCGTAGATGGTATCGATATCAGTATTGCTGATATCGTGATATATTAATATCGGGAGCAAAATGTCGTGATAATATTGTAATATTAGGACAATATTAGGAATGTTCCGTTCAGGTTTTTTTGCCCTCAAGCCGAGTCTGAGTCATTTGATTTTGAGTATCTACCGAAACTTAATCCAATACTTATATAATACATTAAAAAAAGAATAAAGAAGAGTAAAGAAACAGATCCAGGATGTTCCTTATTTTGTATTTAATTCATCTTATTCAACAACTCGTAAGTTTACGTATCTCACAGTTTGCTATGGCAATGTGATAAAATATAATGATGTGTTAAAAAATAATGAGAAAATATATTTATATATAAATAGGGTGCACAGTGGTGCAGTTTGTAGCATGTTCGCCACACAGCAGGAAGGTCGTTGGTTTGAGCCTCGGCTGGGTATATATATATATATATATATATATATATATATATATATATATATATATATATATATATATATATATATATATATATTTACTAGCCAATTTTAAATAATGTGTCAAAACAAGCTAAATAAAAGATCTTACTCTGAAAAGAACAATTGACATTTAAAAAAATTATTCTCATTTATCTAAAACTATGCACAGTAGTCTGTCCAGGCTAAAGGTCCCAGATCATCAGGTAACTTTAGATAAATGGAGAGTTAATCTCCTATTAAAGCAATGTTATTGTAAAGGATAAAAAATAAACCATATTAACAAAATAACTATAAGCAAAAAAAAGCAGGTGAAAACAATTCTGTTTGTGATAGTGAATGCTTGATCATGTGCACACGGTTAACGTTAGGCTCAGTAATAATCTGCTCAAAGAATGGTAAAAGCGAAAGCAGCATACAAAAACCGCTGCTGCATACAAAAAATCTGGAGATCTCTTGAAGTAGCAGGACTGTGGATGCACGAGCAACGTTCTTTCTCAATCTATTTCAAAGACAAACGATCGCACCAGTTGTTTCCAGGCACGCTGTTTTGCGCAATAAAAAACGTGAGCTTTTAAACAATCGCACACATCACATCAGCTGTGCCTCGCTCACAATGTCCATGAGCGAGGATCAACTGTGTCTCACCGTGCGCCCGATCATTCTCTCATTCGGTATTCACCTGCTTTCTTTTGCTCGTGCGAGCAGTTACCAATTGTGCTGCTTCTCGGTTCTAAGAGCACATTTGCACTGTCTTTAACTAAAATTCTAGTCTTTAGGGACGAGGCAGCTTTGGCAATATAAAAATTATTTTCAACCAGCCAAGGTGGCTAGTGGGGGTGTCTGTCTAACCCACCACAGCTGAAATCTACCCGCATTTGGCAGGCTGGCGGGTGTTAATGTCAAGCCCTGTATATTATAACTAATTTATTTTGTCATTGCCATGATGACAGTACTTGTATTCAGCTTAAAGTGCAATTTAAAGAGTTAACATAGGTTATTGTGTTATCCAGTCAAGTTATGTTAATTAAGCAAGACATTAAATAACAGTAGTTTGTTCTGCAGACAATCGCTTCTCAAAAACATTAGAGAGCCAAGAGGAGAATCAAATGTCTCCATATTCACTTACGAGCTCCACTCACGCTGAAGTTATAGGGCTTATCCCATAGAGACTTGCAAGATTTATGGTGGAACATTGTGGTAACTGATACTGTGGATCTTTAGGGAATTCTGGCTTCCCTTTGTATGCTTGAGCCACTCTTCTTCAGAAGAAAAACAACCACATCAGAGTTAGAGGAGGCTTTGTTCTGCTGTAGAGCTGTTAAACTGATTCTTCAAATAAAACAACTTCATTGAAGGAAGGTTGTAGGTTATTTTTAATTCATTCACTACAATGTGTTTGTTTTTATTTTTTATTTGTACATGAAGAAATATTTATTGAGTATTATGATTGATTTGATATTATGATATTATGTGACACTGAAAAATAAATACTTTTAATGTAGAATTATTATTATTATTATTATTATTATTATTATTATTATTATTATTATTATTATTATTACATATAGTCCATAATCTTATGTGGCCTTTATAAAACAATAAGACACTTACTTTTTGAAAAAAAAATATTTTAAATTATTGTTTGCTTCACCAGTAACTGGTAACAGTTTCAGTTTTTATTATTATTATTATTATTATTATTATTCATTCATTCATTTTCTTGTCAGCTTTGTCCCTTGCGGGGTCGCCACAGCGGAATGAACCGCCAACTTATCCAGCACGATTTTACGCAGCGGATGCCCTTCCAGCCGCAACCCATCTCTGGGAACTTCCACACACACATTCACACTCATACACTATGGACAATTTTAGCTTACCCAATTCACCTGTACTGCATGTCTTTGGACTGTGGGGGAAACCGGAGCACCCGGAGGAAACCCACGCGAACCCAGGGAGAACATGCAAACTCCACACAGAAACGCCAACTGACCCAGCCCAGCCGAGGTTCGAACCTGCGACCCAGCGACGTTCTTGCTGTGAGGCAACAGCACTACCTACTGCGCCACTGGGTTGCCCTATTATTATTATAATTATTATTATTATTATATGAAACTACATCACATAGTGATAGCACAGCATAACAAATAGCATTACTGGAAGCACAAACCCAGCAGCTCTCCCATTACACAGAAGAAGGTAGGCAAAAAAAAAAGATGTTAGACAAGCCAAGATTGAAGCTTTAATGCAGAGGCCAGAGGTTAATATGACAGGCGCCACAGCCAGAGCATCTGATATGCATGCCGTACACAAACACAAAGCAACACACTCCAGAACCCACAAACCGAGGGAAAATATATATTAAGAAAACATTGAGCAGAGTCTGTTATTGATGTGCGCTGACATGTGTCTTCTGTTGTTCTACAGACATCGAGCCGTGGATCCACCGGTTCAGAGCTGAAGGCACTGTCGATTATTCACAGCTGACCTTTGACCCCGGCCAGAATGAACTCATCGTGGGTGCAAGGTACTGCACACTTCTTCATTTTCACTCTCAAAAATTGTATATTATTTTAATCGCTTTCTTATTGCCACTGTGTAAACAATGTCTAATGAAATTTTAAAGTCTGCATGAACCGGAAGCTGCGGATGTTTTTTTTTTTTTTTTTTTTTAAACTTATATGAGAACATAAGGAATATTATATGAGAAAACAATGCGCGTGGCTTGTTATTTCTACTGCCAGCTGATTAGATGTAGTAAGGTAGGCATTTCATTCAGAAATATTGGGAAAAGGTTTCGGGAGAGTAATTGCAATCTAACAGATTCCCCTTACCATTTCTGTTTGTTGCCATAGCGCTGTCAAATCTGACAGTTATCAATAAGACATACGTAATCTGAGCAGTTAGCTGAAAACAAACAGGAAGTACATTTTCAGATTTCAATTTTAGATTACAAGGGCAATTTTTTTTTTTTTTTTTTGTCTTTTCTTGTTTTCATGTGTACTTCAAGGATGAGAGCTTTTCCTATTGCTAATATGTGGAGGACTAAAGAAAATGTTTTATTGTTATTTGTTATATCTGTTTTATCTCTTATCAATCTCTTGTACAGAAATCTGAAAGTCCCGTGGTTTGAAAATGTATGTAGCTGGTCAAGAACCAGGAGTGACTGTAAAACTCTCATTTCTAGTACACTGTAAATCCCAAAACATTTAGATAACTCAAACCATTTGAGTAAACCATTTAAGTTCAAAAACTAATCCTAATGAGTACTGTAAACCCCAAGAAATGAAGAGAACTCAAACCACCTGAGTACTGTAAAACCCAATAAGTTAAGGCAACTCAAACTGTTTGAGGAAACCAATTGCTACAAACCATTTGAGTTAAAAAACTAGTCTATATGAGTACTGTGAAGTTACTCCATTTAAGTTGAAATAATCAGGTTTTAAACTCATTACCTTCAACACTGAGTTCAAAACTCTTTTCAAGTGAGTAGAATTAACTTTCTGTCAATTTTGAGTTAACTACACTCATTTGATTTGATAAAGTTGACTGTTGGGTTTTACAGTGTAGCATTGACAGCAAACTTAGCCTGGTTATTAGTCTGTTGTGGAACAGGCTAGCTCAAGGAATAAATCTGCATAGTAGCTAAATTGAGCTTGAATTAGTCTGTGTTTGTGCAAGTGAGTCATTTATCTTGCTTTTGTCTAAAACTCCTCTGGTACGAGACAAAATCAACTGATAAATAGGCTCAAAAGTCAACAAGACCAGGACCCCCTCTCTTCTCCTCCCCACCACACCGCATAAAAATCTCGAAACATAGTGGGTATAGGAGTGTGTTTCACACAGATTTAACCAACACTTGACAAATATTGCACATTTGCACCTGACATTCTTACAATCTTACAACCTTACAATCACTCCTTATGTCTAGAAAAAAAAAATATTGTGCTTTTCTGAAAGTGCTCCAGACAGGTGAGTGGGCCTGACAAACCACCTGTAGAAGCACTCTTCTCTGTATTTGCACTGGACACTTTATTTAAATGCCATCCCATAAGACCTCAAGAAAGACTTAAAGAAAAAAATGTTTACCTGTGAATGTTCCACAGATCGTGTTGTAGTACCTTTTTCAAATTTAAAATATGTATTTTGCACAGCATCGTGCACAATGTTGTTCTGTCTTATGTAAAAGCATTGCCTTGCCTTTTGTGCTTTCTTTCTAATCCCAACATTAAGAAATTAATGAACTATTTTAATGCCGTTCTGGGCACACTAGTACAGTAAGAACTTTTTTGTTTGTTTGTTTGGTTGTTGTTGTTTTTCCTACTTCATTTAAATTGTGTGTTCTAATGAGGAGGGTCAAAACAAGTCAGAAAGTAGCCTGCTATTTGTAAATGATTGTTTTTATGTTAGAATCTTGATATCATTGTAAGTAAACCACAGAGAACAGTACAGGAGCCAGTTTATGACCCCTGTTCGTTATATTTATTTTAAGAACTCTCTCAACAGTGTGAATTACTTTTTTATTGCAGTTTACTTTCTGGCCACCAGTGTCACCAATAACAAGGGTTTCTGTATTCTACACATAGAGTATCTGGTTTAATTAGCACCCAGTCCATGTGTCTCACCATGCGAATGAGTGTGTTTCAATGTCAGCAGTTGCGACAATGTGTCTGCTAAGCCTTACATTTGACTATATTTGACTATATTCAGCAACATCCCACTGCAAAAATGTCACAATTGCCAGGTTTCTATGATTAGCCAATAGTGACACATAATCCGAGTCTTCAAAAAAAAAATAAAAAACACACACACAATGAAAGCTCAAGACTTTCATGCCAGACAAAGAACGGCACAGACCCTCCTCACCGACACATACTTTCATTAAAATAAAAAAAAAAATGGCAGAGTGAATGTGAGAATAGGATAGGATTTCCTCTGTCCGGCTCTAATTAATGAGTGTGATGATTTCCACATAGACTTTCACACTGTCCTGCCATACATCTTCAGCCAAATTAATCTCATATTCCCGATCTGTCAGCAGCCTGGATGGTCTCCAAGCAATTATTTTGTGACAACTGCAGAAACGGTTTGATATGAGGCACTGTAACAGTTCATTCACCCACAGGGCCGAAAGCGCTAGAATAATTACTTTTTTCTTGGAAAAGCAGGGATTACCATTCACTTTTCTAGTGATGCTTTGTATCATGAGCATTTGTAGGATTTTACTTCAAAGTAACGAGATGGAAAGTGTTAGTTAGCTCTCACAACCTGCTCCAAAGTGCAACACATAATTATCAAGTCTGACTTGGGCGAAAATTTGGAAGTATTGTGGTTGGGGTTCTCTGTTCGCTCTAAACATCAAAAAATGTCTTGCTGGTGTTACAGAGAAGTGTACATCAGGAGTAATGGCTTATTCAAAAAGACTCTTCTGACCTGTTATACGGTAGGTTTTTTTTAGATATACTGCACTGTTGTGTTGCTATAATGAGAAAGCTCACTCAGTCACTCAGTTCCAGCAAATGATTCTGTCTGTCAATATACAGTATGTCTTGTACTTTGGTTTGGAGACCTCTCAAATAAGGCTAAAGAAAACAGCTGGAACCGTGGAATCCAGTAGTGCTTTTTAGATTGAGGTTTGGAACAAGGAGAGCACAGTAAATCCAGAGTCATATCAATGTCACTTGATTTTTATTTTATTTTATTATATTATCTTATGGTATTTATATCGTTTTTTTTTTTTGTTTTACAAATGTTGAATATTAAATATTCTAATTCAAATATGTTCAAATATTAAGAGATTAATATTAGATATTAAATGAATTAATATTAGATATTAAATTAATAAAAAAAATGCCACATCAGCCATATAACCCTGCAGCCCAAGACCGGTTATTTACTGAAGCTAAGCAGGGCTGAGCCTGGTCAGTACCTGGATGGGAGACCACATGGGAAAACTAGGTTGCTGTTGGAGGTGGTGTTAGAGAGGCCAGCAGGGGGTGCTCAACCTGTGGTCTGTGTGAGTCCTAACGCCCCAGTAAAAGTGAAGGGGACACTATACTGTCATTGGGTGCCGTCTTTCGGATGAGATGTTAAAACAGAGGACCTGACTCTCTGTGGTCTTTAAAAATCCTATGGCACTTCTCGTAAAGAGTAGGGGTGTAACCCTGGTGTCCTGGCCAAAGTCCCTCAATCGGCACTTACCCATCATGGCCTCCTAATCATCCCCATCCACCGACTTGGCTCTATCACTGTCTCTTCACTCCACCTATAGCTGGTGTGTGGTGAGCGCACTGGCGCCGTTGTCCTGTGGCTGCCGTCGCATCATCCAAGTGGATTCTACACACTGGTGGTGGTGTGAAGAGACCCCCCTCATGATTGTGAAGCGCTTTGGGTGTATGGCCATACACAATAAATGTGTTATATAAATACAAATTACATTACATTACAAATGTATATGATCATGGTATTTTGTACCTTTATTTATTTATTTTATTTTTATTGTGGATGTGTCATGCTGTTTTCATTTCAGAATGTGCAATTTCTTAATCATAAAATAATTATTATATTATATTATATTATATTATATTATATTATATTAATTATATTATATTATATTATATTATATTATATTATATTATATTATATTATATTATATTATATTATATTATATTATATTATAGGAATTACAATATAATTTGTTTACTATGTATATTGTTTTGGCTAATATGTTGGTTAACTGCTTTCAGATATATTAAAACTGGTTAAATCAATGCATTCATTTTTATTTTATTGTGTATTTTACTTACGTAAACATTTTTTTTTCTTATCTGCCTTAACACATTAAAATGTCCAGCATGACATTGCATTTTTTATGCTATTATATTGATTATGTACCCTAAATATAAGCTAAATGGTTATCATATCAGATCAGAGAACTGAGACTTAGACAGCTACTGTTTAGATTACAGTTGACAATCTGGTTTATCTCTATGGGTAGGATGAGTCAGGGGCTGTAGATCAATGTTGTTCAAATTGAGCTGTGAATAAGAAAACAAAAGTCTTGTCTTGGTGGAACTCCATGATGCTTTCAGCTTGAGCAGTTGTCCCTGGAGCAGATGGGTTTTCGATGCCCAATCCCTCACAAGCACGCCACAGTCTGGCCTAATGGACTGTGTGAAGGATCTCCAGAGGAGATGATGCTTTATCAAGGTCACTGAGCAACAGGGATCTCATGAAGACACTCAGCAGATCAAAGGATGTTTCTGCCAATTACTAACACCAGACTGAGCAGACCTGCCAAAATTCAGAGGCTTAGAATGCAAAATATTTAGTCATGCCTCGTATATACACCCCCCTGTGAATATTTTTTTTTCAAACACTTCTCAAGTGATATTTAATGGAGCAAGGACAATTGCATTTTAAGATGAACACTAGTACGTTGCAAAATATGTGCTCTTATTCAGGGGTTCTCAACCTTTTTCACTTCGGGGCCCACTTCTTTCTCCAATCAATTTTTGAAGGCCCACCTGTCTTACATTTTCTCTAAAATGTTTGTATGAAATGCTCATTTAAACCTTTATATATTAAAAAATAAATAAATAAATGAATAATTATATATATATATATATATATATATATATATATATATATATATATATATATATATATATATATATATATAATACATTTGTTGTACCTTCTATTATTTTCTATTATCAGCATTTTATAAAAATATTCATTCATTCATTCATTTTCTTGTCGGCTTTGTCCCTTGCGGGGTCGCCACAGCGTAATGAACCGCCAACTTATCCAGCACGATTTTACGCAGCGGATGCCCTTCCAGCCGCAACCCATCTCTGGGAACTTCCACACACACATTCACACTCATACACTACGGACAATTTAGCTTACCCAATTCACCTGTACTGCATGTCTTTGGACAACTATGCGGATATATTAAATAATTCACACAAAAACACACAAAGAGATACTTTCAGTTTCACTTAATGCATAGTTTGTGAATGAACAGAAGGAAGTGTACTAGTTGCAGACGTGATCATGAGGCTGTTTTTGCGCCAAGTTTGAAGTAATGAATCAGAGAACAGGAGAAAGTGCATTACTTCCATCATTTTAATTCAGCATATTAATAATGAAATCCAAAAATTATAGTATAATATTGAGAGTTAATTTTGAGCTATCTCGTGGCCCACCTGCATGATCACTGAGGCCCACTAGTGGGCCGTGGCCCACCGGTTGAGAATCCCTGCTTTAGTTCATCCCAAAGGTGTTTATCGGGTTGAGATCAGGACTTTGTGTAGGCCAGTAAAGTTCCCGCACACCAAACTCACTCATGTTTTGGTTTGCTGAAGCATTAAGTCAATATTTACTCATCCTCCACTTGTTCCAAACTTGTATGAATTTTTGTTTCTTCTGCTGAAAACAAGGAAGATAAACTGTAGAATGTTGGCTTGACTTCCATATGACTTCCATAATATTGTTTGTTTTTGCTATGGATCTCAGTAGAAGCTTTTTTCCCAACATTGTTCAGAATTTCTTATTTTGTGTTTAATAGAGGAAAGAATGCCATAAACGTTTAAAACCACTTGGGTTTCCCTTTAAAAGTTATGTCACTGGAACTAAGGGGAAAACCCCTGAAAAATACTGTAGCCCCACACCGTAATCCCTCTCCACCAAAATTTACACCTTGCAAAATGCACTCCATCATTGGAGTGCCAGACAGACAATTATTTTATTTTCCTAAATAGTGATGTTGAATACAATCAGTCAGATACTTACAGTACATGTAAAATGTGAAAAGTTGACCAGTCAGACTGGAGTTAAGGGTAAAGTTATGTAGTTCTTGGTACATGAAATGGGTATATGTGCATTTGTACCTATTTTATTATAAATATTCTTTTATGACTAATGAGGAATAAGGATTTAAAGGATGTTGACCCACCTGACCAGATCACATTGTGCCAGACACCCCACAGAACTGCATTCAAATGCACTTACAGTACAACTAGAAATAAACATGAATAACCCACAGCGAGCACAGTACAATCCAAATACCTTCATATTGATAGTGTAGCTGTGTGGTCATTAGAGAAATAATGGCCCAGTGGTCTATGCGAAGGTCATTGATAGTGAGAACCTCAAAAGGCTTTAACGGTAATGCAGTGAAACTCAATCAATAGACATGTCGATTCAGTAAGTGGACCTTAATCACAGCAACCTGATTTATCATCTACTCTCTTATACAATAAGACAGGCTCCACTTTCAGGATAGGTACCATATTGTTTCAGCAAATGTGTTTGTGCTTCCATCGTTCACAGATGGATGTAAAAATCATGTCCGACCGATATGCGATTTATAGTTCCACATATTAAAGTACATTTGAGATTAGAGTTGGCAGAACACAATATTGCAACTAGGTTATATACTTGGCCTGAGACTTTTGGAGAAATAAATTTAGTTGTTTTTTTGTTTAGTTTTTTTCACTTCTAAGAATTAAAATGCATGGAGCATTTACAGGCCTCTTCTGCTTTCAACAGGCACTGTATCCTTAGGCAATGTCCAGTACTCGCTCATTAAAGTGACAATAGGCTGCATGCTTTGCATAAGAGTTTTTTTTCCATAATATACAGTACAGATTGCCTTCAACCAGGTACACAGATCATGTGAAAATCCAAAGTTCAACCTTGTTGTGGTAAGTTATATTAAGCTTGATGCGCATAGGGAGCATATTATTGCAATTTATTCAACAATTAATTTGGCAATTTAGTTGCTCTGTTTTATTTATAGGCTTTTTTTCATTTGGGAAAAAGCTTCTTTCACATTTCTCCCCAATTTCTATTCCACATGGATTCACTTAAATTGTTGCAATCCATTCATGCCTGTGGCCGCTTTTTTGCAAAGAATTATATTATGTTTTTTCATGCATGCTTCACAGCAGTTTCAAAGTGAAATATCCAGTAAGTGTTGTTAAAAAGAGTGTTCAGTTTATTTCAGAAGCAAATATACATAAATATGTTTTTTTGTTCATCTACAGTATATTTCAAATGAATGACGAGCTGATACTGCATGGGAGTAAGACACGCTAACAAGGGCTCTGAATACAATAACCTTTGGTATTAGTCATTAGTGAGTTCCCTGCTGAAATAAACAACAATATGCTGGTAAGGAAGGTTTGAGTCATGACTGCTAGTTTCATGCTGGTCATGTCAAACACTACAGAAAACACCAGAAATGTTTCTCATATACTTTTGAATAGGAAAAATGGTACAGTAAGTATTCGCTTGTTGAGTGTGACGTCACATGTAGCAGCTTTCGAGTCCAATCGCTCTGTTAAACTGTACTGGGATGCTCAACTAATGGTACTTATAAACATAAGTGCATAAGCTGTAATATATATATATATATATATATATATATATATATATATATATATATATATATATATATATATATATATATATATATATATATATATATATATATATATATCCATGCGTAATAATCGTAATAATATCAGGTGGCCATAAAGTATTATTATTTTTTTTTTTATAAATTGTTAAAATATTAATATCTTAAATGCAGCAAGTTCAGAGACTCTTGTGTACACCATGATTTTATTTTTTAAAAATCACTTTAATGTGAGATATGACTCAAAAGTGGTCATAAACAAATATTTTCTCAATTCAAATGAGTAGCAACTTGGACCTGGATGCAGTATTCCATACGTAACGACTTAACAATCAGATAGATGCTTCATTGTCATGAATTGGCAAATGAGCTGGAATACTTGCCACACAGATTACTTTTAAATGAACTACACTCAAAAACAAGTGTTTTATAAATTGTATTAATCTAATGCGAGGTATAGTCAGTCCTGTAGTAACTTTATGAATTCCCATCTCTGCCATTATACGTCATCTCTGCCATTATACGTCACAAGATGGCGCCGAGCATGGCTGCCGTGTTGCGAGCTCCCAGCAAACTTCGTTGCGTTTTGTATGTTTTTCTTGTATTTTTGTTGTTTTTCGTGCTGGATGTACACACTCTTATTGCCTACGACAAACACACACTTCGGGAAATTGGCTCCCTCGTCGCACACCGAAGACCGGACTTTGAGTTCCTCAACGACGCTCTGTTTACAAACACAACAACAGAGCCCTTTGTCTGGACCACACAACCGACACGGCGCTGTAAACGAAGCAGAAAAAGAGGGAAAAGAGCCGGCATTCTGGTCAGACTACGACGCCGTGGACTTCGACCTCCGCTCCCCACCATTCTGCTGGCTAACGTTCAGTCACTGGACAACAAACTTTGCGAGCTACGGGCGCGCATTTCCTTCCAACGGGAAACAAGAAACTGCTGCATTATCTGTCTTACAGAAACCTGGCTATCTGCGGAGGTACCAGACACAGCTGCTGAACTTTCGGGGTTCTCCGTGCACCGCGCGGATAGAACGAAGGAACTCACAGGGAAAAGCAAAGGAGGAGGTGTTTGTTTCTTTATTAACAACTTATGGTGTGATGAGAGAAACATACACTCAGTTAGATCATTTTGTTCTCCTGATCTGGAATACCTTATGCTTCGGTGTCGACCATACTGGCTACCAAGGGAATTCACATCGGTGATTATTACGGCTGTTTACATCCATCCTCAAGCCAACACAGAGCAGGCGCTCAGGGAACTGTATGGGAGCATAAACGAGCAGGAAACCGCACACCCGGAGGCAGCGTTTATTGTTACAGGGGACTTTAACAATGCCAATCTCAGGAAAATCGCTCCAAAATACTTTCAACATATCACCACAAACACGCGTGGGGATCATATTTTGGACCACTGCTACTCTCCGTTCCGGGATGCTTACAAATCCCTCCCCCGCCCACCATTTGGCAAATCAGATCACTCTTCTGTTCTGCTCTTGCCTGCTTACAAGCAGAAACTGAAACGGGAACCTCCCACCCTCAGGACGTTTCAGAGCTGGTCAGACCAATCGGATTCCATACTTCAAGACTGTTTTGATGACGTTGACTGGAAGATGTTCCGGGCAGCTTCTGATGACGACATCGAAGTGTACTCAGATACAGTTACGTGCTTCATCAGAAAGTGCATAGAAGACGTAGTCCCAACAAAAACTGTCCGTATCTACCCTAACCAAAAACCATGGATCAATCGCGAAGTTCGAACAGCCCTATCAGTGCGAACTTCCGCCTATAAATCCAGAAATGCTGAGGAACTAAAACAAGCAAACTACAACCTCAGGAAAACGATCAAAGCAGCAAAACGTCAATACAAAGACAAGGTAGAGGGTCAATTTAACACCAATAATGCAAGGAGCATGTGGCAGGGACTTAATTACATCACGGACTTTAAAAGTAATAAATCCGCCACTGTGAACATTGCTGCGTCTCTCCCGGACGAACTCAACTCGTTCTACGCCCGCTTTGAAGCCCAGAACAGCGCACATACACAGCGCGCTTGCTCTGAAGCCCAGGACAGCGCACATACACAGCGCGCCCGCTCTGAAGCCCAGGACAGCGCACACACACAGCGCGCTCCCGCGGCCGACACAGAAACCGCCAGCACACTCTCTGTTTCTGTAGCGGATGTAACGAGATCTTTCCGTCGCGTGAACATCCGAAAAAGCTACGGGCCCAGATGGCATCCCTGGACGTGTACTTAAAGCATGCGCACACCAGCTAGCGGGGGTTTTCACGGACATCTTTAACCTCTCGCTCTCTCGGTCTGTGGTTCCTACATGCTTTAAGACAGCTACTATTGTGCCAATACCGAAATCAGCTAAAACCACATGCTTGAATGACTGGCGTCCGGTTGCACTGACACCCATCTTCAGCAAGTGCTTTGAGAAGCTGATTAAAAACCACATCTGCTCTGTACTGCCCGCTAACACTGACCCTCTGCAATTTGCATACAGAAACAACCGCTCCACAGATGATACTATTGCTTTCACCTTGCACACTGCTCTGTCTCACCTGGAAAACAAAAACACATATGTGAGAATGCTGTTTGTGGACTACAGCTCAGCATTCAACACCATAGTGCCTGCCAAGCTGGTGGTGAAGCTCCAGGCTCTGGGCCTACACAGCTCTCTGTGCAACTGGATCCTGGACTTCCTGTCAAGCAGACGCCAGGTGGTCAGAATGAACAACATCACCTCATCCACACTGATCCTCAACACTGGGGCTCCACAGGGCTGTGTTCTCAGCCCACTCCTGTACTCCCTGTACACACATGACTGTACATCCGAACACGGCTCCAATGTCATCGTTAAATTTGCTGATGACACAACGGTGGTGGGCCCAATCACAGATAATGATGAGACGGCCTACAGAGAGGAGGTGCACACTCTGACGCAGTGGTGTCAGGAAAACCACCTCTCACTCAACATCAGCAAAACCAAGGAGCTGGTGGTGGATTTCAGGAGAGAGAAGAAAGAACACACTCCCATCACCATCAACGGGACACCAGTGGAGAGAGTCAGCACTTTCAAGTTTCTTGGAGTACACATCGCTGAGGATCTGACATGGACTGCCCACACAGACGCAGTGCTGAGGAAGGCACAACAACGTCTCTTCTTCCTCAGGCGTCTCAGGAGGTTTGGAATGAGCCCCCACATCCTCCGCTCGTTCTACACCTGCACTGTGGAGAGCATCCTCACTGGCTGCATCACCACCTGGTACGGAAGCAGCACCAGCAGCAATCGCAAAGGTCTACAAAGGATTGTGCGAACTGCTGGACGTATAGTAGGAGGTGAGCTTCCCTCCCTCCAGGACATCTACACCAGGAGGTGCATGAGGAAAGCCAAGAGAATCATCAGCGACTCCAGCCACCCAAGCCATAGACTTTTCTCTCTGCTACCCTCAGGCAGAAGGTTCCGCAGCATCCGGTCACGCACCAGCCGACTGAAGGAAAGTTTCTTCCCTCAGACTATCAGGCTGATAAACACTTAACACACCCCACACAAACTCTTCCATACCCCGCACTGCACACCATCAAGATGTAGCATGCACTGCACTTTAACAAATCCATACTTAAAACAATACTGCCTACGTATCGCTGTCAACATTGCCAATTTTACATTGTCTTGTTTTTTGTGAGTATGTTGTTGTATACTGCACTGTCTGTATCCTGCACTGTCTGTATTTTTGCACTGTCTGTATATTGCACTGTCTGTATTTGCACTGTCATTGTATTTACACTGTCTGTATTTTGCACTGTCTGGAGCCAGCACCTAAGCTTTTCACTCATCATAGCACACGTGCTGCTGATGATGTGACAATAAAAGTGATTTGATTTGATTTGATTTGATTTAAACAACCATATGATTGGCTACAAATTTGTAAGCAAAGTGGTCGCTGCCATTTTGTGAGATTTGCCTTAAAGAATAAGTTGGAAATGACTTTAGATGAAGTATTGCAGTGTTATAGAGAATGATATTGTGTAACAACTAAGTTGATTCTTATGGTAGTTGCATAGTTTGATTGACAGGATGACATATGATCAAACAGCCATAAAGGAGGTTGGTTGTTGTAATGTCGTTCTCTTCGGGTTTTTTTTTTTTTTTGATTCAAACATTTAGAAACAAAATTTAAGAGACAGTTGATGTTAAATTTCATTGATGGAGCAGTCATGTGTCAAAACCTACTTGTTTTGTTTTGTTGGGTTTTTTTTTCAACAGGATTTTACAAGCGCTGTTCCTACTACCTAGTCTTAGGGCGTACTCACACTATGCTATCCGTACCGTGCCCAGGCCCGTTTCCCGGATCGTTTGAGAAGTGTGAGTGCTCTGAATCGGGCTCAGGCACGGTTCACTTGGCCGGCCCTGGCCCGGTTGGAAGAGGTGGGCCTGAGCACGGTTTACTTGGCCTCAGGCGCGGTATGCTTGCAGTGTGAGTGCAAGCGTGCTTGAGCCCAAAACTGAAAGCGAGACGTGACTTTTAGGGACTGTTTGATATGGATTAATTAATCATTCGTACTGTTCAATGAATACAAACTGTCGTAGTTTATTAAAGACACAAACCCCTCACTGCACGTCAGCTGCACCTTCAGGAAACCTCCTAATTCCTGCAGCACGAGGACTTTATGATTGTTTATGAGCGTCAAAAGTGGCTGATCCGTCTGCAATATATTGGACTGCGTGTCATTGCATATCATACGACGAAAACCGATATAACTAGAGAAATCTCCACTGTGAGCGAGAGCGCTTCTCTTCCTAAACTGAACAGCACATCATCGATGACGCAAGCGTGCCCAGGCCCGAATGTAATGTGAGTGCGGGCCGTCAGGGGAGACGGGAGGGGGAACAAGCGTGCTTTGGCCCGGTTCATTGCAACTGTACATAGTGTGAGTACGCCCTTACACTCACCTTATCCAAGTATTGGAACCAATGCCAACCTTGCAGTTTTTCTACCCATTTTAAACTAATTTCATAAGTGTGTCCTGAATAGAAGGCAGTTACTCTAGTTTTAATCACTGGTGCACCTTATGAGGCCAGAGAAGTGAGGTTGACCTGCATAGCTCCTATTATCTAGCCTCCATAACACTTAAGTCATACTCTAAATCTCATTGCCATCTGAGTCACATTACAAATTCAACACTTCTAATTGTACTCAACTCATTCCTACTAGGATTCACACCAGTATCTCCTTCATGGGAGACAGACAGTAATGCTAAAGACAGCAGCCTGTAGTGCCAGTTGCCACTAGACCTTTTAGAGCCAAGGGAGTAAAGTTTAATTGAATAGTTCCGACTCCAAATAGTTGGTGTCATACAGCCTCCAATGTCATACATACAGCCTCAAATTGTATGTTTTTATTTAATTTTTGTGGGTTTTTTTTCTTCTTTTTAAAATCTTTTTGAAGACTTTTTTTTTCAATAAGCCTGGTTTGGGAAAACTCTGTTCATAAACACTGTGCTGCCTACTCTCTGAGACAAATTATGATATTTTCTGAAAAAATTAATACATTTTTTGTCTTTTTTCCTTTTAGAAATCATCTCTTCAGACTACATTTAGAAGATCTTTCATTGATCCAGGTGGGTGAAAAGTCCATATCTTACTCGTTCTGTCTTTTTTTCTGGAATTGCTCAGACACCCAGGATGAGACCAACAGGTGTTGCTGCCGCCATGTGTGAATGCCAATTACATTGGCTTCATAAGCTCAGAGAGAAAGACTCTGCCAATTTAAAAGTTGTCAGTTCGGCACAACGCAGGCGTGACTGGCATTTGTGCCCCATGGGCTGGTGATGTCTGTTATAGCCATATGTAATATTTCCCTAGGCTCCATATTGGATTTGTGTGGTTTGAAACCTGTTAACAGCTTTTATTTAGGTGGCCAGATGTCTGTTTGTGCTAAATTTAATTATATGATTCTGGCAAACAGTCAAGTTCTTGGAATCTCAAATACTGGCATTGAATTGGGAATTGGGAATGATGTTTGCTAATAAATATGATGAGGGTGATTAGGATTAGGGAGTCTTAAGGGCTGACTAGACACTGACTGCAATTAATCACTAGAAATTGTTGAGTCTCTGTGCTTTATAAAGTGGTTAGTCAAGACCTCAGGAAAATGATAAAAACATGTATTATTTATTTACAAAATCAATGAAGCTGATGATCATAATTATTGTTTATATTAATATATTTTACAATATATATATTTTAATTATATTGTAATTTAGTAGGGCAACCCAGTGGCGCAGTAGGTAGTGCTGTTGCCTCACAGCAAGAACGTCGCTGGGTCGCAGGTTCGAACCTCGGCTGGGCTGGGTCAGTTGGCGTTTCTGTGTGGAGTTTGCATGTTCTCCCTGGGTTCGCGTGGGTTTCCTCCGGGTGCTCCGGTTTCCCCCACAGTCCAAAGACATGCAGTACAGGTGAATTGGGTAAGCTAAATTGTCCATAGTGTATGAGTGTGAATGTGTGTGTGGAAGTTCCCAGAGATGGGTTGCGGCTGGAAGGGCATCCGCTGCGTAAAATCGTGCTGGATAAGTTGGCGGTTCATTCCGCTGTGGCGACCCCGCAAGGGACAAAGCCGACAAGAAAATGAATGAATGAATGAATGTAATTTAGTAATATGTATAATGATAATTCTGTCAACTCAATTAAAGTTTTATTAACACTTCTGTGATGAACAGTTTACAGGATTTGTAGATGAGTGTGTATGTATGGATGGATGGATGGATGGATGAATGGATAGAAAATGGAACTAGATGAATGGATAGATGTATGAATAAATGAACTGACTGTTGGATGCATGTACAGATAAAGAGAAGGACAGGAAGACAGACAGATGCCTGAATGGATGAAAGTATGGATTTGGCTGATTGATTGATTGTTTGATTGATGGATTGTTATATTATTTATTAAATTATATTAGATCTTTACAGCTTTGGGTTAGGCCGCTCCAAAAAATGTGAATGAATATTTAATATATTGCAATTGGTTATGTTTGATGACAAGAAAAAAAAAGAAAAAAAAGCACTTTTAACAGACAAAACACAAACCTTTTAAAAGAGAGATACTTTATGACTATAATAAGCAATAAGTAGGGCCAGACGGAATCTGCCGACGTTTTTTGCTATTTCTGCGGAGAATTTTGGTAGAAATCTGCGGATTTCTGCAGAATTATTTTGGGAGTATCATAACTAAAACTTTAATATGTTAAATAAAAAATAATATCTTTTTAACTTATTTAAAATGCAAATCCAATTAGATTAACTGTAAATAGTTAACTTTAAGTAAATAAACAGAATTAATGATGGGCTAAAAATCTGTGAAAATCTGCGCAAAATCTGCAGATTTTCACAGATTCCCTGTGGGCCTAGCAATAAGCTACTGATTAATATGTGATTACAACACAATTTGATAATCATTTTTGAAAATGGTATAGTCTAAATGCATAATATTTACTTAAACCTGTATATAACCAACATAACTACAAACAATGCATTTCCTAAATCTTGGATCATGTGTCTTGAACACATTTTAAAAACAAATGACTTTTGGATACTTTGTCATTTTAAATCACTGTCAAAGTGAACACTGCTTTGGACCAGAGCCTGTCCAGATGTTCTTCTTTTATAAAGGTCTGGACATCAAATCCTATTAATGAACTCAGCCTATAAGCCAAATAGAAGTGAAAGGAGACCCCCATATCTCCCAAATTAGACTTTATTCCCTTAACAAGTTTCAGATATAATTATCCAAGCATAACTGCTGTGTGCTAAGATAAGTTACTCTCTCTCACACACTCTCTGTCTTCCTCTCAGTCTGTCTCTATCTCATAACATGGAACATCTTATAACTCTATAAATAGCCATTCAATTTGTGACATGTTTGGAAATGTATGTGAAGCCTTTCCCAGTGTGAAGAGGTTGACTCTTTTAAGCCCCCCAAAAGAGGCAAACACTGGCTGTTAAACAAATTAAACATCATGGGGGCTTCTCTAAAAGTCTGACCTCCTGGGGAAAGAGCAAACAGACCAGGCCTGACTTTTTTGTTCTGACCTCCTCACGGGGAACCAGCATCACAAAGATGAGCCCTGCCATTCCTCTCCAGCCAATCCTTTTCTCCGTAATAGGATTCCTTCACTTTCCTCACAGCGCCGTGTCTTGTGTGTACTTTTTCTGTTTGGTCTTTTTATGCCCTTTGTCACTTTGCTGAAGGTTTCTCTCAAAGGAAAAATGCTCTGATGAGATGTTTTGACCAGAGGTTCCCAATTTAGCTTGACCCAAGGCCCAATTCCATTGTGGTGGATGAGCGCTTGTAGGTTGTAACTAGGGTAAAAAAAAAAAGTTGCGCTCCTGTCTAAATGTTTTCTTTTCAGATTTTTTTTTTTTTTTGAATATGTGTTTTTTTCTTCTTCTGAAACTCATACTACAACCTTCAGCAAAACAGATGACATCACACGCGAAGGGGTAATATGAATGATGCTGGCAAAATGGTGCGATGAGCGAGACGTCCTGAGACCTGAGAAGGAAATGACCTAGAAAGTGCTGCTTTTATCCTTCATTGATCTCACAGAATAGAGCTTTCTGTTGCAATGATGCATCAGCAAAGGGAAAAATAAACCCGCTGAGTGACCCAGAGTGTCTGCAACACCTCCTCTAGTGTTTAAGAGCACAGGTCTGTGATGCATTAAAAGCCTTTTAATGGCAGGATAAATGTGGCAGCACTGGAGTAGATGTATATGCTGATATTATATAATCATTATATGAACATGGGCCAGGCACATTATATTTCATGGGTCATTGTACCAAATGGGTGCCATTAGTTTCCCTTACTGTAAATGCAAGTTTGTAAAAATAACTTCAATACCTGATACAAACTTATACTAGTGTGTTTGTTATGATGTACATAGCAAAAGCAGATGTTTTGCTCTTTTTACTTTAAATTATTTGCAGCTGATTTAAATATGTTATACTATTTAATTGATCTATTCATTATATTTGTATGACCACTTTAAAACTGTACTGAAGATTATAATGTATATTAACCACCTCTTAACACATTTTACCCATTTATTGCACAATTGAAAAGGTAAAACATCTGGAATTCAAAGGTGGAGTTGCCGTTAAATCTCGAGGATACACTATATTCTATTATTTTACTGGAATGCTGTCAATTATTTCTCTCAGTACAGTCATCACATCTGTAGACACTATTCAGATGTTTTATTTCAAGAAATTTGTCAGGCTCATACAAATCTTTTGTGTAGTTTAGTCTTGTGTTTCCATCTTATAGAGTGGAGGAACTATGACGTCACCTTGTAGGCCAATCAGCTGCTAGCATAAAACTGGTTCCCTCTATAAAATCCCCATAGTATTTTCCCATAGGCTTTTCGAAGATTGCAAATAATAAGCTCTGTGTTCAAACACAGTTCATTACACTTACGCGTTTTGTCCAACCGGATAATCCTCACACGAAACTTACAATTTTTAGCACTTTTGGATCTTAAATGCAAACGCAAGAATGGAAAAGCTAACATTAGGCTATAAATGGACTACAGCGCCTGGGGCGCTCGCCTGTGACATCAGCACCACCCTGCTACAGACAACTCTTCAAGCATATTTTTTAGAAATATGATCCATGACAAAAACTGAATCTCTCGATTTATCATATTATAATCCACGCTACATATTATAAACACATAAATACACAAAAACACATAGACCTACATGCCTTTTGGATAGTTTTTTTTACGTGGGAAATGCATTTTGTTTTGCTTTACGGTTGTTGAAAAGTTTTAAAACTGTATGTACAAATGTGCCTACATAGTATTATCATAAAACACGTTTAAATAAGTGTATCACCCGCATACATACAGCCCGCTTACCTAGTCTATCAAATGCCTACAAGTTCCATCATGGACACAGAACAACATTCAATATTCTTTTTTTTTGTCAAGAATTACAGTGAAAAGCAGCCCATACAGTCACATATGCTATAAATTTTAAGGAGGAGTGTAAATATTGCAGTTATGACAGAGTTAAATGTGTTCAGATGAAGAAAAAACTGACGAAAAATCCTTTGATCAAATGACATGGCTTAGTCCCTTTATTAATCCGGGGTCGCCACATTGGAATGAACTGCCAACTTATCCAGCACGTTTTTACGCAGCGGATGCACTTCCAGCTGCAACCCATCTCTGGGAAACATCCACACACACTCATTCACACTCATACCCTATGGACAATTTTAGCCTACCCAATTCACCTGTACCACATGTCTTTGGACTGTGGGGACTGCAGGGAGAACATGCAAACTCCACACAGAAACGCCAACTGACCCAGCCGAGGCTCGAACCAGCGACCTTCTTGCTGTGAGGCGACAGCACTACCTACTGCGCCACTGCGTCACCAAATGACAGTTAAAATGACAGTTAATATGTATGTATTTTTACACATTTATTCATACGTTTGCATTACTGAGAGCAGGAAAGAGACAGGCTGCACTGGTAAGCAGTATCTTCATAATATCGTTTAATTAAAATAAATGATCAAACAATTTATCTGTCTTTACAAGTGAAGGCATTATCTACACAATATGAATTCCCGTTTACAAACAATACAATACTATTGATGAAAATACTTAAATAACAGACAGATCCAGATGCCCAACGCAAGCGAGCTGCGTTCCAGACCAGTTCAGCTCGATGACTTATAATGTCTCCGACACTGCCTGTAGTCCCGTTTAGCAACTTGTTAGCAACTGTCTTTTTAAAGAAGCGTAACCGATTTAAAAAATCAAGAGTGTGCTGTAACTAATGTGTTTTATGTCGTAGAATAAAACGTGAAAGTATCTTGAGTTTTTGTTGGCCACGAACCTCATTTAAGCAATTTAACTGAAATCCGATTTAACAAAACCCATTGATTTTGGGACAAGGAAACCGGAACTGCTAAAATGCTAACTCGCTTTCGGGTTTTTGCATACAAATTGACGTCATAGTTCCTCCACTCTATTAATGTTTCTATAAAGTAGCAAGTTTTCTCTTAGAGTGTTGTTTAGTGGCAGTTCAGCGACGAATATTTATACATTTTAAAAAGCATTATGTCTGTAGGGAGTCCCCATAAGACATGAAAATTAAATGTGCGCATGTTTCCTTATTTGAATTTGTGTATATTTATTACCATTTATTACGTTACCATCATATTGCTGAATCCTATTTATTTGCTCATTCATTCAGTTCTTTCAATAGGCCCCTTTATATAAATAATAAATAAAATTATTTAGCAACTTGATGCAGACCTGCCTAGAATTAAGCATTCATAAGCTTATAGATATTAAATATATAATTTATATTATAACTATATATATACAGTTGAAGTCAAAATTATTAGCCCCCCTTAGATTTTTTTTTTTTTTTCGTTTAAAATTTTTTCCAAATGATGTTTAACAGAGCAAGGAAATTTTTGCTGTATGGCTGATAATATTTTTTCTTCTGGAGAAAGTCTTATTTGTTTTATTTCGGCTAGAATAAAAGCAGTTTTTAATTTTTTAAAAACCATTATAAGGTTGTAAGAAATCAATCTACGTTATAAGATCGATTAGGAATTATTAGCTCATAACAATGACTCGGATCTTGAAGAGCAAGCAAACCGGCTTGAAGCAAAAGGCGCAGATTCAGGGCGGCAAGGGCGTTTTAAGGGACACGTATTGATCCATCCCTCTAACACTGTCACCCAATGACCGACTGCCATGATGGGCGGGGCCACGCCCCGTACCAGCGTGGCCGCGGTCAATTATCAACAGACTTCAAGAGATTGAACGAAGTAAAATCTCTGGTAAGATTGTAACTCTCTGACATCAAATGTTACAAGACGAATACAGTTCGTATTACTAAATTTTCATTTTCACCAATGTATTGCAAATAAAGAAATTTTGGTTCAACACCAAACACGAAGCATTTCAGACACATACAGATCATTCTAACCTGTTATAAGGGTAATACCACATTATTAACCTGGTTGGTTGGAATAAACACAGCACATCAGTCCCTATAAATGTCATTCAAAATATCAAATTTTGCCATGGCTATAACATTTTAAGAGAATTTTCTCATTCATTTCTTTGTCTCTGAAATCTCTGTCCATCTAGCTGCAAGTAGATTGTCTCGGCGGCGAACACATGGCCACCAGATCACATGATCGGTCATCCAAAAGTCTCGGGATGGGGAGGTAGTGAAAGCTCCCTTGTCTAGATGGTTAATTATTAACCAAAATTGCGGCCGCATTTTGTCCATCTTGGCCAGAGTATTGGGGGAAAAGAGTCGAATGAATTGGCCCCCCTGTTATCCTGCTGGTACAAGCCCTGGAGCGAATGAAGCAATTTGTGCTCAAAATTCCAAGCCTGATTCGAACTGGTCTTAATTCAGTGAGTTCCTACAAGGTCACTTTAAGCTGTGTCTTAAAAATATCTAGTAAAATATTACTTACTGTCATCATGACAAAGACAAAATAAATCAGTTATTGGAAATCAGTTACTAAAACTATTACTTCTAAAACTATCAGTTACTATTAACTATTATCTAATAATTCAGAGGGGCTTATAATTCTGACTTCAACAGTATATATATATATATATAGGCCGCCCAGGTATATTTACAGCTAAGTATATTTGGTGGTAATACTATTATTATCATCCTTTTACAATTTTTTTTGTATCTGTCCAGGAAACCCAAACATTCGCTCTCAATTAACCAGTAAAATTCTTCTCTCGCACTGCACGTTTCCTACTGCTGGTTCTGTGTGCGTGAGAACTGTTAACACTCCCACAGACAGTCACATGCTCTGCAGACCCACAGAGATGCACCAAAATGTGTCCAACTGTAGCTTCTGAATCTCCTAAAATGTTCGGGATTCGGGTTTACTTTCGCTTTCTAAAGTTGCCGTTATTTGTATGCGCTTTTGCATTACCGTTTTGCGTGCACAGCTGCAAGAGAAACGTTACATGATTAATCATTTAATAAACGACTCAGATAAACTTTACTATATACTCAGAGGGAACAAAATATACTGGCTGCAAAATATTTGTACACCATTAGAAATGGCTAATCAACTAATTTGCCTTATTTAAATAATCTACACTTTTTATTCTAGTAATTATTATAGTTTTAAGCTATGTTGTCTATCTGTATTCCTTTTTTCTAATATTTATTTTTCATTTGCTCAATATTTTATTAATTTAATGATGTTAACATATTAAAATGATGTTAACATAGAGAGAGAGAGAGAGAGAGAGAGAGAGAGAGAGAGAGAGAGAGAGAGAGAGAGAGAGAGAGAGAGAGAGAGAGAGAGCACCTTTACCTGTCAGTGCGTGCACATGGCTCCTAAATAGCATAAAAGTAAGAGAAATAGTGGATTTCTTTTATTTCAGCAGTCTTTTTTAATAACTTTTACCCACTGAAGAGAAAAGTTGTATAACAGTGTCATAATAAATAAAAAACATAGTTAAAAAACACATTATTTTTTGTTTGTCGCACGTAGTTGACCATTTATGTGCTGTGGGTTAAGGTGTGTTTCAATCCGGCTACCACTGCAAGTATATGTCAAACCTGTGGGAAGCACTGTTATACATTATTTATACATTAATAATAACTCTCAATATAAATATGACATAAATCAACTACAGTAAATCAACTTTTACTTTCAGCTCCTTTATATATATTTTCCTGAGCCGTTTTTAATTTTTTTTTTTAAGAATAAAGGTTATCGTATATTGATCCAAAATGAAGGTTGGCATCATAACTTACCATGACTTCAGTTTCTGCAGGTCCCATCGCAATAATGAGAAGCAGATTCAGATCAGCAGAGTTTGTTGAAAGAGACGTCTCTGGAAGGTGAGGCAGGGCAGATATACTTTAATGAGAAGTGAAAGTCTCAGACTAGTTTAATTTTCTTCGAAATCCTCATAACTGAAAGAGAAAGAGGTCAAAAAGTGATAGGCATGACCAAATGAAGCAATGGTGGAAACTGTCGAAGTGCTTTGACAGAATCCATTCTCGTATGTTGAGAGAATAAGTTTGCAGACTCACTGACAGGTCCTTGTGATGTCCCATGATGCCTTTTCTCTATGTGTGTGTAGCTGTTCTGTCAAGCTGTCGTTCATAAGAGAGATAAGGGATGCAGCGTTTCAAATGTGATTTCACAATGTAAACTTGCTTGTTGATAGACTCACTCCACATAAACTAGTTATATTTTGCCTCATGCTCAATGTGAGCTGCAAGACCTATAGACAAATTATTATGATAAATTGTTTGCTTAAAAAAAGGTTAACTATATGTTCTACTAATTCATTATTTTAATGAGTTTCAATCAAGCATAATTGTACAAGTATACAGAAACCATGCATAATATACAATAAAACAGAATCCCTTTTTGTGAATATGTGAAGATGAAATTTAACTTTATATATTTATTTATTTAATTTCCTATACTTACATTCGTATCATATATTCATATTTGTTACACACACTTGAAAATGTAAGTTTTATAATAATATATAACAATAATAATAATAATAATAATAATAATAATAATTATGCATTTTATTTGTACCAAACTTTTCTTAAATCCAAAGCGCTGCATGCCTTTTTTTTTGTTTGTTATTTATTTAAATCATACATAATAAATCGTTAGATTTTTTTTAATGATTGGCTATCGTACAAACCACTTTTGTTCAATGATCTAATTAACCTAGCTGCATAGTCAACCTAGTTAATCGAGATTTTTAATTCAGATAGATAGATAGACAGATGGCTCCAGGACCAGCGTAAATCTTGAAAATGGAGACAAATCAATAAAAATGTCTTATATAGTATCAATATAATTGTGCACAATACAGCTGCTGTCTCATTGGTCAGATGACAGCAGAGCTTGAAGAAGTGCAGCTCTATTGTTCAGTCTTCACGCTCTCCATCTACCCAGAGTCCACCTTGCTCAGCCGATTTTTCCTCTGTCAGGTCTGCCCTCCCTTGAGCTTTTTGCATATTGTACAGTAGCAGCACTCCTAGCGCCGCTGATTAATTGCCTGAATAAATGCATTGTAGTCACTTCATTGTATTTCAAGCTTGACAAATGAAAGCAGCGTCTGTTTCCCCAGTACGCCTCTATTCAGGAGGTTTGCGAGAGTAAATTTAAATCAGTTGTTAATATGCAACAGAGAAATTGCCGTCTTTATTCCCGATGCATATGTATAAGTTTAAGAAAGCGTCACTACATCATTTAATTCTAAGTGATCTGGATGAGGAGGTGGTAAATGTTAAGTGGTGCATTTCCTGAAAGTGTTGTCAGCCAACTATGGTTGCAATTTTTATCATTATTGCTTGAGATTTTGGCACTTACACAGGATTTTGCTGCTGTTTCTAGGTGAAATGAACACCAATAAATTGTGTTATTCTCATAAATGTTTATAGGTGGAGATTATTGACAAGTATGTGTTTATTATCATTCATTTCTTTTTATAATACTATACACTCACTGGCCACTTTATTAGGTACACCTTACTAGTACCGGGTTGGAACCACTTTTGCCCTTAGAACTGCCTTAATCCGTCGTGGCATAAATTCAACAAAGTACTTGAAATATTCCTCAGAGATTTTGGTCCATTTTGATATGATAGCTTCACGCAGTTGCTGCAGATTTGTCGGCTGCACATTCATAATGTAAATCTCCCATTCCACCACATCCCAAAGGTGCTCTATTGGATTGAGACAATTGTGACTGTGGAGGCCATTTGAGTACAGTGAACTCATTTTCATGTTCAAGAAACCAGTCTGAGATGATTCGTGCTTTATGACATGGTGTGTTATCCTGCTGCAAGTAGCCATCAGAAGATGGGTACACTGTGGTCATAAAGGGATGGACATGATCAGCAACAATACTCAGGTAGGCTTTGGTGTTGACACAATGCTCAATTGGTACTAATGGGCCCAAAGTGTGCCAAGAATATATCCACCACACCATTACACCACGACCAGCCTGAACCGTTAATACAAGGCAGGATGAATCCATACTTTCATGTTGTTGACGCCAAATTCTGACCCGACCATCCGAATGTCGCAGCAGAAATCGAGACTCATCAGACCAGTCAACATTTTTCCAGTCTTCTAGTGTCAAATTTTGGTGAGCCCATTCTCCTCAAGGTTCGACGTGTTGTGTCTTCTGCATATCTCAGTTGTAACAAGTGGTTATTTGAGTTACTGTTGCATTTTTATCAGCTCGAACCAGTCTGGCCATTCTCCTCCGACCTCTGGCATCAAGGCATTCTCACCCACAGAACTGTTGCTCACTGGATATTTTCTCTTTTTCGGATCATTCTCTGTTAACCCTAGAGATGGTTGTGCATGAAAATCCCAGTAGATCAGCAGTTTCTGAAATACTCAGACCAGCCTGTCTGGCACCAACTACCATGCCACATTCAAAGTCACTTAAATCATCTTTCTTCCCCATTCTGATGCTCAGTTTGAACTGCAGCAGATCGTCTTGACCATGTCTGCATGTCTGAATGCATTGAGTTGCTGCCATGTGATTGGCTGATTAGAAATTTGAGTTAACGAGCAGTTGGACAGATGTATCTAATAAAGTGGCCGGTGAGTGTATAAAAACTTCAACACCCTTGTGCAAGATTAGTAAACAAATAGAACACTGTGACTGTATGTATCTTCGTTATCAACATACACTCAAAAAACGACTTTTGCTGCTTGTTTAAACTACTTATTTAAAATGAGTTGAAAAAGCACAAAACAAGTTTTTGGGGGGACAACTTAATTGTTTTAAGTTCAATCCACTTAAATAAAAACAAATTAGTTAACTTAATTGATTTGTGTTTGGAGAACATGAAGGAATTGTCCATGAAGGAATAGTATTTACACAGTGTAGATAAACGATTTGGTATTTCCCAGATTTTGCTTTCAAAGGATTCAATTTTTAAACCGCATTCAGAATTGCATACAGATGGAACTACAGCTCATGACTTGGGATGTGTTTTCTACAAGTATGGTCCCAGATTTTCAAACATAGTCCCCCTTTTTGCACTCAAAAAAAAAAATATTTTGTTTTGCTGGTTCAAACTACTTATTTAAAATAAGCTGATTCAACACAATTCTTGAGATTTCAATGGGACAACTTATTTTTTTATGTTCAATACACATACATTTGTTAAAAGTGTTAAGTTAATTTAATGGATTTGTGTTGGGACAACATGAATAAATTGTGTGAAACCCTGCATTTTTTACACTATGTCATGTTCAAAACTCATAGCTATAATGTACAATTGTAAACAATATGAACATTTGAAAACAACTTTGCAGACCTGTGTGAATGGAACCACAGATGTCAACCTGGGATGCATTTCCCAAAATGTCTATTTTGTCATTACCAACATAATTAAAATGTCATTTGACTGCAGGTCAAAGAAACATTTCCTAGCAGTATTGCAGATGTATGTAGATTGATCTGAGTTGTCTTTTTCAAAAGTACCGTTAGGTGACTGTAGTTGCAAATTCCATCATTTCCAACATAGTAAACAATTTGATGTTTGACAAAATCATTTTTCCACTGTTCACAAGCAGCAAAGTTATGCAGAAGGAACTAGTGTGCTTTTCCCAAAACTAATGTTAGTCAACTATGATAGTAAGTAGCATTGTTGCAAACATTGTCCAGCAATTTGGAGTTTCCCCAAACCATAGTTCCAAAAAAAGAAGAAAAAAACAATATTTGTTGACAAACAGCATTGCAAACTTGTGTGATTTTGAACTACGGCTCTCGACCTGTGCATTTATTTTATGTAAGTTCTGTCAATACCAACTGTAAGTATTAGTTCACCAAAAATGAAAATTGTGTTAATAATTGCTTATTACTTGTTAATTATTTTTATTGTTCCAATCCCTGTCTAGCCCCACAACACTTGACGTAAGGGCTATTTTAAACTTATACATAACTAACGTACTATTGCAGTAATCTAACTATACATATTTAACAATACGCAATCAATCAAGGCCTTTATTTGTCACATATACCTCCATGTATTCACATACACTGACATATAGTGAAATTGGACACATAGCCTAAGACAGTCCTTGTAAGACATAGTTAAGTAAAGTGTCTGGTGCATATTGAGAGAAAAGGGTTTCTGCAGGTGATTTGTCAAGCCCACTCACCTGTGTGGAAAAAGATTCCAGTGTTTTTCAAAATATATGGAGTGATGCACATGTCCAAACTCTTCAGCTTGACCCTGTACTGATTGAGTTCCCACCCCCAACTGCCAGCTTGGTAGTGCATACTAGTTCTGGTCAGCACATGGTAGACCTGTATTTTCTGTATGTAAGATTGCACTGGTGTTTTTGTTGTTTGTGTTTTTTTTATTTCCTCAAAATACTTTTCAGTGTATTTGCTTACTGTTACATGTTTTTATTGTCCTTTATTTTGTATCTTTTTGTAATGTGTTTTACAATGTTAAAAAAAAACATTAATAATGGAGTGAAATAATTCTGTTTTCAGATTGAGATTTAATTTCGAGTAATTTTTTAGCTTCCTAATTTAGCAGTTCTCAGATATTTAGACTAGAAACTAAATCTTTTATTTAATTTAATCTAATAAAAATTATTTAGAATAATATTTTAATTTCCTGATTTAGGAATTTTTAGATATTTAGACTTGAAACTTAATTTTCTATATTTTTGTTGTAGTGAATTAATAGCATTTCCCAATCTAGAGCCAAACCAGTGAGGTAAAAAGGGTGTATTTCATTTTGAAAACTGTATTATTTTACTTTCTTATAAGTAATAAAAAATATATATGTTTCAGACTGGAAACAATATTCATTTACTGTACTTAAAACAAGCAAGATAATTGACCAGTGGGGTAAGTAAATTAATATAGTTTTCGGTTTGAAATATGAAAAAAACTTTGAATTTAAAATACTTAAAATAAAGTGAAATAATTCTGTTATCAAATTATTAGCCCCCCTTTGATTTATTTTTTATTTTTTAAATAATTTTTTAAAAGAAAAAAAATTGTTTTATTTCAGCTTTTACATTTTTTAAAAACCATTTTAAGGTCAAAATTATTAGCTCCTTTAAGCTATATTTTTTTTCGATAATCTACAGAACAAACCATCGTTATACAATAAGTTGTCTAATTACCCTAATCTGCCTATTTAACCTAATTAACTTAGTTAAGCCTTTAAATGTCACTTTAAGCTGTATAGAAGTGTCTCGAAAAAGATCTAGTCAAATATTATTTACTGTCATCAAGGCAAAGATAAAATAAATCAGTTATTAGAAATGAGTTATTAAAACTATTATGTTTAGAAATGGGTTGAAAAAATCTTCTCTTTGCTAGGCTAATAATTCTGACTTCAACCGTGTGTGTGTGTGTGTGTGTATATATATATAAGTCAAAGTCCAGAAAAGGAACCCAAGAAATCAGAACGTTCCATGTGACTTCAGTGGTTTCAACTGTACAAGTCTCTAACAACACTTTTGTGTGGCAAGAAAATAAAACAAACAAATTGTAACCAGAGCTCTTTTTTACAATAAAAATAGCATAATCTGAACGGGGTTTTAATTTGTGTTCAGAAGATGAAAAGGTCTTGGTTTGGTCACATGACGGTCAGTTATTAATGACAGAAATTTCATCTTTGGATGAATTATCCCTTAAAGCAGTCATGTCACTTGTAATAAAAGTTACATGATTGTACAAAGTGACGCAGCTCAGTATATTATTGTTCCCTTCTGGTAGCCTCAAAGGAAATGACCACAGATGCCAAAAGGCTTCTTTCTAAATGGCTTGTTGACCGATGGCCTCGGGTTAGCGCTGTATGCCCTCTGCTAACCTGCTGTGTCACTTCAACACACATGCACTCATAACACTGTGCCGCTCACTTACTCTCTATTTAACTCAGCTGTAAAGCTCCTCAACCCATGGCAGCTCTACCAGCCCGCTACCTGCCATTTACATTCACTCCCGCAGCAAATATGGTAATCATTGTGATTTAAACTGGCGTTTAGCAGTTGGCTCTAAGGGGATATGCCCACGAGCACAATTCAACTAGCCGCTGTACTTACACACATGCACCAGGGCGCCTGCTTCAGCAGAAATACAGCCATTACTGTGATCTATGATGCTATCGTGTCAGCTGGTTGCGGGGTTGATGTTGTTCAGCCGTGACACTGGATCTTTTGTTCTTTTTATCTTGTTTATGTTTTATTCGATGGAGCGGAATGTTGAGTGACGTTGTGAGGTCATAAATATTAATTAGCACATACCGATGTTATGAAGATTATTCATCAAGGGTTTAAATCATGATATTTTATCAATGTTCACAAAATACATCCTCAGTTTGATGCTTTTCAGAAATGGATGCCTTGTGTTTTATGGCAGATGCGATTGGGCTGTATGGCATTGCTGAATGCTGTGCTTGCATTGATATGCAATGTGCAATATTAAATTGGTTTTGGTCACTCAGCAATTGTATTTATACCTTTTAAATATTATATAGAGATGGCGCAGTGGGTAGCGATGCCACGTTACACTAAAAGGTCGCTGGTTCGAGTTGTGTAAGCTAAATTGTTTGTAGTGTGTTTGTGAATGAGAGTGTATGAGTGTTACCCAGTGATGTGTTGCGGCTAGAAGGGCATCTGCTGCGTAAAACATGCTGGATAAATAGGTGGTTCATTCCACTGTGGCGGCCCCTGATTAAAGACACCCTGGAGTACTTTTTTTGAAATTTTAACATATTTGTGTGTGTTGAGCATCATTTAAGACAACTTTAGCACCTGTCAGCTTTAATTGTGGGGAAAACTGAAAAATTTTGAGCTTTTGTCAGTTAATTTAATCTTTAAAAAATTTTTTAGGGTGGGATCAAAATCTGTGACGTAACGTGAATCTGCTAGTGGAGTGATGACCCGTCGGTTTCTCATTATTATTCATAGCGGAGTTTTCGTATCCTATGAGGAGACCCTGCTTCTTAATTTTTCTTGAGAGCACGTGCTTTTGAAGGCAAGGCAGATCTGCCAAGCTGTGAGACCCAATGACTGGATGAGACCGCATCCGCGCATGAGTGTTTAGCCGTTGGTCCACAGGGTTTGTTGCATGTTTTTCCCCGCGATGCTGTCAGGGCCTATACAGCAAAGCTGTTGGTTTGCAGCAAGCATTTTTGTCGGGAGAGCTGTACAAGAATTGGAGAATGGCGGACTTTGTCTTTTATCAGTTGAGTTCGTTACCATTCAGACACATCGCCTATATATGTGCTGCTGTGTTTGCATATGTTCAAAATCCTCCAGATTACCGGCAGGGTTAATGGTTGGAATAAACAGGGCAAGAGACATGCTGCACTGCTATCCACTGTGTCTGCATTCAGACCCGGGGATTCAGGAGGAAAGAAGTCCTCCTTACTTATAGTGTTTATATAAACACGATTATTTTTATAATGATATAACAAATTGTGGTTATGTGTATATGAAATTACGAATAACAAATATAGCAGGGCATTAAATTACTTATTGTTTATTTCTTTGCATTTTAACTTTGTAAACGATAAAATCATGGGTCTCCTCACTGTTTGTGTCTCATTTTATAAGCCAACTGACAACAGTTGTTCTCTCCCCTCTTTTTCCCCTGCTCTGCTGGCCACGCCCCCTCCTCCCTTTGCTCACAGCACTCCATGCCCATCACGAAGCATTTTTTGAAAAAAATCTGAGGTAGACTTGAACCAAAAGAGGGGAGTTTCATGATCCTTTAATAAAGGGACTAAGCCGAAAACAAAATGAATGAATGAATTAAATATTATATATTTCTGGAATGTCATTTAAAAAATTAAGATGGAGTTAAAGAAAAACAAACTGAGGAACATTTTCTCAAACATCAAGTTACTAAATGAATTTAACAACATAGGCTCATTCTGAAAACGTCCTCCTATATACATTTTTGGAGATTGCGAATTATGTAGCAAGAAGTATGTATGGCTGCATTTCGTCTTTAAAATGAACGCTACGGGGTGGTATGATGCCGTTCCTTTTCACGCTTACCAACTTACCGCTTACCTCCGTATGGACGGCTTTCCTGCTATAACCAGTTTGTCCAATAGCTCACCATGTACGTCGGCAGACTTGAGATGCAGAGAGGAGTTGATCACAATGACAGGGTTCATGTCTGGCGAAGAACGGTTACAGAAAGCGGGTAAGACAAAAACAGAAGCTAAAAAATAAAATAAACAAGTAAATAACAGGGTGAGAATGTGGTAAAATCTGAAACGTGGTAAAAATCAAGCTGCCTTGAGGGCTTTTTTTTCTCGATTGTTTTTTAAAACTGTTGGTTGGGTTTAGGGAAGGTGGTGGGTAGGGGGATTGGTGCAGTCAGTCAGTCGGTCAGTCAGTCGACAGCAGCCTCTGGTGGATTTACACAAGTACAGCGGGTGCGAATAGCACTCACTAGACAAATTTGAGATCTCAAAAAGCACACACAGCAACCTCTGGTGCAAAAAATGTAGCTCCTGGGACATATTTGGCGCTCTCCAGAAATATATATAGGGGTAGGTTTTTAGAATGAGCCTGGGTTGGAATTTAAATGAAATCAATTGATGAATGGATAAAGGAATGAAATAATGCATGAACAAACGAACAAATGAACATACCCGTCAACCCTCCTGTTTTTCCCAGGATTCTCCCTTATTTTACAGTTCTATCCCGCTATCATCCTGTAAAGGTATTTTCCCGTATTTCTCTCGTATTTTCAGTCTTTCTCTGAAGGGTGGCAATAAACATTAAAGAGCCGATCCTCCCTATATGCAAGCCATACCGCCGAACCACCAGGGGAACGCTCCTTGCTCTTAAATGTGTGTCTGTTCTGTGCTTTTGCTTTATTTAGGCATGAAAACTCTTTGAAATAAATATAAAAACGGTGGGATTCCCTTCCTTTTCATTACAGGTGCCGTCACCCCTCCTATGCAGTCTTCAAAACAGTCATATAGCTGTGCGTGACTATCAGCTGACGCACTCCATAGTGATAAATAGACGCTGTTTCCCAAACAGATTCTGTACACGCGATTTGAAGCAGAGCGAAAGTCTGGGTTTTGGGTGCGTGTTTGAACAGACATATACACATTATTATTATTAATAACATCTAAAGATATCTTGGTGGGGGGTTTTTTTTCAAACACAACTAATTTTGTCCTGAGCATAAAAAGTTCAGAAAGCAATTAAATGCTTTCCATATAACGTTAGATGTGTGAATTTTTTAAGTGACACCTCTGTTATTTATTGTAATCAAATGAAAAATCCAAATAAATGAGCTTCATTTGTTGCTCTTTAATCAGAATGTGAGCGATATACAGTGAAGAAAAGGTTAATGAGATTCGATAACTTGATTCTATTTCTTTATACTAGCTATTAATTTTAATTAGCTGAACTGTTTTCTAATTTATTTGCTGCTAATGTATACTATTTATTTATTTATTTATTTATTTTATTTTTTTTTGGGGGGGTGGGGGCGTCAATCCCTTATTATGGTGGCCATATCCCTTTTTTTCACATCCCAATGTTGACAAATTTCAATTTGTAAATTATAATAATATTAAACTGCCAAATAATCAATCAAACATCCACATCAAGTCTAGTCAGTCAGCCAATCAATTTATCAATCAACCAATAATATTTAAAATGTGAAATGACATTATATATGAACATTTAAATAAATCAATTATAATTGGTGGACGTTTTCTCACCATAGGTGTCATTTCAGACTTTAATAATTACAATAATGTGAATATTTGAAAAATCGAATAGATCAGGTTTCAGTTATATTGGTAAAACCTACAAGAAATGATTATTAAAAAGCATTTTTGAGTCATTAAATCTGGTGAAAATGTCCAGTTGGTTTATAGATTTTTTTTAATAGGATCTGTGATTAACCTCAGTGAGAGAGCTTTCATGATTTCAGCAGTGATTTGCATAAATTACACACTTTCATACCTCAAACGTGAATTTTGGAAACTATTTTGTGCTTTAAAGTTGCTAAAAAGTTACAGCATGAGGTTAGTCAAAGTGCATAGCTGATTTACCTACACATTTGATTGTAAACTGTGCATAATTTGTCTGCATTTCTCTTGATTTCATATTTTCAGATGAAAAACATTGCTAGCAGCATTTATCTGTGAAGTTGACTTTGACACGTCATATCATTAACTTGCCTTTTAAAAAGAGTATAAAGCCGAGGTAACAGAGACAGATTGTCAGTCATGTTTTTCATTAACCTCTCTTACTCACCGTCACTAAAACAATTACATGCACTGATCAACAGAACACTTGTGTTAATTTCTGAGGGTGGCTGTTTCAATTGCTTCCAGTTACTCAGCCATGAAAAAAAAAAATGAACATATGAGCTTCCCTTCAGCGCTCTACATACTGTAACTCCGTCAGACGTCTGATTAAGAAGGGACTAGGCTTGGACTGTGGTCTTGTATGCCAATTACAGTCTGATAATGGCTACTTAGGAACATACTCTAGTAAATGCTGTGGGGACTTTTTCCCATTTACATATATAATGAGTGGAGATGTATTGGGTTTTGGTAAAGGATCACCTTTGGCTAGTGTTTATCCAATAGAATAGAGGTTTCAAACTCATTTGATAGTCACAGTTGCAGGGCATGGCAAATTTCCACACTCCACTCCACCGTAAATATGAAAACACAATTAATCTGATTGAAAGAGATGCTATACTTTGTCACTTGTTGACTCGTATACCATAAAATAGGATAATTCACCTTAAAATGGATGTCATTTCTTTCAGTACAACATTAGAGAAGGTTTCTAGCTGAAACTGTGATCCTTATTGATACATAAGTTGCATGTCAGTGGCTATTATTCAAGATCCAAAACAAAACAGCAACAGAAAAACTGCAACTGCCGTGGCAACAGTATATGAATGGTGGTTAGTTTTTGTCTTGTATAATGTGGCACTTATACAAATTCCTCCTGCAAGTTTTTTTTTCTTCAGGCTACTGACTTTACTCCATTTGAACAAGCCAGAAATGGAAGATTGTTGTTGAATGATTCTGCACTTCCACAAAATCACTAATCAAATACAACAAAAGTGAAGATCCTATTGAAGTAAAAGGTACTTTTCAGAGCTTCTGGGATTAAAAGAGAAATTTTTGTGAAAGTGCAAAAGTCAGGCTACTGCAGAATCCACTTTTTTGTCAGATTACTTTGATTTATAAAAACCAAAAAACAAATCAAGAGCAGTGCCAACAAATAAAATAAATAACAAATAAAACAGCAGTCAACTTTTGAAGTGGATCAAAACCTCACATCAAAGTTGTCCTAAAACTATTGAACAACACCCTTTCTTGTCTTATGATAATTTTGAAAAACCTTTGATTCACTTCAGATGTTGACTACTGTTGTGTCTGTGTGTGTGTGTGTGTGTGTGTGTGTGTGTGTGTGTGTGTGTGTGTGTGTGTGTGTGTGTGTGTGTGTGTGTGTGTGTGTGTGTGTGTGTGTGCAAAGTGCATGCGTGTGTGCGTACGTGCGTGCGTGTGAGCATGTATGTGTGTGTGTCTGTCTTTGCTCTGTTTATGTAATTAAATACTATACTATAATTAGATTCTATAATTACTATACATACTATAAATGTAATTTCAGACTACTGAATTTGAATATTTTCAATCAGATTTCAGTTTATATACATCAATTCTGAAATAAATTAATGTTCTTTTTGAATTAGTCCATTGGAGGTTATATATATATATATATATATATAAAAAATATCGGCGTTAATCTATTCTCAAAGTTAGGTTGGGAGCAAGCTATGATGACTTTCACCTTAATATTTTAGCGCGAATGTTAACCTGACCGGTGAGCCGTCTGACAAAAAAGTGCCATTCTGAATCAAATCAGCAGGATGCCTGACTTTAACTGCAGTTCGGCAGTTTCACTTTAACTTATGAACATTTCATTCATGCGCCGTGACAAACTGGGGTGTTAGACGCAAATAAGGAGTAAGGACTGGTGAGAGTGTTATGGAATTTAATAACGCACGCCAAATGAGAAGAAAAAAACTTCCGCATTTCGCGATGTGTTTGTGTGTGTGCGTCTGTGTGTCTCTGTGTGTGTGCGTCCTTTACTGACAGCCGCCTGTGTGGATCTTGTCAGAAAATATAGCGAAAAGTCCTACATGACGGTAATAGTTTGTCAGTAATGCCACTAATATCTGCATACTCCACGTCTTAATTCCATTTCTGTTTAGTTCAGTTATGACTTTAGTCGCATTAAGGTAATCAAAAATCGCTGTTTACATGGTAGATTCTTAATCAGAGTATTGTTTAATCATATTAAAATCGTATTAAAGTATTGCTGCCCATGTAAACATACTCAATGCTTGACACACCGTCAGGCTCTGTGAACCTGCCTTTGCGAAGCAGCATTTTCTGTATGTACGTACATCAAAAGCAAGTATGAAATCACTGTTTGGAGCTTATGTAGGCCTACAGTTCAAAATTCCTGTTTAACTGAATAAACAGTTAGTAAACACAAGTACATGTTATTTGTACATCATTTATTTTCATCACCAATTATCATAGTAAACAGTTTCTCAAGCAGTTTGTGATGCATTTTGGAAACAGGAGATGAGCCCCTGGTCTAATGCGCCACCTGGCTTGAGAAACCCGTTCTCAAAGACTTATTATTTAGGTAGCACACATATTCTGATTGCCTTCGGCAGAATTCAAATGAGCCATTTTAATCTATATTAATCTAGATTAAAAAAAGTATCTATGCCCACCTATATATATATATATATATATATATATATATATATATATATTAGAATTATTATATTTTAAGGTCAAAATGAAATACTTTATATATTGCTTAAACATTATTCTATTGTTACTTTATGTATTTATGTACTATATATATACACAATGGCACAGTGGGTAGCGATATAAACGATATAAGACCTTAATATATCATGAATTTAGTTTTGCCTGAATGTGTATACCTTTTAAGTGTCAATACCCATTGGCTTGCATTTTAAAAACACCAAGGACTATATTTAGCCCTGAGGTGAGTAAATTAACCGCAGCCTTTCATTTTTGAGTGAACTATCTCTTTGAATAATTGTTGAAATGAGCAGAATTCATCAAATACCCAAAGCGTGCCTGTGGTTTACATTCTTCATACAAACATGCACAACAGAAATGTTCACAGTCATTTATGCATGCTTTTGTTTTGTCGGAACACTGTAAATTCCAGCCAGAGCTCGGAGAGGGCTGTTTGGTGGGTGAATAAACCCACACGGCGCTGACTGGGTCTCTTTAGCCCACCTGTTCCTCACAATGGCCACTCAGTTCTGGGTTCTTAACAGCACCATCTGGAACAATGGAGCAACTCTGTTCATGCAGGACTGGTGCAGCTGGAAACACATTCATGTGTGGATAAATATCCACATATGTTGACTGTTTTGATGTTTTACTGTCAAAGTTATGTACCTTTAAAGGCATAGTCCATCTATAAGTTAATGTTCTGTCATTATATACTCACTATCATCTTGTTCCAAACCTGATTGAGGTTTTATCTTCTGTTGAACACATAAGAAGATATTTTGAAGAATGTTTTGTGCTGGTATTCAGGGCCCAGAACGGCCATTGGAAGAATGAGAATAATTCCTGGTTGGCCACTAATAAATTGGGCATGGGTAAAGCAATTACACACAGGATGCAAAAAAATTAATCTAGGTCATTTTTATTGAGAGACACAGAGAAAGCGACAGTGTAAAAAAATGCTGGGTTACTCACAATTGATTTCTGTTGGGACAACATGAAGGAGTAAAATTAATTTATTAGTTTTTCCAAATTTAAGTGGATTAAACATAAAACATTTAAGCTGTTTCCCCAAAAAAACAGTAACTGTGTTGTTTCAGCTTGTTTTAAATAAGTAGTTTAAACAAACAGCAAATGTCATTTTTGTGTGCGTGTATGCAGGGTCAGACAGAATTTTGCTAATTATTTGCAGAATTTTGTCAATTTGATTAATGCTGAATGATTTCAAGAGTATAGGGTCTAAAAATGTAATAAAATGTAAAAAGGTAACTTCTTAACTTTTATTTAAAGTTTGTAATGAAATCCCAATGAGAACCATTTGCTTGGTAAACAAAGCCACAGGTGACTCATATAATACATTCAGTAAAAGACAGAAAAACTAACTTGACAAAGTGTTTTGTACAAAAATCACCTAAACATTTGCATATTATTTGTGAAATAAAATTAAATAGTACACATTTACATAAACTGAATGACGGGCTCAACAATCTGCAGAAATTGTCTGTAGATGATTCTGTGTGGGCCTAGTTATAGGCCATATTTTGAATGCTAAAAGGCAAGCCACATAAGCATGGATTATAGGTGTGAGTAGTACATTGTTTGCTTAAAGTTAATTCTGTTAAAAGGTTAATTAAAAAGTTAGTATGTAGTTTGGTAAATATCTATATTATTTTTAAACATTTAAAAAATATGTATCTTGTAGTACAGTAGGCTAAAGTCAGTAAGCTAATATTACTCCCCACTCTGGCCCTGCTGGAAGCCATTGACTTCTATGGCATTTATTTATCTATGTTTCGCCCACTGTGAATGTTAATGGCTACTGGTCTAATATTTCTTTTCACTCTTTGCTCACTGTTATTCTCTGATTAGTGGAGTTTTCTACACAGCATTACAGCTAATGTCATTTTTCCTGCTCAAATTCCCCTATTAAAGAGAGCTATTTCAAAAAAATCTAAATAAATGAGAACAGATGGGTTCAACATAGGTAAATGCAACTGATTACCTACACTGGTCTTTAAAGATTTAACAGTTACTCTTTTTTTTTCCCAGAACCAGACTGTTGCACTCAATACCTTCTGGCTTCACACTCACTGCTGAGAAAAAACTCAACTGACATTAAGTTAAACTGTCAGTTTCACACCACCAGAATCATTCAAGAAATGACAGAACACAGACGTCATTAGAAATCCCTAGTGTGGATTCAATTTAAATCTATACAGAATCATCAATACTGCCTAAAAGTTAGTCCTAATGTTATTTAAATTCAATTTCAAATAAAGAAATATTAGTCCGTTCTAGGCATGGGACGATAAGTGTTTTCAAGGTATACCGCGGTTTGGAAACATCAAGGTTTTAAAACCGCCAATTTTTTTTTATACTGTTCCTACGGTATGTGTAAGATGTTTTTTAGGACAACAGTACCTCCAGCAGAAAAGATATCCAAAGATGCCATTTTAAATTGTAATGAAATCTGTGTATTTGAAACTAATGAATACAGCAGAAGTCAATGATTCATTTGAATGATTAAGCCTGACATGTTTACTGTTCCAAATTTTTTTTATTGTTTCTCAAAATAAAATATATTGGCGGCGTCCAAAATCGCCTACTACTCAGTAAATCATTTAAATTTGAATTTACTACTCGATGGATAGAAAAGTACTTTCTCTACAGTATGAATGTGAGCAGTAGAATGAGTTTGGATGTATGTACGAATGCCGTTTTGTCATCATCACGTGACGTACCTGCTTCACTCGCATTTATAAATTCTCTCACGGTACATCATGGGATATCATAGCATCCATCGAATGCGCACTTCAGAATCTCGATCGGCAGTTGTACGTCATCCGGGTACTTCTCACATACTGTTTATTGATTTCTATGAATACGGACATACTACTCAGCTCGCATACTGTTTTTAGCATACTATATAGTATGGAAGTATGGGATTTGTGATGAAGCCATTGTGTTCAAAGCGCAAAAAAATGTTTTTTTTTTTTTACCCAGACATTTAAAAAGAGCATATTTTAGAGCAGTAATCACAATACCGTGAAACCGTGATATTTTTATGCAAGGTTATCATACCATATCTTATACAATTCAATGATCCAGCACCAGCAAAAGAAACAGAAAAAAAAGGATTTTGTGAGTTTCAACCTTTTGTAAAGTGGTGAATAAATAAAACATGAAGTAATCAGGAACATGATAACCAAAAAAATAAATAAAAATAGTAGAGACCTCAACATATCACAACCTATATTAAAGCTCCTCTGGCTTTTCTTTTTTGAATCATTTGAAAGTAGTTCAAAAGAATCTAATTTGTTTATTTAAAATGTAATCTGCCTCGTTTTATCCTGGCAGAGATATAGACTGAGCAGACTACATTAAATATGTTAATATAACTAAACATTTGAGCAATACCTACATTAAACAATATTCATTTACTATCATTATATTTAGGAATTTGCATATTATAAGAAACTGGTATCCAAGACTATAATTGTATGCCTTTTAATAGATGGCCAAGAAACAGTTATTTACAGTCCAAATTGTATTAATCTTCATTTTTGAAGCCAATTATACTGTAGATAGCAGTGAAAATGAAGAATATTTTACTGAAATAACAAATTTATGCTGTAATGGTGTCTACCTGCCTCTTCCCCATTATTCACCTTTGAGTGCAAATAATGTTCAAGTTGTTAATGGCCAAGTTCAAGTTGGTTAATGGTTACGTTCAGCATTATTAAATCATTAAAAAGCTTGACTGATGAATGATGCCAACTAATAAATGACACTGTTTAGACTATCCTGGAAATTCATAATGCAGTTTTCCAAAGCGTAATTTTACTTAATTTGTCAAGGTAATGGTTTTGGTAATTACATTTAATTCACGTTTTACACCATTTTTGCTGAGCTAAACACAGCACTTCGAGTGGGCGACTACTAGCAGTTTGTGCTGGCACACACAAAAATAAGCTTTAAGACATCCTAATGCTGTTCTTGCACAGGGAAACGTTCTGCTGATGTGCAGTTTGTTTCTATCACTGACTTTCCTCAAAATAGCTGGGTTCTAGTCTGGGATATAAGAAGGAAGTCTGTTCCTCATTCTGCTGTGAACAAGGCTTCTTTTCAGTTACATAAGGTCATGAAAATGCATGGTTCATGGGGACTATTATGATTTTTTTTTTCCCTTAGTGTGTAATATAGCTGTATGTGTATATAAATAAACTACAAAGTGCACACCTTAAAGGCACAATATGTACACTTTTTTCATTAAAATATCCAAAAACTGCTAGAACAGTGTTGTATATTGTGCTGACCTGTGTACTTATATTATTCCAAATGTTTTGAAGACTGTTCAAATTCAGAGAAATAAGCAATTTAAAGATTGTGTCCATGCTAATAATACGTCCTGAATTTCCATTATGGTTTAATAGAAAACAGAGAAACACCAAAGATGCTTTAATACAGTACAGTATGTTGTGTATTCATTCATACATTTTCTTTTCGGCTTAGTTCCTTTATTAATCTGCGGTCGTCTCAGCGGAATGAACCGCCAACTTATCCAGCATATGTTTTACGCAGCAGATGCCCTTTCATCTGCAACCTAGTGCTGGGAAACACCCATACACTCTCATTCACTACGGACAATTTAGCTTACCCTATATTACATGTCTTTGGACTTGTAATGGACCTAGAGAAAACCCACACGAACACGGGAAGAACATGCAAACTTCACACAGAGATGCCAACTGACCCAGCGACCTTCTTGCTGTAATGTGACCATGCTACCCACTGCGCCACTGTGACACATTGTTGTGTATTTTATTAAACAATTAAAACTACTAACCATTTTATTAAAATGGTTTGGTTAAAGTGAAGCAGCAGTATAACAGAACATTCAAATGTTTTCAGTACGATAAAACAGCATTCCTTCTTCCTCATTTGACTGGAAGAACCCATTTAAATAGTTGACTATAGCATAATAAAAGCTTTGCTGCTCACCTCTAATCAGCAATGGCTTCAGCAGCCTCGTTTCACTTCAACGACTTCATGCTACCATGACTATATTTTATTCTTTAGCTCAGCCATGAACATGATTTCTGCAGGAGGATGTTTTGAAGATGACAACCCCCATGATTCCACACTCGGTCATGGCGTCATCAAAATACACCTTTGTTTGTTGTGAATACATGCCCTCTAGTGGTGAAAATGTTATACTTTGCCTTTTAAAAGCTCTTACTTGCATGTTTGTCCTGTGTTTTTAGATACATTATTGTGTTTTTGACCCCCCGGGTGTCTTCAGCATGTAGTTTTTCGAATAATTTGGTTAAAATGAACCATTTTGTTGAATCAATTGATTTTAAAGCTTGAGACAAAGTCACGCTTGTCTATTGCACTAGTTCTTGAACAAACAGACCTGTTGGAAAAGCTAACACGATAGTTTTTACATATGTGTTAGGACATTTAGCTAGTTTTTGACTTTGCAATTAGGAGCTTTCTGACAAATTTGAGTGAAATGCTGCAAACAGACAGTAGAAATGTTTTCTTTTTTTGTACTTTTTCCATTATATTCATAAAAAATAGACACATGTTTCGTTCTGTCACATGTATTTCTTTTATTTTTAGTTTTTTTTTTTTTTTAGAACACATGTATCTTCATAAACGCACCTTATTCTATGTGGCTTGGTCATTCTTCCACCCACAAACACAGCATCAGACCAATGAAAATAAAACATTTTGAAAACTCCTGTCAAGGTGAAGATTTTAAAAAATGCAGGGCTCTTTGTAATCGTGTAGCCAGTGAAACCAGAGTTTTTGTCTTGTTCGGACCATCATTTACTTTGTGTGACATCAGATTGTATGCCAAAATCTTTGCTATTTATAAGATGTGCATCTGTGCAATGGCCAGTGCCATGTTGACAGTCAACCAGAACTAATAAACACTCTTTTTTTGAGGGTTCTGATTGTCCACTGATTTTTTTAAAAGGTGAAGGAGGAGAAACTGTTTACAAAAATACTCACGTGCATGTGGACATGGCCATAGTTTTCATTGATTCCTGTGTTTAATCAATCATTGTTTCCTTTGTTGCAGTTCTCCTATTTCTAGTTAGTCTCCTTAGTAGTTAATTAGTGCACACCTGTTCTGTTTCTCCCTGATTGTATTATTTAAACCCTCTGTTTCCTTCCATTCTTTTGTCCAGTATTGATTTGTTTAGCATTTGTGTCACGTTTACTCCTGAGTTTTCTCTGTGTGGATTTATCATTTAAAAACGTACTACTTCATTGTAGGGTTTTATTTAGAACAAAACATGACACGTTCAGTGTTTCTGCTTTAGAAACAGAACTAAACTTTCAAAATCCAAAGTAAAAAGAGAGGCAAGCAGAGTCTTCTCCTGCCTATAGTCATTACAGGGGTAAACAAATACCATTTTTACTCAGCCAGCATGGTTCCGGTGCAGATTTCTGGTCCTCATCTATTCTTGAATGCTGCCCGTTTGTGTCAGGATCCAGTTCACCTGGCTAAGGATGCAACAAAAACAAGTTCTGTCTCCAGAATGCAAACCATTCTGGTGGAAAAGAGGTGTCTGAGGGTGCAGTCGTACTCTGGTTCAGAAGCAAAAAAAGAATTATCAACAATATCCACAGGGGTAAATGTAAGCACCCTTAAAAAAGTATTTAGACAGTGCAGGTTTTGCAAAAATCTATATTTTTAAATGTTTTTAGTCATTTAAAGCCATCTAATTGTATTCAAGTCTAGAGGGGTTTAAACTCCATCAAGGAGGCCCACAAAAGCCTGGTAGGGGATCCAGGGAAATGTACAAAAAAAAACAAAAAAAAAACAAGAAAGATGGAAAAAATTAACAATACATTTTATTATAATAATACATTTTTACATATGATTCAAATAGATAATTTGAAATTAGTAAATAATTGTGCAAATAGATAAAAAAATAGAAAGTAAAAAAGATATTAAATAAAAATCAATTAAATATGTTAAGCAGAAACAATTTAATGTGTAACTGCATAGAAAATAAATATCTTTATTACAAAATTAAATATTTTTATAATATTATGTCAGACCCGTTCATAATCCTTATTTTATTTGATTTTATTTGATTTATATGCATTTCTTTATCATTTTAGGATTGTGGTCTCTCAGACAGGGTCCCTCCTGTCTCTGTTATGTAAAAGATATAAAGCTCCTCTTATAGTATAGACCAATTAAAATCCTGTAAATGAATATGGGTCCCTTAAAACCAGCTGTAGCCATCGTGCTGCTGCCTAGCTATAATTATGGCATCTGACAGTACACTTTGAAGCATGAAAGGCTGTAGTATTCAACCCTCAGCAAATGCCAGCCGTTTTCTGCTCCTTCCTATCATTCCACTGCTGTTATGTCAGGCAGAAAGTGCTATATCAGTCGCTAATGGTTATTTTGACACATTAAATCATCTTTCATGTCAGCCTGGATGTGAAGGAGTTTCCCCGTGTTTCTGTCCTCTTGCCTATTTCTTGGCCTCGCGGTGAAGATTTGGTATGAATGGCCCCATGGGGAAACTCATTCAGTGGCATGACGGCACAAGCCAACGGATTTTCATTCCCACATTTGCACGTTCTCTTCCCGCTATCTCTGAAGATTCCTGAGGGAGTCTCTGATATGCCTAACGCCTGATTCCCAGGGGCTTCAACGCAACAGTAGATGGAGTGGATGTGTGAAGCTGGGGCTGACACAATCGTCATAGCAGCGTCAACCAATGAAATTAGCCGAAATTAGTTTGTCTGAGCTGGGGTATTTACATAAAGCGATCTGATTGGTTAACGCTTCTGTTGGCACTTGAAAAGTTGAGAAATTCCCAACTTCTGAATTGAGCAACGCTACTGAAGTGGCGCCGACAGATGCACAATTTAGTTCAGCAACACTTGACATCATCCATTCAAATTAAGCGTTGATGCTGACACCCGTGTAAATAGGACGAAATAATTGTATTTATTTAGTTATTTTTTTGCATTTTTACATAAACGTGGAGTATGTTAAGACTAGTGGTTGAACTAAGTATTCCAGTGCAAATTCAAAATATTGTTTGGGTTTTTTTTTCACCTGGCCTCTTCTCCTCAGACTGACACACACAATAGTATCTGGATGCAGCCTTTATGATGCAAGCTGAGATTGCATCACTCAGCGATGCAATGTTAGACACAATGCACTCAAATGGAGCGAGTGACGTCACTGAGAGGGGTAGGGTTAGGGGTGGGCTTAGGTGAGCCCATTAAAAAGCATTGGATGCAGCTCGGATTGCACTGCACTAGGTCTGCATCCAGACCCCTCTCGACACACATGCAGGTTGCCAGATTAACAAACCAACAGGAGCGAGCCAAAAACAAAAGTATTCACACCAGTAGATTACGTATACAACAAAGGGTGAATTTCCCCTGGTCAGTGCAAATCAATCATAATGTGCAAAGCATTTGTTGCAAACACAACACAAAAAACATAGAAAAAAAGTGAAAAACATCTTCCAAGTAAAATAGAGCAAGTGAACTGGATCAGCTAATGTTTAAGTGAAGTTTATTTATAAACTAATTTCGAGAGGATCACGTGCTTATGATTGCTAGCAGCTGGACCCACATTATCCAAATCACCATGCACCAATTAGATGATCCCTAAGCTACTATAAATACCCCGGGTTCCATATCACCACTATCTTCGCTTTGAAGAATCCCCCCTTCCACCCCTACTCCTTCCCTTTTCTAGATGGGTGACACGGTGGCCCAGCGCTTAGCGCTGTTGCCTCACAGCAAGAATGTCAATGGTTCTAGGCTTTACCAAACCAGCGGGCATTTTCTGTGCGGAGTTTGCATGTTCTCTCCGTGCTCACGTGGGTTTTCTCCGGGTTCTCCGGTTTCCTCCCACCGATTAAAAACACGCAACCTAAATTATTGATTGATCAACTTTATAGACTTGCTCCCTATGTAGTACCTATCTCGTTAAAGAGAACTACTATCTGCTCTTCAACACTACGAAGGGGGAGTTCTCGAGATCTACCTGAGCTCGATCTGCCCTCTCGCCTTGCAACGGGAGGGAGCCCCGGGCTCGAGGATCTCATGAGCTCAGGGCTCTCTCCCGGGACAGCATGCCAAATAAGCTTTATAATTAATCATCAGCTAAGTGTGAACTCTTGAAATTTGTATTATTTGCAAATTAAAAAAGCATCTGATGTATGTTTTATAACTCGGAATTTTGGAGGCTGCTACTGTGCTCCGGGGGTCACATTTGTGGCCATGCCCACACATATCTAGATAGCCTTCATGGCTGAAATGAAATACTCTGTGTTTTCTGCCAAGGCAACCCAGGGTGCCAAAGTATAATTGGGCAAAATGGAAGTGAGCGGAGTTACACAAACCGAAGACAGACATTCCAACATGAAACACAATGGAGAATAAATGGCTTTAGCATTGTTTTTCCGATAAACAACAGGTTCACTTAGCACGTTTCTTAAACATACACATATTATGGTATTATTATTATTATTTTTTGCTTTAGAAGAATCCAAAACTTACATGCAGCACCTTTAATATAAGCCGGTTATGACAGGTCATAAGTGCACTACGTTCTGTTCAGCCTGGGGCCGGTGTGACATAACTGTCCCGTCTCATAAAGCGGTGATGGAAGACTCTCCAGACACAGTAAGATCTCAGCCAGCGGCCACAGGGCTTCTGCTGTGCTCTAGATCACCTCAAAATGAGGTTACCGTCTAGCCGGAGTCACGCCTCTGTGGGGAATGATCATTTCTTATTAATTTTTCAGCTCTGGAAAGGATGAAAATGGTCGTTGTGCATCTGTAACGTTCTCCTTAATTGTTTTTTGATAGTTAGTTCCTTGCTTTCTCTTGGCAAGCCTAAAGTCTCACACACTTGGATCTGAGCCAGAGAGCTCATGGTCAATAAATGCGAGGAGCTCATTTGATATTAAAATCCATTTGGAGGCAGTTGCAGACATCAAGCTTGGCATTATCCTGCATTCCAGTGCCAGCGGTGAAATGTGAATGCGGTCGCCGTCTGTGGACGCCGTCATTGTCTGCTGGATCCTCATCTCTCAGTGAAGGACAACACACACACACACACACACACACACACACACACACACACACACACACACACAGGAGTGCTGCTTCTGAAAAGCCTGTTGTTTTTCCCAGAATGCAAAGGAGCTGAATACAAGTGATTATCATCCAAGATCTGCCGGATTTCTATCCAAGTTCATTTATCCTCTCAGTGACAATCGATAATACCTAGCTAAACACAGAGTTTGGACTGAAAAAAGAGAGTTTCTTTTACATTATATCCTAGAGATCAGTAAATTTAACAATTGTTTGGGGCATAGATCAATTGTCTGATGTAGCAGAACTCTTTTATTAATGACGAGCTCACAAAAATGCTCACTGTACAAATATGTAATTTCATGGTGTTCTTTTGTGTGTGTGTGTCTGTTTACAGGAGGCAGAATGGCATTGCGATGAGTTTACCAAAGGAGCCTGTTTCAGTCGTGGAAAATCAGAGGTAAGTGTTTCATATTTTGGTCAACATTATGAAAAGGGATCCTAAATAGGGCCTTCATGTTCGGCAGTGTATTATCACAATTCCCTTTTATAACAACATCCTATAAGTTTCAGAACTTAAATCTTTCTTGTTAATCTTAAATCATCTTAAAATGAAATCAATACGTCAATCTGTCATGTTATCACTAGAGCTGTCAAAATTAGCGCGTTAACGCACGTGATTAATTTGAAATATTTAATGCGTTAAACAAAAAATAATGCAATTAACGCAGTTGCAGTTTTTTTATTTCCTGCTGTGGCCGACGTGTGTTTAACGGGCAAAGAAATATGGATAAGACCAAGGAAGCGCTTTTAGAAGGAAAGTTTCAGTATAAAACAATTAATGTCGCATCACCAGGCTATCCAGCGTTTCCTCCAGAGTTTCATGCAATTTCAGGTGTTTCATTTTTAATCTTTAGACGTTAACTGCAGTTCAGCAGTTCACTTTTATTCAGCAACATATTGTTCATGCCTCGTGACAATTATTAGATGAAAATATGAAGTAAGGACTGCTGGTAGAGTGCTGTTTTAATGGAATTTGATATCCCATGCATGGCGAAAGGAAAGAAAAACCTTCGCATTTCGTGACTCGGGTGGTCCTTTAAGGTAATCACAAATCGCTGCTATGGTAGACTCTTAATCAGAGTATTCTCTTAATTATAAAATTGGAGTATTGGTGTCCATGTAAATGTACTCAGTGAAATGCCAGATGATGTCGCAAGCTGTCAAAGACAGCCCATTTCTCGGCTTATAAGTTAAGTCCATGCGCCCTCAAATGCTTCATTAAGTTTGACGTGTTTTCCCCTACACGCAACTTTTGTAAACCGTCTGCTTCGCGTTGCTGTGTCAGAATCCTTGCTTGAAAAATACAGCCATACTTTAGAACGCTTAGTTTAAGCAAATTTGATGAATGCGATCGTGCGCGTTGATGAATCTAAAGGGATCCCTCGCTCACTGGGTGCGCTGTACTGCGCGCGCGTGTGTGTGTGTTTGTGCGCACGTTTCCTAGCAACAAGAGCAAACGCCTGACATCGTTGACGGTGTCCAAAGTCCCTTTAAGGCATTCTATATGTATTCTATAGTCTTTGCGGTGTCCGTATCCCTCAAAGCTGTTTAGAATTAAACGTTTAGAGATGGTGTGACCTGTAAGAAGTCTATATAGTCTTTGGTACCTGCCTTTGATGTACCTCTTGGCCACATTGTCCCCAGATAATGTCAATAGACTGGACTGTCTTAGCAACTGGCTAAACGTTAAGAAGGACTAAGCAAAATAGTTTCTACTTTATAATTAATGTTCTCAACTCACAATACAACTTTACAATGAGGACAATTGTTTGTATTCAATACTTTATTATTATAATAATTTTCCATTTTTCATATTTGCAATGCCTGGATTTTGGATTTTTGTTTGTTATTGGCACTGATTGTTTTGAAATTCAAATGGCACTTACATGCCTGTGTTTTTATTTCTGTAATAAATACGGTGTTTTGTGATTAATCATGATTAATTGCAAAAAAACTGTGATTAATTAGATATTTTTTAATCATTTGACAGCCCTAGTTATCACATAATAGCGTTAAACCTATTCCTCCACAAAAGATCACCACCTGTTTCTACATCAATATCTAATAAGCTCCACCCAAAGTCCCTTTAAAGCAAGTCATTTAACCTGGTGACCATCTTGGAATACATCCCAGGCAAGCAAGTACAGATCTTCTATCTCCTTGAATGAGGAAACTACAAATTCTGAAAAAAAAGAAAAATAGTCTCATAAATAATTTCTTAACATTCAAATCATGACAAAAAACTGCAATTTATTTGAGTTGCCCAAGCTAATTCACATGTGCACTCAATGGGAATACATTTCCCAATTCCCAATGAGAATGAAATTGGGAACACCAGTTGTTTCTGGTGGATCCTGTAGCTTACACAATGTCATCCTCTGAATAATGCAGTGTCTGTTTGTGCTAGTCTTCTAATGGCATTTCCAAATTATTCCATTTACTGATAGCAATTATCCTCCAAAAATTACTTGCAGTCCTCCGTAGCTGTTGTGGTCATGTGATTTGCGTTTGAATGGTGGAGGCGGGAATTCACTTAAAACAATGAAGTCAGATCATGGGTCAGACGTGAAACTATATCTTTCATTTACTTCATACAGATTACAAAGTCAGAGAGCATTTGTTTTTGAGTGTAATTGGTTCATTTAAAGGAAGAAATTTTAAGCTTTATGTAAATATATTTCTTTTGTCTGTGAGGCAAGTATTTGCTGTGATTCCAGCATATTTGCCAAGCCCAGAGAGTTCACAACAGTGAAACTGCAGAAACTGTCATAAACAAACGTCTAAACCAGACTGGCCCCTCCCATGGAGAATCATCAATCTATAGCATAGGTGTCTATGGCTGCGTCCGAAATAGCCTACCCAATAGGTACTGGATTTGAATTTAAATGTACTACTCGGCCATTACAAAAGTAAGTTCTTTACAGTATGAATGTCAGTAGTATAAATGGAACTCGGACGTACTTACATCCATCATTTTGTGATGTGACATAACCGAGTCAGTTGCGTCGCTTCACTCCCATTCATGAATTCTCTCACGGTGCATCATGGGCTAGCGTAGTGTCCATCTGGTATGCACTACAGAATCTCGCCGGCGGTAGTTGGTCATCCAGATACTTCTCACATAGGCTGTTTCTCAATTCCAAAAACGCAGAGAACGGACTTTCCAGGTGTCCTCGGAAGAACAAACTCGGGGGACCACTAGAACAGAGAACGCGTCTTGTGAGAAATAAGATGCTGCGTTCTTCCCGATGGTCACGTGACCTTCACGCGTTTTTAATGGATATTTAATGGATATTTACATTACAGCATTCATACAACGATTTATTGTTTTTCCCCTTTTCAAAATATGTAGTCTGCATAAAAACATTATAAATATACTTTGCACAATACAAATAAAACAGATTTTAATACGAATTTCAGCAAACACCCTTAATGTGTTTATGCCTTTACTAAGATTTTCATGGTCTTAAAAAAGTTAATTGATTGTATTCACCATCTCATTTAACATAAACAGGAATAAAAAAGACAAGTGTAAGAAAAAATAAAAACAGATAATAAAAAAACAGATAAAAACAGGTTAAAACAGGTTGTAAAAGAATGAAAAAGAAGTGAAAAACATAATAGTGCGATTTGTCGGACGTAGCACAGTGCTCATTCAGTAAAGCAAGACAATTACATACTGTAAACATGCTTTTTTTTTTTGTAAAAAGTATTACATTTTATAAGTCCATGCGAGTAACTTTTCATGACCTATGTTTTGCTGATATTGTACACCATGCAATATTGATCCATTCAGAAGCAACTCAGGCAGCATCCTGTTGCTATAGCAACCACCTCAGGCGAATGCAATTTCTCCTCAGCGTCACAAAGAAATATGAGCTAACTAACTTGTAATCTGACCTTTGTGGTTGTAATTTATTAAAGGGCTTTTGTTTTGGGGCTTCCTTTGGTGAGGGAGGGGGTGCGGATTCAAACCTCCAAACCTCACTGTAATTCACACCCAGAATGAAGGTTGTTTTAAATGTTACCTGTACTTAAGAAAGCAATCGCCCTCCTAAAATAGCAGAGCCATTATTTATGACAGCGCTCTTGCTCGGGCATTCCCATGTCTCTTCCACTTTACTATGGAGCTGTATTCATGCCACTACAGCACTGACTCCCTTGTGCTTTTGAAGGCTGACTGAATCAGATCAGATTTGTGCTACAAAATGTTTCTTTAATCTCTTTAATATTTCACCTACTCCAGCTCTGTCAAACATGAGACTGTGGATCCCCCGTTGCTTTATAGTATGCTAAGCCATTTTTAGTCCTGGGAACACTGTATAGGGCTTGTGTTTGGAATTGCCGACCATCCTTCCAGCCCAGGCTGAACCCTAAGGTGTATGTCTAGTGTCCCTGTGTGGTTTCAGTCTACAGTATGTGAATGGCCCTACAAGGTTTTTTTTTTTCTCGTGAAATATATTCTGGGGACCATAGTAAGACGGATTACTCTGACCAACATGTGTCTAATTTAGAATTGCAGAAGGTGGCTGTCGTAACTTGCTTGCAATTGTGGAGCTTTTCTGTATCTTGTGGAGATATGCTTAAAATATCCCACAAATAATAGTGTGATTGAAAAAAAAGGAAATTTGGTTCCAAAAACTGACTTTTTTGTGCAACACAGGAGGCTTTTTCACCTTATTCAGACTGCCCAAAACCAATTAAAGTCTGATGTAAATAAGTGGCTGTCCACTCAGTATGTCACATCCTTTTTTTAAAAGATTTGTATGGCAGCCCATTGAACCACTTGTGGGAGTGTTATGAAAATTGGCTAGCCCAGGCACATTGGAAATACTGTATGTGCCTCAGTCTACGGTTTTGCAAATGTAAAATATGTTGCCCCAGTTACATTTCATTGCTCATCTCAGATGACAAACAAAATTTTTGTGAATCTGAAATATATTACTTAAGGTGCATTTTACAGTATTATGTTTCAGATACACGTACCCATCCATGAGAAGGTAGGGCTTGTCATACACATCTCCTAGTGAACCACTAACCCAACCAGTAAAGTTTTCAGAAAAAGCAAACAGAAGAGAAATGTATATTTACACCACATAGTTTTAGCCTGGTTTTGCATTGCTGTTACCTTTTTTGTGGAACCGTACTTGAACTACATCCCACATACGTACATTAAACTGACCAAACAGTTGTCCATACACTCACCGGTCACTTCATTAGGTACACCTTACAAGTATCGAGTTGGACCCCCTTTTGCCTTCAGAACTGCCTTAATCCTTCGTGGCACAGATTCAACAAGTTACTGGAAATATTCCTCAGAGATGTTGGTACATGGGGATGTACATGGCCAGTAGATTCTAGATACAATAAAAGGTAGGCTGTGGCGTTGAATGCCCAATTGGTACTAATGGATCCAAAGTGTGCCAAAAAAAAATATATCCAACACCATTAAACCACCACCAGCAGCCTGAACTATTGATACAAGGCAGGATGGATGCATGTTTTCATGCTGTTGATGCCAAAATCTGACCCTACCATCTGAAAGTTGCAGCAGAAATCGAGACACATCAGACCAGGCAACGTTTTTCCAGTCTTCTATTATCCAACTTTGGTGAGCCTGTGTGAATTGTAGCCTCAGTTTCCAGTTCTTAGCTGACAGGAGTGGCCACTGGTGTGGTCTTCTGCTGCTGTAGCCCATCCGCCTCAAGATTCAACGTGTTGTGCGTTCAGAGATGTTCTTCTGCATACCTTGGTTGTAATGAGTGATTATTTGAGTTACTGTTGCTGGCCATTCTCCTCTTACCTCTGGCATCAACAAGGCATTTACGCCCACAGAACTGCCGCTCATAGGATATTTTCTCTTTTTTGGACCATTCTCTGTAAACCCTAGAGATGGTTTTGTGTGGAAATCCCAGTAGATGAACAGTTTCTGAAATACTCAGACCAGTCCGTCTAGCACCAGCAACTATGCCACATTCAAAGTCACTCAAATCCCCTTTCTTCCCCATTCTGATGCTCGGTTTGAACGGCTGATTAGAAATATGCGTTAACGAGCAGTTGGACAAGTGTACCTAATAATGTGGCCGGTGAGTGTATAGAGATATGTAGATAGATAAGGCAAAATTATTTAATTATGTATTTGATTAAGACAATCATAGTTGTTTTGTGGTATTTATTTGGTGTTGTGCAAAGAACCGCATGACAATAGTCTTTTATTCGAATATAATATAACCCTGTAAATCATTAATGTGAAAAGGAACAAACGTTATCGGTGTCATACTGCCCCAAAGTGTTCATTTTTCCTAGAAACTGCAGTCATATATATTGTAAGTTGAAGTATGTTACTGCATGTTTTACTGTATGTTTCAGTTTAACAAAAATGTAGGCTGAAACATGTATTTCCAATGAGCCCGTGTTGAATCTGGCACATAGTTAGAGAGTAGCTTGAATTTTAATTTCAGCAAATTAGAAGTCTGTAACTCAACCCCTCTAATTTCATCAACAGCTCAATTTGCACAGGCATTTAGTTACTTTTAAACATAAGAACTAGAAACAAAATGTATTTTTATTTAATTGACCTATGGCTAGGCGTCACGGTGGCGCAGTGGGTAGCACGATCAGCTCACAGCAAGAAGGTTGCTGGTTCGAGCCCCGGCTGGGTCAGTTGACATTTCTGTGTAGGTTTACATGTTCTCCCCGTGTTCGTGTAGGTTTTCTCTGGGTGCTCCGGTTTCCCAGTCCAAAGACATGTGGTATAGGTGAATTGGGTAAGCTAAATTGTCCGTAGTGTATATGTGTTAATGTGTGTGTATGGGTGTTTCCCAGTGATGGGTTGCAGCTGAAAGGGCATTCGCTGCGTAAAACATGTGCTGGATAAATTGCTGGTTCATTCCGCTGTGGCGACCCGTGATTAATAAAGGGACTAAGCTGAAAAGAAAATGAATGAATGAATGAATGAATGAATGAATGAATGAATGAATGAATGAATGAATGAATGACCTATGGCTCACGATTCAGTACCATTTTTCCAATCATGAACATCGAATCATATCATCTTGACAAAAAAAAGTGGAATATGAAAGTTAATTAATCAAACCACTCTCAGATAATATACAGTTGGAACAAATTTGACAAAGATCTCACCAAAGTCAATGTGAGGCTGTGGATATATCGGAGAATGATCTCATTCACTCTTCCCTATATTAGTCCACTAATATAGTCCACTTTAAGGAAGTGAATGAAAAAGAATGCCATTGTTTTTGTGCTTTGCTGTTTGATAAATCCCTCAGACTGATTATATTTTTCTCATGGTTTAAGTAAAGAGTTAAGACGAGCTCTTTATATGCTTTAAACACCCATGTTTCATTTAATTACTGTTTGCTTTAATAATAGAATTGTACATTGCATCGTTGCGCCAGCATTGATTTCACAAAGTTATTGTATGGATTTAGAAGATTTGAATTGTAGCGTGCAATTTGTACGAACTGCTTTGTGAAGCTTAAAAGCCTCAGTCCTCAAAAGAAGAATGAAAGTAATTCAAGTTTACAAGAACAAGATTGTAAGGACAGAAATTCCATTTTTTAACCATTCCTTTTAAGACTACGTAACTTTTTTTGCTTATTTTACACATCACAAAGCAATATGAAAAGGTTTTTTTCCTCCACACAGTATCTTTAATTGAATTCTGTGAGTAATTGTGTCTTTCAACCACTGCATCTGGTTTCCTTGAGTCGGCCGCTTCAAGAACAAAGCAAAGCGTTTGATGGAGTGAATGGTGTTCTGTCGAATCCGTTTTGTTTATAATGCAAACAGTGCAGAACAGACACTATATTACGCTATGGATTGTAGCCATCTGTCAGGGGTTTTCATAAACATGTCACATCGTGATGTGGTAGGCATATTAAATCTCAGTTTATTTACGCATACAGCAAAGCACTGCCCTCCAGCCAAATTGCATTAGCAAATGTAAATCATCCTTTTCTTTTCAGGACTCCGCTTAGTGCAGGAAAATGAATGCTTTCTGGAGTTAACAGCCATTCTGATGAGGAAATAAAGTTGACCCCTCAAGCACTGCCTTGAAACACCTTTAAATCATCACAGAGAGAGAAAGAGAGAGAGAGAGAGAGACAGGGTGACAAGGTTTCAAGTACTTGAGACAAGCATGATTTACTGGCTCAAAAGCCTTGTAAAAACACACTGAACTGAAGCAGTACAATACAACAAGTCCTGCAGCAGCTCTAATACAGCAAATATATATATATATATATATATATATATATATATATATATATATATATATATATATATATATATATATATATATATATATATATGCAACCCAGCTTCTGTGTTGTGTGGGCTTTGCATTTCTGGAAGTTAGCCAAAGTGAATTTAAGAGAAGGAAGTGCAGTCAGCGGCCATCTTGGAGCTGTTTTTGGCATAGATAGAATACACTACTACTTTAAACTGATCAAAAGTGACAGTAAATATATTAATCTTATTACAAAGTTTCTGTTTCAAATAAATACTGTTCTTTTGAACTGTCTATTCATAAATGCAACACAGATTCCAAACAAAGATTTGAAGCAGTAGAGCTATTCTTAAGGACTGGAACCATGGATCTTCTTGCTGTGTGGTGACAATGTTATTTACTGAGCTGCCCTTTTTTACAAATGAGAAATTATAATAATGAACATAACATGATTTCACAAAGATCCTGTGACATTGAAAACTGTGACATAGAAAACTGAGTATTACCTGCTAATAATGCTCTGTTGGGGAAAGGGAATATATATATTTTTATTATTATTGTCTCTTTTTCTTTTCATTAAACAATTGTATTTGTACTTAAGATGATATATATTAACCAAACTTCTTCTCAAGTGTGATATGCCTTGCATACTAATAAAGCATGTTTGCAGAAGTAGATGAAGAAATGATAGAAATGCAAAGGCCTGATTGTCTAAAATTAACTTGAGCTCTCCAGCAAAACTTCCTGTGAGCAGAGCAGAAATGGGTTGAAAATGAACACAGAGTTTGCAGTTGAGAAGTCTTGTGCTTTTGGCATTGTCTGCAGAATTAGCAGAAAAAGAGGACGTATGTATGGGTGCGGCCAATGAAGGACTGGAAAATGATTGACAAGTGACGAATTTCACTAAACTCCGCCTGTTAATATCAGCTGCGTATAAAAGCACGAATCAGGAAATGAAAGCTGTTGCACACCTCAGGAATGTAGCTTTTGCATTGCATTGGGGACATCAGAATTCTGTGAATCAAATTATTCATTTGTATCCAATAAATTAGTAAAATGCCGACATCTCATTTGTTGATGTTTTACAATAATCTCAATAACAATAACAAAAGTTATTTTCAATGAACAAAAATAAATAAAGCAGGTCTCCAATTTAGTTGTTTTCTTTAAAAGATTAATTTTATTTAGTTAATGGACAATTTAGAACAAACTGTGTAAAAAAATGTGTTTGTTCAAAATTGTTCATGTTTTATACTTCAAGACTTCTGTACGCTTACAAAAACAGTTTGTTATGCTTCATGTTCAGTCATCAATGAAATCTAAAAGCTAAATCTAGAAGCAAATTTAAGTTGTTTTTTTTTTTTTCAAAACAATTACAATTGTTACAGTTGGCTAGCCTGTAAACTGAACATTTTAGAACAAACTTATTTTAAACGGTCGGTGTGTTTTGATTTTGCCAATTCAATTTTTTTTATTGACCTGCTCAACATTTGTAATGCTGATAGAGAAGGCTTTTCTCTACAGCTAACATGCTTTAACATTTTTCATTATGTCTTTCTCACAGGAGGAGTGTCAGAATTACATCCGTGTCCTCCTCGTCAATGGTGACAGGCTGTTTACCTGTGGAACAAATGCATTCACTCCTATTTGCACCAATCGCACGGTAACGTAAACGCATCAATGCACTTAATATAATGCAGAGGCTTCCTGGCCTGATGTTACGCTACAGCTTTTTTCTCAAACTCTCTCTCTCTCTCTCTCTCTCTCTCTTTCTCTCCCACATTGACCTCTTTTGACATTTTCATCACTGCGTGGGTTGTGTAGCATAGCATGTGGTATTTCAAACTAAAGCCTGTGGTTTATTTCAATAAGAGTTTTGTTCGTGCTTCATCTTAGAAGAAGCTTTCTTGAGATCGGGACAAAAGCAACAACAACAGCATCCAAGGCCTGATGCTCTAATAAAGCATGTACTTGTAGGATCTCTAAGTCCTGTGTCCTTTGTGGAAAGTTCACACTTGAGATGCAGGTATCGTATAGACGGCTTGCGCTTTATCTTTGACAAATTTTTCCAACACATAGTTGCAATAACTGCCACTCAATTCGGCTGATTGAAAGATAAGCATCTCCGCCAAGCACATTTACTGACATCCTCCCCCATTATTCCCCCTCACACCTCCTGGTTTCCATTCATGCATGTAAATCTCCTGAATTTGAATGACTGGATTACTTGTCTATCCTTTCCTCAAACCTGATAATGATGATGACAGTCGATTCACCAACGATGCCAATCATCACCTCAGTAGCTCTTTGAAGGATGGCGGGAATTATTGACTCAAAGCTAAATCACCCTAGGGATTTACCATCATGAGTATCTCGTGCCAGCAGGAAAGGACTTAGTGCAGCCAGGAAAAGACTCCGGCGCATCCTTGTCGCGCCGCCAGTGAAGCTGTATCTTTAAATGGGGCTGTAGTGGCGCTCGACGCGTAGCACGAACACAGCTGCCGGTGTCCTGAAGAGGCGTCTTTCAACCCTCTCCATTAATGTGCATTATGGGTAGCGTGTCCATATCTGTGAAGGCTTCCGAGTGCCATTTGTCAGAAGGTGTTCCATCAATAAATGCCTTTCATCTTTCTTTGCGCCCAAGAAAAGGCACATCCGTTCAGGCATTGGCCCTGGCACCGGCGCTTCAAAAGACTGCCTCGCCTTGCCAAACATGCAAATTCACCCAACTTTATTGCCAGCTAAATGGGCTCCGGGGCCATGAAGGAAGCTGAGACACTTCCAGCCATTGGCGGAGGTTTTCTTCGAGCCAGCATCAAGGATAATCCCCCTTTACATTGATTACACAGGGCAAGTGTTGTGGCCGTCAGCTGCATGTAAGATAAAAGCATTCAAGAGAGGCCACACAGGATCTAATCCGCCTTCGGGACAGAACGATAGGGTTGAGCACAATGCACTATGTCAGATTTCCTGGTGCAAAAATAAGCTAGTCACTGAAGGCATGACATTTCCAGCCGCACAGATAAATTTACTGCCGCTTGAAATGTATTGCTCAAGTCCAAATCTATTCAGTTGACATTTTTTTCTAGTAACGGATACCAGATGTATTTGGAGGGTAGGAGCATCATCAAAACTGAAGGTTTAATTGGATTTTGCAAATGTGTTTTTGATGCCAGGTCACTTTTTTTAAAAGGCATTTCTGGTGTCATTTTTTTAGTATGATGAACAGGATTTGGCTGCGTGCATAAAGAAAGAAGGACTAACTGTTCTTCAAAATATCTCACTTGTGAAAAAAGGATCAGAGATTCCCAATGTTTCTTACTTCAAGGCTTCTGGCTGTCCTCAACAATATCCCAAGGCCCCTTGACTTTTCTGGTTGTGTATAATTTACTGGATAAAGATTTACTCTAAGATATATTAGACTTGGGAGAAAATGTATATTCATTATAAACATGCTTGAGGCATTATACAGTTTTGAAATTACATTATTAAAAGGATAGATTACAAAAAATTAAACTATTTGCAGTTGAATTACTTACCCTCAGGCCATTCAAGATGTTTTCCCCCTCAGTAGAACAGCAGTTTTTGCTGAAATGGTGGTCCATTGTGATTCATAAAATGCAAGTGAACAGCTACAGACACTTTGAGAGTCAAAAAGCATGCAGACTTAGCTACAGTAATATGACATGAAGCTTGAACACTAGATGGCCATGAATGTGGTCAGGACCATTTGTCAGGGCTGTGGATTAAAAGTGCTTAATTTGTAAATTGTGAGGTCGCAGAACAGATCAGGGTAACGAATCTGGCATGTTATGGCCCGTTTCCACTGACTGGTACAGTACGGGTCGGTACGGGTCACCTTTATCAGACTTGCATTTCCACTGCCTAAAGCAGGGGTGTCCAAACTCGGTCCTGGAGGGCCCGTGTCCTGCTGAGTTTAGTTCCAACTTGCCTCACCACACCTGCCAGGAAGTTTCTAGTATATCTAGTAAGAGCTTGATTAGCTGGTTCAGGTGTGTTTGATTAGGGTTGGAGCTAAACTCTGCAGGACACCGGCCTTCCAGCACTGAGTTTGGATACCCCTGGCCTAAAGAGTACCAAGGGTGCCCTTTTAGTCGCCGTCATGCTAGCTCGAGAAAATGTCAAAGTAAAGCTGTACGGGTCATTCACATATCATACGAGAAGCACTTCTCACAAAACAGACGCTTTATACACATACAGTAAATACTTGTCTATAAATGTTCATTACTAACTTTTCTATGAACAGAATTTGATTATAACTGCAGATCAATAACAGGGCGAAATAGCCTACTGTAACGTCTGTGATTACATAAAATAAATAAATAAATGCAACATATATGAACACATACTCCCCCTTACAGTCTCTGATATGTTACCAATTACAGAAAAACTACACACAGCATACATTTAGTCCTTCTTTGAGTTCAAAAACAACAGCCAATATATAGCCCACAGTCAGTGCAAACCTCTCATCTGTATCTTTAATCTTCACCAGCACATGTAACCTCTGTTAGAGAGTAATTCGGTCATTCCGAGTTAATAATAGTCCAAAAGGCGATGATAAACATGGCAGTTTGTTTATGATTAAGGTTGCTGAAACAATTTGCTCCTTTGTTTTGTCGGGCTTCTCCTTTGTTTTTTCGTGCTTTACTCTCGCGTTTGTCCTTTTCTGAAAGGATTGGATGTCATAAGCGCTTCAATAATCATGCGCACTTTATTATTATCAGCTCAAGAAGTTCGTTATTTTAAATACAGACACACACACAAGCGATCGCGAGCTTCCTGACAACGACTATATACAAGGTTTGTTTGTGCTTGGGTCAACCATGGCTTGTTGTTACTGTATATGCATATATTATGGTGTAATGTCTCGACTGTGTATTTAAAACATTGCGGTTCCTTTGTTTTTATTTTGGCTAGCTCAACGAGTGAGTGACGCTTTCAGCTGCGCGTCTAGCTCCACCTTTTGGTACCCTTTAGTCCTGCTAGGTACCCTGCAAAGGGTGTCGCGTACGGAAGTGATGAGAGTTGGGGGGTAAAATGAGGTGCCGGATCAGATATCAGAGGTTCCGGATCTGGCTTGTTCTGGCAAAATTAAGCCCTGGTTGTAAATAATATTTCGTTTATTGCACAGACTGATCATTCCACTGCTTAACACCTTGTGTATTATAAGGTACTTTTTTTTTAACCGGTTTGTGTTTTTGGCTCTCAAAATGCTGGGAGCCATTTATTACTATGAATCACCAAGGATCACAGAAAAAAAAATTAAATAAAAATGTCCCCCTGATCTTGGGTGTCCCCCTAATTAGCTGATGGTGAGTAAATTAACTTTCCAATTAGCCTTTATATTAGGGGTGTCAAAATTAATTGTTTCTTTGGTGCACTGCAATGCAGACAGGGACAATTCAATATTGGTTCAATAATAATCATAACCGGTTATTACGTACTGACGTCATTTATCTCCTATGCGCGATGTCGCAGTAGAATACTATGGCGAAGGAGGCGAGGGCGAGTAAATAAAACGCTCCTACTACTTAAAAGGTAGCTAATTATGCACAGTTCAACTACTTGTGAGTTTGCTGGAAAGTCTTTCATTGACACTTAAAAGGTACAGTACACAAGCCGCTATTTCACTACTGTAAAAATCTATCTCTGCCTCTCTCTCTCACTTTGGACATTTGACCCGCTGGTGTGTTTGTGAGGTAACTTTTCCTTTCCTCTTGGCTGTTAAAGCGATACTTGTGGATCTAGACATGAGCGTGCCTGAGGTGCAAGTTTTCTCCACTGTGTCTATTATGGATTACCTGTGATAACCACGTATTATGCGCATAGAGACTGTAACCGCGGCTGTTCTTCCCGCGTCACTCATCGGTGAACAGCGCTTTCATTTCTAAAGCCAATCGCAGCCCTTACTGTTGAGCGGGTGAAGACAATGACCAGTCATGGGGGTGTAAGACCTCGTTTGACAGTGCTCAAAAAGCAAGCGGGATAATATTTACATTAGTTTATTTGCTATAAATGCTCATGTTGTTCTGTGTAATGTATGTATTGGAGTTTGATAGAGTGTTTTATTTGAGCAGGTCAAATGAAAGGTACAGTTCATATATCTTACTGCTTGTATTAAAGGACAAAATTGTATTACAAATAGTATATAAATATTAATATATTTATAGATTTTAATTTTAAAAAATTCTTGTGTTGTGAAAAAAAAATCTAATTGTGTATGGAAAGCATCGTCAAGCACCGTGATGCACCGAGATATCGAATTGAACTGAATCGATGGGATGATAATTGTAACCGAACCAAACCGTGAGACCAGTGTAGGTTCACACCCCTACTTTATATATCCATGATATATTGTTTTCTTAAAAGGCAAATGAAGCACTCACTCAAGTTTAGATTGTTTTGTAAATTGATTTCCACTTTAATGGAAATATATATAACAAACTCGATTAATGTAACCATTTAACAGAAAACGGCATGTTTTACTATACATTTTCTGATCGATTAATGTAGATCACTGTGTCTGACATCTCGGGGTTGATTCCGTTCTAAAGCCTAATTTAACCCAGGGTGTGAAGTTGTGGATGTGGAGCTGGTGCAAATGCAAACAACAGATGTGTGTCTAATATAAAAATGTATATATTTATTCCATTTTTTTTTCTCTTTTAATTACATATCATTTGATGCGCTTTGGTCCACTCTCTGTATTATGCTACCTGACTGGCTCTCTGGGTTTCAACCAGGTCTGGTACTGATGTAATGGGGGCGGGTACTTTCACTTTTCACTATTACAGCCCCTCACCTCTTTTCGTGTTCTATCCAAACTAACATCGGTATAGTTTTTCACATGGCAGGTTTTTAGGTTCTTCATACATGTTGAGAGATCGAGTTGATCGACTTAAAAAGGGGATATGTCTTGACATAATCCACAAATATGTGACTTAGTAAAGCGTGAAGTCATGTATTATTTTAATCGTTGCATTAGTCTGAATGCAAATCCCCTCGTCAGGCAGCGCTGGAGCAGCATGAGAGAGTGGATCAAAGCTCATCAAATGAAAGGTATTAACAAAAGAAAAATATTTAAGACACAACCTAAATGCTTGTATTTGTTGTACTGCACCAGCTCTGCAAGGCACGTCCACAACTTCATGCATTGGGTTAAATTAGGCTGTCCAGTCTCTGTGTTCAGTACGTTACTACCATGGTTGAAACTCATATAGGCAGTCAGGCAGCATAATACAGAGTGGACCAAAGCACATCAAATGATCAGTAATTAAATGGGAAAAAAGAAAAATAGAATAAATATACAGTTGAAGTCAGAATTATTAGCCCCCGTTTAATTTCTTTTTCTTTTTTAAATATTTTCCAAATGATGTTTAACTGAGCAAGGACATTTTCACAGTATGTCTGATAATATTTTTTCTTCTGGAGAAAGTCTTATTTGTTTTATTTCTGCTAAAATAAAAGCTGTTTTTGATTTTTTAAAAACAAATTTAAGGTTAAAATTATTAGCCCCTTTAAGCTATATTTTTTTTCGATAGTATACAGAACAAACCATCGTTATACAATAACTTGCCTAATTACCCTAACCTGCCTAGTTAACCTAATTTCCCTAGTTAAGCCTTTAAATGTCACATTAAGCTGTATAGAAGTGTCTTGAAAAATATCTAGTAAAATATTATTTACTGTCATCATGGCAAAGATAAAATAAATCAGTTATTAGAAATTAGTTATTAAAACTATTATGTTTAGAAATGTGTTGAAAAAATCTTCTCTCCATTAAACAGAAATTGGGGGAAAAAATAAACAGGGGGGCAAATAATTCTGACTTCAACTGTATATACTTTTAAATTAGACACACATCTGAGGCTTGTATTTGCACCAGCTCCACATCCACAACTTCACGCATTGGGTTAAATTAGGATTTACAGTCTGTTCAGTCCTTTACGTCCACTGTATCTGTTCAGCTGAGGGAACGAAACCAACCCCGTGATGTCAGACACAGCGTCATTCCAAGATGGCGGTGCCCTAGGTCTAAAATCTATAGTAAAACATGCCGTTTTCTTCTAAATGGTTACATTAATCAAGTTTGTTTAGTATATTTTGATTACAGTGGAATTTAATGTACAAAATAATGTAAACTTGACAGAGTGCTTCATTTCTCTTTAAATACATGTACATGTACGTATGCGTTTGCAGAAATTTTAATACATACAGTATATTGCAATCAAGGTACACATTTCATTAGTTTTCATTTTCCTCGGTGGTTGACACCATAATATTGAGATTGCTAGTGACATGCTGTATAATCTTGATTTATTTGTTTTTGATTTTTGCTTTGACAGTCAAACATCACAAGCATCTTTTTAAGACCTTTTTGTAAGTTTTCCAGGGTTAAGAACAGGTGGTTTAAACTAATGATAGATAATTTATTAAATGCGTCTCTGTCTTCCTGTGTGAAGAAACAGAAATTGGTATAAGAAAAGTAGCCCAGCACGAAAAGTCATACTTGGTTTCTGTGATAGCATATCCCTTGTGCTTACTGTATACAAATGGAAATCACCTTCCTGTCATGGTAGCTTCCCCTTCGCAGGCTAAATGTCACGGTAAGCAAGAATCAAGGCTTTGCCATACTGCACATAAGGACAGAACGGGTGTGTTGCGAACGATTAGCATTTAGCCATTGCAGCCGCCACTAGGCGTGACAAACAAGTAATGAGATAAACATTTTTTTTTCCATCTCACAAAATACTGTAGCAGAAGACATGGCTTCGTTTCTACCGTAACGAATGATTGGAACGGTGAAATAGTTTTCACTGCTACATCAGCTCCTCTGACTGAAACTAAATTAAATGAAAATGTTTGGATGTACAGTATTTTCTCTGCACAGATACTGTATATATTATTTATATATATATATATATATATATATATATATATATATATATATATATATATATATATATATATATATATATATATTTTTTTTTTTTTTTTTTTTTTTTTTTTTTTCAATTTGTATTTACCTAGATATTTGCTAGCCTTTGAAGCTGAAGAAGTGCAGTCTTTCTGAATTCAATCTCTTTCTCTGCACAGCTGACTAACCTGACTGAGGTCCATGATCAAATCAGTGGGATGGCACGGTGCCCCTATAACCCTCTGCATAATTCCACCGCCCTCATCACTTCCAGCGGAGAACTGTATGCTGCAACTGCAATGGACTTTTCAGGCAGGGACCCAGCCATCTACCGCAGCTTGGGAGGACTTCCACCTCTGCGTACTGCTCAGTACAACTCCAAATGGCTCAATGGTAGGCTTAAACTATGAATGAAAGATTTAATTTAATTTAATTTAATTTAATTTAATTTAATTTAATTTAATTTAATTTAATTTAATTTAATTTAATTTAATTTAATTTAATTTAATTTAAAACAATTAAGTGAGTAATTTTAGCATGGGTATATATAATTTAATGAAAACGTACCAAGTTGGGGTAGTTCACCTAAAATTAAGATTGTGTCATTGTTTATTTACTCTCATTTAATTCCAAAGCAGTGTAACTTTCTTTTTGTAACACAAATGGAGATTTTACAGTATACAGACTGATAGTCTCTATCACTTTTATTGACTGAGACTGTCATCTATCATCTGTGTTTGTGTTTCACAGTAGAGTTGTGTCACAAGTGACTTCACTACTCATTTATGCACTATGCATCTTTATTCTGTATTTAAAGAGACTTCCCTTAAAACGAAAACTGACTCACCATTTATTCTCCCTCAAGTAGTATCTTTCATAAATCAGTAATAAATACTTGAACTTGGGGTTGCACAGACTAGTCTACTGTTGACTTTAATGCTCTGCCGTGACGATTTTTAATTGACGTTGACTAGTCGCACTGCGCAGATCATGTAGTTTGACCTGAACTACATTGCAGCTTTACACACGAAGGTGGTTCACTGAATAAAACTGCCACCGGATTATTGAAAAAACTTTTTAAAATGTTAAAATATAGCGTCAAAGATTCACATGAACTTTAATTGAACTTTAAATCATCAAACAGGTGCCAGTTAGGTCACTCCATGCATATTTGTGAATGAATTGTGAAACACGCAGAAACTGTGAGGCGCGCAACCGCATATGGGAAACTTCATAGCATGTGTAAATTTCATCCCAGGTGAACGCGGTGAAGATGTGCAGTGAGGAGACATCTGATAACCAGAATGAGCTGTAACTGTGAAAAAGGGGGCAACTTGAGCAGGATTTTGAGCAACATTCTAGTGCATAGCTGTAAAATATGCAACTTAGCAGGACTCTGAAAGTGTAATAAGGCTTAAGGTTATAGCCTTCCTCTTTCGTGCAGTATGTTGTTATGAAATAACTTCACATGAACTTGTGTGCTGACGGTTGCTAATGTTGCATTATTAAGGAAATAAAAGCAACATTTTGCAACATGTTATGATCTGTCAAACACCATGTGTATATATTTCCTGCAAATTAATAGCATATTGTGGCATGTTGCAAAACATTTGCATCTTGTGTTTTATTGATGAGGCCACCAGTGACTAGTCGACGTCGGCTTGACTTTGATAACATTAAAGTTGATTTCCAAAAATTTAAGGTCATTCAACCCCTACCTTGAATACAGAAGAATATATTTTAAAAAACACAGTCAGGTAATGAAGTACTCTGTTTCTTTTTATAATGTCCATTGGTACACACAAGTGTTGCGTCACAGTAAAATTTAGCATTAATCAAATCTAGGCTAAAGTACGGAGACCCGGAAGGGACGTGATGGTGGGGAAAAAAACTGAGTGGGAAAAAAAAATGGGTGGGAGAAAAAAAAAACAGTGATAGGAAAATATATATTTTTAAAAGTTTTTGCGTTCCCTCGCAAAGATGTTTTTTCGCAAAACATCTTTGCGAGGGAACGCAAAAACTTTAAAAAATATATATTTTCCTATCACTGTTTTTTTTTCTCCCACCCATTTTTTTTTTCTCCCACTTAGTTTTTTTCCTCACCATCACATCCCTTCCGGGTCTCCGTACTAAAGCACCTAACATATGGCTACATTTTTAAATAGGCAATATCCTTATAAGTAAATCACATATTTGAAATCTAAACAACTACATTCTTGACTAAAAAGTCTCAAAAATACATTATATGGTCCAACAGCTGCAGTATTTCTCAAACTATATTGAGTTTAGGCCTCTCGCTATGGGCAGAGTGATACGCACAGGTGAAGAGTCTGGAACAGTGCTGATACTAGTAGAATACTGCATCCCTGGTAACCAATCAGATTTGAGAACCAGAAAGAACTGTTGTTTAAACAAAGACATCCATCTTTTGCTGAAGCTGAATATAATGCAGATAGAAATGTATATACTCACTGGCCACTTTATTAGGTACACCTTACTAGTACCGAGTTGGACCCACTTTTGCCTTCAGAACTGCCTTATTCCTTTGTGGTATAGATTCAACAAGATACTGGAAATATTCCTCAGAGACAGTAAGCACATAGTGACATGATAGCATCACACAGTTGTTGCAAATTTGTCGGCTGCACATCAATGATACAAATCTCCCATTCCACCACATCCCAAAGGTGTCCAATTGGAATGAGACAATTGTGACTGTGGAGGCCATTTGAGTACAGTGAACTCATTGTCATGTCCAGTCTGAGATGATTCGCGATTTATGACATGGCACATTATCCTGCTGGAAGTAGCCATCAGAAGATGGATACACTGTGGCCATAAAGAGATGGACATGGTCAGCAACAATACTCGGATAGGCTGTGGCATTGACATGATGCTCAGTTGGTACTAATGGGTCCAAAGTGTGCCAAGAAAATATCCCCCACACTATTACACCACCACCAGCCTGAACCATTGATACAAAACAGGATGGATCCATGCTTTCATGTTGTTGACGCCAAATTCTGACCCAACCATCCAAAAGTCGCAGCTGAAATCGAGACTCATCAGACCAGGCAACGTTTTTTCCAATCTTCAGTTGTTCAATTTTAGTTAGCCTGTGTGAATTGTAGCCACAGTTTCCTGTTCTTAGCTGACAGGAGTGGCACCTGGTGTGGTCTTCTGCTGCTGTAGCCCATCAGCCTCAAGGTTGGACGTGTTGTGCGTTCAGATATGCTCTTCTGCATACCTCGATTGTAACAAGGTTATTTGAGTTACTGTTTTAGAGTTACTGCCTTTCTATCAGCTTGAATCAGTTTGTTTCTGACATGCTCAGACCAGCCTGTCTAGCACCAACAACCATGCCACGTTCAAATTCACTTAAATCCCTTTTCTTCCCCATTCTGATGCTCGGTTTGAACTGCAGCAGATCGTCTTGACCATGTCTACATGCCTAAATGCATTAAGTTGCTGCCATGTGATTGTCTGATTAGAAATTTGCGTTAACGGGCAGTTGCACAGGTGTACCTAATAAAGTGGCCGGTGAGTGTATGTTTTGGTCTAAATAACGCCCCTACTTTAAATGCATCAAATATGCATCAAACTTGATGTTTTTAGTGCAACTTTATTACTCATTTGACAGAAGCTGGATGAAGTAGAGTAGGCACATGCCAAAATGAGCAGGCTGTTCAACATGCCTTCATCCTAAAAAATCCTGAAGAGTATTACACAAAATAATGTCTTAAGGGAAGCCAATTGAAAACCACTGATGTTTTTTTTTTTTTTTTGTATAGAAGTAGGAATTCTGCTTTTGGCGCAAAAGCGATTTAACCATTTACTCGAAAATGAAAAATCTGTCATCATTAATTTACTCGCATGTGATTCCAACCCTGAAGGAAAGCAAACAGTGTTAGACCCCAATGAAAATGAACCAAAAAATAAAACATTTCACAATACATCACAAATGTAGGTCAGTCATACAGGTTTGGAACAACTTGAGGTTGAAAAAAGTAATGACAAAATGTAAATTTTTGCATGATAAATCCTTTTACACTTTGATCTTTACTCCAAACCTAAACATCAACGTCCAAAAATTCCCAGAGCTGATGGGCTTAAAAATGATTATCAGACAATCTTGGCAGAGAAGAATTTCACCTGCTTTACATTTACATTGCATTACCTTTTTCCGATTGATTTTTTTCCTCCTTCATGTTGTGCAAATGTGTTCAGCTCCTCACCACAAAAGAAAATGAATTTGCCGTCAATCACAAGCAGCTCCTCAAAGTTGCCCCTGACAGTTGCTCTTTTTGCCTTTGAGAAGCTTGTGCGTTCGTCAGTTTTGAATGGCGAATGATAATTAAACGTGTAAGCTGGCTTTGATCATTTCTCACGGTAACCTTTCTGTTCTCCCATGACAAATGAGTTCGTCCATTACCTAAGCATAAGATTAATAAACGCATCTCGATGGGCCAGCGGTTCTGCTCCATGTGCAATCCGTTATTAATCACTGTCATCCTGTCCCCCGTTTCTGTCAAACTCAGAGCCCAACTTCGTCTCCTCCTATGACATCGGCAACTTCACGTACTTCTTCTTCCGTGAAAATGCTGTGGAGCACGACTGCGGCAGGACTGTTTTCTCTCGGGCCGCCCGCGTCTGCAAGAATGACATCGGGGGCCGTTTCCTTCTGGAGGACACCTGGACCACTTTTATGAAGGCTCGGCTCAACTGCTCACGGCCTGGCGAGATCCCGTTCAACTACAATGAGCTGCAGGGAACCTTCTTTCTGCCTGAGCTCGAGCTCCTCTATGGGATTTTCACCACTAATGTGTAAGTAAAAAAGGGTTTTTATCATGCCGCACAGTTTTAAAGGGAAAGTTTGCACCAAATAATTAAAACATATTCACAGTTTAGTCACAAGTGGTTTCAAACCTTTATGAGTTTCTTTTTTTTTTTGATTTTGAAGAATGTTGGTAACCGGCTGCCACTTAGTGGCTAGGTAGGAAAAAGAATATATGGAAGTCAATGGTTGCTGGTTTCCAACATTCTTCATATATATATATATATATATATATATATATATATATATATATATATATATATTGTATTGATCTCTTTAAGGTGCACACTGTTACAATGGGAATTAAATGTTTGGAATAATTATGATTTCTAATGTTCTTAAATAGATAATTGTCTCACTAAGGCTGCATTCATTTGATGAGAAATACAGTAAAATGGAAATATAGTTTTATTTATTTATTTATTTATTTATTTATTTATTTATTTATTTATTTATTTATTTATTTTGATCTTTTGATGTGAATGTGAATTATTTTTGTCATGCCAGTGGTAATTTTTCAGCAGCCAGTACACCAGTCTTGTGTGTCCCATAATTCTCTGGAAATCATTATAATATGCTGATTTAATTGATTTTATTATTAATTTTGCGCTGCTCAAGGTTATAGTTAACGAAAATGAACAAAAAACTAAAACTAAAATTTAAAAACATTTTCGTTAACTGAAATAAAAATATTACAACAACAAAAAACTAAAACTAATACTGAAACTAATAAAAACTCAACTAAAACTAAGCAATTTCAATTAATAATAAAAACTAGTAAATCTCCCTCTAAAACTAATTAAAACTAACTGAATTTGAAAACAAAAAGTCAAAACGAAATAAAAATCTAAAACTATTATAACCTTGGTGCTGCTTTATATTTTTGTGGCAAGCATGATATAACAATCCTCATTACTGATACAAAAATATTCCAAACCTTTGCAATTGTATCTGCAAACGGCCGGCTCCTAGCTCTCTTCAACTCTCACATGGTTGCCCACTGAAGCTGAGCAGGGCTGTGCCCGTTCAGTACTTGAATAAGAGACCACATGGGAAAGCTAGGTTGCTGGTGGAAGTGTTGTTAGTGAGACCAGCAGGGGGCGCTCAACCTGCAGTCTGTGTGGATCCTAATGCCCCAGTATAGTTATTGGGACTCTATACTGCCCAGTGAGCACTTGCTTTAGGATGAGACATTAAACCGAGGTCCTGACTCTCTGTGGTCATTAAAAATCAAGGATATCCTTCGGAAAAAGGAGTAGGGGTTTAACCCCGGCATCCTGACCAAATTTATCCACTGGCCTCTGTCAATCATGGCCTCCTAACCAGCCCCACATCATAATTGGCTTCATCACTATTCATGTTTCCTCTCCACCAATCAGCTGGTTTATTTATTTATTTATTTATTTATTTATTTATTTATTTATTTATTTATTTGTTTGTTTGTTTGTTTATTTGTTTGTTTAATTATTCATTCATTCATTCATTCATGTATTTATTTTTTTATTTTTTTATGCAATAATTTGTTTATTTATTTATTATCATATTATTTATAATTAATTCATATTAATTATTATTATTATTATTATTATTATTATTATTATTATTATTATTATTATTATTATTAGCAAATTGTTGTTATTAATAGCACAGTTTTTTTATTGTTATTATTTATATAAAAATAATGAGAACAATTATTTTAATACTCTACACTAGCCATTTTTCCTATCTCTTTTTCTGCTTAGCTACTGTTATATTTCTTCTAGTGTTTGAACTGTATCCCAGTCAGCAATGGACAGATCCATTTTTCACATTATGATCTACTATGCTTTAATGATTGTCAGTGAAAAAGTGTTTTATGTGTGTGTGCGCGCATGTGTGTGTGTGCTGACGGTCTGCTTCTTCTTCTCTCAGTAACAGTATTGCGGCCTCAGCAGTGTGTGTCTTCAATCTGAGCGCTGTTACCCAAGTGTTCAGCGGCCCCTTCAAGTACCAAGAGAATTCGCGATCCGCTTGGCTTCCTTACCCCAATCCTAACCCCGACTTCCAGGTAAGCACCCGGAAAATGACAGCCATGCATTCGCTCCATCTGCTTTAAAAGTTAAGTGGCACTTTGCACAAATAGGCTACAGATTAAGGCTTGAAACTGGAAACGGTCAGTGAAAGAAGGTGCTTGACCTTCAGGGAGCACCGATCATTATGTTCATCATCAGGAGGTCATTCTTAATAGTTTAATTTTGGACTCAATTGAAAAGATTAGGTTTTAGACCTTATTAACAATATTAGGGGCTTGATTTGCTTTTTAATCCATTGTTAGATAGAGCTATACAACTTTTATATTGAATGAAAAAGATTGATAATTAAATTATATAAAATATGCTATTACAGTTGTAAACTGTCACAGTCTTTGTTACCTTACTTACCCTAGTTTGCCTCCCTAGTGATTCATTAGCTGCTTCGAAAGCTCTAAGGCTTTGTTTACAGCTTCATGTTTTCTCTGATTGGTTAATCGTCTGATTATTGAAAAAAGTTCCACTTACTGTACATTTGGCCTCATAAATTTATCTACGCTAAATGGATATAAACAAAGTCCCTTTAAGGCAAGTCATTTCACTCACCGGCCATCTTTGAAACACCTCTCGTGCAGTATGCTCGGACATTTTGTCTGAATAGGGAAACATCAAATTCTCCAAAACTGCTTGCCAAACTTATGATTGAATTTCATATTAGGAGTCACAACAACTGTCTCTTTAGTTTCATTTCTAAACATTCAAATCCCACAATATCTGCAGAAACTCACGTCTAGTCCGAGCCCCTCCTCTGGAGTATCGTTAGTCTTTAGCGATCGATGATTGGCTCCTGTACCAGAAGGCGGGATTTGTTTGCCATATAGCAATCAATGACTGGCTCCTGACTGATACACTTTTCCCCATTCAAAAAGATACGAGTGACATGTCTTGTGTATTCTATAGTCTCTGATATAAATTCGATCTTCATATCTACATGCTTTATGCAAATTTAACTGGGTTAAGTCAACAAAAGCATCAGATACACCACATTTTACTTCATCATTATTATTTTTATAGAACATATAAATCTAATTCGGCACACACATTATTTCATATGTAGGCTACAGAAAGTTTTGTACGTCACTCATTTTCCAGTAACAAGACAGGCTCTGTGATTACTGTCATTATAGGCTAAATAAAACTGATTTGTGTATAACATTCATTCATTTTCTTTTCGGCTTAGTCCCTTTATTAATCCGGAGTCGCCACATCAGAAAGAACCGCCAACTTAAGCCGCGGTCACACTGGGTTTTCCTCTCTATAGACTTCCATTCATTCGCACGCGAACGCGTCAGACCGGAAACGCAGGGTCATGCGTCGAGTTTTCTCTTTTTTGCTGCGGTGCAAAGTTCAAGCTTGGTGAACTCTGACCTGCGAAATCGCATCACTTGACTGCGTGAGACCAATCCAGGATCAAAACATGACCTCTCTGAACAGAAATTTAAAACATGGAGCAATCGCTCGCTTTTTTTAATGCCTAATCATCTTGTTTAATCCCGCCCCTTTTCGCAGCGCCGTACGACAGAATTTCGCAAGCTCAAACTCTAGTGTGACCGCGGCTTTATCCGGCACATGTTTTACGCAGCGGATGCCTTTCCAGCTGCAACCCATCTCTGGGAAACATCCATAGACACTCATTCACACTCATACACTACAGACAATTTAGCTTATCCAACTGACCTGTACCACATGTCTTTGGACTGTTGGGGAAACCGGAGCACCCGTATGAAACCCACGCGAACGCAGGAAGAACATGCAAACTCCACACCACCACCAGTGTGCAGCATCCACTTGGATGATGCGACGGCAGCCACAAGACAAGGGCACCAGTGCGCTCACCACACACCAGCTATAGGTGGAGTGGAGAGACAGTGTAGAACCAATTTGGTGGATGCGAATGATTGGGAGGCCATGATGGGTAAGTGCCAATGGATGGAATTTGGCCAGGACACCGGGGTTACACGCCTACTCTTTACGAGAAGTGCAATGGGATTTTTAATGACCACAGAGAGTCAGGACCTCGGTTTAATGTCTCATCTGAAAGACGAATGAAACCAGTCAAAAACTGAATGAAACAAAACAAAATGTAAACAAAGTGTCATCTGTGGAGTTGTTGTTGGATGTTGCATATTAGTACTGTTAAATCTGTCATATATATTTATTTTTTTTTTTTTTTATTATTATTATTTTTTTTACATTTGGAGGAGTAACATTTACATATGTGGTTTCAACTGTCCAGTTTCATCTGGAATGTGTCCCAGACCACCTCTTGGGGTTGTTTGAGCAATTGGATTTACAATATATCTGTCTTGATTGCATTTCAGAGGGCATTTACACCTGTCTATCACACAATCATTACGCAAACAATTTTGGTGTAAAGCATCACAGTTGCACTGTGGGTAGCACAATCGCCTCACAGCAAGAAGGTCACTGGTTCGAGCCTTGGCTGGGTCAGTTGGCATTTCTGTGTGGAGTTTGCATGTTCTATAGTTCTGGTATAGGTGAATTGGGTAAGCTAAATCTGTAGTGTATGTGTGAGAATGACTGTCTATGGATGTTGCCCAGTAATGGGTTGCAGCTGAAAGGGCATCCGCTGCGTAAAACATGTGCTGTATAAGTTGGTGGTTCATTCCACTGTGCCGACCCCAGATTAATAAAGGCACTAAGCCGAAAAGAAAATGAATGAATGAACAGTCCCAAATATTTGACCTTTGCTCTGATCACAGTTTGAAGGCAGCATAGATGTATCCTTCAGTGCCTTCGATATCCAACAATCCTGATATCCGGCATCTAATAGCTCCGCTTGGGTGTCAATATGTTTGTTTCTGATCATGATTTTCCACATTTTACACCTTCTAGTGAAAGGTTACTGTTGTAGTGAGCAAATGTCTGCTTAGCTATCACCGAAGCTCTCTCTGTTTTGTTGTACGTGATTAAACCATTCTGTTGTCTCAAAAGTCTGTCTGAAATTGCTTTTACAAGGTGCCTTCAGTGCACAAACGCTTCCTCCAGGGTCACTGGCTGATTAGGCTGTGAGTAAACAAGTCAGCTTCCTAAGCATTCGGATCCAGCCTTTACCTCCTCCCTCTCATTCTCTAGTTAGCTTGTTAGCCCCTCTGTATAAAAGACCCTTTCTCTGTATTTTTATGTTGTTTGGGGAATGTTGTTTTGAGTTCTGAGCCCTGTTTTACCCTGTCTTTGCTATCATTTTGGAAGTACTAATTATGTTTAGAAATGTGTTGAAAAAATCTGCTCTCCCTTAACCCCCAGGGGTCGAAGCCCGCGTATACGTGTTTTGACATGTTTTCACATGAAAACTCCGAAAAAAACTTAAATGACACTTTCAGTTTTGATCGTACAGATATGAGCAATACATCAATCGAATCTGTTAGGTGTCTAGTTTTTTTTGTGTACACTCACAATAACAACAAAAGTGTGTGCTTTTGCAAAACAAGTAAAAATAATAAGTGTAGGCACTTTCTCTTTTCTCTCTCCGTGAACTGTTTTTAGAAACGCGTCAGTAAAATGCACTGAAATTCCACAAAAACTAAACACACAGACATGAGACCCATATCTATAGAAAGCTTGAAGTGTCTACTTTTAAATGCAGGTGCATGTTGAAAACAATTATTGCTTGATAAAGTAATCAGTATGAAACCAACACTATGTCTAGCTTCTCTATCGGAGCTCATTATTTGTAATGCGACCACGCCCACGAGGCTTTGTTATTACAATCGTCCACGTGAGACTCGCGCGACATGTAAACTGAGGTCAGAAAAAACAGCAGAATCTTCACGAATACATGAGACATACACATGAGAGACATACCTGCATAAAGCTTGGAGGGTAAACTTCCCAACTCATTTTGAAAGCAAATGTTGTCTCGCTAGGTAATCCATACAATTCTCCCGGCAGAGCGTGCATCACGCCGGCTCTTCCCACTTCCGCCATTAATACAAACAATGACGTAGGCTGCCCATACGCCCAAAGCGTGCTGGCTAGAACGTGACGCATGTTATACGTGTTATTAATTTAATTTTTATTTATTTTACCGTAGTTGAACCTGTTAAAGTTTGGAAAAAGTTAACTAAAGCTGCAACTATTTGGGCAAAATATATGTAAAGGTCTTAAAATATTATTTTGATTATTCTTGTGTTTTGTCATTATGCCAGACTCATTCAGAAATTGTTATTAAATGCTGGATTAATGCACAAGAAAGTTTTTTTTACAACAGTTTTGCAAACACGTTTTATACCATTTCAAATATTTCCCTCCATTTCTCAGTGAATATAGGCAATGTATTTTGATGCATTTAAACAAAACAGATTTATTAAACAGATATATTTATTAAAATAAAATTTTAGTCACCAAACATATTCAGAAATTGAAAGATGATACAATAAAATTCAAGCAAAATATTGAAAAAAAAAATACAACCTACAACATTTAAACTAAATGTAACAAGCATTTAGTTTGGGCTAACTTTTGCAGATGGACATTCATTGCTTTACAATGTCCTTGATGGGTGAGTGGGGGAGTGTCTTTTGTCTCTCCAGGTGTGAATTATTCATGACCATTGTCACTCACGCATAGACCTGAGATGACCCAAACAAACTTAACAAAATGTAAATCTTTATAATGTTTCCTTTGAATGAGAGAATAAAAAAAAATGTTACATAATTGTGAAGTAAATATTCTAGCCTACCAGACTGGTTACTCAAAAGTCTTGCTCAGTGTGGTTTATTTATAAACTAATTTCGAGAGGATCACGTGCTTATGATCAACACGGCTGGCACCTTATCAGCTCCGTAATCTGCCCTATTAGATGATTACGGACACACTATAAATAACCAGAGATTTCACTCCAGTTATCTTCGCTTTGAAGTCCCCCCCCCTCCTTCCACCCCTACTTCCACCCTTTCCTATAGGGCGACACTGCGGCCCAGTGAATAGCACTGTTGCCTCACAGCAAGAACGCCACCAGTTCAACCTCCCATTGAGCCGGTTGGCGTTTCTGTGCGGAGTTTTCATGTTCTCCCCGTGTTCGCGTGGGTTTCCCCCGGGTTCCCCGGGTTCCTCCCACCGTCCAAAAACATACACCATAGCCAATCGACTAAACCAAATTATTGCCTAAGACAACTTTAGTTTACACTTTTCACACGGCGATAAGCGGGGGAGTTCTCGAGACTCACCTGAGCTCGAACTTCCCTCTCGCCCTTCTAACGGGAGGGAGCCCCGGGCTCGAGGATATACGAGCTCAGGGCTCTCTCCCGGGACAGCATGCCAATTACGCTTTATTGATCATCAGCTAAGTGTGAACTCTTGAAAGCACATTTAGTGTGTTTTTTTGGACCTTATTTCAGCTACATTTTTTCTCCAAATCCTACTAACCACGCAAAATATATTTTTTCTAAAAAACAAAAGCATGTACATCAATAATGGTCACATATTGTTGTAGCACAGTTTGTGCTGAATACAAATAAAATATATGTTGGCCAATAACATGTAATAAGTAGCTGAAATTAGCACAAATGTCAGGGCATGTCAAAACATCTCAGGAGCCCCAAAATCACCTCAGACCCCTGAGGGTTAAACAGAAAATGGGGATAAAAAATAAACAGGGGAACTAATAATTCAGGAGGACTAATAATTCAAGGCGGGCTAATAATTCTGACTTCAACTGTATGTTAGCATGTTTCTAGTATGGATTGGCATGCTTCTTGCTAAGGTGTTGCTAGGGTGTTCTGAGTGCTTACTAAGATGTTGCTATGCAGTTTCTACGGTGTTCTAGGTGGTTGCTAAGGTGTTCTGATTGGTTGCTAGGCAGTTGCTAGGGTGTTCTAGGTGGTTGCTAAGGTGTTCTAGGTTGTTGCTAAGGTGCTGCTAGGTGGTTGCTAAGGTTTTGCTAGGTGGTTGTCTAGGTGTTCTAGGTGGTTGCTAAGGTGTTGCTGGGTGGTTGCTAAGGCATTGCTAGGTGGTTGCTAGGGTGTTCTAAGTGGTTGCTAAGGCTTTGCTTGGCGGCTGCTAAGGTGTTGCTAGGTGGTTGCTAAGGCTTTGCTTTGTGGTTGCTAAGGCATTGGTAGGCGGTTGCTAAGGTGTTGCTAGGGTGTTGCTAAGTGGTTGCTAAGGCATTGCTAAGTGGTTGCTAAGGTATTGCTAGATAGTTGCTAAGTTGTTGCTAGTTGGTTGCTAAGGTGTTGCTAGGTGGTTGCTAGGGTGTTCTGAGTTGTTGCTAAGGCATTATTAGGTGGTTGCTAAGATGTTGCTAGGTGGTTGCTAGGGTGTTCTGAGTGGTTGCTAGGCAGTTGCTAATGCGTTGCTAGGTGGTTGCTAAGGTGTTCTGAGTGGTTGATAGGCAGTTGCTAACATAAATTAGCATGTTTCTAGAATGAATTAGTATTATGCTAGCATGTTTCTAGCATAAATTAGCATGTTGCTAGTATGATTAGTATGTTTATTAGTATGTTTTAGTATGGATTGGAGTGTCGTTAGTATGTTTTTAGTATTAACCTGTTTCTAGTGTGGATTAGTATATTGCTAGGATGAATTGGCATGTTGTTAGTATGTCCAATGTAAAGTCAATGGCAGTTTTTTACAAAGGAAGTCTATAGGACAGTTGCTAGGGTGTGGTAAGTAATTGCTAGGGTGTGGATAAAAACAAAGGTCATCAGTGATTGGCAGATTGGTAGTCTGAGTTGAATGAGCCCAACCTTAAGGCTGTATGACAGTCTGGCGCAAAGTTATGAGGTTACAAATTTTGACCCAATGTTAAATCAATGGGACTTTTCCGCAATTTCCAGGTCAGTTTTCGGAAAACCATAAGTCGGATCAGTTGGAATAGATATAGCAACCCGTTTGCAGACCAGTTTGGAGGTTCGGTATTAATTTGGTGGTTGTACTGTAGTATAAACAGTCTAGGAGGAGATGCATAAAGAAATTAGTCTCAGAATAAGAAGAAGAAGAAGAAGAAGAAGAAGTAGAAAAAGAAGAAGAAGAAGAAAAAGTTTATTTCTCAAGCCACCTTAATAATGTGTCAATAGTTTTGCATTTCCATCAAAGGAGTAAAAATGCATTTTCAAAAAAGAAACTGATTTTAAATAGTAGTAATGTTCCACAAATTGGTGTATATTTCATGTGAAAGGTATACAAATAAAACACAATTTCACAGTTTAAGTTTGATGAGCTTTGACAATTTCATCTTGGAGTATGACAGCATGAAAACCAAAATGGATGTAAAGAAATATAAATCTGCATACTGTATCAGTTAATATTTAGAGAATTATTCCCAAACACATAACAAGCCAGAAACATGTGAATCACTGCAATAAAGATTCAATCATAGACTAGTATTTGCTTGCATAAATCCAGGCAGCACTTTTTTTGCCAAGCAGTGTATAACAAGTGCCAAAAACTGGCCTTAAAATGACAGTAATATTGTTTATGGCTATTATTTCTGGCACAGTACATTGCACACTAATAAGTAGTTATTGTGACAAGCCTAGACGTTGAATATAAATTGTTAAAAACAACAAGTTCTAAAGTGCAACAGGTAAAAAATCACCATATTTTGGAAGAATGTGTAAATAATTCTAGGTTAATACCAAAAAAATAATGCGAAATGTGTGTCTCTAATGCCAGACTGAATTTGTGAAAGTGCCAGGTCACTTTCTGTTGGCAATGCTCCAGTGGTAAACAACCAAAAGAATAATTGACTTTCTTACCTCGAATACCACCTATGTGCTCCCAATTAAAACGAGATGTTGACTGATGTTTCCGGTGCTTATTCTCTGGAAAATGGTAATATGAGGTGAAGGTGATTTCGTATTTTTTATGAGCATTGTTCAATTATCCAAAGCCCATAAACAGGAGAGTCTGATATTGTCTGTGATATAAAGAGGGGACGGATCGAAATGCAGTTCCGCAGGCCTCTCTCATGGTTGTTAATTTGCCTCCATTTCCATATCTTTGTAATACTCATGAATTTATTAATACAGTTTCCAGCTTATAACATTTTTGGCAGGATATTTACAACGATAAGAGCTAATAAACCTGCATTCATCTCCTGTGGAGGATCGCCAGCTACTTCACAATGAGTCTGAAGTGCTTTTGGTTTTAAGACTCTCTTCAGAAAACATGCTGAAACATAGTGATCAGCATGGAGGAGAAATGTGTTGTATGTATCTAAAGTGTTCTGCATAACTTTCTAGTAGTTGCTGAAATAGTTTGGCCCAAATTATACTCCTTTTTTTTACTAGGCACTGTTCAGTATGGTGCAAATTCCATCATCAGCACAGTATGTGTTCTTCTAACCATGCATATACAGTACATGCAAACAACAGATTCCTGTGTTGACAAGTGCTTGTGTGAGGGTATTACAAGATTTCTGCTACTTTTTAATAAAGTGAGAAATAGAAAAGGTTTATTTGCATAAGCTTAAAACTACTGAATTCTGGCTTCATAATTTTCAATTTATTTATTCATTCATTCATTCATTCATTAGGGATGGGCGATACCACAATTTATTAATGCAATACGATACCGATACTTTTTGTTAAAATTTTTACGATATTGATACCACTTATTATTTAAAATGTTAATGTCATTTTTCAAATTAATGTTAACTAAAAAAATTATTACATGTAAAAAAAAAAATATATATAAATAATATAAATAAATAAATAAATATATTTTGGCAAAACGTTTGTAACATTTGTCATGCCAATAAAGCAATTATTGAATTGAATTGAATTGAATTAAATTTAATTTAATTTAATTTAATTTAATTTAATTTAATTTAATTTAATTTAATTTAATTTAATTTAATTTAATTTAATTTAATTGACAGAGAAAGAGAGGTTTGCCTAAAACTCCTATAATGTCTTGTCGGACAGAGGGAGACTGAGCAGAGGAACACTGGGCAGCTTGTTTTTGTTCTACTTCTTTATAAGTTTCAGGGTGTGTTGTCTGTAAGTGTTTATAAAGGCTGCTTGTATTGTTGCTGTGTACGACTTTCTTATCACAAATATTGCTCGTGCAACGCTTTTTCAGCTGATGAGCACCACAACACGCTGCGTTACCTCCCTGCCATCGTGTCATTCCGTAATGCAGAAGTGTGCGACTTGCGTGTGTTGAGTACGTAAGTTATCTGAAAGGCACATGATCGCTCACGTCACGTTCCGCCGCAGATTGATTGGTGTAACGTCTTGTATACAAAGCGTCACTGACAATCCTGTACACAGCGCTAAAACATTTAGTTATGCAGAAATTATTAAAATATAGTTAAAATATCGATACTTTTTAAAAAAATGACAATACCGAATTAAAAGCTTCTGAGTTTCGATATATTGATACTCGAGCATCGATGTGCACATCCCTATCATTCATTCATTCATTCATTCATTTTCCTTCGGTTTAGTCCTTTATTTATCAGGGGTTGTCACAGTGAACTGCACCGCCAACTATTCCAGCATATGTTTTTATGCAGCGGATGCCCTCCCAGCCACAACCCAGTACTGGGAAACACCCATACACACTAATTTACACACACTTAGGCCATACTCACACTATGCTATCCGAACCGTGCCCAAGCCCGTTTCCCGGATCGTTTGAGAATCGTGAGTGCTCTGAATCGGGCTCAGGCACGGTTCACTTGGCCAGCCCTGGCCCAGTTGGAAGAGGTGTGCCAGAGCGCGGTTCACTTGGGCTTTGGAGCGGTACACTTGTGTGTGAGTGCAAAACATGCCTGAGCCCGAAACTGAAAGCGAGGCGTGACCTTTAAGGGACTGTTTCATATGGATTAATTAATCATTCGTCCTGTTCAATGAACGCAAACTTCAGCTGCACCTTTAGCAAACCTCTTAATTCTTGCAGCACGAGGACTTTATGATTGTTTATGAGCATAGAAAGTGGCTGATCTGTTCGAAATATTTGCCGAAATATCTGCCGAAATATTTGACTGTGTGTCACCGCATATCAAACGACTTAAACAATATAACTAAAGAAATCTCCACTGTGCTGAGCGAAAGCGCTTACTGAACAGCGCATCATCGATGACGTAAGCGTACCTAGGCCTGTTTGTAATGTGAGTGCGGGCCGTCGGGGGAGACAGGAGGGGGGACAAGCGTGCTTTGGCCTGGTTCAAGGCAACTGTACATAGTGTGAGTACGCCCTTATACACTACGGCCAATTTAACTCAATTCAACTCAACTCAATTTATTTCTAGAGCACTTTTAACCAAAGTACCAAAGTGCTGTACATAAAAACACATAATACGTGCAAACATACAAGGAACCAGAGTACATAAACTCACAACACATGATTAAAAGCTAAAGAAAATAAGTGTGTTTTCAGTGACCTCTGAAAAGACTCAAAAGTTGGAGAAGTTCTTATGGAGAGTGGAAGATCGTTTCAAAGTCTTGGAGCTGCTACTGAAAAAAGCTCTATCACTTCGACATTTCACGTGTGATCGTGGAACTGTCAAATAGAGTTGATCCTTAGAGCAAAGGGATCTCATGGGTTGGTGTCTATTAATTAGCTCAGAAATATACTCAGGGGCCAGGCCATGGAGGGATTTAAAAACATACAGCAGTACTTTGTACTGAATCATAACTGGATTGGTAGCCAATGTAGAGAAAACCAGTACAGGTGTAATGTGCTCTCGTTTTTTTGTGCCTGTTAAAAGCCTGGCAGCTGCATTCTGGACCAGCTGCAGTCAGGAGAGAGAGGCCTGACTCACACCCAGATACAATGCAATAACCCAGACGAGAAGAGATGAAGACATGAATAACCTTCTCCAAATCACTGAAAGAGAGGACAGACTTCAGCTTGGCAATATATCTAAAATAGAAAAAACTATTAGAAAAATGTAGTTTATTCAATTCACCTATAGCGCATGCATTGGACTGTGGGGGAAACCGGAGCACCCGGAGGAAACCCATGCGAATATGCAAACTCCACACAGAAACGCCAACTAGCCCAGCCGGGACTCAAAACAGTGACCTTCTTGCTGTGAGGTGACTGTGCTAACCACTGAGCCATGGCGCCGCCCTAATTTGCAAGCTATAACACCCTGCATAGCCATATCCCCCTGCAGCCCAAGACCAGTTACTCACTGAAGCTAAGCAGGGCTGAGCCTGGTTAGTACTTGGATGGGAGACCACATGGGAAAACTAGGTTGCTGTTGGAAGGGGTGGTAGAGAGGCCAGCAGGGGGCACTCAACCTGTGGTCTGTGTGAGTCCTAATGCCCCAGTAAAAAGTGGTCCGAGGTCCTGACTCTCTGTGGTCATTAAAAATCCCATAACACTTCTCGTAAAGAGTAGGGGTGTAACCCCGGTGTCCTGGCCAAAGTTCCTCAATCGGCACTTACCCATCATGTCCTCCTAATAACCCCCATCCACTGAATTGGCTCTATCACTGTCTCTTCACTCCACCAATAGCTGGTGTGTGGTGAGCGCACTGGCGCCGTTGTCCTGTGGCTGCCATCGCATCATGCAAGTGGATGCTGCACACTGGTGGTGGTGTGGAGAGACTCCCCTCATGATTGTGAAGCGCTTTGGGTGTATGGCCATACACAATACATGCGCTATATAAATACACATTACATTACATTACATATAAAGTTTATTTAATATAGATTTTGTTTATTAATCAACATCTGTACAAATAAAGTCTTTAAATAAAATAAAAATAGAAGCAAGGTTATTAAGGTTTGTTTACAAAAAACATGTTTTTACTCAAAAATGTCCTCTTTGGTAGTTTGTAGTGTTGTGCAAGTAATTAGGCTTTCTTGCTTTTCAGGCTTTATTATTCATAACTGTGGTTTATTTTGCATCAGGATTGCATAAAAAACTTTCTTACAGTAATTACATTTTTTTAAACATAAAGTCATTTTTTATTAAAAGTCTCAATTATATATTTATTACTTTTAAATGATATGGAAAAAAATAAGCTTCCATTTCAGTAAATAGAGCAGTTAACTTTGTTAAACCTGACTTGTAATCCTTATAAATGTATAAAGTTTACAATTATGTCTTTCGCCGTGTAAACTTTAATTTTAATTGTGAGTTTATGGCTTTCTCAAAATTGTAACTTATTTATTGTTTGTATTTCACCACAGACTTTTATTTATTTATCTTCTTTCTTATTTTCTTATTAAGTGCAATTAAAATATTCTATTTACATCTTCTATGCTAAATTAAAGTGAAATTCTCCATAATGGCGGTAAAAAAGTAAATTGTATTGAAAACTTAATGATTAATTACACCACCTCTAACAGGCCTGTAGCCAGCCTGGTGAAAGGGGTGGTTCTTTTTTCTCAAAAAATTTACTTTTTTTTTGCAGTTATTTGCCTTATTTTCTGTTTAATTATGAGATTTAAATACTGCATTTAGTGACATTTTAAGCATTATGTTTAGCTGCATTAGCTTGTCGGATGGTCATCATAATCACACGTTACCTGTAAAATGTTTTCTCAGTTAAAAAACAATGCAGTAGCAAAAGATGACTTTTCTTATGTCAGATTGTAAAATGAAAATATTTGTTAGCATTGGCCAAAACTGATTAAAGCGACAGCCAACAGAGGATTCTAAATCCTAAAACCTTTTTCGATGGGTTATTTTCACTAATTATGATGGCATAGCAGTCAAAATAGGACAAATGAGCTCATGTGTGGGACAAATCCTGGACATTTGTCAGTGAGGGGGTGGGTCTTCCGAACCACCCGAACCCCCCCTGGCTACAGGCCTGTGTAATAACAACATTGCAACGGGCATATGCTCTGATCAACCTGTCTTAGTTCTATAAGCACAAAATCTTTAATTTGGAGCATATGTTTGAATTGACCCCATTAAAATGAATTGACTACCATATCAAAACCATTTAAAAACTGCTTGATCAGCATGGGTGTCTTTTTTTGGATCAGCTGAATCAGACCTTCCCGTCCAGCTTATTAAAGCTGATCCCTATGACCTGATAATTACATTTTTGAGCTCCATGAGAGAGAAAAAAAACTCACTTTACTTCACATTCATTTTCCTTTTGAAGCACAAGGATTCATGAGCTCCACGAGCCCTACTTTATCTAGCTTGCTGTGGCATCTTCATCAAGCATTTGTCCATGTTGTTGAGGCAAAGATTTACGAGCTTCAGATTCATGGTTTTCAGCACTGATGGAAAATGGCTTGCTTGGTTTTCTGTTTCTGAAAGTCCAACATGCGGCCAGTTTGAGCAGAACTGCGCCTGCACTGATCTCTCCAGCTGATTGATGCTGATTATATGTGATCCAGGAGAGAGTGCAGGTTTTTTTTAAGGCCGGCTAATTTAGTTTCTCCATAGACAATCTTATTCAGGGAGAAAAACAGTAATTTGGGGAAACAACTGCTTGCCGTGCTTCTTAGGCCTTTCCTATAGATTTCCAAATACTATTTGAGAAGAACTTTTGGGTAACGTTTGTATTTCCCCAAAGACTTTTATTTATTCATTTATTCATTTATTTATTTATTTATTTATTTATTTATCTTCTTAAGAACTGCACAGCCTGATCGCACAGGGAAACATAACTATTTCAATTATTGTCTGAAAAGTGGCTAATTTGTACAAATTCATATAATTGAATTAGTATGAAACCATTTTTTAAATGATACGTGCCCCCAAAGCCCTCCCTAACCGTATGTAAAATGTAATAAAATGTACAACTGAGATTATTTATATGAATTATCCACTAAAGCAAAAGCTATGAATTGCTGTGAGATTCCAGGGTTGGATCTGCAATAGGCATATGATGTTATCAGATTTTTTGTTGCATTAATTGCTGAAACTTTTATCATGATATATTGTGTTATAACAGAATTGACATAAGATGCAAAAAAGGGTTACTTTAAAATGTGTAAAAACAAAAACATTGTGTATTGCTTTATTGTACATAAATGTTCAGGGTAAACATGCTTAAAACAAGTGAAACTGCAAAAGGATTGTATTGTTCAAGAGGTAACACCTTACAATACGGTCTCATTAGTTAATGCAAATGAATCATTTCTAATATTACAGTACATAAAGAATAGTTGTTATCCCAGAAAAACAGTTATGACTTTTGATTGTGTTGAATGAGTTATTAATTAAGGCAAGACACTAGCTACGTTTCCATCCACCTATTTTTATGCACATTTTGAAAATGCGCATAAAAAAACATATGCGCATAACTGAGTAGCAGTGGCGGAGCTAGAATTTTTTACATGGGGTGGCCAGGGGGTGGCCACTGCTATTTCAGGGGGTCCATACACACACGCACGCACACACACACGTAGGCTACTCAAATACAAATGCACACACAAACACACTGAAAGTGTTTAGAAAACTCAAATCTAATTCATTACCACCATATAATTCAAAATACGAAAATATAATAATTTTCTCATCATCTACTCACTTTGTTGTTAGTTAATAAGTAATGACAGGATTTGATTTCTAACATTGGTTAAAACATAATTGCCTAGTAGATGCTCTTACCTGCTGGTGGACCTGAAGTCTGACCTAGTTTGGATATGCGCATAAAAAACAGTTGATGGAAATGACAAGATGCACATCAATTTTGAACATGCGCATAAAAACATATGCACATAGCTGAGTAGAATTAACTTTTTTTATTCTATAAGAAAAGATGTGCATAAACTACAATGGAATTAAAAAAGTCATGTAATTTTGTTATAAGTGATCATGTGATGATAAAAATGTGTGTGAATAGACAAATCAGCAGGCTGAGCACATTGTAAAACATCTGAAATGTTGTTCCGGTCATTGTTAAACGCCTTAACCATTTCAGTATTAGTGTTATTATATTATTAATTACCTCCAGAATCAAGAGCATCTGTGCTCCGCATCTCACAAACTCCTTCAAATGCCACCGCACGTTTACTGCATGAGGATTGTCTTCTGAGGCGCAAATCATTTATTACATGAAGAAAAGATTGACGCAGCTTCTCTTATCGCAGCAAATTCCGTTTTACTGTTGATATTTGGCACCAGTTAATCAGGAAGTGATCATTTTGTTCTCTTTGACTCGTTGGATGGAAACGCTGCTTTATTCGCACATCTTTTATGCGATAATCCAGTTTTGCGCATAAAGTTCATTCGTATTTTTGGATGGAAACATAGGCTAGCTGGTATGTTTGAACCTGATCTGCCTGTTTGTGTCACAATGATAGACAGACGAACAACTGGAGTGCGGATCCAAATGCAGGTTTTTATTAAGGGATGGTCAGGCAAGCAATGATCAGTACAGGAGCAAACAGATGTATGTGGATAATCCAGAGTCGTAGTCAATATTGCAGGCAAAAGGTCACAAGGATGGCAGCAGACAGGCAGAAACAGATAATCAAGGCGAGGGTCCAAACACGGCAAAAAACAAGACAAGGAACTGCTTAGAATTGTGACTGTGAACAGAATACAAGACTCGGCACTGAAATGAGTGTGTGTGCTGCTTATATGTTGTGTGCAATCAGTCTTGACAAGCCTCCAGTGGTGTGTGTGCAATCAGTGGAGATGAGTAACATGTGTGTGTGATTGGAGTGCATGTATGGAGTTGTAGTTCATATGATGGTGGATTTGTAGTCCATGGGTGTTTGTGCATGTAAACCAGCGATCTAAGGGGAGAAGATCGCTGGTGATCGTGACAGTTTGTGTTACTTTATAAAGAAGTCTGATCTCGCTGTTTCTTTTTATGTTTAATTGACCCTGTGCAAAAATATTGTAACTGCATGTTTACATCTGATCCAGTTAGAAACACATTTATCCTAATTAAAAATATCCATTATCATACCTGCACATTAAAATCAACAACCGATCTAAAAAACATTTTTCTAAAGTACATGAGCTCGCTATTCCATTTCAAATAAATTTAACTCACAAACAGCTAGCCTAACATTACTTCCCCATATTAGCAAAATATTTGAGCATCGTAAATTAAATATAATAACTTACATACATGGAATGTGCATGTAATACTAGCACAGATGAAGTATAGCGTTAACTGTCTAAAGAGCGAATTGATCTCTCATTAAGTTAACTGATGTCGTCGGTACCTCGTTAACTTACGCAGCGGATAAACGTTCCTCAGCATACAAACCTTATAATAAACTATAAAGCGTATTTCAAATATTATGTTATGATGTATTATTATTATTCGTCTTACTTGAAACCATGCTCTTGTCTTCGGCTCGTCATTGATTTGAAAATAGCTTGAGCGTTGCCGGCAAAATTTAAAAACTTTCCTTAGACAAAGAGATGTCAATCAGCATCAGAAACTGCCAGTAGCAAATACAATTTTGGGGTGGCACCTGGGGTGGCCAGTCGGATGTCAGGGGTGTCCAGTGCCACCCCAGCCACCCCTCTGGCTCCGCCACTGCTGAGTAGGATGAACTTTTTATTCGATAAGAAAAGATGAGCATAAACTGTGATGGAAACACTTTTACCAAACAAATTCCAGTATGCGCATTAAAAAAGTCATGTGATTTTTGTTAAGAGATCATGTGATGATAAAAAAAGTGTGTGAATTAGGCTTGGCCGGTAATACGGTAATATGGTATACCGCGGGATCTAAAAATAGCAACGGTATCAGTTTCAATAACGTTATACCATCATAAAAAACAATGCACTTATACAGGAGTCAAGTATTAAATATTAAATATTATTCAGTTAATGCCTAAAAATCGTATGCGTGATTGTCATCACGGGACAGTGTGGAGCAGAGAGAGAGAGAGAGAGAGAGGTGAGGTAAGATGGTGAGTCGCGCACTACTGTAGTGACCTTGGTGCTGTCTATGTGTGTGTGTGTGTGTGTATGTGTGTGAATGAGAGAGAGCATGGTGCTGTGTGTCTATGTGTGTGTGTGTTTATACAGACAGCTTGTTAGGCTGTCTGGACTCTGTATCATCTAGCTGGTTTTTGGTTTGATTTTGCTGTTCTCGAACACATCATCTCCCTCCCTTATACTGTATATAATATTTTATTACTATATAAAACTATATCTAAACATATTTAATAACCATTCGGCTGATTTTTTTAAAACTTACTTAATAACCTACTGCATTTGCATTACGTTTGATCTTGGATAATAATTCAAACCAATGCAAATCACCGCGCTCTTACAGCTAAATAGGCGATGAGACTAAAATGATTTCAAATGACTCGATGCAACAGTGCGGTGCGGGACAGGATTTGATTGTGACTTTGGGTTCATGCCGTTATCCTCGGCCTGCGGGACTGCCGCAAAATGGATATAATATACATGGATGAAAGCGAATGAAATGATATTTATCTACGCAAGGAAAACACAATGATGTATTAAGGTCCTTTCAGACGGGAGACGGATGGAGGACTCACTCCCGACGTTTCTGTGCGGTGAAGTTTTATTGCTCTAATATTAAATAGCCTATTTGACCCAAAAACGGTTCCACTGAGCTCAGTAAAATGTTCTTTGAGAAGCTATTAATAATCTGTTCAATAATTCTTTAATGCCAAAACGAATTGTAAAATACAGATTGTAATTTAATTTAATATAGGCTAGTTTAAATAAAGAAATACAATATATTTTAATAGCCTATTTAAATAAATATAAGCCTAACATATTTTTAGATAAAATAAATAGGCTATTTTCTAAAAAATGCGCGTCGTGTTTATTCCATAGAATTAAACACAAATAAGACATGTGTGTATATTCTGTGTATTTGATGAAGCAGTCAATGCATGCACTGAAAAAAATTGGCTATAGGTAGGGCCAGACGGAATCTGCGGACGTTTTTTGCTATTTCTGCGGAGAATTTTAATAAAAATCTGCGGATTTCTGCGGAATTAATTTGGGAGTATCATAACTAAAACCTTAATTTGTTAAATAAGAAATTATATCTTTTTAGCTTGTATTTAATTTTTAAAATGCAAATCCAATTAGATTAACTGTAAATAGTTAACTTTAAGTAAATAAACAGAATCAATGATGGGCTAAAAATCTGCGGGAAATCTGCGGAAAATCTGCGGAAAATCTGCAGAAAATCTGCGCGCTAGAGGCCACCTTAAAACTTAAATAGGCTATTAATAACGGATATAGAAGATAAATAACTTTTTTGTGAAAGCAAGAGAGAATTTTGCGGGAGTGCTGTTATAAAGGAGTCAAATGACCAACAACCGCAACACGTTTTATTCCAGAACATTTGAGCTGGTTTCAGAGTTCTTTCATTTTCTTTTTCAGTTATTTCATTTTTAAAAATGTTTGTTAATTAAATCCAGTTTTGTTATTTAGCCAATTATTTTTATGCAACAAAGTTGCAAACTAAATTGCTATGAGGTGTGGCTGTGCCCTCACATGCAGCTCGTGCTTCAACTGCTGCTGCTGAGACAGAGAGAGCGCAAGAGATCAATCGAAATAATTCATTTTTGTCCGAAAGTGTCGGTCAAGTGATGTTAATGTGAACAGCTGAAGCTGTCAAATTTATTTGTAGTTCATTTATTATTAATGATGATGATTAAAAATAATAATACTATTAATTTTATTCAATAATGCAATTAAAACATGTTTCAGGTCTACAATAATGCGAAACGAGCTAAATATTGTCTTTAAAATCGACATGGGTCTCAGCTCTTGGCTATATCTTTGCCTATCATTGATACACGATACTATCATCTATCGGCACAACCCTATTAGGCACAAGCCAACAGTTTGGTGACGCTGTCTGAGCCTTACATCATTTTTTTTTATTATGCACGGTAATACCATACATATACCGAGGTAAAATAAGGAAGAGGTTTGACTGTATCAAAATTTGGATACCGCCCAAGCCTAGTGTGAATAGACAAACCAGCAGGCTGAGCACACTTTAAAACATCTGAAATGTTGTTTTGGTCATTCTAAAACACCTTAACCATTTCAGTATTAGTGTTATTATAGTATTAATTACGTCCAGAACTGTCAAGAGCGTCTGTGCACCTCGTCTCACACCTTCAAACGCCACCATGTGTTTATTGCATGTCGGCATTTGTTTTCTAAGGCGCAAATCAGTTATTAAATGAAGAAAAGATTCAAGCAGCATCTCCAACCGCAGCAAATTACATTTTTACTTTAGATATTTGCTGCCAGTTAATCAGGAAGGGACTATTTTGTTCTCTTTGACTCATTGGATGGAAGCTTTATTTGCATCTTTTATGTGATAATCCCGTTTTGCGCATAAAGTTAATTCGCATTTTTGGATGGAAACATAGCTAATGATGCTGACTTTATATGTTATAATCAACATACCTGATATTATGGATAAAATGTGACAAAGGAAAGACTTAAAAGTGTATAAATCGTTCCAGAAGACAAAAACAAACTTTATGAGAAGCCAAAAGTCTCAAATATACTGTATCAATATATAGACCACAGGTGTCAAACGCAGTTTTTGGAGGGCTGCAGCTCTGCACAGTTTAGTTCCAACCCTAATTAAACACACCTGATCTAACTAATTGAGTCCTTCAGGTTTGTTTGAAACCTACTGGTAATGCTGCTCTCACACTAGAGTTTGTGCGTGCGAAATTCTGTTGTACGGCGATGCGAAAAGGGGCAAGATTAAACCAGATGATTTAAAAAGGGAGCGATTGGTCCATATTTAAAATTTCTGTCCAGAGAGGTCATGTTTTGATCATCGATTGGCCTCACGCAGTCACATGATGCGATTTCGCAGGTCAGAGTTCACCAAGCTTGAACTTAGCAATGCAGCGAACTGTGAAACTTGTCGCACGAGCTTGCGTTTTCGGTCTGACACATTCTCGTACATGTGAATGGAAGTCTATGGGGAGAAAAGTCCAGTGTGATTGCAGCTTAAGTGTGTTGGAGAAGGGCTGGAACTAAATTGTGCAGGAAATTTCACAGCGCTGCTATAGAACTTTGGCTTTTCATTGAGCTTTTTTTTTTTTTTTGTCTTATAGAACGAATAATACACTTTTAAGTCTTTCATTTATTACATTTTGTCCATAACAATATCATGTTCATACAATATCATATGTTTGTTATCCCAATGCCTTGCATCATTGAATATCAGTACATGTCTAATCTGCATTTCTCTCTTTGTTTTCACAGTGTGGTACTATAGATTTTGGCTCGTATGTGAACTTAACGGAGAGGAATTTGCAGGATGCTCAGAAGTTCATCCTGATGCATGAGGTGGTGCAGCCTGTGGTTCCTGTGCCGTATTTCATGGAGGACAATGTGCGCTTCTCTCATGTGGCTGTGGATGTGGTGCAGGGCAAAGACATGCTCTATCACATCATTTATCTGGCAACAGGTACTGTATCAACTCACATCTGCATAAAAGAAGATTTCTGTTATTTCTGTATGTTTATTGTAGTCTAAAATAAGCAGTGCTTCTGATGTGCTGTACCTTTTGATGAAGGTTAATGGAGGTGCAGCATATGATTGGGCTACTAATAGCAGACTTCTTGCTGCAGAATTGCTAATGGAGTCCATTAGTTTTTGCAGATGCTGGGACAGTAATGAGTGTATAGAAGCTAATTTCTGACCTCAGTTGACTATAAGACACATAAGTTGAAATGAAGAAGTAAAGTCAGCGATAAAGACCCATTTACTGGTAATTTGCCTTGTTGGTTATTATAGTTAACAAAAATGTAATCATTTTGGTTATTAGAAACAAACCGTAAGTGAGAAAAATTTAATTTTCTTTTCATTTTATTACAACTGAAATAAGTAAAACTAAAATAAATGTACATATCTACATTTAAATGGTTAATTAAAAATAATAATAATAATAAAATAATAAAAAAAAAAAGGTTTACAAAATAAACGTGACAAAATATTTATGCATTTATTGATTTACTTATTTTATTTGTTGTATTTATTTTATTTATTTATTTAAAACAACATATACAAAATAAAAATATAAAATTACTACATATTTTATCATTAATAATAATAATAATTACGAATGCACCAATCTCGATACTTGGATCGGATATCGATTCGATATCACATATTTTTGCTGGATTGGATATTGGCCAGCTGGTACCGACCCAAATCCGATCCTGCGCGTGTGCTATATTCTGTGTAATTTATAACCTTATAATAGGCTACTTTCCCCAGCTGCGCAGACGCGACATGCGCCACTCCGTAAAACTATTCTGTTCTCTCATCCTTCTGACTGAGTTTATTCTTCCGAGGGGAATACTTTAAGTGCTGCGAGTAGTTTGTAATGCCTGGCTCATTGTGGTCAAAATAGTTCAAATTAATAAAAAAAAAATCTAAATTTCTAAGAAAAATCTTAATATTAAAAAAGGAAACATAAGCTGGACCACAACAGATCATTCAATGAAATTCTCAAATAATGTAGCCTAGTTTATTGGGTCTGTTATTTTTACTAATAAAGATATATTGTTTAAGTTTATCACCAGAACTATAGAAACTGTATTATGTTTAAAAAAAAAAAAGGCACAGTATCAGGATCGGATCTATATCGGTTGATACTCAGAATTTTGGTATCGGGATCGGATCGGTTCCAAAAAATGGTATCAGTGCATCCCTAATATAATATTAACAAAAATATTATTACTGCTGTTGTTATATAATCAGGTAATTTATATTACATATAATGTAAAAATGCACAACTATTTTCAACATTGAGCACTAAATCTGCATATTCAAAACTATTAACCCTTTCACGGTTGAGTTTTAAATACTCCAGCTGACTGTCCTGCGTGAGTTTTTTTTTTTTTTTTTTTTTTACAACAAATCACTTTACAACAAATAACATCTTTACATTACCATGGAAGTTGGGTTTAGGGTTTAGGTAGGGTTAGAAGCTAATAAAATACAATTAATGCGTAATTTAATAAGTAATAAACTTCTTGCTAACTTCCGATCACAGCTCTATTCCTTCTAGCAACAACCGCTGGAGAGATTCGAGCTGCTGGATTTATGTCATGTTTATTCATACATTTCTTTCAAAATACAAAAAGGGTAAAAAAGTATTCTAGTAACATATGTGTATCCTACATGAACAAAGCACATCTTCCAGTTATATTGTAAAATAAGTATTATTGCCGTCTCCATAGACATTCGCATGTATTTTACAAACTTTAAATGGTATATTATACTTGTAGTTATGTGTATTTGAATGTCTGAAACCTAAAATAAATGTTATTTATTTGAAAGCAGGGATAATTTGTTATTTATGACAAGCGCTGTGCACCTCTTTCTATGTCTTATCGCGTGCCGTCAAATTAGAATTTTAGTAGTTGATGGCGTGCCCTCTGAACATTCCAATCACACCAGTGTGATTGCTTCAGGGACCAGCCAAGGCTGATCACACCGGTGTGATTGGACGTGTAAAAGAGGTTAACATTGAAATATTTAAATATTGAATTATTAAAAAAATGAACTTATAGTTTGTTTTCATATTAAATTTTTTATAACTTATTTTGTTTTATAGTTGCTGTATTATATGCAGTTAATTGTTTGGATGTATAAAATAATTAACACATGAATAATATAATTATAATAATTTATTGAACATTAATTGAGCATAGAGAACATGGAGTACTGATACAAAATATTTTATCTTTAAATTTACAATAATAAACTACATTTTAAAATATATTCACTGGCGACGCAATGGCGCAGTAAGTAGTGCTGTCGCCTCACAGCAAGAAGGTCACTGGTTCGAGCCTCGGCTGGGTCAGTTGGCATTTCTATGTGGAATTTGCATGTTCTCCCTGCGTTCGTGTGGGTTTCCTCCGGGTGCTCCGGTTTCCCCCACAGTCCAAAGACATATGGTATAGGTGAATTGGGTAGGCAAAAATTGTCCGTAGTGTATGAGTGAATTAGTGTGTATAGATGTTTCCCAGGGATGGGTTGCAGCTGGAAGGGCATCCGCTGCGTAAAACATATGCTGGATAAGTTGGTGGTTTATTCCGCTGTGGCGACCCCGGATTAATAAAGGCACTAAGCCGAAAAGAAAATGAATGAATGAAAATATATTCACATAAAACAGTTATTCTGAATTTAAATAATATTTCACAAAGTTATTGTACAATTTTTTTAATTTAATAAATTATCCCTTACCTTCAGCTTTCTCTTTACAGATGAACATTTTATTTTAGTGTTGTATATTAAAACTGAAATCACTTACAAAATTGTACCAACCCCAAAACTTTTGAACAGCACATTCATACACAAGTACATACATAAAAATCTGTCAGTTTAATCAGACAAAATGGGTCACTTGTAAACAAAAACATGAATAGGGCATAGTTAAAAGTACAGATCTAAGGAAAAAAATATAGATAAAAAAACAACAACATTAAAGCCTGTAATATGAAAGTAGTCAGAAAATCCCAGGTGGTCGACTTCTCATTAAACCCACAGCTTATTAGAATGTTACTTTTACCATCAGAAGTTTGTGGAGTGAAGACTTGTGCATTGGGGAAAACTGACTCTGGTAATTGGTGGTCCACTTGAATCACTGGTCTTTGAAGCAGGCAACAGTTGGTCACCAGGCTGAAGAAAAGGCATTAGACACATAGCAGCGATGAAACATCAAAGGCAGCATGTGCTTACATAAAGAAAAAATGTACTGTAAGCTGTCATTTGCTATCCAGATGCACACCAGAGCCCAAGAAAACTCCAAACTCACACTCAAAAAAAGAAAAGAGATCATTGTAATATGGCCTACCTCAAGTTTGTGAAATCAAAATGTGCTACTTAATCCACAAAAAAAAAAAAATACTGTTTTGGTAATCAAAAAAATCAAAGTCTGATCATCTGCTTTCGTGTTTGTAGTGGAGGTTCTTCCCTGTTGATGTCAGTTGGTTGACTTCAACAACAATATTATTTACCCCGCGCTCCTTAATGTTAGTTTGCAATGAGCGATTAATGTGCAAAAAAAAAAACCTGCCTCTCCTCAATATTTTAATACAGTAGACGCACATCACATACTGATAAATAAGTTTCAGCAACTTCCAGTTCACGTGGACTTTAACAATAATAACACACATTTCTAAACATTTGAATAGTGTTATTGCAAGTTAATTTAGGCAAGAGCAAATTCATTTTGAGCCAATTACTTTAATTTGAATTATCTTGTGAATTTCAACTTGTGAGTTTACGTTTGTTGAGTCAATTAATCTTAAGCACCTAATTTGGACAACAGCAACAACAACAAAACAACTGCATTACATTAGCACAATTACTGCTTATTGAGGAAAGCATTCAATACTTTTCTGCACATTAGTAACACAAACCTCAATTGAAACTCTTCTAAATCTCTAAATGAAGTGAAATTTAAATTCTAAACAGTCGTTTTTTTTTTTTAAGGGGACCTATTGTGCCCTTTTTTACAAGACGTAAAATAAGTCTCTGATGTAACTAGAGTGTGTATTTAAAGCTTCTGCTCAAAATACCCCAGAATTAATGTATTATAACTCTTTGAAACTGCCCCTTTTAGGCTTTCATCATAATTCTGCCATTTTGGTGATTGTCGCTTTAAATTATTTTAAAAAGAGGGCGGAGCTACAAATGCCTATGTGTCAGCATAGTGGCAGTTACAAAAGCAAAACTATCGTTCTCTCCTAATGAGGGAGAGATCGGCAATAGTGGGTGAGGTTTTCCCCCTCTGATGACATGTACAAAGGGAGAATGTCAATCAATGTGTTTCTGCAGACTGTTTTTATGAATGTATATAAAAAATAAAATTAATACATTTTTACTATTAGAAGCTTATTATATTTACAGACTATTGCCACACAGCTGTGTTTAACCCCTTTATAAAAGTGATTTTTGCATAATAGGCCCCCTTTAAAACATCAACAAGATAATTTTTATTGTCAACATCTTTTCACACAAAGCATGATGGAAAACACTACCCATCTACTACCCAGCATAGTAAATACACTAGATATCACATAGGGACCCTGAACATGCGTCAATAGCGCCGCCACATTGGTACAGTGCTCCTAAGACAAATGTCATTCAACCGCACTAGTCAAGACAGTGTACCAATGTGAAGATGATGGACTTTAGCGCTGTGTACGGATGTAGTAACGAGCAAACAAAGAAAACAAACCACAAAGGCAAAACATTTCATAGGTAAGATTTCGTTTTTTTATGTTTTTGTATGTTATGAACTTTTGTGCTTAACAAGTAATGTTATTGATGATAATACAGTCTCTTACTGCCCTGACCATGAGGCAAAGTAGCACCAACTCGCACTAAATTCTAAGCTTATGCTAGTTTTGTTGAATAAAATAAGCAAACAATGTTATACGCTGCGCTGCCAGAAACTTGTATTATTGTCGGCTAAGTTCATAACGGAGATTTATTCACAAACGTATCGCTCCTTCCGTCAGAATGAGAAGTGAAAGCAGGAGAGGAGGTGTGTTTCTGGACATTGATTAGATCCAATTAAACAGGGAAGGATAATAATGCATTTCCGTGCACACAAACACATACTCTTTGGCGGTAAAGCCCGTGCAATCACATCCATCAATGTAGAAAAGAGATGTAAAATTATAATATTTCATAATTTAAAAAAATATTTGCATATGGACCACCGGGGAAAACTCCCGATCATAAATATATGTGTATATGTGTATTTATCTGGCTTTGGATGGCCACAGTCCTCTACTTCACCTTGGTCCTGCATTCATTTTAAAGGAGCGCTACCCTGTACTAAAATGGCGGCTCTATTGACGCATTCATTCTAATAGACAACAGCAGGGTAGGCGACATCTAATGTATATATCATTGTACTACCCAGTAAGAATTGTCACACAGCAGAAAAACAATTCAAATATTTCTAGTTCAAATATCTAAAGTTCAGTTTCTAGTTCAAATATCTAAAAATTCTTAAATTATGAAACATTTTTTTTGAGAAGTAAAAAAAAAATGTTTTCAGAAATAAATTTTTTAAAATATGTGAGTTTTTCCTTAAAACAAGAAAAAAAATCTGCCCGTGGGGTAAGTATAATACGTTTCAGTTCGTTTTTGTGGGGGGCTTTTTAGTCCAATGGCAGAATATAACTGCCTGCTCTAACAAATGGTTGACCATATTTTGACGATTTTAAATAATCACTGTTAAAGTCATTTAAAGAATGACTGTTTTAAATAATGGTTTACACTACAGCAGCATTGTTGGTTTACAAAAAAATCTAACAAACAATCCTGTTGTCGGTGCAATAGCCTAGTGGTGAAGACATATGGTGCAGTAGCACTTCAGGGTGTCCTGAGTTCGATTCCCTGTTCAAGGACATTTCCCGTCTCTACCCCCTCTCTCTCCCACTTCACTTCCTGTCTAAAATACTGTCCTATCCACTTAATAAAGGCCAAAAATAAATCTTGTAAAAAAATAAATAAATAAAAAAACATAATCCTGTTGCACTACAACACTTGGTAGTGTTTATTATAAAAACAAAATTAAAATAAAATGTTAAATGAGAATCTGAAATATTGTATGGCATACTTTAACAAATAAAGATGATTTAGTATTCAAAAATGTTTTATTTTGATTATGTTATTAAATAAATTGGTCTTACACTTCATATTTTCTGATTTGTCATAAATTTATTAATTACGGTACTTTTACCATAAACTGAAGTATCAACCATTTGGTAGAGGCTGATATTTTAGACATTATGGGATGTGTTGAAAAAGATGCATTGAGTGTGTTAACTAGCGACATTAGGAGTTAAGAAATGCAATCCAATTTTGTTTTTGGTAGGGCAGTTAAAGGTTTAAGGAAAAACGAATACTTTTGACCATTTGTTTCTGAAGTCCAAAAATAGTTGTTACTTTTCTAGAATTTTTTTCTTGATTTTTATATTTGGACTAGAAACAAGACAAAAACTCAAAGTAAGGAAAACATTTTTTGCAGTGCAATAAAAATATTAATGCTGTCCTGACTAAGTTAGCTTAACTTTTTAACACATTTAATTGGATTGAATATGATACAAATAAACTGTCAAATGTTGTCAGGGATGTTGTTCTTTCAGCTCATTTAAAACAAATTATTTTATTGAACAGGCAGCAAAAATATTTTTTTGAGTGTGTCTGACCTGCATATTCATGTACAGCTGAAAAACAGTGAACATCTAGTTACCTGTTAACAGAAACTCAATTACAGTGAGGCACTTGTTGTAAAAGAACTGTGTAAAATAAACACTGGTAAAGGGAAGAAGCCACTTGTTAAACTGGTCCACATAAACGCACAGGACATTTGTGGTTTAAAAGATCGCTGTTAGCTATTTGGTCGAGCTGTGGGTTTTTGGGTTTTATTTCTGGAAGACACCGACTGTTTTCGATTATTGGCAGGAGTCAAAGCCTCATGCTGATTTAACAGCATTTACATTGTCTGTCTGGTCTGACAGACGAGAGATAAAGGTATGGAAATGAGTAGAGAAAAAAAAAGAAAGAGAATTGTTCACCCCAAAAATGTCATTGTCAAAATGTCATCTATAAAAAGCAGTATGACTTTATTTCATTGTGGATTTCATTTTTTTTTTTGGTCTCCTGATCTTAAAATCTGCCCATAAAGTTCATGCCTCCAGGTCTTTTAGAAGTTTTATGAACTGATATGCTTTTTTAACTTTGAGTTTTAATGGGTTTTTTTTTTCTTTTTTTCTGTCTAGTTGTAATATTTTCATATACAGTAGATTTTATTTATTTTTTATTTAGAGTACTTGTTTTACAATGTCAGCTTAACCCTTGTGTGCTGTTGGGGATGTTTTCATCCCATCTGGGGTGATTTTGAGTCTTAATTTGGCCATTACTTTTCTGTGTTTTAGCTAGCGTAATAATTTTTGGTGGCAAATCTTATTCTGACACATATTTTGGGAAAATGCTTTGAATTTTAGAAAAACAAAAAATAAATCAACGATAGGCAAAACATCCACTGAATTAAACTGCTGTAAAATTGCATCAGCCTAATATTTATTAATTTCTTTGGTACCCATCAGCTTAATCTTTTCTTTTTTTTATTATTATTTGCATAAATCTGTTAATCAACCTCAGTCCTGATCAAAACGACTCTTTAATTGCCAAATTTATCACTGATTCAGTGTAAAAAACACAAAATTATTTATTTTCAATATAAAAACTAGTGTTATGTGGACTGTATTTTTTACCTTTTATCACAGTCTTGGACATGTGAAAAATTAGCAACGACCTTGGCTTTGATGCATTGTTAGTTTTTGTGCACCATAATTTACAGTTTGTGACTGTTTTTTCCCCATTGACTTCCATTATAACCACAGAGTGTTGGTGGTTTTCCCTGTTGGGAAGAGGTAAAATTTGTCATTTTTAATGTTGATTATCAGTTGGCACCATTAACATTTTAGATAGGCATGTTAAATAACAAGCTTAGTTTTTGGATTTTATATGGAGTTATATGGAGCTTGTTCACAAATTAAACACCACTATTTAATCTCTGAGCAGGTGAAATTTCTTCACTTGAAAAATAACTTTTACTTAGATTCATTCAAAAAAAGGAAAGTACAATATTTTATTTTGGAATGTGTGTGAGGTAAAAGTAAAAGTTTCCTGAAATAGAACTACTCCAATAAAGTACAGATCCTTAAAATATGTACATACAGTTGAAGTCAGATTTATTAGCCCCCCTGAATTATTAGCCCCCATGTTTATTTTTTTCCCCAATTTCTGTTTAATGGAGAGAAGATTCTTTTTAACAAATTTCTAAATATAATAGTTTGAAAAACTCATCTCTAATAACAGATTTATTTTATCTTTGCCCTGATTACAGTGAACAATATTTGACTAGATATTTTTCAAGACACTTCTATACAGATTAAAGTGACATTAAAACTTAAAAAATTAAAAAGGCTTAAAAAATAAAGGCTTAACTAGGTTAATTAGGTTAGCTAGGCAGGTTAGGGTAATTAGGCAAGTTTTTGTATAACGATGGTTTATTCCGTAGACTATCGAAAAACAAATAGCTTAAAGGGGCTAATAATTTTGACCTTAAAATTGTCTTTAAAAAGTTAAAAACTACTTTTATTCTTGCTGAAATAAAACAAATAAGACTTTCTCCAAAAGAAAAAATATTATCAGACATACTGTGAAAATTTCCTTGCTCTGTTAAACATCATTTGGCAAATATTTATAAAAGAAAAAAAAATCTAAGTGGGTTTAATAATTCTGTACAGTACAGTAATGAAGTAAATGTAAAAAGTAAAGTCCACCATTTAAATAAACAAACAGCAACCAGCATAATTTTTCACAATCTCTCGTTTCGTGTTCCACAAAAAGAAAGTCCTTTGGAAAAACTTGAGGAAGAGTACATTTCTGCATGAATGAATTCTTTTGTCATGGATTTCAGCGTAGTGATTCTCACTTGAAATCAACATATTTCTGAGGCGCTACACAATAAATTCTCAAGCAAGGCAAACAATGTGCCATGTTTATAGTGTTAGCCTGAATTCAGTCCACACAGCAGACAATAATAGCATGAAGTGTGAGGAACGCTGCAGGAATTTCACAGCTGAATGGAATGAAATAGAGCACCGAAGCCTGTTTTGACAAGGGCAGGGACCTAATCAGTGGCTCTTGTAGTATCTAAAAGTTCATTGCCCCACATGTTGTGTGACTCCTATAAAACATCTGACAGACAGAAGAATAACAGCAGATACTCCGAGGATAAAACAGACATTATACAGCTTATCAAACCAATCCAGTTCACTCTTTGTGACATTATGAGACCAGTGAATGTCCTCCACAAAACCGCATGCTCCAAAAGAGAGGGATGTGTAACTCACAAAAAGGCGATTCAACCGATAATTCTGCCCTCTTTTTTCGACTGCACAAAAGCCACCCTTTGGGAAAGATAATGAATCTGGAGAGCCGTTCGCCCGGTTTGCCCTTTCTGATCCAAATAGAACATCCATATTTAAGTCGACAGCCCAGGTGGCAAACTGGCACTTCATGAAGGCTTCATGTGAATGGAAATACTGTGTACTTTTGCTGAGCTGATCCATCTTAATCACTTAATTTGACAAACAGCATGTTCAGTTAGTTATTGCAGTTCAGATTTAATAACCACTTTAATAACATTTAATGTATTTAATATGTAACATATGGACTGGGCAAGTACAAAAAACTCAGAACTAGCATTAGCACAATTATTACTTATTATGTTATCATTATTGCTATTAATAAAGTAATTAGGAACCTAAGCAAGAACACTACTCTTCTACATTCTTCTATGTCTAAGTCATGAAGATTAAACTCTGAAATGTCTTTCTCTTTACATAAACACTTAAGATTGAGGCTGGGTGATATAAAAAAAAAAATCTCATATCGGGAAATAAGTCATCTCATATCATGATGACGAAATATAGTTGAAGGAAAAATTATTATCCCTATTCTTCTTCAAATATTTGCCAAGTGATATTTAACAGAGCAAGAACATTTTTATATTTAAAGGTCAATATAATTAGTCCCCCTAAGATATTTGTTTTCTTCGAATGACTATGGAGCAAACCACTGTTGTCCAATGACTTGCCTAATTAACATAACTTGCTTACTTGACCTAATTAATCTAGTTAAGCATTTAAATTGCACTTTAAGCTGAATACTAGTATCTTGCAAAATAACTAGTAAAGTAGTATGTACTGTCATCATGGCAAAAACAAAATAAATGAGTCATTAGAAGTTGGAAATAAAACAATTCTGTTTTAAAATGTGTTGAAAAAAATCATTTATTCATTATTTTTCCTTCAGCTTAGTCTCCATTTCAGAGATCGCCACAGCGAAATGAACCACCAACTATTCCAGCATATGTTTTACTGTTTTCCAAAATGGATGCCCATCCAGCTGCTACCCAGTGCTGGGAAAGTGTTGAAACTATCTTTCTGTTAAACAACACTATTTATAAATAATTTAAATTTCACAAAAAGGCTAATAATTGTACTATTGAGAAGGCTAATAACTGTATATCAAGATAAATTCAGTCAATTAATAGTTTATATATTGACCACATAGAAAGAACTTTTAATATTTTATAGAACTAATATAGAACTATTTTTTACATTTTAAAGTATAAACATAAAAATGTGCTCATTCAAATGTGATTATATTTGTCACTTTATTTGAAACATCTGGTCAAATGTAGAAATATGAAATAAATCTTAATGAAATATAAACCATTTTTTGAATTCCAAATGATGATATAGTAGGACCACAAACAACACCACTAAATAGTTTAACAACACCACTAAATAGATGATGCGAAAGGATGCAAACATTTTATTTTACCCATGAGCTTCTGAGTATATTGTCATTGCCAATACTCCTTCTATAATGCAGGAGACATGATTTGCAAATAAATAAATAAATACGTTTTTTATCTTTCAAAAACCCTGGTCAGGTCGACGTCAATGTCCAATGTCCAACTTAAAGTCAACCTAAAATCAACCAAAAATCAACGTAATTTGATGTCGTTATTGGATTTCAAAAAATGTTGCCCTAGACACTGGCTAGACATTGAATTTTGGTCACCTGACGTCATGACCAAAATCTAACCTAATATTAACGTCTGATGATGTTGTGTGCCTGTTTGGAAAAAGAAGAAATAAATACACTTGGCCATACAAAAAGAAACTTAGCTTCTAAATACCTGAAACAAGAAATGGAGTTCTCGAGAATGATGTTAAAGGGGTCCCACACTTAAAATAAAAACGTACTAATCTTGACCACTATATTAATTGGACCGCACCATTATAAATTGACAGAGGGGTCACCCGCACAAAAATAAACAAATAAATAAAATAAAATACAAAACACTATTCACGTTTACAGTTCCCAGAGATGGGTTGCAGCTGGAAGGGCATCCGCTGCGTAAAATCGTGCTGGATAAGTTGGCGGTTCATTCCGCTGTGGCGACCCCGCAAGGGACAAAGCCGACAAGAAAATGAATGAATGAATTCACGTTTACATAAATTAAAAAAATTTAATAAATAAAAAACAACTAAATTACTTTTTTTCACAATTCACCATCATGCACTTTTGTGAACAAAAAAATTGAGACAACATACACTTCCTAATTTAGAGCATCTCAATACAAATTAGCAAGGGCAAACCTAACAAAAAATACCTGTTTACAAAAGGGAAGACAATAAATAAAATCTAAACTAATACATAAACAAATCAACTTGTCAAATAAACTTTCATTCATTCATTTTCTTTTCGTCTTAGTCCCTCTAATAATCTGGGGTCGCCACAGCGGAATGAACCACCAACTTTTCCAGCACATGTTTTACGCAGCGGATGCCCTTCCAGCTGCAACCCATCTCTGGGAAACATCCATACACACTCATTCACACTCATACACTACAGACAATTTCGCGTACCCAATTCACCTGTACCGAATGTCTTTGGATGCTGGGGAAAACCGGAGCACCCGGAGGAAACCCACGCAAACGCAGGGAGAACATGCAAACTCCACACAGAAACGCCAACTGACCCTGCCGAGGCTCGAACCAGCGACCTTCTTGCTGTGAGGCAACAGCACTACCTACTGCGCCACTGCGTCGCCCTTAATAAACTTTTAAACCTAGTTTATACTGTACATTTTAAATTGAACCCATGTGTTCGCAGTCGTATTCAGCCCTCTATAAGATTACTTTTGTTGCTAACATTTAGTCAACGCATGCTCCAAAGTGGAATGTGTAGCTCACAAAAAGATGACCCAACCAATAATTCTGCCCTCTTTTCAACTTCTCAAAAGCCACCCTTTGGGAAAGATAATGACTCTGTAGAGCCGTCCTGCCCTTTCTGATCCAAATAGCACATCCATATATATATATATATATATATATTAAGTGGCCAGCCCAGGCGGCAGACTTACACTTCATAGAGTGTTCATGTGATTGGAAAGATCCGAGGTCATTTCCTTTCCAATCTCATCCAGGTCATCTGAGATGCTCCACTTGATCTCCTAAACTCTTTTTCTTTCCCTCTTCTCTCTTAAAGTCTAACTCACTTGTTCTCGAATTTCTACTTTCTAGATTACGGCACCATTAAGAAGGTGCTCTCCCCGCTGAACCAGACAACGGGCAGCTGCTTGCTGGACGAGATTGAGCTTTTCCCCCTGAAGAAGAGGCAGCCCATTCGTAGCCTGCTCATCCTTCACAGCCGCAGTGAGCTATTTGTAGGAGTCAGAGAGCAGGTCATCAAAATCCCCCTGATGCGCTGCAACTTCCACAAGTCTAGAGAGTGAGTACTGCTGCTGCTCACAGGGACATGCTGGGAACTGCTTTCTTAAAGCAACCATTCACTCCAAAATGAGAATATGCTGTGGCTGAATTAATTACTGCTTATGAAGTAAAAAGCACTTCTAGTTATATCATTTAGTTTTTGTTGTTTTTTTTTTTTTTTTTTGATCCTACAATTTGTTTTAATTTATTATTCAACCCTCTTTCTTTGAGTTTTCTGAGTTTTATAGGTCTCGTGTGTTTTATGGGTTTTAAAGAATGTAAATGGTGTTTTATATTTTGTATGCCAGTGTCAAATATAAATTTCTTTCCAGAACTTTTGTGCAGACAGGAGTGATCGGAATAACGGCGCTAAAAATTACTAACAGCGATACTTTATTCAGTAATGAGTAATCAAACGAGTTACTGTTTCCCCTGTTACAACGCTATTGCGTTACTGACAATAAAACATGCGTTACTATATTTGAGAACACTAAAGCAGTTGTCATGTGAGCAGCATCTCTTTCAGCCATAGTGTGTGTTTATGTTTGTGTGTTCGGGGCTAAGAGCTGGGCATCCCAGGCACACATAACCAACCAGCGATGATGATTGGTGTGTTTGTGAACGTAGTGTTACTGAGAACATGATGTTTGGCTTAGATAGAGTACATTTCCATCGTTTGCAATCAGAGGCAGAGTAGTGCACGTGTTTACGCACAAGCACATGCACAATCACAGTGTAAATATAAGCACTACTTTTCCCTTAATGTTCTAAACCATCTATTGTGTTTTATTGTGCTATAGTAATGATAATATTTACAGTGAGGGAAATAAGTATTTAATCACACTGTGATTTTTCAAGATCTCCTACTTAGAAATCATGGAGGGGTCTAGAATTTTCAGTATAGGTGCAATTCCACTGAGAGACAGAATCTAAAAATAAAAATGCAGAAATCACATTGTATGAATTTTTTTACAATTTATTTGTAAATTACTGTGTGAAATAAGTATTTGATCACTTGCTTTTCAGCCAAATTTCTGACCCTCAAAGACCTGTTATTTTGCTTTAAAATAGTCCAGCTACACTCTGCTCATGATTCTAATTTAGTAGCACTTGTTTGAGGTCACTAGCTGTCATAAAGACACCTGTGCACCCCACAATCAGTCAAAAGTCTAAGTAGCAACATGGCCAAAACCAAAGAGCTGTCAAAAGACACAAGAGATAAAATGGTAGACTTTCATAAAGCTGAAACTGCTATGGGGCAATTGCCAAGAAAGAGCAACTGTTGGAGCAATTGTCAGAAAATGGAAGAGGCTAATGATGACTGTCAATGTTCTTCAGACTGGGGCCCCACGAAAGATCTCTCCTCGTGGGGTTATTAATGATGCCAAGAATGGTCTAGAATCAGTCCAGAATTATGCGGGTGGAGCTGATCAATGCCGTGAAGAGGGCTAGGACCACCGTTTTCAAGGGTACTATCAGTAATACATTAAGATGTCATGTTTTAAAACCATGCATCACACAGAAGGTTCCCCTGCTTAAGTTAGCCCATGTCAAGACCCATCTGAAGTTTGCAAGAGACCATCTGGATGGTCCAGAGTATTCATGGGAGAAAGTCCTGTGGTCAGATGAAACCAAAGTAAAACTTTTTGGTCTTAACTCTATTCACCGAATTTGGAGGAAGAAGAATGATGTGTATCATCCCAATAATACCATACCTACAGTGAAGCATGGGGCTGGAAGCATCATGCTCTGGGGTGTTTTTCTGCACAGGGGACAGAATGACTGCACTGTATCAAGGAGAGGATGAACGTGGCCATGTATTGTGAGATATAGGGCAAAAACCTCCTTCCCTCAGTCAGAGCATTAAAGATGGGTCGTGGCTGGGTCTTCCAAAATGACAATGACCCAAAGCACACAGCCAGGAAAACCAAGGAGTGGCTTCGTAAGAAGCATAACAAGGTTTTGGAGGGATCTAGCCAGTCTCCAGATCCAAATCCAATAGAAAATCTTTGGAGGGAGCTGAAACTCCATGTTGCTCAGCGACAGCCCTGAAACCTGACAGATCTAGAGAAGATCAGTGGGCAAAATCCCTCCTTCAGTGTGTGCAAACCTGGTGAAGAACTACAGGAACCCTTCGACCTCTGTAATTGTTAACAAAGGCTTCTGTACTAAATATTTAAAATGCTTGACTCAAGTGATCAAATACTTATTTGATACAGTAATTTACAAATAAATTGTTAAAAAGTTATATAATGTGATTTCCTGATTTTTATTTTTAGATTCTGTCTCTCACAGTTGAATTGCAATTATGCTGAAAATTCCAGACCCATACATGATTTCTAAGTAGGAGATTTAGAAAAATCATAGTGTGATTAAACACTTACTTCCCTCACTGTAAAATAATACGTTGACACGACAACATTAAAATAATGAAGATTAGTCTACAATGTTTTATATTTATTTTATAGTTATTTTAAAAATTAGATTTGTTTAAAGTAATAGTTACTTTCCCTGGTAATTAGTTACTTTGATAATTGTGTAACTCAGTTAATATTTGTGAGAAGTAACTATAACTAATTACTCTTTTTAAGGAACATGTCCAACACTGATAGACAGTAAAGTAAAGTAAAGTAAAAGTAAAGTAAAGTAAAGTAAAGTAACATAAAGTAAGTAAAGTAAAGTAAAGTAAAGTAAAGTAAAGTAAAGTAAAGGAGTGAGGATTTTTCTGAACATAACAGTCCAACATTTTTTAGGTAACCCCTTATAATAAGGTTGTTTTAGTTAATGTTAGTTAATGCATTTACTAATATGAACAAAATATGAACAACACATTTATTACAGTTTTTGTACATGTTAGTATGTTAACTCATCGTGCATTAACTAATATTAGCAAACATGAATTTGGATTTTAATAATGCATAGAAAGGGGCGTCACGGTGGCGCAGTGGGTAGCACGATCGCATCACAGCAAGAAGGTCGCGGGTTGAGCCTCGGCTGAGTCAGTTGGCGTTTCTGTGTGGAGTTTGCATGTTCTCCCCATGTTTGCATGGGTTTCCTCCGAGTGCTTCGTTTTCCTCTACAAGTCCAAAGACATGTAGATGTATTGTGTAAGCTAAAATTGTCCATAGTGTATGTGTGTGAATGAGTGTGTATGGGTGTTTCCCAGTGATGGGTTGCAGCTGGAAGGGCATTCGCTGCGTAAAACATATGCTGGATAAGTTGGCGATTCATTCCGCTGTGGCGACCTCAGATTAATAAAGGGACTAAGCCGAAAAGAAAATTAATTAATTAAATAATGCATAGAAAATGTTGAACTTTAATTTAGAAATGGTCTACAAGTATTGTTCATACATAGTTAATGTTAGTACATACATTAACTAACATTAACTAATATAACCTTATTGAAAAGTGCGACCATTTTTTACTTAACTGTTTTAATAATTTTTAATAATATATAATAATTTTATAATAATTAAATTTGTGTCTTTGCTATTATTATAGTACATAACATTTTACTAGTTATTTTGCAAGATACTATTATTTAGCCTAAAGTGCAATTCAAAGGTTTATTAGGGTAACTAGGAACATGTTTACGCATTAAGGTTTCAATTAATTAAATTAATAATTATTTATCGTCTGTTAATGCAGTTTTTATTATTGTTTGTATTTGCTCACGGGCTCTGAATACACACACACACAAACAATGAGTCACAGGAAATGTGGGATTTATACTGTACGTACTTGCTTGGGACTGATGTCATCATGCGTCTTAACAAATGAGAACATCTATAATGGGCCTGATGCTGGGTTCAGATCAACTCAGAACACAGCATTACTCATTCTAGCTTACTTGCAGGATGTTTTTAACGCAAATTTTTCTTTTAGAACTTGCACGAAAGATTTTCACAAAAGAAAAGTCTGCGCGTTCATTAAATGCATTGCACATTCCATATCATTTTTGCATTGACTGTGTTTGTAATCTACGTGAATACTTAAATTAGGTTTTGATGTGAACCAAACATATTCTGCAGAAAGTGGCATTTATCACTTTCTGAAGTGATACAGATTTCCCGTGCTCAGGTTAGTAGGGAGTAGTGAACACTATAGGAACCCTGTATTTCTGAACACAGTTTAGCATTAAGCTCTCATCTATGGAGCTGGTTGTTTGAGAACAGTGTTGTGCAAGGACAGGAACGCTCTGGTTACTATAGTAACCCTCGTTCCCCGAGGGGGGGAACGGAAATGCTATGTGGAAAAACTTCCACTATGGGGATTTCGTCAGAATCCAATCATCTGAAAGAGTATAAAAACGGGCCAATGAAATGCCAATGAGTTGGCGGCGTCAGCGTGCACAGCTGTCTTGAATGACAATCAGCCTGGCATAAAAGGCTAGCATGTGCTCAGCAACGACATCCTTTTCTAGCTGAAGAGGCTTTCACACTCAACAGCTAAGGGACAATCGTTGTGGCGAAGGAACATAGCATTTCCGTTCCCCCCCTCGGGGAACGAGGGTTACTTTAGTAACCAGAGCGTTCCCCTTCGGGAGGGGAACTTCAATGCTATGTGGAAAAACTTCCACTATGGGGAAATTTATGGAAAGCGCCACAACGAAAGAACCTTACCATGTCTCCAGTGAGGGGCGCACCACGCAGCAGTACGAGCGCACCTGCATCGCTGGAGACACAGTCCTCCAACGTGTCCCCTGGCCCTTACTTACCTTACTTACCTTTTCTGGTTTAGATATATTTTCGGGGAGTCGTAAAATACACCTAGTAGTTTCTAGGAATTTTTAAATACGACAGTACGTTGGGAAAGCGTTCAGTCCCGATAGGGAGGACGCTGCGGAGGTCACCTGCTGCCCGGAGGGGGAGACCTGGTGGCAAAATAGCATATGGACTAGCCCTGAGAAGGGGTAGTGCACATATGAAGAGGTGGTTAGCGGGGAGGGAAGACACGAGCCCGCCTAGGAGGGGGGACTACATCGTGGCTGAGTGAGCGTATGGGATCGCCAGCGGGGATCGCACATAGCAGGCACCTATACCCAGAACGCGGGATGACCAGCGGGCATACCTACAACGTAATGGGCCAACATTTGACTGCTCCGCTGAGTCAGATGCTGGGGGCCTCGGAGGAACTCTGCAGGGTTCGCCGAGTGGGGAACTCAACTGACAAAGCGAGAAAAGCGCACGTATCTCTGTGTTAGAGAGAAAGGCGCAGCAAGCGTTTTACAACACCTAACCGAATTTCCTCATTCACCGCTCGTGAGGAAATCAGTTCACTCGAAGATAAATCTCACAAATGCTCAGGTGTCGCCCAGCCCGCAGCTCTACAATGTCTGTTAGAGAGGCGCCGCGTGCTAACGCCCAAAAGGATGCGCGCTCCGAGTGGAGCGCGCTCCGAGTGGGGGACACGGCTCGCCCTAGCTCGATGAGCGAGGGAGATGGCATTCACTGTTCAGTGGGCCAACCTCTGTTTAGATATGGCACTTCCCATCTGCCAATCACCGTAACATATAAGAGCTGCTCAGAGGATCTAAGCTCTGAGTACGGTCCGTTATAATACGCAAGCGCGAACAGGACAACCGCAATAAAGGGGCTGGGTCTGCCTCCTCCGTGGGCAGCGCTTGCAGGTTCACTACATAGTCTAAACGAGCGCTGTAGGAACCTAGGGCACCTAGGTGGGCCGGGGTCTCAGGTAAACGTGAGAGTGGGCCGGCCCAAAACGCTGGCACATTTCGCTGACCGAAAATGCCTCCAGATACCCACCCATTTGACCGATGCCAACGCGACCAGCAGAGCTGTCTACCTGGACAGAAATCATATAGATACTGAGTCGAGTGATCGAGCAGACCTCTCCTAAGAGAGATCTTCAAATGGGTAAGAGAGGGGACAGGATATATATCCACGTCTCGCGCCTCTGGGGACTGGATGATGAGGCGATGCTTTCCCAGCGCGCCGCCATCGCCGCATCCTCAGAGCGGGGATGATCGCCACGCCAACCCCTCAGTGCGGAGGGGACAGCCTTGGCTCCAGCATCACACTGATCTGGCATGTTTGGGGTTTCCTTCTCGGAGAGAAGTACACCACACAGCGAATAGACTCCACATCAGGGCATAGGCATGCCTCATAGAGGGTGCTCTAGGCCTGAGTGATGGTGTTAACCACCTAACGGTAGGTCACATAAGTCCTCCGAGCTCCATCTATGGGCCACACGTGATGTCCATAGAACTGGGCGCGGGTGCCAAACGGTGCCTGTCCCCAAAGAAGAAGTTTCTTCCAGGGGACATGCCAGGGAGGGGCCATCACGAGGAGAGAGCTAGAATACAGGTTTGATTGGGCCTGAGAGGCGCAATGCATAGACCTGTTCCTCGTCCTCCCTGACTTTACACAGCATCTGTGCGAGTAGGCTCACTGGAGAAATGCGTATTACGCACGCCCCGGGGCCAGCTGAGTAGCCAGTGCGCAGAACGCACCCATAACAGCTGGACACTCGGGGGTGGAGTCTCCATTCTCCCAGGCGAACTGCCGTGAGAGCGCAGCGGCTGCACGGTTGAGCTCGGCGGGGAAAAATGGAATGCAGCGATTGCGCCGCGTATGACTCCGGGGGAGCAGACGGCGAGCGAGCTGAGACATGCGGCGACAGCGAATATCTTCCTTGCGGTTGATATACACCATCGCCACCATGCTGTTCGTCCTGACCAGCACGTGTTTCCCTTCTAACACCGGTAAAAAAACGGTGGCAAGCGTGAGATACACTGCCAACAGCTCCAGGCAGTTAAGATGCCAATGCAACCAGTTTCCTACCACGGAACCACAGCTGCATGCCCGCAACACACGGCCCCCCCAGCGTGAACCGGAAGCATCCGTCAAACGACGACATGCCTGGACGCTTGTTCTAGAGGCCCGCGGGCCTGTAGAACACAGGGTCCATCCAGAGGCTGAGGGCGCGGCGACACAGCGGAGTGACAGTCACCCGGTGCGCGCTCGCGTGCCATGCGCGTCTAGGGACCTGATCGTGAAGCAAATGCTGAAGTGGTCTCATATGGAGCATCCGAGCGGCGAGACCGCGGCTGCGGATGTCATATGCTCCAGGAGCCTCTGAAATAATATCAGTGGGACCACATTTTCCTGTCGAACTCTCTCAGACAGGCCAGCATCAGCCCGGCGCGCTCTCGGGGGAGGCGCGCCGTCATGGTGATCAAGTCCAGCTCCAACCCGAGAAAAGAGTTGCTCTGCACGTGGGCGAGGCTGCTCTTTTCTCGGTTGACCTGAAACCCCAATTGGTCGAAGTGCCGAAACACCCTGTCTCTGTGCGTAATCAATTAATCCCGCGAGCGCGCTGAAATCAGCCAGTCGCTTGAAACAATTGAGTATGCGGATGCCCGCAAGCCGAAGCTGGGGCACCCTCCGCGAGCTTGGTGAAAACCCGCGGAGACAGAGAGAGCCAAAAGGGGAGGACTTGTACCGCCAGGCTCGACTTCAGACGCAAACCGCAGGAAACTGACGATGGCGTGGAAGTATGGAGACATGAAAGTACGCGTCCTTCAGGTCTACTGCTGCAGACCAATCCCGAGGACGAACGCTCCGGAGGGTGCGCTTCTGCGTAAGCTTTCTGAACGGCAGCTTGTGAAGCCAGCGGTTCAAAAAGCGCAGATCAAGGATTGGCCGTAGCCCATCGCTCTTTTTGGGTACGATGAAGTGCGGGCTGTAAACCCGCTCTCCATCCCGGCTGGAGGGACCGGTTCGATTGCATCCTTCGCCAGGAGGACAGCAATCTCCTCTCGCAAGACAGGGGCGGACGCAGGGCTGACCCTGGTGAAATACACACCCGTGAACTTGGGAGGCCGTTTCGCGAACTGAATCGCGTAGCCGAGTCTGATCGCGCGGATGAGCCATTGCGATGGGCTGGCCCGCGCTAACCAGGCAGGCAGAGCCCTCGCAAGTGGCTTCGTCCGCACGATCGCTGACGTACCAGCGGTGGGGCAGCGCGGAGTGGGTGGGCTCAACCGGGAAGCACTGGGGTCCCACAGGAGAGCAGGAGGCAAGAGCTTCACTCTTGTCTCGCACCCGTACTCCGGAGGTGGGGCTGGGAGGGGGAGAGAAAGGAGACCGTTCTCTCTCGCTCCGCGAGCCACTGGCGAAGTGCACCGATCCTGCGAGCTGGAAAGCATAGCGTCCCAGACTGGCAGTGTTCGGGCTGTCACATCCGGGGAAGGGAAAAAAATGCTCTTTCTCTGAGGTTTGATAGCGTTTTTTAACGCTGTTTAGAAGAAGAGCCCCGCCCTCCAGCGGGGAAAGAGCAAATTTCCTCCTCTCCAGATGGCCCGTCTCAGGGACGCTTCGCGGTTCGTTTACCGAACTTAGCGGCGCCCTGGGACGGGGAGCGCTGGTTGCCTGCGAGATGCTCGGCGCAGCCGCTTGGCCAGAGGCGCAGGCGGGGGCGACCGAGCAAAGCCGCAGGCGGGTGCTCTCGGCGTGAAGCAGTGGATGTGGATGGCTCGGCGGGGAGGAGCGGTTTTACGATCCCGCCGAGAGATGGTATTACCCATCGCCTCCGACTGCTCGCTCACCGGCGTGAATTCCTGGGCGAATTCACTGACGGTGTCGCCGAACAGGCCAGCCTGGGATATGGGTGAGCTAAGAAAGCGAACTTTGTCAGCATCACGCAGATCACCAGGTTTAGCCCGTGGTGGCGTTCCTGGGCCACTAATGTGACCATCGTCCTTCCCTGGGGCACACACAGCCGACTTCAGTCGATAGCTGTGCGGAGCTCATGCTCAGTCCTGGGTCGGAACCATCCCCGCGCAGCTGGGCCAGCGCCTGCGCTAGGGAGCGCTGGTAGGTGGCCGTAGCATGCATGGTGAGGGCGGAGGTGCACGCAGCGCACTGCGTGGGCTTCCTGTGCACATCCAGGAAGAAGGGGACGTGGAGGCTTAGAAGGTCTTGCCTTCTTTATCTCCTCCACATCACACCCCTCTAGTCGGTCCGTCCGCGGGGCTGGGGGATAAACCATCTCCAGACCCACGGCCGAAACAGCCTGGGAAGCACGGCTGCAAAGTCTGCTTCTGGATTCGATGCCACGCCCATCATCCCGGAGGAAAAGAGCAGGTTCGAATCCTCATCAGACAATGACAACCAACCCTCCAAGGATGGTGAGGATGAAAGCGCACGCAGATCGGGCAGAAAAAAGTGCCCTCCAAGACTGCGTGAGCTTACTGCGCACTTTCCGGGAAGAAGGGGACGGAAGGCTTAGAAGGTCTTGCCTTCTTATATCCTCCACATAACACCCATCTAGTCGGTCCGGCCGCGGGGCTGGGGGATAAACCATCACCAGACCCACGGCCGAAACAGCCCGGGAAAGCACGGCCATCATGTCTGCTTTTTAGATGCCAACACCGTGCTCTCCACCCCGGAGGGAGGGAGCGAGCGGGTTCGCATTCTCATCAGACAATGACAGCCCATCCTCCGATGCAGCGATGGACATCTGATCCTCGGTGTCATCAAGTGAGAGGGCGACCACCCGAGGATGGAGCGCTTCTCTCACCTGAAGCTTGGATGGAGCGCGTGGAGGAGCGAGAGGTCCGCGAGCCCGAGGGCGGCGGATTTACTCCCACTGAAACCCTCAGATCTGCCCGAGTGCCAACCGCAGTGCGGGGGACAACTGGGGTGGGTCGCTCTTTTGCAAGAGCGAGCCGCGATCTTAACTGCGCAGCAGACATGACATCACAATGATGGCATGCACTGCCCGCGAGCACCGCATCAACATGCTGGACCCCCAGACATGAAACGCAGTGCTCGTGCCCATCATCCGGGGACAGGAAACCACCGCAACCAGAAACGCACGGTTGGAGCGACGTCTTGAAAAAGACGCGCTGCACAACCGTGTTGCTCTTTTAGGAAACTTGCTTCCTATATACATACCGCTCTTGGAGGACCGGACCCAAAGGACGCCAGGCAAGGGAGAACAACCCAGCTCGACCATCTGCCACTGCGTATACACGCTCTGGACCGGGAGAAGCTGCTTCTCGATCTCTCTCTGTAGACACAGGTTGGAGATACCCTCATAGACTCTCTCAGAAGCTCGTGAAAGGCTCTGAAAGCGAAAAGGATGTCGTTGCTGAGCACATGCTAGCCTTTTATGCCAGGCTGATTGTCATTCAAGACAGCTGTGCACGCTGACGCCGCCAACTCATTGGCATTTCATTGGCCCGTTTTTATACTCTTTCAGATGATTGGATTCTGACGAAATCCCCATAGTGGAAGTTTTTCCACATAGCATTGAAGTTCCCCTCCCGAAGGGGAACTGAGAACCACTGATTAATGATCACTTAATTATCATTAAATGCCCCCGCAGTGGCATCTATCTTTGGTTTTAGATTTAATTTGATTACAATAATATTTAGGTTACAATTAACATGATATCTTTAACTGTTAGTTGGTAAAGGGAATTCTGCTATCAAACAATGCTTGTTTTCAACATGCACTTGCTGCATTTAAAAGTAGACACTACAAGCTTTTTATAGATATGTGTCTCATGTCTGTGTGTTTTGTTTTCGCTGAGTTTTAGTGCATTTTACTGACGCGTTTCTAAAAACAGTTCGCAGAGAGAGAAAAGAAAGAATGCCATGCCTACACTGTATGTTTTCCTTATTTTGCAAAAGCACACACGTTTGTTGTTATTGTGAGTGTACACAAAAAAAAACTAGACACCTAAGAGATTCGATTGATGTATTGCTCTTATCTGTACGATCAAAGCTGAAAGTGTAATTTAAGTTCTTTTCGGCGTTATCAGGAGAAGACGCCTCAAAACGCGTATATGCGGTCTTCGACCTCTGGGAGTTAAAAAACAACTCTTATTGCAAAGTGTTATTGCACTATTTATCATTTACCAGAACTTTTAAAATAAAAGTGCGCAACACAGTACATTTGAATTCATTTATAAGGTAACTCAAACCATTTGAGGAAACCGATTGCAACAATCTTGATCCATTTGAGTAAATGAAGCAATATGAGCACAGTAAAACCCAGTAAATAAATGAAAAGAACTCAAACCAACTGAGTACTGTAATACTCAATAGGTTAAGGCAACTCAAACCGTTTGAGGAAACTGATTGCTACAAATCATTTGAGTTCAAAAACTAATCTATATACCAAGAACTTACTCCATTTAAGTTGAAGTAATGAGGTATTTAATTCACTCATTACCTTCAACACTGAGTTCAAAACTCTTTTCAAATGAGTAGAATTAACTTTCAGTCAATTTTGGGTTAACTACACTCATTTTATTTGATAAAGTTGACTGTTGGGTTTTACAGTTTAAGAACGATAAAAGAGCGTTAAAGAGCTCTAGATGTTTCCAGGAAGATATCCTTGTTTTCCGCAGTTATGTTTTTTTTCTTTTTTTTAAAGAATGTCAGTTACCCACTGTATTTGAGTTTACCTTTGTAATCAGGTTCAGAAAAGTTTACAAAGATATGTATTTGTAAACCTACACTCAAAAATGGCATTTGCTCTTTGTTTTATACTACTTATTTAAAAAAGGGCTGAAACAACACAATTCTTTAGTTTTTTTAAGGAGACAACTTAATTATTTAATGTTCAATCCACTTAAAATTGGTAAAAAAACTAATAAGTTATCTTAATTCTTAATTCATGTTGTCCAAACAAAAAATCAATTGTGTGGAACCCAAATCGATTATTTTCTTCCAAATAAAATGAGTTATCAGAATTTTTCCAAATTTCCGTATCACTGAATTCTTAGTAAATGTGTTAAAATGCATTACTCTTAGGGCCCCATTTTAATGATCTAGGCGCAAAGTCCAAAGCGCAGGGTGCAAAAGCTTTAAGGGCGTGTCAGAATCCACTTTTGCTATATTAAGTACGGACAATTCCGCTTTGCGCCGCGGCGCATGGTCTAACAGGGTTGAACTGATTCTCTTAATGAGATGTAGGTCTGTTTTGAGAATAAACCAATCAGAGTCTCATCTCCCATTCCCTTTAAGAGTCAGTTGCGTCGCGCCATTGCGCATTTGCTATTTACGTGGTGGACTTTGTAAGTGGAATAACTGATCGCTTCACTAGCGAGAAAACAGTTAAACAGACCATCTGTAGCACGAGAATAAGAGAATGAGCCTCCTCATTCTTTACTGTGACTTTCAATCTCTTCTATGGATAAGGAAAGGTGTTATACTCACAGACATCGATTAGCCTACATAAGTAATTTCGTTTGTTAAGCTCAAAGATTTGTTTCAAAACTATTTCTAAATTCAGTTCTAATTTCCCACAAACAAATAAATGAGCAATAATAACGAAGTGTGATCAAAAAACTGAGTTATATCCAAACACACATGCTATGCCCCATATGGTCTAAAGTTTGACAGGTGGGCAAATCTAAGCGTGTTTTTAATAAAACAAATATAAATATGCATATAATAAATAATACTTCTACTAATAATAGCATTATACAAAAGCAAATTGTTATAAATAAACTGACAAAGCCCCCCAAGATGAAGAAGCCATGAAAGCAGTGGTTTTTATACAGTATTTATGTTTTTTCCTTTAATTCTTTTTCATTTGTAAATATATTTTCGTATTGCTGTACATCCTGTGTGTATTAAGCAATGTTTAAGCGAGGCAAACATCTAACGCACTCTGCGCTGGACTTTAGACCTCCTCCTAGCTGGCCTATTGAGCAGTCTATTTTAGTTCCTCAAAATAGCAACGTGCCAGCAATGCGCCTTAACACACCTCCTTTTTTAGACCAGACCGCCTATGGGCGCACATATGAGCGCAAATGCATTTGCTATTTAAACAGCGTGGTGAAAAACGTCAAAACGACACTTGTGTCAAGCTGAAACTAGCAAACAACATTTGCGTGGTGCCTTGCGCCGGGTGTATGATAGGGCCAATAGTCTTACTGCAAATCTCTTGCATTTTATGCCAGAAGTTACAATTACATGTTTTTGATTCCACACAAGATAAATGATGCAACTAATCTTACTGGTGCTTACAGTACATGCCTGCAACTTAATTTTTCAGTGCACCAGAATAACCGTAATGTCAGAAAGTTCCTCTGCTAGAGGGCAACAAGGAACAATCATCATGTTTGACATTGTGCCTCCAGGCCTTCATATCAAGAGCACTTCTCTAATCTCTGCTCATAAGGAGAGATGGCAGCCTGTTCATCATCTCTCTCCATTTGCATTCCAATGAAAAGCGCTGAGTTATGTGAATATGAGCTGAGTTTTGCCTGATGAGCTTTTTCCCTCCTGTTAAGCATTTTAAAGGTATTGAGAGGTCAATTACTCACACCTTTTTGCTTTCAGACACAAAAGAGGAGAGGGGATGCTATTTATATTTAATAAACAGACAGGCTTTAAAAAAAGCTTGGTTTACACTGTTGACATTCAAAAGGCTGTATCACCGAACCCCAAATTTTACATTACTGATTGCTTGTATGCTTTGAAGATGCGTATAATAGTCCTCAATGATTTTTGAAAAGCTTTTTTTTTTTGTCTCAGGGCTGTTCTCTATTTCTGATGAAAGCTATTACCAAGACTCGAGGGAAATATTGCCAGATTAAGTTATGCCAAAGCAAGCAATATTTATAATAAGACGCATGTGTGCTCTTTAAGGTGTTTAACTGTTTAAAGGGTTCATATATGTTTTATCATTCAATTTATTTCCCAGAGGTACAGTATTACAGTTATTAAAGTTTTTGTTCCACTTAGTATCATAATTTAGTTTACAGGAACGTTTTCTCTGGTTGGCTGCCTCCTAAAGCTGAATAGGTCTGTCACTGATAACATGCCTTTATGATGCTCATTTAACCATTAAAATGACTATATGTGCTCTATAAATGCACTACATCTGGTGCACACTCTAGAAAAAGCATCACTTTAGACTTTTACAATTATTTTAGAATGTATTATATTAGAATGCATTTACTTTTATTTATTTTATTTTTTGCTGTAGTATTGCTGTAGTAGTAATTTACCATGTTCTTGTTTACAATTTTCTTTCTTTAGACGTGTGTGTAGAGCTGTAGGTGCTACACACAACTATAATTACTCTGGAACAAATTTGTTGTTACAGTTTATTTACTTAAAATAGGACTTAAGAAGTCATGGTGGCGCAGTGGGTAGCACGATCACCTCACAGCAAGAAGGTCGCTGGTTCGAGCCTCAGCTGGGTCAGCTGGCATTTCTGTGTGGAGTTTGCATATTCTCCCCATGTTCATTAGCTGCATAAAACATGTGGTGGATAAGTTGGCAGTTCATTCCACTGTGGCGATATCTGATTAATGAAGGAACTAAGCCAAAAAGAAAATGAATGAATGAATGAGTTCTACAAATAATTATATTATATTATATTATATTATATTATATTATATTATATTATATTATATTATATTATATTATATTATATTATATTATATTATATTATATTATATTATATTTGCTGGTTCGATGGTTGATTTATGTACAGTACTAGTGTTGTCACAATGCTGGAATTCTGGAATTCTGGGACATTGATGCATTTATACAATATTCAGTGGAGAAAATGAACTCATTATGGACATGAAATCTTAACACAAGCATTTATTGTACATTTTGAAAGTTACTCTGGTGGACATTTTTTTGCGATAGTGCCCCAGTCTGTATTATATTCACATTTTAGGAAGCTGAGCAATTTGATATCAGTAACATTTTATGGCTAGTCTGGAAGGAAGAAAGGAAGGAAGGAAGGAAGGAAGAAAGGATGGATGGATGGATGGATGGATGGATGGATGGAAGGATGGATGGAAGGAAGGAAGGAAGGAAGGAAGGAAGGAAGGAAGGAAGGATGGATGGATGGATGGATGGATGGATGGATGGATGGATGGATGGATGGATGGGAGGAAGGAAGGAAGGAAGGAAGGATGGATGGATGGATGGATGGATGGATGGATGGATGGATGGATGGATGGATGGATGGATGGATTTATGGATGGATGGATGGATGGATAAATGGATGGATGGAAGGAAGGAAGGAAGGAAGGAAGGAAGTAAGGAAGGAAGGATGGATGGATGGATGGATGGATGGATGGATGGATGGATTTATGGATGGAAGGATGGATGGATGGAAGGAGGGAAGGAAGGATGGAAGAAAGGAAGGAAGGAAGGATGGATGGATGGATGGATGGATGGGAGGAAGGAAGGAAGGAAGGAAGGAAGGAAGGAAGGAAGGAAGGAAGGAAGGAAGGAAGGAAGGAAGGATGGATGGATGGATGGATGGATGGATGGATGGATGGATGGATGGATGGATGGATGGATGGATGGATTATGGATGGATGGATGGATGGATGGAAGGAAGGAAGGAAGGAAGGAAGGAAGGAAGGAAGGAAGGAAGGAAGGAAGGAAGCAAGGAAGGAAGGAAGGAAGGAAGGAAGGATGGATGGATGGATTTATGGATGGATTTATGGATGGATGGATGGATGGATGGATGAAAGGGAGGGAGGGAGGGAGGAAGGAAGGAAGAAAGGAAGGATGAATGGGAGTAAGGGAGGAAGGAAGAAAGGAAGGAAGGATGGAAGGAAGGAAGAAAGGAAGGAAGGAAGGAAGGAAGGAAGGAAGGAAGGAAGCAAGGAAGGAAGGAAGGAAGGAAGGAAGGATGGATGGATGGATGGATGGATGGATGGATGGATGGATGGATGGATGGATGGATGGATGGATGGATAGATGGATGGGTGGAAGAATGGATGGATGGATGGATGGATGGATGGATGGGAGGGAGGGAGAGAGGAAGGAAGGAAGGATGGATGGATGGATGGATGGATGGATGGATGGCAAATAAAGCCACCAAAAATGTAAACACTCAAAAAGTTTCATACTTCTCAATCCCAATGTAGATTTTACCTTGGACATGTATATTGCATGTACTTTTACAAGATATTGAATTTATTTGATTTGATTTCTGGAACAATAGGATGTACCATGCTAATTTCACATTTTACCGTGTCTGAAAGATTTACATATTTCATTTTGGCTATTTAATGTCAGCACATGTTGTCTTTGAACTGAGAAGAAAAGTTGAAAAAATGTACAGCATGTCAATTTACAACTTACATCATGTTTTCATAAAGAAGAATTGGATTTCTCATTATATTGCATGTTCTTTTCACTTGTGCTCTTCTTTTGGCATTTCTCAGTTGATTGATGTTGCCGTAAACTCTCATAAAGTGAGCATCTGCTCTTTCTCTGTGTCTCTCAGAGCCTGTGTGGGGGCCAGAGATCCATACTGCGGCTGGGATCTGGTGCTCAAGAAATGCACCACGCTGGAAGAGAGCGTCAGCATGAGCCAATGGGAGCAGAGCATTACACGCTGTCCTGTGAGTACCCACAATGCACTTCAATCATTCATGCACCGCCTCAGCACTCAAAGCAATTTTTTTATATATTTTTTTTTATCATATCAAGAGTTGAGATGCTGATCCAGTCTGTCGGTGAAGAACAGTGACAAATGTGCCTGCTTCAACCGTAACGTCAGACTTGCAGGATTAACTTTTTTGCTCATAACTGCAAACACCCTTAGAAGAGTTTTATAACAGTGTTGAAGAAGCAATGCAGATCTGATGTATTGTTGCTTTTGCAGGGAAGCTAAATTTTCTTTTTGTCTGTACTCAAAAGGAGAACATACTGTATAGCGGGGATCAAAATTAGAGAACAGTCACAGTTTTCAAAATGTTGATATTACTGATCAGTCATATTTGAAGTTTTTCTAGCAGGAGTAAAATAGCAGTTTTTAAAACATGTTTCATGAGTTACAAATATTCTGAAGTACAGTAGAAAATAGATTACATAAAACACAATGTATTCACATGAATATTTATATATATATATTCACAAAGGCAATTCACATACATAATATAACAATACATATTCATAAAATATGTTTCACAAATGCAAAGCATCATTTACAAACATATAACTGAATCTATAACTGATCTGACTTAATTTAGAATTAAGCTTTTAATCCTCTATCCAGCAAGGCGAACGAAGAACGCATTCTATTCATATATTCTGTATTTTGCATGCTCAGATTTGTTATTTCAAACGGAGAATGTAAATAGAGAGTGACGTGCACATGCCTGCATTGCTTCATTTCCATTTCCATTCTAAATTAAGTCAGATTGTGCAAAAGGTGTGCATACTGGAGTACATCAATTACAGTGCTCTCGTCAGGTTATGATTGATTGAACAGTGATTGAACAGTAGCTCGTATCTGATTGGCTAAAGGGTACGAGTGAACTGTGTAAGAGGATTGCACTGCTGGGAAAGTCTCAAACACACACACACACACACACACAAATCTAGGGTGATTCACACATGATTCAAGATGATTTGAACATCACAAATCGCAAAGTCACATATTTTAAACATTCAAATCTTTTTGCACACTGTAATACATTTGTAAATGGTGTTTTGCATTTGTGAAATGTATTTTATGATTATATTTTGTGCACATGAATTTGCTTTCATGCGTGTATTGTTTTTTTACGTGAATTATTACCAAGACTAATCTAGCTTGATTAAAATAAAATAAAATCAGATTGATTAAAATCAGAGAACATTTTCAGTTATATAGCAGTTATTGGTGTTAATCTGGCACCTGGTGGGGATTTCCATAATCATCTGAAAGAATTTTTTTAACTGACAGACACAATTTCCAGTTTTCACTGATTTTGCAAGATGGTGAGCCATTCTACATTGACTGAAACCCTGCAACAGCAGGCTGGCCAGATGAAGACCCAATGGACCATGTTAGTCATAGTGAGAAAACCTGGTCTTTCCAAATCAATGAATTTTAGTGTACTGCAACTATACAATATCCCCAACTAATTTAAGTCCAAAAAATGAATTGTCCATGAAATAAAAATGCATGAGAGCAAAGGATAATGTGGAGAATCTTAGTCAATCAGTTCAACACTGCAACTGGAATTGGGCAAAGAACTGGTCTAAAGTGCACTTTACTTATGAAAAATTATTTTTATATTTATTTATGTTTGGCCTCTTATACTGCTACATTGTATAGTAAATGCATATATTTCAGAAGCTGCATAGAAAACGGATTCCTTGAATGTGAAAGCATTGAGCTAATAAAATGGCAACCCAGAATCCTGACTGAAAAATCTTTTTTTTTTTTTGTCTAAGAAACTGAAGAGCTAATAAACTTGTGTCACACTTTATTTTGATGGTCCGTTTGTTGAATTTAAGTTACATTGCATCTACATGCCAACTAATTCTCATTAGATTTTAGGTAGACTGTTAGGTTGGGGTTAGGATTAGGGTAAGTTGACATGTACTTGCAAAGTTTCTTATAGTCAATTAAATGTCTGTTGAAGGAGCAGAATCAGCCGATATTAAGCAGACAGTCTACTAATACTCAAATGGACCATCAAAATAAAGTGTTACCGAAACTTGATCTAAAGAAGAGCAGATCAAGATCACAGCAGAGCAAAAAGAGAAAGACATGAAGTGAAGCAAAGTCCTATGATTTTCCTTCTCAATTTTAACTATTGTAACCTTTGAAATTTTAGCAACTTTTGATCCTTCTGCAATAATTCGTCACCTTGGAATTATAAGGTTCTATCTGCGTTCTGAATGATTTTGAGATATTGAACTTCAAAGTTTTTGCATTCCATAGCAAACAGTATGTGTGTAACATTTGTTTTGTTTTTTTATTAGGAAGTCTTAAAATGTAAACAACTTATAATATAACATTCCATAATGTAAATAGGTTGTCATTTAATAAGAATATGTCAATAACATAATTGTGACAAAAATGTCAGATAGAACCTTATAATTCTAAGGTGACGAATTGTTGTTCTTTAATTGTGATCACTGTATTTTATCTAAGGGTTAACCTATGGCTTGCCACGTGTAAAGGGATTTTAAAAGGCGGGAGCAACCCAATGTGAAGCATTTTAAATCCTTTAAAATAGCGAACCATTGATTAACCTATTTTTTCTTTAGTCATTTGCCAAATTTGAAATACATTAAAACTAATATACACAGTGCAATATTTGACCAATGTTTAGATCTCCCCTTGTTCTAAAGCTCAAAGTAACATGTGATAGCTAACTCTTCACAAATATTTTTGAGCATATAACCATGGTGATTGATCCCCATCAGCTCCCAGATCAAGTTAATGTTGATGTCTGTGATATTACACAGATGAATTAAGGCTCTGGCAACTGTCACTGAGTTTCTATGGTTTCTAATGTTTGAGGAAAGCACATTTACTTAGTCAGCACTCACTTTGGGGATGTATACCTACCTATGTTTGATTAGTAACAGTTCTTGACTCCTGTAAGCTACAAACACAAATTAGGTATCATTTGAAAGAAGACACATTGGGCTTACCGTGGTGAAAGGGGGAGTTTCATGCACAAAAATATGAAAAATTATACATTACAAAGTCATGAGAAAAAAAATTGTATTGTGTTAAATAATTGTTTTTCCATATACAAACACAGGAAAACATTAATGTAATGACCTAGAAAATATATGTATTGAATGTCAAGTGTTTCATGAGTTTATATTTCAAATTGGATTAAGATAGCATGCAAAATGAGATTTCTGTAAAAAATTTTCGAGGTTATACAGTTTCCTTCTTTCCCTCACCATCAGAGTTCATTTTGAATATAAAAAAATCAAGTGTTTTAAATCATTCTCTAATTTTGATCACCTCTGTATAAGGCCTATTGCAAGTAGCACATGTGGAAACATAGCGCAGCAGAATTTCCCTCAACCATGCTGTTTAAGAGTGTCATACTCGGGTAACATGGCTTCATATTCCCATTCTCTTTTGTGCTGACATGCGCCCCTGCCTGAGGCGTCCCAGACTGTAGATCACTCCCCGAATGCTTTGTCCCATCTATCACATCTTTCCCATTTACAGTCGCTCTGAAAATATTTGGACGCTCTGGTGGTTTCAAGTTCTAAAGGTTACACCACAGCTCTGAAAGGGCGATCCACACACACACATATATAATAAACTATATCAGGTGTTGTGTCTCACAGGGTCTTTAGGTAAGAGACCTTGTATCTGTAGCTGAGAAATGACATTTTGTGTAATAGCAAGTTGCCTCCTACGCTGCCTGAAGAAAGAACAGCATGGAATTGTTGAACACACACGTCGAAGTGTAAAAGCGTAGGAGGTCTTGGTTTCAGAGTCACTAGAATGCAAGATTTTATATTGATTTAGTTTCACACATGTTGTTTATACATATTGAGGACACATATTGAGTTTCAGGTGTCATTCGCTGTCGGAGCCAATAATTAAATTTACGCTTCAGATATGTTAAGGAAGAGTGCAGGTTTGAATCTATTTTTTGGTGTACCAATTCATTATTTCATAAGAGTGCATGCAGTGTAATTCATTTCTTCTGCGATGTTGGTTGGTTGGTTGGTTGTTTGGTTGGTTGGTTGGTTGGTCAAATAAGAATGACATCTACACAACTATTGACTTCTATAGTACAGTATTTGTTTTTCCTACTTGGATGTTCAACAAAGCAAAAAAATTCAAAAACTCAATCTGGGGTGCGTTTCCCAATCAACGACGTAACTCGCGGCTGAACTATCATAGTGCGATGCATCGTTTGTCAAAAAAACGATGTAGTGACGAGTGTTTCCCAAAACCCCTAGTTTCTCTGTCGCAGATCCATCGCTTGAACCACATTAGTTATAACATAAAACGCCCATAATGATGCTCTAAACGGGGTGGAGTAACTTCTTTAGAGAACAACCCCATCATTTCTTTGTGCAAATTATATTGTTTTACACAAACACGCATTTCAAATAAAATCCAATATTAGTTTTGGTAAAAACATCCTCTCGCTTTCCATATTAAATAAAATAAATGTAAATGGCACATATAGGGCCAATGTTTGCTTTACTAATATAATTGAGAAGTTGAACATTACATATTCTATTCTAAAACATAAAATCACTTACAAAAGCTAACACTATTCTAATATCATATATAAATCATATAAATAAATAAATAAATAATGAGGCGATTTATTATAAATATATTTACTTTAATAATAATATTAATGATGATGATGATTATTATTTAGGATATTGTTTATTTATTTTTTTAAAAATACAATTTGACACATGCAAACCACAGCAGAAAGTTCTAACCAACAGACCCATGTCATATACAGCAGAGAAACTTAATAAATAACCCACTATAAAATAAAAGAATTAACGTATGCTATGTTTTTTATTTTCACAAGCTTTGGAGACGTAACATAATTTCCGCTTTTAAATATACCTATAGTTTTCGCCATGAGGCTGTGTTTAAAATAATATCAATGTTTTCAAAGTGCACCGCGAAGGGAGCACAATTGTAAACATGAAGATCGCTAAAACTGAACTGTAAAAATACTTTGAAAGCAAATTACACCTAAGAGAGATGACCTTAATGCTTTTTTATTATTAATAATTCCAACTTTGAATGTTAGAATGTTCTAAATGAATAGGGCATAGGGGGATAAGTGGGAATAGAACACAGCCAGGAACTATGCTTTTAACTACAGCTCCAGAGGTGTCGTTTCAAGGGCTCAAGTTTGCGACGCAAGTTGCGAATGTTCGTTGGAGCGATGGATTTGGGAAACGGCAAATCAAAGAACTATGTTTGTAACGACGGAACTTGCGACCTTAGTTGGCTAACGATGGTTTTGGGAAACGCACCCCTGGTTTGAAACAAGAAAAGGTATAGTATGTATTTATTGTAATATATACTAGCATTATAGTATGTATTTATTGTATGGTGAGCTCTGCTGTGATGGGATTTCCCCTTTGGGATTAACAAAATCAAAGTCTAAAAGTCTATCGAATTCTCGCTAGTCTAAATGAGCTGCTATCAGCAGACACCACTTTTATTGCATATCATCTACTGCATATCACCAACACATACAGTCCATCCTACTCATTTGATACACTTCTTTTGAACACTATATATATTTGTTTGCCTGTTCGTCTACAGTGACTGATTGTATCTGAGCTTGACTGACAGATTGAAAATGACTTCCCTAGTAGAGCACAGTAAAACTAGATGGAGATGCACTTCATTCACTAAGCCGATGCAGTAGGAAAATAAACAGAGAACCACATTTATTTTCTCTGGACGGAAAAAAAAAACATTAACTTACAGTATCATCCCCATCTTAAAATTGGCAGAAACCCCCTCTATATTTAAAAGAAAAGCGAGGCCTTTGAAAATGAGGTTTGTTTTTACTTTTCCATCGCATTGGAAATGTGACTCTCTTCTGCGCTCGGTACAACAAAGAGCGCAAACAATTTCTTTCCACACAGAGGGTCATTTATTCTTCTCTATTCATAATACATCGACAATCTTTTCCACAGAACACATCGTGTTTTATGCACAGGGCAAAATTACCTTCTACTATTGTTCACAAAGTATGTTGTCCTGCATCTGATATACCTCAGATGTTAATAACCAGAGTGCAATAACAAAATTACATTAGCTATTCATTACTGCATTCTCATATTATGCCTCAAATGAAAATGTGCGCTCATTGCGTGTTCATGATCATGGATCGTTTTCTAATATGCTAAAAGCTATATTTTAGTGTGGTTTCATCTAAAAACTGGCAAATGTGACCTTATCTGCTGCAGCCATTGATTTGAATTTATATTCTGCTTATTTTGCTTTTTGCTTGTGTGTTTTTAGGTGAGGAACGTGACTGTGGATGGCCATTATGGAGCCTGGTCAGGATGGAAAACTTGTAGTCACAGTGATGGTGGCAGTGTTGGTTCGTGCCAGTGTCGAACTCGAGCGTGTGACAGTCCAAGTCCTCAATGTGGAGGACAGCCTTGCCAAGGAATCAGTGTTGAAGTGGCAAACTGCTCCAGGTATAAACAACACCACAAAAATATGCTCAAACTGCACAAAATATCTGTAAACTAGCATTTGTCCGTTTTTTTTTTGTTTGTTTGTTTTTTTTTGCATTATGGCACATTGATTTTTTCTTCCAAGTAATGTTGATGTTGAAAATTTTTCAAATGTTTATTGACATTTCAAATTGTTTGAAGTGATCTATCTGTATTGTCTGTATTGGTCTGTATTGTTGTAAATTAATCCTTAATCCTTAAAATTATCCTTAACTTTTCTGATTTTGACTCTAATGTAATAACGTTCACATTTTGTAATTCTACTTTGGAACGATAATTACTGTAAAGTAAAGGTGAAATGAACTGAATTGAATAACATTACAGTACTTTTTTCTGTTATTTTGCAGACTTATTTCTACATTATTTAACATACAATATATTGTTTCAAACTACCAAACTCACTTTATTAAACTAAAACTCAACATTAAAAGTCGACAGAGCAGAGATCAAGGTCCCATAATGCAATTCATAACTGTAAATGAACTGGAAACACCTGTAATGTGTGAAATACCGAAGTGCAAAATGCATTATCTTTAAAGGGATAGGGAAGTGACGAAAAAAATGCTGTTGATTTGCTCACACTCAGTCCTTCAAACATGTAGGTGGCTTTTTGTCTTCAGTAGAACTTTAAAGGAGATTTTTAGGTGAAATCGTTAGTCAGAATGCAAAAACAAAATGAATACCTGTGGCTCATGATGAAACACTGAGATCTTATGAACTGAAATGATCAGTCTTTGAAAGATACAGTACTGAACATTATTTACAACATTGTTTACTTTATTCCACAGTCTCATTTTTTTTATCATAACTGCAACTTAATTTTGTCACATTTGCAATGTTATTCAATAAATATTCACTAAATATAGAATAGAGACTGATTTGTAATGATTTCTCTCAACTCTGAAATTATTTCTCATACAATATACACTCAGTGGCCACTTTATTAGGTACACTTGTCCAACTGCTCGTTAACGCAAATTTATAATCAGCCAATCGCATGGCAGCAACTGCATTTGGGCATGCAGACATGGTCGAGACGATTTGCTGCAGTTCAAACCGAGCATCAGAATAGGGAAGAAAGGTGATTTAAATGACTTTGAACGTGGCATGGTTGTTGGTGCCAGATGAGCTGATCTGAGTATTTTGGAAACTGCTGATCTACTGGGATTTTCACGCACAACCATCTCTAGGGTTTACAGAGAATGGTCTGAAAAAGAAGAAATATCCATTGAGTGACAGTTCTGTGGGTACAAATGCCTTAGTGATGCCAGAGGTCAGAGGAGAATGGAGAGACTGGCTCGATCTGATAGAAAGGCAACAGTAACTCAAATAATCACTCGTTACAACCAAGGTATGCAGAAGAGCATCTCTGAACGCACAACACGTCCAACCTTGAGGCGGATGGGATACAGCAGCCAAGGACCACACCAGGTGCCACTCCTGTCAGCTAAGAACAGGAAACTGAGGCTACAGTTTGCACAGGCTCACCAAAGTTGCACTATAGAAGATTGTAAAAACGTTGCCTGGTCTGAGTCTCGATTCCTGCTGCGACATTCAGATGGTAGGGTCAGAATTTGGCGTCAACAACATGAAAGCATGGATCCATCCTGCCTTGTATCAACAGTTCAGGCTGGTGGTGGTGGTGTAATGGTGTTGGGGATATTTTTTGGCACACTTTGGGCCCATTAGTAACAATTGAGCATTGTGTCAACGCCAAAGCCTACCTGAGTATTGTTGCTGACCATGTCCATCCCTTTATGACCACAGTGTACTCATCTTCTGATGGCTACTTCCAAGAGGATAATGTGCCATGTCATAAAGCACGAATCATCTCAGACTGGTTTCTTGAACATGACAATGAGTTCACTGTACTTAAACGGCCTCCACAGTCACCAATCTCAATCCAATAGAGCACCTTTAGGATGTGGTGGAATGGGAGATTCGCATCATGGATGTGCAGCCGACAAATCTACAGCAACTGTGTGATGCTATCATGTTAATATGGACCAAAATCTCAGAAATATTTTCAGTACCTTGTTGAATCTATGACACAAAGAATTAAGGCACTTCTGAAGGCAAAAGGGGGTCCAACCCAGTACTACTAAGGTGTACCTAATAAAGTGGCCAGTGAGTGTAAATATGAGTAAATGTCTAATATTATATAAGTAATTTTTAAATTGTAAATATCAACATTCATCTCACAACTGTAATGTTCACATAACTCTCATGTTAAATATGACTTCTGTGACTTTATAACTGTACTGTCACTATATATTTAATGATTTATATCTAATTTATATTTATGTATACTGGATGATGTTACTTTATAACTCACAATCACAGTTTGAGATCTCATAACTCTCAGTTTAGAAACCAATAATTGCATATCTCCAAATTCTTCCAAACTTTTTTTCAGATTATCTCAACGTGACTCCCTTTTATTAATTTGTCAATTTTTTGTGAAAAACTAAGAAGCACAGGTCTCTGTGGGGTTCTGATCTAAATTTGAAGACAAAATAATTTCACCCAATTATGTTTCCTTTTTTCAATCCCGCATTATATAAACAAGCTTAGAAGGGTCTTAACTGAGATCCTCAGTTAACAAACTGAAGGTTGGATTATAGCAGCCAGCTGTGCCAGCGTTTGATTAGTGATTACTGCTATTATGTATCTGTCTTCAGAAATGGGGCATGGACACCGTGGACGGCATGGGCTCCATGCAGCACCAGCTGTGGGATTGGATTCCAGGTTCGGCAGCGTTCCTGCAGTAACCCCACTCCCAGACATGGAGGACGCGTCTGTGTGGGTCAGAACCGGGAGGAGAGGTACAGATACAATCACAAATACAGCACACAGAGCTCTATTGAACAGTCAGCCCATTGCAGTGCCATGTGTTTTTTGCAAATTTCATCCCGCCGTAGGTATTGTTTGTTAAATATTAAATGCATTTGTGCCTGTTTGTGCATCCATGTGCATGCTGGCCTAGTAAGTAGGTGTGTTAAGTTGACGTATTGCTATTTTGAGACAACTTACTGTAGATACCCCCTCTATTGACCAACTAAAACCTGGTCTAAAGTTAATGGCACAGTTTTTTTTTTGTTTTTTTTTTTAAATAGAGCATCGGGTCCAAATAAGGCCTTGAGACTAAGAACCATGTTTTTGAAGTCCATATTTTAAAATTTTGAGTAATAAGATTTTTTTTTATTTGGATTGGGAACATTATATTATATATTTTTATTTTACTTGAAGATAGACAACAAAAGCTTCTCAATTCTAAGGAAATACCTTTTTTTTGTGTCAGTAATAAAAATCTAAAGTTATTGTGCTTTATTTTTCTCAAATGTAGAAGAACGATATATGTCCAGTTAGTGTGAAATAACAGTAGAACTCCAATGCATCATATTACTTTAAACCACTAAAGATCTGATCCCTTTAACTTAGTTTTAATACAGCAACAGATACTTCGGGTTAATATTAAGCACTTTTTTTAAGTTTATTATTATAATTATTAGTTCAAAATAGAAAATACAGTATGAACAATGTACAATACATAGCTCTTTTTTACAGTACAGGCAATAATAATCAAATATTAACAATAAGCAATAAATAAATAAATAAATCTTTATTATGATGGGCATAGTTTTTGAACTTTTGATCATCTCTTGTATGTTTAGATAGCTCCAATAGTGCACCTTGTCGTTTATTACACATGTGTATACTTCAAACTGTTCTCACGCTCCACCCTCAGCTCTTGATATAAATAAATATATAAACAAATAAACTCTGCTTGCCGTAGTTTACACAGGACTGGCGAAAAATATGCATTGATACAGCTTTATTACATATGGTACATGGTTTATTTTGATAGGTTAACTGTTCTTGTGTGTTTAGAAAGAGAGGGAGATCACATCACATAAATGGTTCTTGCACTCACCTCTTTTGGTGGATTTTTCCCTGTTTTTTGTTCACCTTTTCGATTCATATATGCTTTCCCAGCATCCCTCAAAGACTTCCTTACTCTGTCCTTCCATTTGTTCATGTCGGCTCTCCTTTTTTGTAGAGGATTTGCCTTTTAATGTCCGAAGCGGACATGACAGCAAGTGACATCTCTATTCTTCTCTGTGGACATGAGCATTTTTTCCGCGTTTTTTGGTCACGCAAAAATATCCCCAAACTGTTTCTGTATACAAAGTTCACACATATAATGTCACGTGGTTATCTCATTTTTAATTTTTTTAACTTATACAGTTGCTCGTCGCACACACTCGAATGTTTCTGCACGTTGCTTATTACACATACAGGGATGCACCGCAGCACACAAATACACAAACACCTTGTTGAATCTATGTCACAAAGGATTAAGGCAGTTCTGAAGGCAAAAGGGGGTCCAACCCGGTACTAGTAAGGTGTACCTAATAAAGTGGCCGGTGAGTGTAAACATGAGTAAATGTATAATATTACATAAGTAATTCTTAAATTGGAAATTTATATTTCACAACTGATATTTTATTGCTCACAATATCAACATTTATCTCACAACTGTGATGTTCACGTAACTCTCATCACAGTATGGCCATTTCATATACTGAACTCTTATTATTCGACTATGCCTAGGTATACCCAGATTTTCTTAATAGGGCATATTAATGTAAATTGTGACTGTAGCTGTATCTGCACGGTAATGACCTGTTTTATATTGACAAATGATTAATGCTAGGTTTTAATGGTTTTAGTGCCATGAGCTGAGTTACTGTATGTTCTCATAAATGTATTCATATTGTAGTATAGGAGTTTTGACTGTTTACTTAAAAAAAAAACTATAAAATTGCCAGTGCTTTTTGAGTTAGCATATCAATGCTAAAGGTTTATCATTTAAGACAAAGGAGGACCCATTAAATCCATGAACTGGTTAAAAAATTAATAACATAAAAATAATGTCATTAAAATATACATTCAAAATGTATTAGTCTACCAAACTAGATTTCGGTGCATCTGTAGTGCCACTTTTGTCAAAGGTTTTTCTGGAGCTTTATTTATTACAATTTTGTTTTTGGAATGTACATTCAGATTTAATTTATGTCACAAATCTAATTGAACACATGCCAGTTTTGAAAAGGCACAGCGCTGCTTTTGTTTTATTTTTTCTTCATCCTCACCTGCTGCATGCATGATCGCGGCTGTGATTGCCTGGCAGTTGACAATAATGAATGAATAGACGCAGCTCATTTCATTGCTTTTTTATTACTCATCCTATTATGCAGCGTTCATATCTAGAAAGCTTGTTAGTGCATAACCAGCTTCACATGAACCCAGCACTCCAGTGAGAGAGGTGCTTCTTTATCTGCCCTATAATTTGCGTGACTGGGATCCAATTAAAATTAAACATGCTAAGGCTTGTTAATTACAGAGCCCGTAATACTGTAGGTATATGAGTTTGCAGTGACTGATCATGGCAGAATAATGTCGAAGCGGCGTTGCCCTGAAGATGTGTGGGGTTTCTAAGCAACAGGGCATCGCTACTGAGAAATGAGAGCTGAAGTGGAGGATAAAGAGATGCGAGACAGAGAAGCATCTGCTGGAAACAGTTGTGGTCTCTTCATTTGAGGTGCAACTTCCCAGACTTGCACTTCAGTATTTTGTCTTCAAACATTTCAGTTCATATTCTCACTTATGGAAAAGATATCGATGTGTTAAACTGCCTGAATCACAAAGGTTCTTCTTACAGGGCAGAACAATTTGAGGCAATGGAATTGATCACTTTTTAGTCACAGTTGTTCCTCTTAGACTAGATGCTGATAAATAGTTCTTTAGGAACCAATGCTGACCTACAAGGTGAAAAGTAAACAAAAAAAAAGCAGTTGTTTGTATTTTACTTGAAGTTATGTCTTGTCACATTATTTTATTGTATTTGAAATATGTTTCTTATTGAATTGCTGAATGTCTCCTCAATTGTAAGTCGCTTTCGACAGAAGCGTTTGTCAAATGACTAAATGTAAATGTTTAAAGTTAAACCCATAGAAAAAATACTATTATAATTTATTTGCTTTGTCTTACATTACATTACATTACATTAGATTACGTTTTTTTTTTTTTTTTTGGTAATATGTTTAAAATTCATAACATCCCACAGGAAAACATACTATAGTACTTGTATACTTGAATTATTCTGTTGTGGTAATTCTGTAGTTGTTACAGTAGCACAACTATAGGGCTCTATTTTAATGATCTAGGCGCAAAGTCTAAAGTGCAGGGCGCAAAAGCATCAAGGGTGTGTCTGAATCCACTTTTGCGATTTTAAGGACGGAAAAATACGCTCTGCGCCCTGGCGCATGGTCTAACAGGGTTTTGCTTATTCTCTTAATGAGTTATGGGTGTGTTTTAAGCATAACATGCATTAAACCAATCAGAGTCTCATCTCCCATTCCCTTTAAGAGTCAGCTGCGTCACGCCATGGCACATTTGCTATTCACAGGGCGGACTTAACTGCGTAACTGTCTGTTAACTTAACTTAACGGACAGGGCGAAAAAACTGAACACTTGACTAGCAAGAAAACAGTTGAACAGATTATTTCCGCAAGGATAAAGAATGAGCCTCCTCCATTTGGCCTCATTTCTTTCTCTTTACTTTCTCTTTACTTTTACTCTTTACTTTACTCCTTTACTTTCATGGAGTAAGGAAATGATGGAAACTCACTCCACTGACATCCATTAGCCTACATATTTAAATTCGTTTGTTAAGGGCAAAGATTTGTTTCAAACCTATTTCTATATTCAGTTCTAGTTTCCAGCAAACAAATAATTGAACAATTATATCGAAGTGTGGTCAAAAAACTGAATTATATCCAAATACATGTCCTATTCTTATGCTCCATATGGTCCAAAACACAACAGTTGGACGAATCTAAACTTGTTTTTTTTTAAACAAATATAAATCTACATATAATAAATAATATAACTACTACTAATAATAATATACTAATGCAAATTGTCATGAATAAACTGAAAAAAGTTTCCTAAAAATAGCAACGTGCCAACAATGCGCCTTAACACACCTCCTTTTTAGATCGTAACACCCATCAGTCCACAAAGTGGCACAAATGGATTTGCTATTTAAACAACGTGACGCAAAACGTGAAAATTACAGTTGCGCTGGTCTGAAAATAGCAACAAATCGCACTAGCACGTCTTGCGCCTTATTGTGCCGGGTGTATGATAGGGCCAATAGTAATAGGGCCCAATACTGTAGTTTTCTAAAATATTAAACTACACTATATTAGTATATTAACCCCAGGGGTCGCAGACTGCGTATACGCGTATAAGCGTCTTCACATGATAACGCCGAATAAAACTTAAATTACACTTTCAGTTTTGATCATACAGATATGAGCAATACATCAATCGAATCTATTAGGTGTCTAGTTTTTTTTGTGTACACTCACAATAACAACAAAAGTGTGTGCTTTTGCATAATAAGGAAAATAAACAGTGTAGGCACTTTCTCTTTTCTCTCTCCGTGAACTGTTTTTAGAAACGCGTCAGTAAAATGCACTGAAACTCCGCGAAAACTAAACACACAGACATGAGACATATATCTATAGAAAGCTTGAAGTGTCTACTTTTAAATGCAGCAAGTGCATGTTGAAAACAAATATTGCTTGATAAAGTAATCAGTATGAAACCAACGCTATGTGTAGTTTCTCTGTCTGAGCTCATTATTTTTAATGCGACCACGCCCACAAGGCTTTGTTATTACAATTGTCCACCTGAGACAGGCTCCTTGTAAACTATGGTCGGAAAAAACTGCACGAATACATGAGACATACACATGAGAGACATACCTGCATAAAGCTTGGAGGGTAAACTTTCCAACTCATTTTGAAAGCAAATGTTGTCTCGCTAGGTAATCCATACAATTCTCCCGGCAGAGCGTGTATCCCGCTGGCTCTTCCCACTTCCACTATTAATACAAACAAAAATGTAAGCCCCCCACACGCCCACAGCGAGCTGGCTAGAACGTGACGCATGTTATACATGTTATTAAATTAATTTTTATTTATTTTACCGTAGTTGAACCTGTTAAAGTTTGGAAAAAGTTAACTAAAGCTGCAACTATTTGGGCAAAATATATATAAAAGTTCTTAAAATATTATTTTGATTATTCTTGTGTTTTGTCATTATGCCAGAGTCATTCAGAAATTGTTATTAAATGCTGGATTAATGCACAAGAAAGTTTTTTTTACAACAGTTTTGCAAACACGTTTTATACCATTTCAAATATTTCCCTCCATTTCTCAGTGAATATAGGCAATGTATTTTGATGCATTTAAACAAAACAGATTTATTAAACATATATTTCTTAAAATAATATTTTAGTCACCAAATATATTCAGAAATTGAAAGATAATACAATAAAATTCAAGCAAAATATTGAAAAAAAATTACAACCTACAACATTTAAACTAAATGTAACAAGCATTTAGTTTGGGCTAACTTTTGCAGATGGACATGAGTTGGGGAGTGTCTTTTGTCTCTCCAGGTGTGAATTATTCATGACCATTGTCACTCACGCATAGATGAGCCAAACAAACTTAACAAAATGTAAATCTTTGTAATGTTTCCTTTGAATGAGAGAATAAAATATTTTTTACATAATTGTGAAGTAAATATTCTAGCCTACCAGACTGGTTACTCAAAAGTCTTGCTCAAGCACATTTAGTGTGTTTTTTTGGACCTTATTTCAGCTACATTTTTTTCTCCAAATCCTACTAACCACGCATAATATTTTTTTTCTAAAAAACAAAAGCATGTACATCAATAATTGTCACATATTGTTGTAGCACAGTTTGTGCTGAATACAAATAAAATATATGTTGGCCAATACCATGTAATAAGTAGCTGAAATTAGCACAAATGTCAGGGCATGTCAAAACATCTCAGGGGCCCCAAAATCACCTCAGACCCCTGAGGGTTAAACTACTATACATTACAGTTTACTGTAGTAAAAAACTAATTTATAATACTGTATTTATTACAGCTTATTTTTTCACTAATACAACAGTGTACTGTAGCATTCATTAACAGTATTGTAAATACTATAATATTAAATGTATAAAACACTTTAGTACAGTGTGGTTCAAAAACCCTGTAGTATGTATTATAGTGTTTTTTCATGTGACATTTTGATACTAAAATTAAATGTAAAAATGTAAATCAAGTACAAAAACTAAAAATAAACTGAAACGACTGAAATGACAAACATGACAAAATAAAAGCAAGATTGCAATTTAAGTTATATATAATCAAAATTCTGAGTTTCTTTTATCTAAAATAGCATATATATAAGTCATAAAATGTGCAACTTATCTTTAAAAAAAATGGAATTTATCCTAGCTCATATAAGCAAAGCGTTTTACATTCAACCATTACATTACATTACATTACATTACATACACTGTAAAAAAAGGAACATAACCATTTTTTTTTTAAATGTCTGATGGTAAATCATACTAAACATTTGCTATTTTAGATCCGTTAGGATTACCTAAATGATTTACATAGCTAAATGCCAGAATAATGAGAGAATCATTTTTTTTTTATTATTATTAGTTTTTAGACAGTCAAAAGTTTACATACATTTCCTTGGTATTTTTTTAGCTTTGCTTTTAAACTCTATAACTTTGGTCAAATGTTTTGGGTATCCTTCCACAAGCTTCTCACAATAGTTTGCAGGAATTGTGGCCCATTCCTCCTGACAGAATTAGTGTAACTGAGTCAGATTTGTAGGCTGTCTTGCTCGCACAAGCTTTTTCAACTCTGCCCACAAATTTTCTATAGGATTGAGTTCAGGGCTTTGTGATGGCCACTCCAAAGCATTCACTCTGTTGTCCTTAAAGCACATTTTAACTAATTTGGCAGTATGCTAAGGGTCATGGTCAAGACCCATTTGTGGCCAAGTTTTAATTTTCTGGCTGATGTCTTGAGATGTTGCTTCAGTATTTCTACATAATGTTCTTTCTTCATGATGCCATTTATGCTGTGAAGTGGACCAGTCCCTCCTGCAGCAAAACAGCCCCACAACATGATGCTGCCACCCCCATACTTCACAGTTGGGATGGTGTTCCTAGGCTTTTAAGCTTTCCCCTTTGTCCTCCAAATGTAACACTGGTCCTTATGGCCAAACAGTTCAATCTTAGTTCCATCAGACCACAGGACATGTCTCCAAAAATTATTCTTTTTCCCAGTGTAATTTAGCAAATTGTAATCTGACTTTTTTTGTTGTTGTTGTTGATTCTGGCTTGTTGATTTTTCCATGTTGTCACACAAGGAAGCAGTGTGTTTGAGGTTTTCCTTAAATACTATTCTACAGTTGTGCCTCCAATTAACTCAAATGTTGTCAATTAGCCAATCAGAAACTTCCAAAACATTGACACCATCATCTGAGCTTTTTCAGAGGCATAATAATCTTATTGTATGTAAACTTGACTTCCAAGAAAAGTTATAACAATTTCTCAAAAAATCTCTCTCTCATTATTTTGCTATTAAGCAAAACAGAAACAAATGTGATAAATCCTAACTTCCCTAAAAGAGAAGAAGTTTAGTCACATTAACATCAGACTTTTTTTAAATGGTTATGTGCCTTTTAAAACTTCTGGTTTCAGCTGTACCTCTGGTATTTATTTTATTCATTTATTCATTCTCAAGCACTTTTAGCAAAAACATGTGAAACAAACCTGATCCATGAAAATATTTTTTTCATTCAAGTGTCTTGGCTTTTGAAAAAGTATCTGCTGAGCAGTAAATTCTTCCAGTGGGACGGAACAGAACGATCACAGCACTGTTGTTTGAGTCACCACAGAAACACAGACATGGGGCTTAGGATGCGGCGAGGGCGGCAGATTGCTAGACTTTTTAAAAATATTTTTGTGGAGGTGACTGAAGCACAGGATTTCTGCCACCTTTTGCATTTTCCATCTCCTGCCCCCCGCTTACACTCTTTATCCAAGGCACTGGGGCACTTGATGGCCTTAGGTGTCTAAGCATAAAGCCTGTGAATGATCAGCAAAAAAGTTCTGGCGCAAAGCTTTGAGTTTGGCTCCAGCCCTAGCAAGTCTACAAGACTTTTCACACCGCCCATCCTCTTTAATACAACACCTCGACCAGCCCAGCGGTGCATAATGGCTGTGAAAACACATCCGGGGAGCACGTCAAGGCCCTCAGTTTTCATTTAAGCTTGAAGGGAGCCGAGTTAATGGCTCAAATGTGCTTTGTCAGTTGCTTTAGCAAGGACGATACTTCGGTCCGAAAGAAGAAAGTCGCATTCCTGTTTTTGTTCCACTTGGGCTACTGCAGATTCACTATAGTTCTGACTCTTTTGTCCACTTTTAAAAGAAGTTTGGATTCACTTGTTAATGCTGCAGGGAACTTTTTCTCTTGGTCGTCCTGCTTTGTCGTTGGGCATCTGTTCAGAGGTATTCAGCTCATATGTACAGTCACACTTTATTCCCTGTTCGCCACACTGCTGCCAGATGGCAAAGTCCTGAACACGCGGCTCTGCAGAGGGCCGGTCACCATGAGATGTCCTCCAGGAGGGTTAGACAAAAAGAAAAGGAGAGAGAAAATTAGAGAGTCAGTTAAAAGGGGTGCTTTTATGCCTCTTTTTACGAGATGTATTACAAGTCCCAGAATGTGTCTGTGAAGATTCAGCTCAAAATACTTCACGGATCATTTATTATACCATGCTGAAAATGCTCCTTCTTCGGTGGAAGCAAAAAGCACTGTGTTTTTTGTGAGTGTCTCTTTAAATGCAAATGAGCTGCTGCTTTTTAAAAGAGGGCAGAGCATTTATATCTTGTGCCTCAATTCATGTATGTTTGAAATCAAATTTTACTGTATATTTTGCTAGCGCACATTGTTATCCCTTTAACTGCCTGCTCTACCAAACGGTTGACCATATTTTGACTGTTTTAAATAATGGTTTACACACACAGCATTGTTGGTTTACAAAAAAAAATCAAACAAACATAATCCTGTTGCACTACTAAACTTGATTCTATTGTAAAAAAAACAAACAAACAAACAAATAAGAAAACATGTTAAATGAGAATCTGAAATAGTTTATGGCATACTTCAACAAATAAAGAGGATTTAGTATTCACGCATGTTTTATTTTGATTATGTTATTAAATAAATTGGTCTTACACTTTATATTTTCTGATTTTTCTTAGTAAATGTATTAATTCCGGTACTTTTACCATAAACCGGCACATCAACCATTTGGTAGAGGCTGATATTTTAGACAATATGGGATGTGTTGAAAAAGATGCATTGAGTGTGTTAACTAGCGACATTAGGAGATAAGAAATGCAATCCAATTTAATTTCTTGGTGGGGCAGTTAAAGGGTTATTTTTTAGGTGAACAATTAATATACTAGTTAATCCGCTGAAAAAAAGGTTGTTTTGGTTATCTTCAATCAAACTCTTACCATTTGCTGACAATATTCTTAACCACGCATCTTTTATTGTTAGTTACTACAAATAAATGATGATCAAAACGAAAACCCTACTCAATATTCAGTTTCAGTTGGAAGTATTGACATGCTAAAATAAAAGTGTCTCAAAGAAAAAAAGAAGTCCTATAGAAAATATGAATTTAAAAGAGAGATCTGTAAGTTGTGTGCTCAATTATTCTGAGCACTGTATCTGGTAACTGAAAAATATACCATTTAAATGTATCTTTTTCCACAAAACTATGAAGCTGGACAGCTGTCCACAACATTGATTAGCACAAACATTGCTATTTCCTGAACACACAATGAAGACTGACTTAATGCTAGTAAATTGCTTTTTAAAAGATTTGTTAAAACAGAAAACTGCGATTTTTGGTGGGAAAGAAACTCACATGCTCTTGTGGGTCTTGGGACCTAGTGGTCCAGTCTGACTCTGTGCCAAGGGCCCTAGTTTTCATTGTTGACAGTCTCAGGTCAAACAGCCTGAGGCTTTGGAGGTCTCTAACACTGGCCCCCATCGGCCCCGTCCATAATCCAGCGCTGGTCCAGAGCCATATATCTGTCCCGGCACAGCAAGTGTGTAAACACAAGCCAGAAACTGCCATCCATTCGTGCTCAGAAAATCTCCAGAACAAGACTGAACGCCTGCAGGCGAGAGAACTGTTGTTGCAACACTCCAATACTTTGTTCTGCCTGAAATCCATTTGATAAATGAATGTGTTTTTTTACATACTCCTTCATTCTTTTTCTACCCCATCTCAAATGTGCTATTAATTACAACTTTTTTCTTGTTCTTTTGATCGCTTGTTTTCTTTCTCCTTTTTTGTGCCAGCGCAGGGGCAAACTTGTTAAACTTAGCAAATCCGATTTGAATAAGCACTATTTGCATATGCTAATTTGCAGTGGGTTTCCCCTTGACTATAAATCTTTCTTATATGGATCTCTCTGCTTTTTTATTGCAAGCTACATCACAACAACTTGCAGCAATCAATGGCTTTCCAGTGGGAATGTGTGGTGGTTGCATTTTTAAAATACTTTCTCTTTTTCTTATTTGAATCTAATAATTTATTATTTAATTTGCACATACATCTGTGGAAAACAATAAGAGGCCACTTTGGAAATTCTATGGATTTACAATATATAGTTATGTGTTTGAGGAAAACGTTATGTTGTTCTTCTCAGCAAACTACTGCTGACATTTTCTTTGTTGTCATTTATAGTATAAAATGACAATTGGCCAAAAATAAAAAATAAATGCCACCTTTGTAATGTTTATTTGCTTTTTTTTTTATTTTTTTTTTATTTTTTTGTTAAAAAATTTGTTGCAGACATAGGGAGATAAAAATACTCATTGTGCAATTTCCCTGAAGTTTTAGTTTGTTTGTTTTTTCTACAGGCAAGTATCATCCACATGGCAGCAATATAATAATTATATTTCCATATATACACCTTTCTTTTCACAGAGAGAACTTGACATTCATTTCACCAGGCAAATACAAATTGTGTTAATAAGGTACAAACTATAGTCAGTCTGATTTACATAGAAAGGGGGTGTTGGGAGTGAAAAGAATGACAATGAGTTATTTTAAATACGCCACAGCAGTATGTCAGTGCTTTTACTGTCCCTTCTAATTAAACTAAGGTTAAGTTTATATTATAGTAATGTACTAAAAACCTTTGCATTAATTAAATTATTAACATGTAGACAACAAACTTCATCAACATGTTCATAAAAGCCCAAAATTACTAAAAATGTATTCCACATGCTAAGTCAGTAGTTGACAATGTTACTTTGTAAAGAAACACTGCTAACATCCTGTAGACACGCACATAATATCAGCATTTTCATTAATCAGGTTTCTGTAGTTTACACTGACACTATAATGATATTAAAAACTTTACAGTTTGAATACAGTTTTCAACAAAAAATTCAACCCTTCCAGTGATGTGCGGTGAGGTTTGTGTCTGGTGAGGCACTGACCCTTTCAAAAGTCAAAAGTCAGATTTACAAACATATCGACCCGATATATTTGCCAAATACAGATTATGTTTCATATCTCATATCAGAATTATTTCTATACACATGGCAGGTACAGTACATATTGGGCCAAGGAAGAATGTCAAATGTATAGCGATTAAATATGCCTCCCAAAAAACACCCAGCTGGATGCTACAGACAACTATAACAAGCAACTCACACAGCACCACGGCGGATGCGCTCTCTCTCATTCACACACACACACAGAAACAGCACCACGGCAGATGCGCGCACTCTCTCTCTCTCTCTTGCTTTCTCTCTCTCTCTCTCTCTCTCTCTCTCTCTCTCTCTCTCTCTCTCTCTCTCTCTCAATTCAATTCAATTCAATTCAATTCAATAGTTGCTTTATTGGCATGACAAATGTTACAATTGTATTGCCAAAGCATTTATAAAGTTTACATAAAAAGTAACATGCTTATATATAATAAAAACAAAACAGTAAACACAGTAAATAGTAAAAAAAAAAAAAAAAAAAAAAAAAAAAAGATAATATTTATCAACAATACATCGTATTATTCAATATATCACATTAATATTCAATATATCATATTATTATTCAACATATCATATTATTCATACAAATCAATACAAAAATAATAATAGATCAGAATAAACTGTCCATTTAACAACCAACATTTTAGGATAAAACAGTAATAAAAACAATAATAATCAGTATATTTACAGTGATTCATTTATCATAATCTAGGTGTGTGTGTGTGTGTGTGTGTGTGTGTGTGTGTGTGTGTGTGTGTGTGTGTGTGTGTGTGTGTGTGTGTGTGTGTGTGTGTGTGTGTGTGTGTGTGTGTTTGCAGGCGCATCACTGATGTTTTTATTGGTCTGCTCTCTCTTTTTGTGACAGGCATTAATGTATTGCGCCGCTAGAAGGACACAGTCAGTTTTTTCCCCTAATAAATATTGAAGCTGTGTTTTATTGTCTGACTCAGTGAATTGTGGGTAAATGCTCTGTAGTTTGGGGTAGAATGTTTCTCTGATGTGCTGATAGTTTGTGCAGCGGGTGAGGAAGTGTTCCTCCGTCTCCACCTCTGCCTGGGCACAGTGTGGGCAGATGCGGCTCTCTCTGGGTTGCCAGTCCTGTCTGTATCGGCCCGTCTCTACAGTCAGACTGTGAGCACTCAGCCTGTATTTGGTCATTGTTGTTCTTAATTTACTGTCCTTTACTGCGCTCAGATATGTTGCTGTGGTATAATCTCTATTTAGGTCTAAATAACATTGAAGTTTACTTTGTTTTCCGGCTGCTTCATTCCAGTAAGTCAGATACTCTTCTTTTCGTGCATTTATCATCTGATTGGGCTTAATTCTGTGGATGAGCATGTCTGTGTCCTGATGCTGCCTGCTGTTAGTCATATTCGTTGTGTTGGTTTGTGTTTGCAGCTTCAGGACCATCTGATTCAGGGGGCTTTTTTCAATGTCCATTTCTTGGTTTTTGAGGGCTTTATAATGATAAGAGTTGGGGTCACTCATTTTTATGTGTTTCCAGAATTTAACGGCTCGTTTCTCAATGCACATGAGTAGAGGATACTGGCCTAATTCTGCCCTGCATGCATTGCTGGGTGTGTTCCTCTGCACCCTGAGGATGCTCCTACAGAACTCTGCATGTAGGCTTTCAATTGGATTCTTATCCTACTTATCAAACTCATGACTGAGGAGAGGACCCCAAACTTCACTCCCATATAGCACTATAGGTTCAATCACTGACTGGAAAATTTTGAGCCAGATTCGAACTGGAATTTCTATTTGTGTTGATTTTTTAATGGCGTAAAAGGCCCTTCTCGCTTTCTCTTTTAGTTCATTCACGGCCAAATTTAGTTTCCCATTAGCACTTATTTTCAACCCAAGGTATGTGTAGCTTGTAGCAGGTTCAATTTTTGTCATACCAAGGGTGAAACTGTGTCTCTTTCCCTGACTTCTGGGTTTTTTCTGGAATATTAGGGTTTTGGTTTTCTGTGGGTTAACGGTCAGGGCCCAGGTCTGACAGAAGCTGTGCAGGATATCCAGCTGCTGCTGTAGACCCTCCTCTGTTGGCGACAGCAGCACCAGATCATCTGCAAACAGCAGGAACTTTACACTGGAGTCGTATAGTGTGAGACCCAGGGTATCTGCTTGCTCTAGGAGCATTGCCAATTGATTGATGTAAATATTGAAGAGTGTTGGTGACAGTGGACAGCCCTGTCTCACACCCCGCCCCTGAGTGAAGAATTCTGTTCGCTTATTGCCTATTTTAATTGAGCACTGACTGTTTGAATACATTGTTTTTATAATGTTGTATGTTTTACCGCCGATACCTGAGTCTAGAAGTGTAGACAGCAGACCTTCATGCCAAATTGAATCAAACGCTTTCTGAAAATCTACAAAGCAAGCAAATATTTTGTTTTTGTTTTGATGGACGTATTTGTCTATCAGAGTCTGAAGGGTGAAGATATGGTCTGATGTTCTGTAATTTGGCAGAAACCCAATCTGACTTTTGCTGAGGACGTTGTGCTCTGTAAGGAAGCCTATGAGTCTGGTGTTGATGATGCTGCAGAACAGCTTCCCCAGATTACTGCTCACACAGATGCCTCTGTAATTGTTAGGGTCTGATTTGTCTCCATTTTTGAATATGGGCGTTATTAATCCTTTATTCCATATGTCAGGAAAATCACCAACACTCAGAACCAAATTGAACAGTTTCATTATAGCCAATTGGAATTTGTGATTTGTGTTTTTAATCATTCATTAAGGATACCGTCTGGACCACTTGCCTTTTTTGTTGGTAGGACTTGTATTTTATCTATTAACTCTTTTTCTGTGATTGGATAGTCTAACGGATTTTGGTATTTGCCAAATATTTGTTCTGTATGAGTTAATTTATCATATATAAGCGATTGTTCTGTACTCATGTTTATTTTACTAAACAGATTTTCAAAGTGGTTTTTCCAGTTGTCTCCATTTTGTATTGTTAGCTGTTCATGTTTCTTTTTGTTAAGGAGGTTCCAGTTGGCCCAGAAATTGTTTGAATCCACAGATTCTTCAATAGTTTTGAGCTGTTTTTGGATGTACTCTTCTTTCTTTTTTCTGATTGTGTTTTTATATTTTTTAAGCTCCTCGCAGTACTGAAGACGTACACCTGTATTCTCTGGTTGTCTGTGTTTTTGATTTGCTAGTTGTCTTAAGTTTTTCCTTATTGTTTTACAATCAAAGTCAAACCATTTTTCATTCTCTTGTTTTTGTTGAAAAGTTTTCTTAGTAGTTTTAATATTAGATATCGTTGCCAAATAATCAAATATATAATTTATGTTTTCTACAGCTAGATTAACACCATCTCCATTTTGAGGATAACTATTTTCCATAAATCTATCCAAAAGTAAACCTATTTGGGGGTCTTCAATTGCGTTCCTGTATTTCTCAGAGCTGTCTTGTACCCATCTATAATTATTTTTAATGTTATACAATTTACTGGATTGTGAAAATATATTAGTATTGTTCCTTTTTACATAAAGTGTAATTTGACTGTGATCTGATAGAGGTGTTAGTGGTTTAACAGTGAATGCACTGAAAGAGAACAGATCTAAATCTGTGATCATGTAGTCAACTGTTGAGCTGCCGAGAAATGAGCTGTAGGTGTATCTGCCCAGAGAGTCTCCTCTCACCCTGCCATTGACCAGATACAGACCGAGGCTTCGACACAGCTCAAGTAGGAGCTTTCCGTTCTTATTTATTTGGGTATCAGAGTTATTCCTAGAGACATTTACACTGTTTTCTTGATAACTCTGTCCAAATATGTACTTATTCCCACTGTCTGTGGTACAGTCAGTTAGGGACCCTGTTCTAGCATTGAGATCTCCACACAGCAGCACACTTCCCTGAGCCTGGAAGTGGATTATTTGAGTCTGGATGGTCTCAAATATGTTTTCATTATAATATGGAGATTCGGATGGAGGAATGTAAAGAGCGCATAAGAATATGTCCTTTTTCGTTTGACTGAGCTGATTGTCGATTTTGAGCCAGATATGAGATTCTTCTTTTTTAATTAATTTGATGTATTTATCGATTTCCAGTTTGTGCCAGATTATTGTGCCCCCCGAATCTCTACCATGTTTAATTTTTTCAAGTTTTTTAGATGAAATGGATATTTCACGGTATCCTGGGGGACAAAGAGTGACCTCATCAGTTCTGCGCCATGTTTCCTGAAGTATTATGATGTCTATGTCTGAAATGCTTTTCTGAAAATCCAAGGTGTTAACTTTACACCCAAGACTGGATGAGTTAACACCCTGGATATTCCACAGTGAGATCGTCAGCGGTTTCATTTGGTCAACAAACAATTTTAACATTCCTCTAGAATAGAACCAATCCATATAAACCTTAAAATACCTAAATATCATAAATAGACATGTATATTATCAAGATTATCTAGAGTCCAAGCAATTTTGAGTATTTTACTCACAGCTATTCCATCAGCCGTGTGCAGATTAAACTGAGCATGTGTTTGATCTCTCTCAGACTGGTGCTGTGTGTGTCCACTGGCTGTTTTAGTGCTGCAGCGTAGCTCAGTTTTCCCTGTTCTTGTCTGTGACTGCTGGTGTTTTCACCCATCACTGGGGCTTCTCTGAGTACAAGCTGTTTCCTCTGCCGGTGGTGTGGTGGTACTACAAGATTCTGCTGTTGTTGATGAGGGTGTGGAGACCTTGGGCGTGGGTACGGAGGGTGTAGGCACGCTGGCCTTGGGTGCTGAGAGTGTGGGTGCTGATGGTGTGGGTGCACTGGCACAGGACGTGGATGTTGAGGGTGTGGGTGCACTGGCACAGGACGTGGATGCTGAGGGTGTGGGTGCACTGGCACAGGACGTGGATGCTGAGGGTGTGGGTGCACTGGCACAGGACGTGGATGCTGAGGGTGTGGATGCACTGGCACAGGGCGTGGATGCTGAGGGTGTGGGTGCACTGGCACAGGACGTGGATGCTGAGGGTGTTGGTGCACTGGCACAAGGCGTGGATGTTGAGGGTGTGGGTGCACTGGTACAGGGTGTGGGTGCACTGGCACAGGGCGTGGATGTTGAGGGTGTGGGCGCACTGGCACAGGGCGTGGATGCTGAGGGTGTGGGTGCACTGGCACAAGGCATGGATGCTGAGGGTGTGGGTGCACTGGCACAGGGCGTGGGTGGTGATGGTCTGCTGGCACAGGGCGTGGATGTTGAGGGTGTGGTTGCACTGGCACAGGTCGTGGGTGCCGAGGGTGTGAGTGCACTGGCACAGGACGTGGATGCTGAGGGTGTGGGTGCACTGGCACAGGACGTGGATGCTGAGGGTGTGGGTGCACTGGCACAGGACGTGGATGCTGAGGGTGTGGATGCACTGGCACAGGGCGTGGATGCTGAGGGTGTGGGTGCACTGGCACAGGACGTGGATGCTGAGAGTGTTGGTGCACTGGCACAAGGCGTGGATGTTGAGGGTGTAGGTGCACTGGTACAGGGTGTGGGTGCACTGGCACAGGGCGTGGATGTTGAGGGTGTGGGTGCACTGGCACAGGGCGTGGATGCTGAGGGTGTGGGTGCACTGGCACAAGGCATGGATGATGAGGGTGTGGGTGCACTGGCACAGGGCGTGGGTGGTGATGGTCTGCTGGCACAGGGCGTGGATGTTGAGGGTGTGGTTGCACTGGCACAGGTCGTGGGTGCCGAGGGTGTGAGTGCACTGGTACAGGACGTGGGGGCTGATGGTCTGCTGGCACAGGGCGTGGGTGCAGAGGCTGTCGGTGCTGCTGGTGGATTCTCCAAGATGCAGGATAGGGCTCAGCCAGATGTGGGTAAGAGTCCCTGTGTGGTGATGCTGGAATAGCGTGTGTTTTAGGTTGAGGATGGTGATGTTCTCTTTTGCTCTTTGAGGGACTGTCTGGGGTATGACCAAGAGCAACATCTTTAAGATTTTTAGCAAACACTTCCACATTGTCTCTATGAAGATGGACATGGTCTTGAAGATTGTGAATGCCCAGTGTAGGGTGATGTGCGATGCGAATGTTTGGTATTGTGTTCACTCTCTGTATAGTCCGCGGGTGGAAATCAGTTCTGGGTAGAAGGTTGGAGATGATTATTTTTGAAGATGGGAAAGTCTCTGTTGCTTTAATTGCCACTTGTGTAATGGACTGTACTACTCTTTCTTGTTGTGTCTTCAGGTCATTTGTCCCCACGTGTATGATAATGTGACTGGGATTACCAAGTTCCGCTTTGTCCAGCTGAAGGAGGGCACTAGCTGTGTTCGGGCACCAGCGTTTCAATGTTTTGTGACTGGGGAATAGCCGTTTCTCATTGATGTACTTGCCATTTGAGTCCATTAAGATAACTATTTCAGCCTTTCTGGATGTGTTCTCCTGAACTCTGGGGTGTTTGGGCTCATGTATGTCTGCTCTCTGTGTGTTCGTCTCAGGTGGTGTCTGGATGGTGCTCGATGTAGGCCTAGTGAGGGTTTCTGTGTGTTCTCTCAGGCTTTGTATTTCTTTCTCTCTGATGATCAGTTCTTCTTTTACAGTCATCAGCTCCGTGTTTAGGGTGTTTTTGTCCTGTTGTAACTTTTTTATTTCTCCTCTCAGTTCTTCGACACTGTCCTTGTATTCTCGTGTGAGCTGCTGCAGTTTGTTTTCTAGTTGTTGAAGGCGTTTGTTAGATGTTGTCTGTGAGACCACCAGTTCTCGGAGCTCCACCAGTTCCACCTCTTGTAGAGACAGGCTGTTGCGTATCTGAGTTACCGACTGCTCCAGCTGGGCATCACAGTCCAGGACGGGCTCTTCCAGCTCCCGCTCTAGCCTAGAGCTCCTGCCTTTAACGGTGCTGTCTTCTCTGTCTAGTCGTCTCTCTTGCTCTACTAGTGATTGGAGCTCAATAAATTGATCTTGTACAGAGATGAGACAGGCTTCATTTCCCTGAAACATTATTGTGCCATTGTGGTATATATTTACAGTTAAAAAGGTGGTGTCAGTTTCCTCATCATGAATTTGAATTTGTCTTCCATTACAGATGCCATGCTTTTTAAAGTTTTTGTAATAGAGACAGATAGCTTTGTGCCAAACATTGCTATTTTCTGTGTACAGCAGCAAATTAGTGATGGTGGATGTTTCTCCTTTTTGGCAAAAGTTGGCCATTAGGGTCTCGGGTTTGTCCTGAGCAGTTGGTGTTTGTATGTCTTCCTGTCCTTTGCACTCTTAACTCTGTGTGGGTATGTGATGGTTTGGCTATGGGGGAGGGGCACAGAGGATGCTGCTGCTGCCATTTTTAACTGTCACTCTTCTCTCACTCACTGATGTTATTAATTTGTCTTTAATTTGAGGTTTTGTCTTAGCTGTTTGTTGATTGAAGCTTGTCCTGAGCTGATTTCTCCTACTGGATGCTTCTTAATACACAGAATAATGCTGCTCCTTAGTTGTTTATATTTAAATCCGATGGCCAGTTATGTTATCCTTTTTTGCTTATATCTTCAATTTATCATCACTATTATGTTGTTTTGTATGATTTTGACTTGCCTTATTGTTGATTGAAGAGCTTGATCGTAGATGATGTCTTCTGTGTAGCTTTGTTGTCCTCCTAGATGTTTCAGATACTCAAAATACTGCTGTCCTTAGTTGTTTGTTTTAAAAAAATATATACATAAAAACTGATTGTTCGTTATTTCCTTATCCTTTTTGTATTTTTCTTCAGTTTATCTGTTAGTATCCTGTTTAACTTCACTTTTATGTAGGTTTTGTCTGGGTTGGTTCCTTCAAGAGCTGAAAAAATTGTTGAGTTTTAGGAGCTCAAGTGGAGCATGACCTCTCATTCAAATGGAATTCTCTCTCTCTCTCTCTATCTCTCTTTCTCTCTCATTCACACACAGGATTTGCACACTGGTTTTACCTACAGTACTTGTAAATGAAGTCTTGAAATGACTTGAATTACTCTGAAATGATCGAATTATCTTCAGTCTCGTCCTTTGAAGCAAGTCCTTTAGCTCCGGCATTGGTCGTCCATTATTTATTCACATTTTGATTGAATTTTTGAGCTGATATCCACGATTTTTGCAGTCAGTCAGAGCAAAACATAAAATAACGGTCTCCTGTTGAACTTTACTGCGTAGAAGAAGAGCAACCACTAAACAAGAATAACGTGAGCTCACGCACACCCTCTTCAGTGCGGCAGAGCTACTGCCTGGCTCACCTCATGTCTTTTCAGTGCAGCTTTATGTCAGATTCTAACACTAAATAAGTGATAGACATACGTGAAATACATTACCTATTATATGGAAAGTGAGGACATATAATAAAAATGTGCAAAATGTATAGCAACATTTTAATAAAGCATTACATTGGTAGCATACACTGAGTGAGCAAAAGGGGTGGGCTCAAGCTAGTTTGCAAGGGATTGGGAGTGCTGCCTCACCTCGCTTCCTACGCTGTAATTAAACAGGAGATACGCAAAATACAGCAATTTTGATCATAAAAGTGATTGAAATCATTTGAGTCATACAGAAATTGCATTTATAGCACAGATCAGTGGACAAGGTGGGGACAGTGGTGAGGATGATGACAGGTGAGGCACAGACGCACGTCCCTGAAATCCTTCAAATTTGTCATCTCTATGGATGGCCAAAATTAATGAAAAGTTTTCATTTTTTAGTTGAAAGTGGTGTTGTTTAAAGGGGTCCTGTTTTGTTTTTTGATAGTTAGTCTGTGTGGAGTGTTTGACCCTAAAAACAAGGCTACAAATCTAAAGCATAGGTTGCAAAAGTTTTGTGCAAGCATTTTTGACCAATATTTTCAGCTCAAATGTGAAAAATCTGAAATGTTTAAAAGTCAGATTCTTAAATATGTGTAATAACTTATTTAGTTGTTTTAACATCTCAATAACGATCACATTAGTTGATTTTTGACGGCTGATGGGCTGCCCTGCATTTGTGAGATTAGAGCTGCTGGATTTACAACACACACATATCGACTACTCACAAAACACACGAAAATAAGTGGCTGTTTAACTGGGAGTTCTATTTTCCTAAACAGTGTATGTCTGTGAATACCACACATCATCAGATTATGTGTAAAATCACTGCTCCTCCTTAGTTTTAGATAATTACAGAAATAGTAACTCTCTCACGAATGCCTTGAAATAATACACAATGCACAAAATATGTTCTGCTTTTCCTTTTTATTTTTTACTGCCTCTTTTTTTCTCCCTACAACATCTGTACTCTTTTTTTTTTTTCTGGTTCGGGGTCATCACAGGCTCGGTATGTTTGTTCTGATTATGACCCAATCTTCAAAAGGAAGCTGACTTCATTTATTATCGGCTTCCTTTCAGAGATCCCCTGATTACAGCGAGACCACATGAGAGCCGGAATGATTGACTGTGTGTGTCCAATCATCATGCTTTATACCAATTATAAATACCTTTCAATTACAACTACTTGTTCAGCCCACACGTCTGGCTCTGCGAGTGGACAGACGGGCTCAGAAACCCCCTCTCGCTCTTCCTGCAGACCTCATTTAGATAAGACACCGCTCCATCAGTGCTCATTACACGGAGGCGAACCCAGACTTTTCTGTCCTTGGAGACCTACACAAGCGCTAGCAGTCATTATCACATGTTTGCAGTTTCTACCTGTTGAATTGAGCAATTGTAGCCATGCTCAAAGGTGAAACTTGACTGCATTTGAAATTGCATAGTCTCTCAGGTATTTAGTTTGATTCGTTACTTGGCGACTGTTAAAAAAATTACATTTCTGTATATTATTAATTTGTGGAGTATGAATGTAATCTAGTTGTTTTATATTCGTTATGTTATTATAGAGTGCAAAAAGTCTGAATCTGAATGAGCTCATTCATTTCTTTCATACGGAAATTTATTTTAATGGTAATTTACAAACCTGTGAAGACAGATCCGTTTTGAGCTCTGATTTTGCCTTTGTCGTAGCAGTTTGTTTGCTATATTTCTTTTTTTTTAAGTATTTGTTTGACAGCATGTTTTCCCTGTGTTCGCGTGGGTTTTCTCCGGGTGCTCCGGTTTCCCCCACAGTCCGAAGACATGCGGTACAGGTCAATTGGGTAGACTAAATTGTCCGTAGTGTATGAGTGTGGATGAGTGTATGAATGTTTCCTAGAGATGGGTTGTGGCTGGAAGGGCATCCGCTGCGTAAAAATGTGCTGGATAAGTTGGTGGTTCATTCCGCTGTGGCGACGTCAGATTAATAAAGGGACTAAGCTGACAAGAAAATGAATGAATGAGTGAAAACAGGAAATTCATTACAACCATTGTTATTGTTTACATGCCTCAAAATGGTCTATATAGACATAACCAACATATTTGAATATATTTTTTTTTTATTCCTCCGTAATTTTAGTAAACTGTTGTCTTGTGCAGGTTTTGGTCTATTTTTCATATACAGTGCATCTGGAAAGTATTCAAAGTATTGACTTTTCCCACATTTTTTTATGTTACAGCCTTATTCCAAAATAAATTTATTTCCTCAAAATTCTACACACAAAACCCCATAATGACAATGTGAAAAGAGATTTTTTTAATTGTTGCAAATTTATTTAAAATAAAAAAGCTGAAAAATCACATGTACATAAGTGTTCACAGCCTTTGCTCAATACTTTGTTGATGCACCTTTAGCAGCAATTACAGCCTCAAGTCTTTTTGAATATGATGCCACAAGCTTGGCACACCTGTCTTTGGGTATTTTTGCCCATTCCTCTTTGCAGTACCTCTCAAGATCTATCTGGTTGGATGGGAAGCGACGGTGTACAGCCATTTTCATTTTAATATGTTTTAGGTCTGGGCTCTGGCTGGGCCACTCAAGGACATTCACTGAGTTGTTGTGAAGCCACTCCATTGATATTTTGGCGGTGTGCTTTAGGTCATTGTCCTAATGGAAGATAAACCGTCGCCCCAGTCTGAGGTCAAGAGCACTCTGAAGCAGATTTTTATTCAGGATGTCTCTGTACATTGCTGCATTCATCTTTACCTCTATCCTGACTAGTCTTCCAGTTCCTACTGCTCAAAACATCCCCACAGCATGATGTTGCCACCACCATGCTTCACTGTAGGGATGGTATTAGCCCGGTGATGAGCGGTGCCTGGTTTTCTCCAAGCGTAACGCCTGGCATTTACTCCAAAGAGTTCAATTTTAGTCTGATCAGACCAGAGAATTTTGTTTCTTATGATCTGAGAGTCCTTCAGATGCCTTGTGGCAAATTCCAGGTGGCTTCCGTCTGGCCGCTCTACCATACAGGCCAGATTGGTGGATTGCTGCACAGATGGTTGTCCTTCTGTAAGGTTCCCCTCTCTCCACAGAAGAATGCTGGAGCTCAGACAGAGTGACCATCGAGTTTTGATCACCTCCCTGACTAAGGCCCTTCTTTCCCGATCACTCAGCTTAGATGGGGGGCCAGCTCTAGGAAGAGTCCTGGTGGTTCCAAATATCCTCCACTTACGGATGATGGAGGCCACAGTGCTCATTGAAACGTTCAGAGCAGCAGATATGGTGCTGTAACCTTCCCCAGCCTTGTGCCACGAGACAATCCTGTCTCGGAGTTCTACAGACAATTCCTTTGTCTTCATGCTTGGTTTGTGCTTTGACATGCAACCCTGGGACCTTATATAGACAGGTATATGCCTTTTCAAATCATGTCCAATCAACTGAATTTACCACAGTTGAACTCCAATTAAGCTGCTGAAACATCTCAAGAATGATCAGTGAAAACAGAATATACCTGAGCTCAATTTAGAGCTTCATGGCAAAGGCTGTGAATACTTATGTACATGTGATTTTTCAGGTTTTTTATTTTTAATAAATTTGCAACTATTTCAAAAATATTTTTTCACATTGTCATTATGGAGTTTGTTGTGTAAAATTTTGAGGAAATAAATTAATCCATTTTCGAATTAGGCTGTAACTCAAAAAAAATGTGGAAATAGTGAAGTGCTATGAATACTTCCCGATGCACTGTACCTAAAAAATTAACAGGCACTAATGAAGTCTATAAACAGAACATATTTTGCTTCTGTAGATATTAAGTATTCAAACAACCTTATCTAAACCACTCTACTGAACCATCTGCCTCACAGATTCACAATGTTTTTACTTTTTATTCATGTTTATGCAGTTCTTTTCAAATCCTATGGAAACAGGAATACTCATGTTAGCATACTATAACATAAGACACACTATTTTTCATTTTGAATAATATTTAAAAGCGTGTGAATTACGGCGCAGCAACAGTCTTGTACCTTTATCTGTTTTTCAGTCAAATTTTTGTTGATGGATTTTACAGTGGTGATTTTCAAGTTTTGAGTAAAAACATCTTTAACATTACTTAAATTTTTTGCTCTTCAAAGGGAATTAAATACACCAGTATCGAAATTCACGAGCCGATGTGTTTTATATAAAGTATGGCCCTGAAAAGTAACCTTCTAAGAACATTTGTGCTTTAAGTCTGTTCTGTTTATGCATTAAATATCATCAAAGTATGATTACCATAGACTTTGTTTTACTCAATAATTAATAACCCCCATTATGAAACCTGTTTGGAGAATTTCATGGGCATCCAAAATATTTTAATTTGTGCATCGGAGGATACTTAATCCACAAAGACCTGCGTTTCTATTGTAAAATCAGAATGACTGAATAACTGCGAGATGAGTTCATGAATAAATGTTTGTTTGCATTCTGAGATATGCCTTTTTGTCTTTCTTAGATACTGCAATGAGCACCTGCCGTGTCCTCCGCATGTCTATTGGTCAGCGTGGTCTCCTTGGGAGCGCTGCACAGTTCCTTGCGGTGGAGGAATCCAGTCACGGCGACGAACGTGCGAGAATGGAAATGAATGCCCTGGATGCAGCACTGTATGTAGCATTCATATTATTAGTTTATTTTTGAAATGAGTTCCTCGAAAAATGGAAAGTGTGTCTTTAGTGCTTATTTGTAGGTTGGATCAGTGTAATATTACAAGAACTAATGTGGCATTATGACCAAGGCTATGGTTTATTTACAGTTCCATCCACAAATATTGGCACTTCTGGTAAATATGCATAAATGGGGCTGTGTCTTTAAAAATGTCCTTTTGTCCAATGTCCATTTTTTGTTCAAAATATTTTTAAAAACATGCTCATTTAGAAACCTGCTAACATAACACAGGTTAATTAAAAATCTAATATATTTGTTAAATGCATATGTGTATTATAAAATTATTATTGGCACTCCTATGAATTCATATGAGCCTATTTTTGAAGCTCATTCCCATGGATTTTTGACAGTTTTTTTTAGTTCACCTGGGTGACCAGGAACAGGAAGTATAAATATGTGTAAACACAAAGACTAAACAAACTCAGTCATTCATCAGAATGTCTAAAACCTAAGGACAAGCTGTGATTTTGATGCAAAAGGGGGTTGAGCTTTACAAAATGGGATGTGGCTGTAAGGAAATTGCAAAAACTGAATCTCCTACATTGCCTCTTCCATTGAGGCAATACATTTCATTCAACTTGAAATATTATTCAAAGATTATTCCTTGGATTTACAATTTTTTTAAGGTTGTAAACAATTTATTTTAACAATTTATTTAAACAATTTATTTTAAAGTGGTTGTAAACAATTTATTTGGGCTGAATGTAAACAAAAAAAATTTTTATTTTACATTACTAAATGTAATTTGTTTAAATTCAACCCTTATAAATTGTTTGCAACGATTTCAGTGCAGAGGAGCTGTGTCTGTCTTTATCGCTGTTAGGATGAGGGTTCGAGTGGCCAAAAAATCTCTGATAATCACAGCTGTAGAATGGCAGAGAAGGGTTTTGTGTCAGAAAGTCTCCAAAACTAATCTGACATCATCTACTGTACATCTACATATTGTTTTAAAGTTGTTTACTTTACATACATCAACACATTTGACTGCAGTTTCTAAGTAGATTAAACGTCATAGGGCAGTATGACAGCAACTACTTTTGTTTCTTTTCTTACTAATGGAAGTTACCGCGACATATTATGGACAAATAAAAGATTATTTTAGAGATTATATTTTGCACAAAACCAAATAAAAACCACAAAGCCATGATTTTACGATTTGTAATCAAATAATTTTGCCTTCCAGACAACTTTTCAGCTGACCAGTTTAGTGGTTCATTTTATTCAATGTTGTACTAGAAAACAAATACTCTGCGTCACTAGTCAGTGAAGCATGGTTTCACAAAAAAAAGCATGCAAAACCACGGTTAAACGACATGGTCTCATTGCACTTTTCTCTTGCTTTTCATTTTGAAAACACGTGTATTGGTATTGGTTGGGCGTGTATTTCGCACAAATGTTGACAGCTTCACCTCTAGTGGGAATGATCATCTGAAACATGCAACGCAATATACACAGATAAACGTATTTTACGTTTCGCAAATATGTAGGCTGAGGCACATATCTCCAATAAGCCTGGGGTTAAAAAGCCTCTACGCTCATCCAAAAACAAACTCTTCATTTTGCATTAATCATAGTTCATATTTGCCAAAACTGACAATATTAGTGGAGCCCAATGTATTTAATCAAATAGATTAAATAGACTCCTTCTCTATAAACCATTTAAGAATTGTACCAACTCCTAACTTATAAATGGTAGTGCACAATCTACATACTGTATTAGCCAAGGGCAATCCCAAAATTCTTATGCTTTTTTGGAAAGTTGGGAGGAGCTTGGTGTGTGTTCACCTTGCTGGAGTAAGCTGGGATTTTCCAGACATGAGCTGACTGTGATCTTCTTACTCTACTTTTAAAAGCAGTCACCCCCTTGCTGCTAGTTTAGAGTCAGCTCATATGACTGTGGTTCACTGTTAATGCCATGTGTGGAAGTGGTTTGTGCTTTAAGTAGTTAATTTGCTATTTAAACATTTTATAAGGAATAATAGCATCTGCCCAGTTAGGAAATCAAAGTTGAGAACTGTGATTTTGTCACATAAACATGGCATCTGTGAATTGCCATGGCTTAAAAGGAATGTTCACTCAAAAACTAAATTTAAAACTAAGCTAACAATGTACTGAATGTTCAAATGGTCTTATTCTTATTCATTATGTGCATTTATTTATTTAATTTTCCTGTGTGTATAAGAATGTGATTTATTTGTTTAATAATACATTGCATTTCTTTTTATTTCCACTAAACCATTAGACTTGGTATATGTCACATGATATGGGTACACACTGTGATACTTGCGCATCTTTTCCAGTTCAATGCTGGTCACTATTCACTATTATGTACTGTAGATGAACACAAGAAGGCCATTTTGTTCTTATTTTTTTCTGCTTTAGTGGTCTGAAAAAGAAAGAAGGACATTTTAACAATGCTAGTATGGGTAAATTGAATTGAAAATGTTTCATTTTACTCTAAAAACAGTTTAAATAACAAATAAACTAAACAATAAACTAGTAATATTAAAAATATTACTTATATTACTTATATTACTTATATAGCTGTAAATAAGCTGTCCCAAATTGTCTAAAAGGTGTGTTCACGCTTAGCAGGATTGGTTTGATTTAGTCTAAACATAATTGGTGTGAAGGCTCTGTTTAGTGTGCTTATTTTGAATACATGTGAATGCTGCTATCTTTACTTTGGAAGTGAAACCACTGAGAAGATTGATCCCTGTCCGCTTCCAAATTATTTCTGGTGCTGTTTGACTGTAATATGCCACATGTCAATAACATAAAAAGACAGAAGATGGACAGAAAAAAAAGACACTATCAACTTAGTTCCTTAGTTATCAGGGGTTGCCACAGAGGAATGAACCGGCAATTACTCTGGCATGTATTTATGGGGCGGATGGCCTTCCAGCCTTAACCCTCAATCACTGGGAAAAAGCTGTACACTCTCACATTCACACACACACACAATTTTTGTTTACTTATATCGCATGTCTTAGGACTGTGGAGGAAACCGGAGCACCTGGAGGAAACCCACATGAACACAGGGAGAACATGCAAACTCCACACAGAAATGCCTCCTGGCCCAGCCGGGACTCAAGCCAGCAACCTTCTTGCTGCGAAGCAACAGTGCTAACCACTGAACCAACGATGGCGTGGCTCATTACAGTTCAATAGAGGCATCAGAAAGGTGTCTTGTTTGCACCAGACCTTCATTTGCATGTGACAGATGAATTTCTAGCAGTGTTTTGACACCTTCACAGATTAAAAAAAACAAAACAAACCTTCAAATGTTCTACTAATAAAAATACTATCACACGTACAAATATACTGTACAGAAAACATGTTCAGCTCAGCACACAGATTGAGTATATGGTAAATTCCAAAGCAAAACATACATCATTTTTTTCTTGGATTGCAACACCATTAACATTAATACAGCATATAATGACATACTAACACATAAAACATACAAGCACGCAAGATACATAGTGCTAGTTTTGCGAATCACATATTCATTAATACAGAATTTACTGTATTAAAACTGTTAAAATTCTGCATTTAACAGAATATCCAATTAGTATTGCACACAAGAGCAGAAAAAAGACAAAAATAGACAAAAAGAGAATGTATTTTATTCATTAATTACAACTCCAGTACAAAAATAATAAGGTGGCCACAGTTTCATGTAAGATCTGATGCTCTGAAGCTATAGAAGTCATCCTTTCCAATAATCATTTTCTCATATTAAATTCACCTTTTAGTCAATGTTTAATAAATGTTTAGCTTTTCAGTGTTGGAGAATAGCTTTTTATAATAGCTTTTGATAAATCAATTTTACATTATTTTCTGTAACTGAATATAGTCCTAACAAAGAAGATACTGGTATTTCTACAGTTGAAGTCAAAATTATTAGCCCCTTTTAGATTTTTTTTCTTTTTTTTTTTAATTCCCAAATGACGTTTAACAGAGCAAGGAAAATTTCACAGTATGTCTGATAATATTTTTTCTTCTGGAGAAAGTCTTATTTGTTTTATTTCGTCTAGAATTAAAGCAGTTTAGATTTTTTTTCTTTCTTAAGTATTTCCCAAATGAAGTTTAACAGAGCCAGGAAATTTTTACAGTATGTCTGATAATATTTTTTCTTCTGGAGAAAGTCTTATTTGTTTTATTTCGGCTAGAATAGAAGCAGTTTTTAATTTTTTAAAAGCCATTTTAAGGACAAAATTATAAGCCCCTTTAAGCTAATTTTTTTTTCGATAGTCTACTGAACAACCCATCATTATACAATAAGTTGCCTAAATGCCCTAACCTGCCTAGTTAACCTAATTAACCTAGTTAAGCCTTTAAATGTCACTTTAAGCTGTATAGAATTGTCTTGAAAAAATATCTAGTAAAATATTATTTACTGTCATCATGGCAAAGATAAAATAAATCAGTTATTAGAAATGAGTTATTAAAACTATTACGTTTAGAAAAGTGTTGAGAAAATCTGCTCTCCATTAAACAGAAATTAGGGAAAAAAATAAACAGGGGTGCTAATAATCCAGGGGGGCTAATAATTCTGACTTCAACTGTATATCAAAAACCATGAGAAATTTGGTCTTTAAAGTAACAATTGGAGTGCTAGAAAAACCAGCACTAAATGTAAAGTATTGTAATATCAGTAATCTTTAGAATACAGATTTTTTTATTTTTGGCAAAGGCACCTCAGTAACAATAACTTAAAACAGTCAATTGATAAGAGGAGAAAACCATAAGAAACAAACAAGGGGAAATATGAATAAACAAACACATGAACTAAACATAGGATAACATCAGTATGTTGTACATGTATTTGAGCACTCAATAGATCAATTTTAATCTTTCAAATTATAGCTGTTACATATATTATTTTATTATTTGTTTATCTGAACCAACCTGCAAAAATGAACACATCGCAATTTACACAAACCCCCTTCTGTGATTAACAGTAATAATAACTGCATTATTTTCATGTGAGCTGATTCTAACCTAGCAGAAAATGGGTGACTGGTTTTAATCATAGAGTTAGAAAATCACAGCCAGTTCATGCTAAGAAAATTCACAGCTTGAATTTAGTGTGAACTGTCGCTTTAAGGGAACATTCAGTCCCAATGATAAAGCTCAGTCGCATTACTGTATGTGCATGTTCATCCTCGAGAACAGCTGCCTTTGATCCTTCACCATGCAGACGACACCAAAAACACCAACACACCAAAGCATCCTAGGAATGTTGGTATATATATATATATAATTATATATGTGTGTGGGTACCAGGGTGGTGCATTGCCTGATTTGGATTTTGGTGCTATTTTTGTGCCCTGTGAGCTTGAAGTTGCATGTCTAAGAGGTAATACTTAGAGCAGATGCAGAAATAAGCTAGCTTCATATTATTTTCTGTTACTGATGAGTGCCAGACTTTGGCATAGCCCATACGTGCAAGCAGCTGTTATCATTTTATGAAAAAAAAATCCCCCTTTGAAATACTAGTTGGTGGTTGTTTTGTCAGACACAATAAAAACATGATGTGTCAGTCAGCTGGGGATTTTACATGGGGTTCGTTTGTAACCTCTCTCTAATGATGGTGATAAAGCCCTCAAGAATGCAGCCAGGTGTCGGAGTAGACAGAGAATTAATAATGAGTACCTGGCAACCCATAATAGGTTGTCTGTTGGAGAGATCCTTCATTTGTTCAGTGTAATGATGCTCTGATAATAAGGCTCAGGCGTTACTGTCGCTTCGTTTTATGGCAAGTGTATTTTCAGACCCAACTCGGCTGAAAATCTGAGACAGGCTTCAGTCTGTCAAATGCAGAATTTAAGTTTTTTTTTTCCCTTGTCTTGGTGTTAATTAGGTTTGTGAAATGATGAAAATAAAGCATCTCACATATGTCAGTCAACACTTTTGAAACAACCATTTAGGAATTCACACAAGATGACACCATCTTCTAGGTTAATGCAACTCAGTGTTTCAGTGTTTTTCTTCTTTTTTTTTTCTGTATTTTATTTAGTAATACAAAAAATAATTAAAATAAAATAATAAAAGTCTTGTTTGTTATATTTAAAATAAATAAGTATTTATGTATAGCAAACAGTATTATATTATATTATATTATATTATATTATATTATATTATATTATATTATATTATATTATATTATATTATATTATGTTATATTATATTATATTATGTTATATTATATTATGTTATATTATATTATATTATATTATATTATATTATATTATATTATATTATATTATATTATATTATATTATATTATATTATATTATATTATATTATATTATATTATATTATATAAGTCCATCTATTAGTCCAATGACGAATCTAACAGCATGGTCAAAGGTTAAATGCATGTAAGCCTTTTCAAGTGCTTCTGAAAAGAATTCTATTATTTATTAGAATTTATTTATATTGGTTTTTCAGCTCCAAATTTAATCTGACTCCAATTTTAAGTGACCATCAAATTTAGACTATATTTCTAATTAAGAACGGATCATATTCATCATTTATGACTCAATTTAGAGTTTTGATCTATATCTGATCCCATACTCTTCAGTTATATGTTCATTAGAGACCAAACTCTACTCAGAGTTTCACGCCCCGGGTTTTTGTGTCTTCTCACAGACAGTATCTCGATACTCTGAAGTTAGTCAGAGGATATAGGGTTGACTACTCAAATAATCTGGTTGCCAACTGCTCACTTATCCTAAAAAAGTAGTTGATTTAGCCATTTCCATACAACTTGCTAATATCAGCAATTATTAAACAGTCAAGTGTGTCTTTAGAATCGAAAGTCTAATCATGTCACATCATAATGGTAGCGCAGACTCCACTTAATCTACTGGATATTAAAGATTTCAGGAGAATTCAGGATAAATCAAAACTTAACATTTTATTTGTCAGGTAAAATTGTATTATGCCAATTACATAATAAAACAATCAGAAAGCCAATTCAGAGATGATACTGTAAAAATACAACATCCATTACTCAAATATAAATCAAAGCGTTACGGCCCATTCACTTTGAATGGGTGACGTCAGACGTTGCCGAACTGCATTGTGGATCCGTTGGCGCCGACTCAGAGGTGTTGCTTGCTGCAGAAGTTGGGACTTGCTCAACTTTTCAAGTGCCGACGGAAGCGTCAGCCAATCAGATCGCTGTATGCAAATACACCAGCTCAGACAGTAGCCTATTGCTGACTAATTTCATTGGCTGACGCTGCTATGATGATCACGTCAGCCCCAACTTCAGACACGCCCTCTGTCAAGCGTTGACGCTAAAGCCTCGTGTGAATGGGGCGTTAGAGATGCATACCTGACCCGAGACGTACGTTGCAGCGTATAAGTCTCAAAGATTCACACGCTGCAACGGGGTGTCTTAGAACTCAACTCAGAACAAACAGCCATAAATTCAAGACAATAAAAGCTTCACCAAGAACTCTGTCTGGTCATATCTTAACCTATAAACTTATCACCACCTGGAGTAAAAAGGTCATAATTGACAGGTAATTTCACACTTCAGCAGGACAGGCTTTTCCCAAAATCAGACAATAATTATCATAATACAAGTGACTACTGCAAAATTGAGACCATTTACCAATCACACAGAGACATTTAAAAGGATACCAAACATGCAAGTTAAAGTTATAGATTAACAAGTTACACCATATGAAGAGGATGAAGATTAGGTGTGGAATGCCAGTGACCTGAGCTCTGAGTGAAGAAGTGAAGGGGGTGGCAGAAAGGGGGGCGTAATGAATAACTGAGGCAGTTGAAGAACTTGGTCTTTAGCAGGTCTGCTACTCATACTAGAAAGTGTATTGTTTTATTGCATAGCAGTTCTTGTGGTCTTGTCTCATGAAATATCATAACAGTTCTTAGTGTCTGATATTATGGAGAGATTTAGCCATCCTTACAATATTATATTATATTATATTATGTTATATTATATTATATTATATTATATTATATTAAATTATATTATATTATATTATATTATATTATATTATATTATATTATATTATATTATATTATATTATATTATATTATATTATATTATATTATATTATATTATATTATATTATAGGGCAACCCAGTGGCGCAGTGGGTAGTGCTGTTGCCTCACAGCAAGAACGTCGCTGGGTCGCAGGTTCGAACCTCGGCTGGGCTGGGTCAGTTGGCGTTTCTGTGTGGAGTTTGCATGTTCTCCCTGGGTTTGCGTGGGTTTCCTCCGGGTGCTCCGGTTTCCCCCACAGTCCAAAGACATGCAGTACAGGTGAATTGGGTAAGCTAAATTGTCCATAGTGTATGAGTGTGAATGTGGGTGTGGAAGTTCCCAGAGATGGGTTGCGGCTGGAAGGGCATCCGCTGCGTAAAATCGTGCTGGATAAGTTGGCGGTTCATTCCGCTGTGGCGACCCCGCAAGGGACAAAGCCGACAAGAAAATGAATGAATGAATGAATATTATATTATATTATATTATATTATATTATGTTATATTATATTATATTATATTATATTATATTATAAGCATATGTTATGTTATGTTATATTATGTTATGAAATAATATTAGAATTATTAACTCAAGCTTTTATATTCAAATTCAACTTTTTTGTTTATTATTTCTTTTATTAACAGAAAATAAAAGTGTTATTTGTGAATTAACCAGTTGTTGAGAAAGGAATAAATTAGGGTTTGGAATTTTTTATATATAAATAATTAAAGTCTACTTGATGAATATAACAATTAAAACAAACATTTTTACTTGCCTATAAATAAATAAACAATTGGTTGCATTTGTATTTTAATATTACCATGAGTTTCTATGTGTAAAGTTTTTGTTGTTGATTTTTTTTCTTTCTTTCTTTCTTTCTTTCTTTCTTTCTTTTCTTTCTTTCTTTCTTTCTTTCTTTCTTTCTTTCTTTCTTTCTTTGATTTTGGTAAACTGTACAAATCTGGTACTTTAATGGGAAAAAAATGTTTTTAAGTTCTAAAATAATTTGCTTCATCTTGATATGTATTGGCTTATTTTAATATATCCTTTATTTTAAGTTATGCTGAAGTCAGACTGACCTGTTTTAAATCTACTGTGGCACACTATGCTTTTGAGAACCACTATGCTTGAGAAGCACTATTTTAAGTCATTTTTGGACATTTTAAAAGTGTTCTGAGACCTCCTGGTCAACATCCATCAGCATACATTAATTTCAAATGCATACTGTAATTAAAATAATATGCTATTCAGTTCAGGTCAATAGTGAAAAGTATGACTAAAATTTAATTCAACTACCACACACAAAGACCTCCAATTGAATGGTTTCACAAAACAGCATGGTCATTTGTGCAATTATTCCCAAAATACACTCAGAAAGCGCACACTGTTTGATAGATTCCACCAGGAATTGAGTCCCTTTTATTTCTCAGCAAATCAAGGCTTATGTCTACCTTATTAAATACAAGACCTCGAAAGTTTTATCTTTTATGATGTTTTTAATTAATTTTTTTCAAAAATATTTCAAACTACTTCCATAAATCCATCCTCGGTTCCATAAAAACCTCTGCTATGGTGAGTATTAATTTTTCAGATGCTTTGGTCAGACAGAGACAACTTTTCTCCAGGGATTTTGAACATTCCCAAATGACAGTGTTTTTCATTATGCCCCCCTGATGGAGTGTATCGCGCTCAGAGGTCCCGCCTGACTGATTGTGTGCTTTTCTGTGCTAATAATTGAGACGATTTGTCTTGGTGGTCCAGACTTGCGCGTCTCAGGTGAACTGCTGGTAATGAATGCAATCAGTGACACCTGTGTAATGGAGCTGAGTTTGTTGTTTTCTGTAAAGCATACTGCACAGCAGGCTTTGTTTCTCTGTGGAGTTAGGGGCATGTAGTGGTCCACATGGTAAAAATATGTAAATTCTAAAGATGTTTCAAATTATACAATAAAATATATTTGCCAAAACAGATTTTAAAAATAGCTAATTTAATACATACATACATTTTCCACAATTAATTTTTGTATGTTTTTTTTTTTTTTGTTAAAAATATCAAATATATAGCATTTAAAATATATATTTTGTACAGTTATAACTTATATTTCTTAGATTGAAATAGTATTTTTTTTTTTTTTTTCATTTCAGTTCAGGCTGAGTTCTTCTGTAAATTACAGCAGTTCTGATATACAGCCATAGCGCATTGCGTGTGATAATAATTGTACAAGAGTTTGACAGCATAATCATGTAAATAAAAAATACATCAGCCACTGAGAGTCCAAAAAAAACTTTCTTGTTCCAGCATGAATTCACATCTGCAGCTGACTGTCTGAAGAGCAAAAGCGTTGCTAATTTAAAAATGTCACTTTAGTATTAGTATTTGAATTATTTCCTTGTACCATGTAGTGTACTGTAATGTTTCAGTGATGTCAAACAGAGGGTCTTGTTTATAATGCACAGATATTATAACGCAGAGTGGCATAAAACAACATCAATCTATAGAGTTCTCCTGTATTTCTCTACCACATCTGGTTATTCACTAAAATTAAATCCATAAATGCCCAAGCAAACAATGCTAGATGACTATAGTAATGGCAAAACATTACAAAAATTACTTTTGCTGCTTTTTCAAACTACTTAGTTAAAATTAAATTGAAGCAGCACAGTTGTTACGTTTTTTAGGAGGACAACTTAATTGTTTTATGTTTAATCCACTTAAATTTGTAAAAAAAAAAAAAAGAAAAAATTAAGTTAACTTAAGCGATTTGTGTTGGGACAACATGAAGGAGTTGTGTAAAACCCAGCATTTTTATGGTGCAATAAAAAATACAAAAGAAAGTTCAACTTAGTGTGATTTACCTTTTTTGTAATGCCTTCGTTTAGCAGTTTAAATGTCTGTAAGGAAACATTTGGTCCCTTAAAGACCAAAGGACTGATCATTATACTGTCTCTGTCGTCATCTTGTGATGGAACAATGCAACATCGACTGCCAATCATAATACTTCATGCTGCAGTTTGTAACGCTATGCATTTTATTAAATGTTACTGCAGTTAATATCAGATGTAACTTATTGTACAATAACATTTTACAAACATCAATATAAAAGTGCAAAGAAATTTAAGCAAAAAAATAATGACTAGGTTTTCATTCAGCATATTAAGCTGTTAAATGGGTGAAAATTCCATCTTCACAACTAATTTTCCTATAGCCACTATCCTGTAGACTGAGGAAGTTTGAACACAAAAGTGACCAGTCTTTCAGATGAAGAAGAGCCGGAGACAGAGATTCAGGTACGAAGAAAGTTTACTGAAGATAGTTTCATCAGCAGAAGCCAGCTTCAACACTCGCAATGAGTAGTTCGCTCTGTTTACAATCTCAAAACAACAACAATTATACTCTTACATAACATCATTAACTGTTTCATACATATACTGTAGGTGTTTTAACCTAATTTAAACACAGATAGACTAAATTCCCATGTGTGTGCGTGCGTACAACTCTGAACGATCTCTCAATATCTCAAGCATACAAATGTCAGACAGCCACTAGGCCGTTCAGAGCTGAACCCAGACCTGTGAAATGGTCCACAAAGAAATAGCACACACACACTCAAAGTACAATCTGTTTCTTAACGAAGGCTGAGTGTACTCTCAGCCATCTTATCAAAACTGGTTAAAACTGGTACAATCTACATCCAAACTGGCAGCTTACATACAAAAGAATTAACTTGAAAAGGTTTAACACATAAAATGGGAAATTACTCAGGAAACTGTTGTTTCCAATTCCTCGTCCACTCGAGGTCTCCATGACCTCTAATCTGGCTGGGTAGATCCCGAGGAAACAAGTCATTGGCATACAGAAAAGCAATCACACAAATATTATTACAGTTTTACTCTGAAGCAGGATGACAGGGTTATCATATGATGTAGGCTCTTAAACATTCAACTTTATTAATAATCATAAAGACATAAGAAAGGACATGTGCTAAACATCTATATCTAAACAACTTACCTAAAACAAGTCTCAAAAATACATTATGTGGTTCAGCAGCCACAAAATTTGTCAAACTACAGTAAATTTAGTCCTCTGCTTGCTGTGATACACACAGGTGAAGAGGCTGCAGTGCTAATACTATATATATCTCGCCTCACAGCAAGAAGGTCGCTGCTTCGAGCCTCGGCTGGGTCAGTTGGCATTTCTGTGTGGAAATTGCATGTTCTCCCTGCGTTCGTGTGGGTTTCCTCCGGGTGCTCCGGTTTCCCCCACAGTCCAAAGACATGGGGTACAGGTGAATTGGGTAGGCTAAATTGTCTGTAGTGTATGTGTAAATGAGTGTGTATGGATGTTTCCCAGAGATGGGTTGCAGCTGGAAAGGCATCCGCTGCATAAAACATGGGCTGGATAAGTTGGCGGTTCATTTCGCTGTGACGACCCCAAATTAATAAAGGGACTAAGCAGGAAAGAAAATGAATGAATGAATGAATGATTGAATGAATATATATATATATATATATATATATATATATATATATATATATATATATATATATATATATATATATATATATATATATATATATATATATATATACTGTATTTGTAGCAACATGATCCATATTGGTATCTTAAAGCTATGTATTAGTACCTAAAATGTACGTATTAGTACCAAAAAAGTGTACCTTTTGAGAAGGCACTACCCCTGTGATGGTTTTTGTACCATTGTTTCAAAGAGTTTATGGGTCAAAGACATGAGCAGTAGAAAGGCCAATTATGAGCCGATATGAACATACTTGCTGATCTGCTAGTTTTTGTGTGGACACAAAGGATTGAGAGTTGTGTGTGAGTGTAAAGGGAATGTAATGATGTTAGAAAGCACCAGAGAGCGCGGCTGGGATTTACTCATTAGTCAGCAGATGCCTGGAGACCGAAGCTGCGCACAGGGCATCCCTTAATCCCTGCTTCACTACCCGTAATGCATTAGTGACGGACAAGAAGTTTGGATAATGCAGTAAATTTGAGGATGAAAAATATACTTGGAGTCTGGAGATGGAGAGAGTAGGGGGATAATAAATAGATGTTGGCTGGAAAAAAACAAGAATGGAACAATGGAGAATTAGGAAAGGGAAGAGGTAGATAAAGTGAGATGGATGGAGAATTGTAGGAATGAAGAACGTGAGCAGGATGAGTGATGATGGAGGAGGAGGAAGATGAGCAAACAGTCCGAAAGCCTGTGTTATTATCCGCACGTAACATCGTTATTGGCTGCAAAGCATGGTTCAGTCTGGTCAGTTTATTGAAGAATGATTCCATGTGCTTTAAAGGGTCATGATGGTTATGTTGATGGAAGCTTGCAGATTTGCAGGTGCTGCAGCCATGGTATGGCAGAAAAGTTCCTTGATTATTATAGCAAAATAAGAGTATAGTTCCTAGCTGTATCAGTCTGGAAAACGTTTTATTTTCTGTTGGTTTTAGTACACAATGTTGTAACTGCAGAAGAGTAAAGCTTTAAATAAATTATCAAAACTCTTTGGTCAATTTTGAGTGAGATGCTAATGGTCTAATCCAATTCAATGATCTATGCTAAATGAACCTAAAAGTGCTTCCACCGCACTGGGAGATTGGCTGAATGTATTCAAAAACTCAGTTAAAAAACTCAACTGTTTAACTGTAGAGGACTTGTAAAATGAGCCTATTTAAAAATAATAAATAAATAAATAAATAAATAAATAAGTGTTGCTTTAAGAGCTGCAAGATGAATCAAGGTAATAGCAATTGGGGATGGAATACATTATACTGTACTACTTTGTCAATGTGGCTCAAGACTCCCATTGTCATCCATAACACACTGAAAAAAAGATTCATTGGATTTACTAAATTTTGTAAGGTAAATAGTTGCAAACATTTAATATAGGCTGAATTTAAACAAACAAACGAAGTTGAACTACTAAATGTAATTTGCTTGTTTAAATTCAGCCCATACACATTGTTTGCAACAATTTAACACTTTTTTTAAGTGTATTGTAATTTACTAGATTAAAGGGTAACACTTTATAATAACAGTACATGAATAATGATGTATTAATATGTAAATTAAACATTACTTTATTATGAATTAAAGATGAGTTAATGTATGCACTAATCATGAACTAACTTGAACTACAACATGATTCACATGAGTTCATGTGTGAATAATGGCTACCTTAATTACTTGTTAGTACATGATTGTTTGTTAATTAATGTATTAATTACCACATTAGTTTATGCTTAATTTAACCACCATGAACTCATGATATGTTAATATATAATTATGTTGTGACTTTACTTGAAGGGGCACATCATCATTAACCCATTCTTAACTACTCATGAACTTCTTATGCGCGTCCAACTAGTCAGTTTACACTGAATAACAATAGAAAAGTGTTCTGTCAACATCAGCATCAACAGGAGTTCATGAGTAGTTAAGGATCAGTTAATGATTATGTGCCCCTCCAAGTAAAGTCATGACATAATCATACATTAACAGCTCATGAGTTCATGTTAGTTACATTTAGCTTAAACTTAAATGTTAATTAACACATTAATTAACAACATGTACTAACAAGTAATTAAGGTAGCCGTTATTCACACATGAACTCATGTGACTCATGTTGTAGTTCAAGTTAGTTCATGATTAGAGCATACCTTAACTCATCATTAATTCATAATAAAGTAATGTTTAGTTTGCACATTAATACATCCTTATTCATGTACTGTTATTGTAAAGTGTTACCGATTAAAATATAAAGGGGTTAAAACATTCCAAATATATTACTTTTTTCTCGATAAATGTAAAAATGAAAAATAAAAAAAAGGTTTTTATAAAGTTATCTAATTTCCTAAAAATACGTTTTACAAAAAAGCACACTGTAAATAATGCTGGGTTCCACACAATTGATTTGTGTTGAAACAACATGAAGGAATTAAGTGAACTTATTAGTTTTTATAAATTTAAGTGGATTAAACTCAAGAATTTTGTTGTTCCCCTTCGGAAGGGGAACTTCAATGCTATGTGGAAAAACTTCCACTATGGGGATTTCGTCAGAATCCAATCATCTGAAAGAGTATAAAAACGGGCCAATGAAATGCCAATGAGTTGGCAGCGTCAGCGTGCACAGCTGTCTTGAATGACAATCAGCCTGGCATAAAAGGCTAGCATGTGCTCAGCAACGCCATCCTTTTCGCTTTCAGAGCCTTTCACAAGCTTCTGAGAGAGTTGCTGAGGGTTCTCCAACCTGTCTGTACAGAGAGAGAGATTGAGAGCTGTTCTCCCGGTCCAGAGTGCGTTTACGCTGCGGCAGACGGTCGAGCTGGGTCTTCTCTCCCTTGCCTGGCGTCCTTTGGGTCCGGTTCTCAAACTGAGCGGTTTGTATAGGAAGCAAGCTTCCCTAAAAGAGCAACACGGTCGTGCAGTGCGTCTTTTTAAAGATGTCGCTCCGACCGTGCGTTTCTGGATGTGGTGGTTCCCTGTCCTCGGATGATGGGCACGAGCACTGCGTGGCATGTCTGGGGGTCCAGCATGTCAATGCGGTGCTCGCGGGCAGTGCATGCCGTCATTGCGACGTCATGTCTGTTGCGCAGCTAAGATCGCGGCTCGCTCTTGTAAAAGGGCGACCCACCCCAGTTGTCCCCCGCTCTGCGGTTGGCACTCGGGCAGATCTGAGGGTTACAGTGGGAGCTAATCCGCCGCCTTCGGGCTCGCGGACCTCTCATTCCTCAGCGCGCTCCATCCAAGCTTCGAGTGAAGGAAGCGGTCCATCTTCACGGATGGTCACCCTTTCACTCGATGACACCGAGGACCAGATGTCCATCAATGCATCGGAGGGTGGGCTATCATTATCCGACGAGGATCCGAACCCGCTCCCTCCCTCCGGGGTTGTGAGCGTGGCTTCGGATCCAGTAGCGGATATGCTGGCCGTGCTTTCCCGGGCTGCTTCGGCCGTGGGTTTGGAGATGGTTTATCCCCCAGCCCCGCGGCCGGACCGACTAGATGGGTGCTACGTGAAGGACAAAAAGGCGAAGCCTTCTAAGCCTCCCGTCCCCTTCTTCCCGGAAGTGCACAGTAGGCTCACGCAGTCTTGGAGGGCACCTTTCTCTGCCCGATCTGCGTGCGCCTCCGCCCTCACCACCCTGGATGGTGGAGCAGCCAGGGGGTACGAGGCGATTCCCCAGATTGAGCGCGCCATTGCGGTCAACCTATGTCCGCGTGGCGCCTCTTCCTGGAGGGGTCAGCCCCGTCTCCCGTCCAAAGCGTGTAGGTTATCTGCCTCCCTCGGAGCCAGAGCCTACACAGCCGCGGGCCAGGCTGCTTCCGCCTTGCATGCTATGGCCACCTACCAGCGCTACCAAGCGCAGGCGCTGGCCCAGCTGCACGAGGGTGGTTCCGACCCAGGCCTGCTCCATGAGCTCCGCACCGCAACCGACTATGCTCTGCGTACCACCAAGTCGGCTGCGTGTGCCCTGGGAAGGTCGATGGCCACATTAGTGGTCCAGGAACGCCACCTCTGGCTAAACCTGGCAGATATGCGCGATGTTGACAAAGTCCGCTTTCTTGACTCGCCCATATCCCAGGCTGGCCTGTTCGGCGACACCGTCGGTGAATTCACCCAGGAGTTCACGGCGGTGAAGGAGCAGTCGGATGCGATGGGCAAAGTCATCTATCGGCGGGACCGTAAGACCGCTCCCCCCGCCGTACCATCCACCTCCACTGCTCCTCGCCGAGGGCGCCCGCCTGCGGCCACAAGACCTGCTCTCGCGCCCCCGCCTGCGCCTCCGGCTAAGCGGCAGCGCCGAGCATCCCGCAGGCAGCCAGCGCCCCCACCCCAGGGCGCCGCTAAGTCCGGTAAACGGACCGCGAAGCGTCCCTGAGACGGGCCATCCGGAGAGGAGGGAACTTGCTCTTTCCCCGGCGGAGGGCCGGGCCCCACAAATAACACCAACGGCGTTTTTCAACGCCACTCAAATTCCAAAGAAAGAGCATTTTTCCACCTCCCCGGATGTGACTGCCCGAACACTGCCAGCTTGGGACGCTATGCCTTCCAGCTCGCAGGATCGGTGCATTTCGCCAGTGGCTCACGGAGCGCAAGAGAACGGTCTCCTTTCTCTTCCCCTCCTGACCACCCCTCCGGAGTATGGGTGCGAGACGAGAGTGAATCTCTCGCCTCCTGCTCTCCCGCGGGACCCCAGTGCTTCCCGGTTGAGCCCACCCACTCCGTGCTGCCCCACCGTTGGTACGTCAGCGATCGTGCGAATGAAGCCGCTAGCGATGGCTCTGCCTGCCTGGTTAGCGCGGGCCAGCCCATCGCGGTGGCTCATCCGCACGATCAGACTCGGCTACGCGATTCAGTTCGCGAAACGGCCTCCCAGGTACACGGGTGTGTATTTCACCAGGGTCAGCCCTGTGTCCGCCCCTGTCTTGCGAGAGGAGATTGCTGTCCTCCTGGCGAAGGATGCAATCGAGCCGGTCCCTCCAGCCGAGATGAAGCGCGGGTTCTACAGCCCGTACTTCATCGTACCCAAAAAGAGCGGTGGGCAACGACCAATCCTAGACCTGCGCGTTTTGAACCGTTGTCTTCACAAGCTGCGGTTCAGAATGCTCACGCAGAAACGCATTATCCGATGTGTTCGTCCTCAGGATTGGTTTGCAGCAATAGACCTGAAGGACGCGTATTTCCATGTTTCCATACTTCCACGCCACCGGCAGTTTCTGCGGTTTGCGTTCGAAGGTCGAGCATGGCAGTACAAAGTCCTCCCCTTCGGGCTCTCTCTGTCTCTGCGAGTTTTCACCAAGCTCGCGGAGGGTGCCTTAGCGCCCCTTCGACTCGCAGGCATACGCATACTCAATTATCTCGACGACTGGCTGATTTTAGCCAGCTCGCGGGATCAATTGATTACGCACAGAGACAAGGTGCTCCGGCACCTCGACCTGTTGGGGTTTCAGGTCAACCGAGAAAGAGCAAACTCGCACCCGTGCAGAGGATCTCTTTTCTCGGGTTGGAGCTGGACTCGGTCACCATGACGGCTCGCCTCTCACGAGAGCGCGCCGGGCTGATGCTGAACTGTCTGAGGGAGTTCGACAGGAAAAGGGTGGTCCCCCTGAAATTGTTTCAGAGGCTCCTGGGGCATATGGCATCCGCAGCCGCGGCCACGCCGCTCGGATTGCTCCATATGAGACCACTGCAGCATTGGCTTCACGATCGAGTCCCCAGACGCGCATGGCACGCGGGCACACACTGAGTGACTGTCACTGCGCTGTGTCGCCGCACCCTCACCCGCTGGAGGGACCCCTCTGTCCTACGGGCCGGAGTGCCCCTGGGACAGGCGTCCAGGCATGTCGTCGTCTCGACGGATGCTTCCAGTACGGGTTGGGGGGCCGTGTGTTGTGGGCATGCTGCTGCGGACCTATGGAAGGGAACCCAGCTGCATTGGCATATCAATTGCGTAGAGCTGTTGGCAGTGTTGCTCGCCCTGCGCCGTTTTTTTACCGGTGCTCAGAGGGCAACACGTACTGGTCAGGACGGACAGTACGGCGACGGTGGCGTATATCAACCGCATGGGGGGTATACGCTCCCGCCGCATGTCTCAGCTCGCTCGCCGTCTGCTCCTCTGGAGTCATACGCGGCTCAAATCGCTGCGTGCCATTCACATCCCAGGTGAGCTCAACCGTGCAGCCGACGGGCTCTCACGGCAGCTTCTAGTCTCGGGAGAATGGAGACTCCACCCCGAGTCTGTCCAGCTGATATGGGCGCACTTCGGGGAAGCCCAGGTCGACCTGTTTGCTTCCCCCGAGAACGCTCATTGCCAGTGGTTTTTCTCCCTGACCGAGGGTTCCCTCGGCACGGATGCACTGGCCCACAGCTGGCCTCGGGGCATGCGCAAATATGCGTTCCCCCCAGTGAGCCTACTCGCGCAGTTACTGTGCAAGGTCAGGGAGGACGAGGAGCAGGTCTTGCTAGTTGCGCCTCTCTGGCCCAACCGGACCTGGATTTCAGAACTCTCCCTCCTCGCGATAGCCCCCCCTGGCAGATCCCGTTGAGAGAGGACCTCCTCTCTCAGGGACAGGGCACCATCTGGCACCCTCGTCCAGATCTGTGGAACCTCCACGTGTGGTCCATAGACGCGAGGAAGACTTAGGTAACCTACCGATGGCGGTGGTTAATACCATCACTCAGGCTAGAGCACCCTCTACGAGGCATGCCTACGCCCTGAAGTGGAGTCTATTCACTGAATGGTGTTCTTCTCGCCGAGAAGACCCCCGATCTTGCCAGATCAGTGTTGTGCTTTCTTTCGTTCAGGATAGGTTGGAGCGGAGGCTGTCGCCCTCCACACTGAAGGTTTACGTGGCCGCTATCTCCGCTCATCATGACGCGGTGGACGGCGGCACCGTGGGTAAGCATAACCTCGTCATCCGGTTCCTCAGAGGTGCGAGGCGAATATTTCCCCCCCGCCCCCCTCTTATGCCCTCTTGGGATCTCGCTGTAGTGCTCACGAGCCTACGGGGAGATCCCTTCGAACCACTCGACTCAGTATCCTTGAGATTTCTGTCCCTGAAGACAGCTCTGCTGGTCGCGTTGGCTTCGATTAAGAGGGTAGGGGATCTGGAGGCATTTTCGATCAGTGACTCGTGCCTGGAATTCGGGCCGGCCTACTCTCACGTTGTCCTGAGACCCCGGCCTGGATATGTGCCCAAGGTTCCTACCACACCGTTTAAGGACCAGGTAGTGAGCCTGCAAGCGCTGCCCCCGGAGGAGGCAGACCCAGCCCTTTCATTGCTGTGTCCTGTCCGCGCTTTGCGGACTTATGTGGACCGTACTCAGAGTTTTAGATCCTCTGAACAGCTCTTTGTTTGTTATGGTGGTCGGCAGAAGGGAAGTGCCGTATCTAAACAGAGGTTGGCCCACTGGATAGTGGATGCCATCTCCCTCGCTTACCTGAGCCAGGGCGAGCCGTGTCCCCCAGGAGTTAGAGCACACTCCACTCGGAGCGTTGCCTCCTCTTGGGCGTTAGCACGCGGCGCCTCTCTTACAGACATCTGTAGAGCTGCGGGCTGGGCGACACCTAATACATTTGCTAGATTTTACAATCTTCGAGTGGAGCCGGTCACCTCAAGGGTGTTGGGAAACTCCGAGTCATGAGGAAAATCGGTAGGTGTTGTAAACGCTTGCTGCGCCTCTCTCTCTAACACAGAGATCCGTGCGCCTTTTTTTTTTTTTACTTTGCCAGTCGAGTTCCCCGCTTGGCGAACCCTGCAGAGTTCCTCCGAGGCCCCCACCACCTGACTCAGCGGAGGAGTCAGGCGATGGCCCGTTACGTTGTAGGTATGCCCGCTGGTCATCCCGCGTTCTGGGTATAGGTGCCTGCTATGCGTGATCCCCGCTGGCGATCCCATATGCTCACTCAGCCACGATGTAGTTCCCCCCCTCCGAGGCGGGCTCGTGTCTTCCCTCCCCGCTAACCATCTTCATATGTGCACTCCCCCTTCTCAGGGCTAGTCCATATGCTACTTGCCACCAGGTCTCCCCTCTCCGGGCAGCAGGTGGCCTCCGCAGCGTCCTCCCTATCGGGACTGAACGCTTTCCCAACGTACTGTCGTATCTAAAATTCCTAGAAACTAACTAGGTGTATCTTACAACTCCCCAAAAAGTATATCTAAACCAGAAAAGGTAAGTAAGGTAAGTAAGGGCCAGGGGACACGTTGGAGGACTGTGTCTCCAGCGATGTAGGTGCGCTCGTACTGCTGCGTGGCGCGCCCCTCACTGGAGACATGGTAAGGTTCTTTCGTTGTGGCGCTTTCCATAAATTTCCCCATAGTGGAAGTTTTTCCACATAGCATTGAAGTTCCCCTCCCGAAGGGGAACGCTCTGGTTACTAAAGTAACCCTCGTTCCCCGAGGGGGGGAACGGAAATGCTATGTTCCTTCGCCACAATGATTGTCCCTTAGCTGTTGAGTGTGAAAGCCTCTTCAGCTAGAAAAGGATGGCGTTGCTGAGCACATGCTAGCCTTTTATGCCAGGCTGATTGTCATTCAAGACAGCTGTGCACGCTGACGCTGCCAACTCATTGGCATTTCATTGGCCCGTTTTTATACTCTTTCAGATGATTGGATTCTGACGAAATCCCCATAGTGGAAGTTTTTCCACATAGCATTTCCGTTCCCCCCTCGGGGAACGAGGGTTACTTTGTTAACCAGAGCGTTTTAACTATTTTTTATAAGTACTTTGAACTAACAGCAAACATATTTTTTGAGTGTAAGTAAATAAACATTTATAAATATAATAATATGAAAATATATACTTGCACTTGATAAATATAACAATAACATGTTTTTAAAATTACCTCAAAGTTATTTTGTGATGTAATAAGCCTGATTTTTATTCACAACAAATGCAAATTATGAATTTTCTCTCATCATTTTTTTCCATATCTTTACATAGGAAAAAAACATGAGAAATATAAAAGTATTTCCATATGTTTCCCTTGTCTACATTTCTTGCCCCAAAACTGTTCCAAAATCTGGTTAAAGGTAAAATAAATTATATTCTAACAAATATTGAGTTGTTTTAACCACAGTTTGGACAACCCCAAATGCCAACTAAGTTTAATTTTGAATGTTTTTACTCCAGCTTTAACCCGGTTTGTTCATATTTTCAAATTTGGAAATGTGAGTTGAAACAGCCCAGCATTTCAGAATAGAAATAATAGAATAATAATGACAAAGGGGGAAAAAAGGCATGATAAACAATCGGAAAGGCCGGTTACTATCCACACGTAACATCATCACTTTTTTTGATCAGTTAAGGTTGTGTCAAATGTTCAAATTTCAGAAATCACCGGAGACCCTGTAGAAAAATAATGAGACAGCACACGCATCGCCACATCAGTGAGTGTTAAATCACCATTATGATGTGCTGCCCATATGTGTGCATTCGCCCAGCTGTTGTGAACAACTACCTCATTGAAAGCAGTGTAGCGTCAGCACAGCAGGCTGATGTGTTTGACTGCTTTCTGCTGCATTATCACTTTCCCTTAATACCCACCAAACGAGATCTTTGCAGTCATGCTTTGCAGCAAATGAAAGTTTATGAATTTTCTGATGGCTGCTTGTAAGGTGTTGTATTGGAAACCTGAAAGAGTTTCAGAGTGTTTGTTTTTTCACAAACACACACCATTTGTGCTGTTTCATATCCTGCGAGTTGTTGTTGAGAGGTGTGATATTACTTTTCAATGTGATCAGACAATTTCCTTTCCTGTAATAATGAAGGTATTATTCATTATAATCCGTCTATTCTTCAAAAATATAAATATACAACATTTTATTATGAATGCTGTTCTTGAGTTTATTTATTCGTTTTTTCGAATATATTTCAAACTGCTACAGAAAACCTTTCACATCCCATACAATTCCTCTATGTATACTGTAAAAAATAGCTTGTGATTTATTGGTGTTTTCTATTAATATACACTTTTTGAAATTAATCTCTGCTCCAGAAAAATTAACAGCAGTTTAATTAACAAAGTGACTTTTTGTTGACATTTTTAATATTTTGAAACAATATCAGTAAATAATATATAGAGTATTAAATATGTACAATAAAGGTACTGAAAGGACTGTAAATTTATCATTTCAAACTAATAAGAACTCGAAATTCAAATGTTATATTTTTAAATGACCTTAAAATGAGTTTATCGTTAACGGAAAAATCAATCGAAAAAAAATAGGTTTTTATTCTTTTATAGATGTCATATCAGATGTATTTGTAACAGATGACGCTGGACAATGGACTTGAGGATCCACGTGCAGTTTATTATGAGATTCTTCAGGCAGGCAATGGTCAAACACAGGAGCAAACGGGTACATACAGGTAGTGATGTGACATTGTGCACCGAGGCCTCGTAAAGCAGTGTACCGGAGCTTGATTTGTTTTGCCACAATCACATGATCAGTGATGTCTAAAGCTTCATTTTCATCTGTACCCACGTGACTGCTTCAAATTTTGATTCAACGGTTTAAACACCCTCATGGGTTAGTAGAAGTGTATATCGGGAGATCGGGTGTCGATTACATACATTTCTACTGTTTCAAAGCACTGCACCGGTGCCATGCACCAGTAATTCAGCGAAAATACAATAGTAATTTATAGTAAAAAGCTTTTGAACCATACTAGATTGTATTAGAGTATTATTTACAAATATTTTTAATGAAGACCACTGCATATTGTAGTATAGTGTGTAACAGAGGCTGGCTGGCGGGTGCAGCCAAAAACTACACTCTCATAGCCTTCTCCTTAGAGCATTCGCCTCCCATGCAGAAATTGCCAGTACAATCTCCGCTCGGAACGAGTGGGTGGGTGTAGAACCAGTTTGAAATACGATAAATGTAAATGCTTTTGAATACCTTGGATTTTACTACACTTATTGGTGGTGTAATGCAACATTCCTTATATGTAAAGTACTACAGTAATTAGCAATTTGTTTATATTACTATTGTTGTATTACTACATGAATGAACGTTTGACAAATTTTGCAACACAGTGCTTTCCCACACTTTAACCAGCAGGGTCCTCATCGAGCTCTGATTTGGAAAGCTTAGAGTAACAAACCTTTTTCCGATACAAATGAGTTGAACGGTTCACTGCTTTAGAAAGCTTCATTTCACCATTACTATATACAAGTAATCCAAAAGGCGAAGTCAGGTAACAGGCAAATGGTCAGTACAGGCGGCAACGAATCAATGACGAGAAAACAAGACAAGAATAAAACAAAGAAAGACTACACAGGATTACTGTACGTTCACACCGAAAGCAGCGAGAGCGTCAAAGGTCGCTCTGGCCGCCCTGGCGACAACGCTGTCTGCCTTGAGCTCCGGCGGCGAGAGCGTCAAAATTCGCTACACATTGATCTCGTATTTAAAGGAGCCGTTGCTGCATATCATATCAGTTACACTCCCGAATAAAACATGCTTTCTAGCGTGAAGGTGTTGCACACTTATTATCAAATTCACTTAACTACGGAAGATCTAGTTGAATGTGGTGTGGCTTTGCTCCACTATGTGTCCATATGCCTGAATTATTCTGAAGCAGCAATACTGTTTTGTATGGTCGCATGAAATTCCCGCTTTTTTTAAAGAAAATATATATATATATATATAACATTGATGCACATCAGTAACTCGCCAGTAACTTTTTAAATCTACGTTCCAGTAAGAAAACATTGCAAATAATTGGAAATCCAGCGACCGCAATAATTAAACCCTTGGGAACAACTGTGGTCGGAACCAAAGTTCACGGTGACTGTGTTCTCTGACTCCTCTCAAGCGGTGGACTTCTACATTCTGATTGCTTGCCGCCGAACCGCGTCATAGCTCATTACCATAAAGTTAACTTGATTTCAACTCTCCTCGACGCTCACACCGGCGAAGACGCGCCGCGCTGCTCCTCGCCGCTTATCGCCGCCGGCTCCCATTGAAAATGAATGACTTCCGGCTACTTTGACGCTCTCGCCGCTTTCGGTGTGAACGTACAGTCACGCTTCGTGGTGTTACACACTAACAAGACTCAGCAAACTGTGTGCGAATGTGATCAGTGTATATAGTCTAAGTATATAGTGTATATGTAGAATCAGCCCATGTGTGTCTAATCATCGGTGATTTGGTGGACTGGTATGTGTGAGGTGCATGACGGCAAATGAAGTTCATAAAGTGACAGAATTGTAGTCCGGGTGAAGGTGTGTGTTTACCAGCAATCTGCAAGCCTGGATCGCTGGTGATCATGACAGTAGTATTCAGCAAATAATTAAGTTTGATGTCTATGAACATGATTTTTTGATACACTGATATTCCTTTTGAAATCTTAATCTGGTCTGAAAGTAGTGTTTGACCTTTTTTCTGGGGTTTTTTTTTCATCTTTTTTAATGACATTTACCCACACATTATATTTAGATAAAAATAGAATGCCTGGAGTTAATATTGGGCAGCATGGTGGCGCACTGGGTAGCGCTCACCTCACAGCAGGTAGGCCGCTGATTCGAGCCTCGGCTGGGTCAGTTAGCATTTCTGTGTGGAGTTTTCATGCTCTCCCTGTGTTCGCGTGGATTTGCTCCGGGTGCTCCGGTTTCCCCCATAAGTCCAAAGACCTGCGGTATAGGTGAATTGGGTACGCTAAATTGTCTGTAGTGTATGTGTGTGAATGGAAGTGTATGGGTGTTTCCCAGTGATGGGTTGCAGCTGGAAGGGCATTCGCTAGATAAAACATATGCTGGATAAGTTGGCGGTTCATTCCGCTGTGGCAACCCCAAAGTAATAAAGGGACTAAGCCGAAAAGAAAATGAACGAATGAATATATAATATTGTATATTAAATATTCCGAATGCCTGCCTGAAAGAAAAATTATGGCAACCTAACAAAATAGTTCTACCTTTATACATTACATTTTTAAAACATGAAAAGTGGAGAAAGTGTTTTTCTGTTCACCCCAAACACGAGTAAGCAAGTAACAATTTGGTTTCAGGCAAAAGGGGTTTAGGTAATGGAGTGGCCAGCTCAATCATCTGACCTTAACCCAATTGAAACCCAGTTTCCCAATTGATATATTTGCCACACAAACACATACACACACAAACACATACACACATGTTTTTGTGAAAAGTGGGTACATTACATAGGTTTCCATTCATTTTAATCAGATCAAACCGTATATTATATTGCCCTCACCCCACCCTACCCCTAAACCCAACCATCACAGGAGACAGTGTACAGCTTTACTCCCTGAAAAAACTCATCCTGTGTGATTTATAAGCTTTTTGAGAAGTGAGGACGTCACCAATGTCCTCATATTTCACCTGCTTTTTGTAATACCTGTGTCATACCAATGTCATTATACAGATTTGTGTCCTGATATGTCACAAAAACACATACACACACACACACACACACACACAAACATATATATTACAAAAAATTGTTCTACCTTCATGCATTCCTTTTTTATCAACATGAAAAGTGGAGAAAGTGTTACATTTTTCTGCACAGTTACATAATGTAAATAAAATAACCATTAGACTTGCATTAAAAAGCGACCCAAACCATTACTATTTTCCAGAATATCATAATGACTAGTAGTGATCTAGTAAATAAACCATCATACAGCACCATAGCAACCACCCAGTTTACCCTACCAAATGCCTAATGCTAATAGCTCAAAGCAGCATAAATTTGCATGGCTAAGCTACATTTTTTTCATCATATTTATCTCTCACAGTGATAAAAAAAAAAACTCAAAGCAATGCACAATGTTCTGTAATATTTAAATGGCATGTTTACATAACCATGCAGACACCTTACAGCTTGTATAGTTGTCATCTATTCATTTGCAGAGACATCCAGACATTGAGTGGTTAATGGAAACTTGCAATTATCGTGTACCTCGTGTGCTCTGAGAAAGAGCAGTCTAGCATGAACATTCGCTATGCGTAGACACAAACACAACACTAACACCCGGGCTCTCTCCTTTGTCTCTAAGAAAACACACTGCAAAAATCTGTCTGATGCTCAGTGAAGTAAAAAAGCGCAGAGTCAGCTGATTTGACTTCGTGATGTTTACCATCGTTAAATATTAACAAAGAAAATGTGAAAACAATAGCAGGTGGTCAGGGTGTGTGTCAAACTATGGGCTGAACTTTTCTGTATCTTTAACCTTGTATGTTTACTCTCTGTCCTTGAGTAAAAAAAAAAAAAGAGGTGAAGAGGGGGGATTGGAGGCTTCACATCAGTCTGACAGATTGACGGATGAACAAAAAGCACTTTTATCTTATTTTGCCAAGGTCTGGCATTCATTCAAGGTCTATTAAGCATAAATAAATGCGGCAGGAATGGACACAGCTCCCCACTCTGCCAAATGAACACATATGATTTACAGGAAATCTATAGCACCTTGTTTCAGGCCGATTTATTAAGGTGTCAGGACATGAAACTGACTGCCTCAAGTGCTAGACGTTGCTTTGAGAAGATGCTCTGGATTATCATAAATCGAAGGATTGAAAGCTCATAACTGCTGGTACAGATCAAGGATACGAGCCGTGCAGATGTCGTATCAATTATAGAAATGCAATAAAACAATCAGGATTTTATGAGGTTAGATTTGCCGCTAGCCACCGGTGATCTGGGACAGACATTGCTGGTGAAAGTGTCCCATGTCAGAAACGATTTTTGTCATTCTTTTCAAAATGTCCTTTTAGCTTGCCCATGATGTGCTTCCTTATTTGTTCTCTCATATTTCAGAGGCCTTTTCTCCTCACGGGCCATAAATTAAACTTGATCAATGACCTTTTCTGCTTGACTTGTTTGCAACTTGCCACATTCAGCAATGAGAGCGATGGAAATATTTCATAGGCGTCTGCAAAATCACAGCAAACCCCCAAAGGACGTTCTCAGCATAAATGCTAATAAATGTTAACTTGCGGAACATACATTTATAATATTTTCATAATATTATAGGATTAGAATTCAAATATTTATTAAATTAATAATCAATTGCTAATATTTTATATTTATATATTTAGGTTTTTTATATGTAAACATACTTTTTAAAATATACATTATATAATGTATATTTATTATAATTTATTATAAATGTTATTAATGCAAATGTATATAGTTTGAATACATCAAAATACTTGAAGGAACTACTGTATGTTGCTATATGTCGAAGAGGAAATGCCCTTGAAATGAGTCTTTCACTAAGACGAGTAAGCAAATTGGTTTCTGGCAAAAAGAGTTTAGGTAATGGAGTGGCCAACTCAATCATCTGAACTCAACCCAATTGAAAACTGAGATGCATTTTCTGAGTCTCAAGTGTACTTTGTACATATTATTGCGTATTAATATTACATATTAATATATCATACACTACATATTACAAATAATAAAGTGTAAGAACATACATCTTGCAGGTATGTTTAAAAATATATTGTAGATCATTTATATGTTTATATTATTTATACATGTTTATAACAAATGTTGACTAATGTATATTTAATCTGTACATACAGTTGAAGTCAGAAATATAAGCCCCCCTGAATTATTAAACCCCCTGTTTATTTTTTCCCCAATTTCTGTTTAATGAAAAGAAGATTTTTTTCAACACATTTCTAAACATAATAGTTTTAATAACTCATTTCTAATAACTGATTTATTTTATCTTTGCCATGATGACAGTAAATAATATATTACTAGATATTTTTCAAGACAGTTCTGTACAGCTTAAAGTGACATTTAAAGGCTTAACTAGGTTGACTAGGCAGTTTAGGGTAATTAGACAAGTTATTTTATAACAATGGTTTGTTCTGTAGACAATCTAAAAAAATTATAGCTTAAAGGGGCTAATAATTTTTTTATTTTAATTAATTTTTTAATTTAAAATTTTTTTAAACTGCTTTTATTCTAGCCGAATTAAAACAAATAAGACTTTCTCCAGAAGAAAAAATATTATCAGATATACTGTGAAAAACTCCTTGCTCTGTTAAACATCATTTGGGATGTGTATAACACAGTTCATATAATATATACTGTACAGTAATACTTCATATAATATATAATATACATAATATATATAAACACATAATATATTTCATTGTTGTTTTTGTACAGGAATTCCAGTCCTGTAACACCCTCCCCTGTCCGGATCTGAAGAAGACCACACCCTGGACCCCATGGACCCCAGTGAACATCTCAGACAATGGAGGCCACTACGAGCAGCGCTTCAGATACACCTGTAAAGCTCGAGTCCCGGAGCCCGGCCTGCTGGAAGTTGGACGACAGCGAATCGAAATGAGGTACTGCTCCAGCGACGGCTCCACGGGCTGCTCCACTGACGGTGAGATCTCATTCTGTCTCCGTTCTTCATTCGTCACTCCGCTCTTTCCTTTTCTCCGCTCTCATCTGGCTCTTTGATAGAGTGAGCCCGCAGTGACTTTGAGGCAAAGCCACTTGATCTATTTGTCCATCAGGAGAAAGACAACATGATGTGTTCTAGAGCTTCTTTCTCTCTTTCTTTCGCTCTTTCTCTCATCTATGTGGGCTCAATACATCAGCTTTTGGAGTGGCGTCTTATTCAACAGAAGTGCTCTTGGCTGCATTCGGCCTCAGACAGACATGAGGAACATGCTAATGAAGTCAAATCAGCTGCTGTGATTTATTTATTTATTTTTTAAATTAAAGGAATAGTTCACCCTAAAATGAAAATTACAACATAATTTACTCACCCTCAAACCGTCCTCTGTGTGCAGTATATGACTTTTTACATTCCATTGTGATATATTAGTATTATTATTTAATAATATGTATATAGTATATGTAATATATAAAACACTGTATAATGATGTTCAGTACTGACAAGTCAGTTTATTTTCTTGTTCATTATATTCTGGTGTTTTCTGATCTTCTGGTTCTGGTGTTTTTAGTAGTTCCCCTGAGACATGTATTCCTGTAACGTCTGCTGTGGATGCATGCTTTGTGAATTCTGAGAAATGGGCATAAATAATATAATAATAGGTAAACGTGTTTGCATGGCCAGTGTCATCTTATGAAGCATAATCAGGTTAAAAACGTGTGTGAATGCACTCATTTTTTTCAATGACAAAAATGTGGTTGTGAGAACTAGGGATGCACTGATACCAGTATTGGGTATCGGGTCGATACTTGGTTAAAATACTCGTACTCGTATCGGACTGGAAAGGCCGATACCACGCACCGATACCATTCAACAGTAATTCACTATGGATGTGATTGTTGTCCTACCTGACTTCAGTGTCTTAATGTATTAATTAGCCTAATGTATTATATATTAATAGCTTAGTCCTTATAAACAACCCATGTATAAAATACATTATTAACAAATCTATAGGCCACTGAAGAATAAACCGAATATGAAATATGATCCTTGCATAATAATCACAACTAAGCACTCAAACAAGCTAGCACTCATTTTATATATAAACTATAAATAAAATTTTTTTATAAATTGTAAGAAATTGAACATTATGTAAAAAATCTACTACAGGCTAAATAAAAGCGCCAGAGTTTAAACATCACTGCAGTCACCGCGCGCGTGTCAGTTTACAGCTTCTGTAAAAATCAGAAAGCCTAGTGCTGAACTTCACGAAACCAGTTTTATTTGTTGCAGATTTAAAATGCCTTTTATTTTTAAAATCTCTCAAGTTAATATAGACTATCGGGTAACATAATCTTCCTCAGAGATATTGGAGTTCACTAACGTGGTGCGCAGTAGGCCTATGACTATTGACGGTACCCTGTACGTTTACACACTGCATACACAGGCCTACAGCTCTGGTGTGTTATGAATTGCATGTTTTAAATGACAGCGAGGCATGCTACATTTAGTTTTTATTGTAAAATATACATTATAACACAGTACACAGTAAAATAATATTTTTGAATGGCTTGCCTATTGGCAGCGCATATAACCGTTAAGCTTAAATAGGCTAAGCATATTTTTATTCATATTAAAACAAATTAATACAAACTAGTCACCCTTTGATTTTTTTCATTTCCGTATATTTTTTATCAAGTGAAAAAGGCCATGAATTGTTGATTTTGGTTTTCATTTTATTAGAATAAATCTAATTATTAGGCTACACAAATTCTACATAACATTGGCTCTGATTGCATCAGATATCCTACAGATAGACTTTTTAGCTCAAAGACATTTATGCCTATTATTTCAGTGCTGTATTTTGACAGATTTCGCAAAGGCTTCAGCTATTCTGTAAACTGGTACCAGCCTCTGTTTTGCGGCTTGACTTGTGCTGCATCTCCGTATCAATGTCTGGATGACAGCGAGAGAGAGATGAGATCAGACCTCAGTTTCGATGTGAGGCCGCACGACACAGTTACTTTACTGCAATTTTAAAATATTGGCTTATCTAAATTAATTTTTATTCGATTAAAAGCCGAAATATTGCCTGACATAAGCAACTTTCGGTTTTGGAAGAGAGAGGCTTCAGTGAAGATGCACACACACACACTCAGGCAGGGGCGGACTGGCCATAGGAAGCACCGGGACGCTCCAACGGTCAATCTGGCCTGCCACCGTGATTCTGGCCTGCCGCGCATCCCGCACACGCCTCCGCGCCTCCTCCCCGCTCTTCACTGTCTAGATCGCATCAGATGTGGCCTGACTGACAGTTACTTTTGCCCGGTTGAAAATGCTTTCCCAGTCCGCCCCTGCACTCAGGATACACTCTTGCTTTTACGGCTGTACGCACTGTGCATAGGCTATACCTACTATGCGAGGGCGGGAATTAATGCCGCTTTTTTATTTATTTATTTATGACATAATTTAAAATGATTATTAAACAGTATAAACTACTTTAAAGAGACAAACTATATATACAAAAGTCATTTTAAAAATATATTTTGTCCAAGAAAAATATACGAATTATATTTTAGTTTGAACCCAACTGTGAGCCCAACTGTGGATGATTTTCGGTCAGTGGAAAGTAAGGATTTAATTAATGCTTCACTATTGTATCACAATCTTCTGTCATATATTTGCAAATTTTTTAATATGTCATAATTATAAAGATGAAGTCTTGCGTCTGATTTTTCCTTGGTGCTGATGTGCTTTTAATACTTTTAGATTTCAACAAAATACTAAAACTAAAAAGGAAACTAATTATGTCGTAAGGAATGTCCTAAATAATGTAGCCTTTGACAGTAAGAATCAGTGTTTCTTGACATGATTGGGGAAGGAGGCTGCACTTTTGTAGGCCTATTCATTATTGATTTTTTAACATTAAACGCATAATAATCAAGTGCAAAAAAGAACAGCTGAACTTCGGAAAAAGTCCTCACTGCGGTTGCCCCGATGGTTGCTTTGTTTTTCTGCAGTTGGCTTGTCAATGGCTCGGCATTGCTAAATCACTTTTTATTTAAAAAATAAGATTATTTATTAATAAACATTGTGAGATGATGGTCGCGTGATTTTTAAAATGAGAGTATGCCTTTCGTATTTATGGCTATTTATCTACCCGCAACCCACCCATAAACATCTAGTACTTTTTGATTACCTGACCGGCGAATCAAAGGCAGGACTCCTGAATATGAAAGAATCATGCATAACAGGGTTTTATGCGTCCCCAATATGCAACGAGAGTGACTCCATAAGGTAACGTACACTGCACACACTTTGTGTAATGTGTGAAGTCATGCACACATGTAAGCGCAAGGATAACTCATCCTTTAAATGTCCATGCTTAATCGTTAAGGTCTGGGTTAGCAGGGTTTTCAACAATGTGTATATTTTTGGCTTGGAACAGCCTCCTGTTAAAGATTTTTGTGTTCATCCTTGCTACAGGCAAAAAAAAAAACAACATCAACAACAACAAAAAACGAACAAATAAACTTAATTGAAACCAAATCTATGAAGTATCGGTATCGGTACTTGGTATCGGTGAGTAAACAAATGAAAATACTCGTACTCGTACCGGTTTGTAAAAAAGTGGTATCGGTGCATCCCTAGTGAGAACGCTACACGTCTGGGTGTTGAGCCACAAGGTTGCTAAAATATGACTAAAGTCTGGGACACACCGAGCTGAGTATTGCTGATGAAACAGATCACTCTGACTGGCTGCTCAGCAACCAAAATGGAGAAACTGAAGTGACAAAACCACGCAAATTATGCAAGTAAAGAGGGAACACAAGGAACGGGCTGTCATTTAATTGCATTTCGTAAGTGTTTGCAAATGATATGGCTTATCAGATTATCAGACATATTTTCATGAGCGAATCCCTCTGTGGTAAGCAAGAAATACTGTGAAAATTATATGCAGGCCAACACAGAATCTGCACGTGCAGAAATCTGCAGATTTTTAGCCAATCATTAATCTAATTATTGACATAATTTTTTGATTTTTTTAAATTAATTTCAGTAATATTATTAACTATTACAAAAATGTTAATGTGATTTATTTACAACACAGCTTGTAAAGTAATATTTTATATATGTACATATATTATAGGTGGGCATAGATATTTTTTTTGTAATCTAGATTAAAATGACTTATTTGAATTCTGCCGAAGGCATTCAGAATGTGTGCTACTCAAATAATAAGTCTTTGAGAACAGGTTTCTCTAGCCAGGTGGCGCATTAGACCAGGGGCTCATCTCCTGTTTTCAAAATGCATCACAAACTGCTTGAGAAACTGTTCTACTATGATAAGAGGGGCAAAATTATTAGCCCCTCTAAGCTAATTTTTTTTTCCAATACAATAACTTGCCTAATTACCTTAACCTGCCTAGTTAACCTAATTAACATAGTTAAGCCTTTAAATGTCACTTTAAGCTGTACAGAAGTGTCTTAAAAGATAAAGATAGAAGATAAAATAAATCAGTTATTAGAGATGTGTTATTAAAACTATTATGTTTAGAAATGGGTTGAAAAATCTCTCCGTTAAACAGAAATTGGGCAAAAAAAATAAACAGGGGGGCTAATAATTCTGACTTCAACTGTATATATATATATATATATATATATATATATATATATATATATATATATATATATATATATATATATATATATATATATATATATATATGTATAAACGTTTTAGTTACGATACTCCCAAAATCATTCAGCATAAATCCGCAGATGTTTTTTTACAAAATTCTGTGCCGAAATAGCAAAAAACGTTTGCAGATTCTGTCTGGCCCTGGCTATATGTAAAATCAGCTTTGTTTACGGTTTGTATGTGTGCAGCACCAGTTCTGGTTTCCCTTTGTGAAATGGCAGTACAGACTCCTGACACCTGTAGGTTATGGAAAGATACATACTCTCACACAGGCGCAGAATGTACGTTCTTGTATTAGTTGGCTGTCATCTATTTTTTGTGTTCACAAACAGCTTTTGGTCCAGACAGGAGCAGATGCAGCCAATGTGAGGTAACAATACAGAAGGTTTTCCTCACGGCTAGTTCTTTGACGTCGGCAATCTGTGTCATGGGCGTAAAACTAAAGGGCAGTTTAGTCAGAAGCCTAAGACTGAAACTAAATCTAAATATACTAAATCTACCACTACCACTTGCACCTAAATATATTTATTTAAATGAATTGAGCTACACATCTGAGAACTAGCTGTGGTTTGTACACAAGCTGTTAATTGGTGAGTTATGAGAGGCAAAGTGGCGCCGAGGTATTAGATGAATACTTGATGGAAATGCTGTGAAACCCTGTAAGAGTAAATGGTGTTTGTGGGCAATGTTTATTGACTCTCATTCTCTACTGTGAAGCTCTGATCTTCAACACACATTTATTAAGAGATGCCACACACAAAGCTAATGGCTAATAAGTTTTCAGTGGTTTAATTTTCTTTGTGTTCCATCTCACTCATTTCCATTTATTTCTATTTCTAAGCAAATGTCATTTTCTGAAAAAAATTACTTGTGTTGTGTTGTTTTGTTTTTTTAATTTGGAAGAAATGTTATCAAACCTACTGCAGCACAACTGTATAATATGACATTTTCGAAATTTTATGCAAAGGAAACAAAAAAGGCAATACATACAAGGTTTAGTAAAAAGAAAAGAAAAAAAAGAAAAAAAAAAATATATATATACAGAAACTGCTGATCTACTGGGATTTTCACGCACAACCATCTCTAGGGTTTACAGAGAATGGTCCAAAAAAGAGAAATATCCAGTGAGCAGCAGTTCTGTGGGCACAAATGCCTTGTTGATGCCAGAGGTCAGAGGACAATGGCCAGACTGGTTTAGGCTGATAGAAAGGCAACAGTAACTCAAATAAATTAGTGCCAATTGAGCATTATGTCAACACCCCATCCTACCTGAGTATTGTTGCTAACCATGTCCATCTCTTTATGACCACAGTGTACTCGTCTTCTGATGGCTACTTCCAGTAGGATAACACGCACATTCCACTGTTCACTGAGTTCACTGTTCGCTGAGTTCACTGCTGAGTTCACTGTTCTCAAATGGCCTCCACAGTCACCAAATCTCAATCCAAAAGAGCACCTTTGGGATGTGGTGGAACGGGAGATTAAGATAATAGCAATTCTAAAGGCAAAAGGAGGTCCAACCTGGTACTAGTAGGGTGTACCTAATACGGCCGGTTAGTGTATATTTTGTAAAATCAATAAATATAAATAAAATACAAAAAAATTTAAAACAAAATAAATGTTAACAATATGTACACATGTAAAAAAATGTATATTTAAGTTCATTTTAATGATGAATTGTTATAAAATAATTAACAATAAAATAATTAATAATGAAAATAATTATTGCTGGTGGTCTGTATTACTCAGACACATCCAATTCCTCAGTGCTGCATCATTATTATGCACTCAAATTAAACGTCCACCATAGATGTAATTAATTTTTGCATCTCAGCCATTATTTAGCTTAAAGCGGCCAGCTCGACCTCTGCACGGCCTGTCATGACAGATGCTTTTTCTAAGGGCTTTTGGACAGTTGTTAACTTACTGCATATCATACAGAGGAGCCCCGGTCCCATAATCACCTCCACACTGAAGATGTGTGTTGATGTCAGTGAAGCCACAAGGGAAGATGAGCTCTGAAATGAATGGCCTGCCACTTGGCCAAGATTTAGCCTCACGTCACGACTGGCCCGTATCGATTTGAATCTGTAAGCCATGCCTGTGTGAAAGTGAGGGTGATATAAAACACAGCGTCTTCTTGCATAGAGTTCATGTGCAAACTCTAGAGTGCTACGTATCAACAGTGCTAACTATATAAATATCTATATTAGGGTCCTATGATTTCTGTGATGCAGAAAATATGAATGGAATCGCAAAATTAAGGCATAATTAATTTTTTTACTGATTTGAATTTTCAGAGAATTTGGCAAATTTAGGGTGAATTTATCCAGTATGGGCTAGCATTTGTGAATATTAAACAGAAGGATGGATGGATGGATGGATGGATGGATGGATGGATGGATGGATGGATGGATGGATGGATATATGGATGGATATATGGATGGATATATGGATGGATGGATATATGGATGGATGGATATATGGATGGATGGATGGATGGATGGATCCATCCTGTTCAAAAAATTCACAAATAAATATTGGAAGTAAAGTATTTAAAATTTTAAAAGCTCAATGCTAATTTTATGTTTATTTTATTGTTCCATAAATTAAATGAAACAGGTTTTGACTAATGTTTTGACAAAACTAAATTTAATTTGAAGCAGAGCATCAAATGAGATATAGTATAGTCATATTTTGCCCTTAATCCATAAATGTCTTTTGTGTCAGGTTTTGTGAATTTAGGCCAATTTACACCAGATGCTACAGTATATAAAAATTACAATTTAAAAATGATTTGATGATGAACAACAACAACCAAAAAAGTATTTACAAATCCAGTGGCAGATGATAAATCTGCAGCACGTACTTATAATAAACAGAGCATAGTGTTATACACAATCCAACTTCATTAATTTTAGAATTGGAACAAGAACAAATTCATTACTTTGTGGATTAAGGTCCATTCACACCAAGGTTAAGGATTTTTTATTTTATTTTTTGCAATACCTCATTTGAATATACATTTATTATTTTTCTGTTCCTAAAGATGTTTGACCAAACTCTTATTTTAGGGTGCTTTCACACCTGTGGATCGATTCTTTTGTTCCGAAACAGGGATTAAAATTGTTACATTGTTCCACTTTGTTCTTGGTGCGGTTCACTTTTACACGGCAAAGTTTCTAAATGGACCAATATAGCTAAAACAAGTCACGTGCGAGTAAACTCTCTTCACATTGGTCAGAGTTTCACGGTTTATTTTGCTCAGCTGTCATGCTTCCTTATTTTAATATATGACGGTGAGCAATAAGACAATATAATCGAAAAGCAATTCAATTCAATTCATCTTTATTTGTATAGCGCTTATACAATGTAGATTGTGTCAAAGCAGCTTCACATGGAAAAAGCAGCGCTTTAATTTTGAATGGTGACACCCACAGACATCGTCACCAGATATAAATCAGAGGTAAGACTTTCTCATACATAGTGGTGGGCTTATACATTATAGGCTTTACATTATAAAAGAATGAAATAACAGATTAACCAGTTGTGACGCCTGCTGCTCACAGGCTGAAGAAGGCACGGATTCACGGGAGTACAAAAACACGTATATTTATTATAGAACACTTACGGGGATTACAGGACGGACAGGGCTTGAAGGAGAACAGTGAGACACGTAGACATCGACATGGACATGCACAATACCGGACCCGGGACTAACTGAATGCAAGGACTATAAATACACAAGGACAGGATGATGACAATGACACACAGGTGGATGACACAGGTGAAGGAGATGAACATAATGACATGGCGGGAACGGGAACAAAGGAGCACATGGTGAGGATTACATGACGAAAACAAACACACGAGGAAGACAGGTTGTGACAGTACCCCCCCCTTTAAAAGGCGCGCCCTCGCGCCTAAATAAAAGGAGGGGGTTAGAGGAGAGTCTGTGAGGGAGGAACTGGAGTGCGTGGAAAACAGGAGGAGGCCAGGGAGGAGTCACAGGAGGAAGGAGCCAGGAGGTGAGTTGGAGGGCGTGGAACCGAGGAGGAGGCCAAGGAGGAGTCACAGGAGGAAGGAGCCAGGAGGTGAGTTGGAGGGCGTGGAACCGAGGAGGAGGCCAAGGAGGAAGGAGGAACCAGGAAGGGAGATGAAGCAGGAGGAGGACCCAGGACACAGCCAGAAGGACGGCCCAGGGTGGAGTCGACGGAGGGAGGAGCCATGGAGGAGGAGTGGCCGCCGACTCCAGGGGGCCGACCGTGGGAGACGCCGCAGATGGAGGTGGAGCCCAAGGAGTCGACGGAGAGCCGAAGGGTGAAGGTGACGCTGAGGTTCCGGAGGGCCGAGGTGGAGCGGACGGCTCACCCGACCGAAGCGACGACACAGGTCCGGATGCCCGCGGTGGAGCCAGAGCGACAGAGGACCGAGGCGTAGCTGGAGGGAAGGAGGAGCTCAACGGAGCTGGCGGGATGGAGTGATGAGGCGCAGCCGGTGGAGCGGAGTCCAGAGGTGGAGGCAGGGCGACGACTGACCAAGGCGGAGCCGGGGGGACGAGGGAGCCTGGTGGAGCCGATAGGCTGACGGTCCAAGGAGGAGATGAGGGAGGAGAGAGCCAACGTGGAGCCGTTGGGTCGGAGGGCCGAAGCGGAGTCCGTAGCTCGGAGGGTGAAGGAGATGACGTCGGGGGACAACCTCTGTCCGGCGAAACAGGTGGGCAGGCCCGCAGAGATGCCTCCACACATGCTGTTGGAGGGTGAGCTGGGGGACTGGCTGACTGTAGCCGCACTGGAGAGGGCAGAATGGCTGTGGGTGACGTCACTGAAGATGAAGAGGGCGGGTCGGGTGGGGTGCTGCTCATGACCCTGGAGCTTTCGTCTTCTGGGAAGAACGGGACTGAAGGACTGTCTGGGAACAGCGGAAGGGGCTTGACTTCGCTCCAGAAGTCGATGAGCAGCATTTTGGGATCCAGGGCCAGCTCACCCTCTGCAGTGGGTCGGTGGATGGGACTCTCGCTCGGTCCCTCGAAGTCCACCAGGACTCCCACAATCGGCGATGTTGCCGGCTCACACACCTGGTCAGACGGGTAGTTGAGCTCCTCCTGCTCGGTGGTGTTCCGCTCTGTCGCTCTCGATGGCGATGGCTCACACACCGCGGGTGGCTCTCCGTCTGCGGTGGGCTCTGGCGTACGCTCCTTGCAGATGGTGGGGCTGGTCACTGGGTCTGGAGTGGCACTGACGTCGAACGGTGGTCGGTTCCTCGCCAGTGTCCACTCCACATAGGCGGCGAGATTGCCCCGAGGACCATCTTCGGACGACCGTGCTCTGCAAGCGGAGTTCAAATTCGAGTTGTAGAACCCGCAGAGCACGTCGTCCGGCCAGCTGGATCTTTCAGCTAAAGACAGGAAACTGTTAGTATGGTCCTCGAGGCTGTTTTCCCCCTGCTTCAACATGATGAGGAGGAATTCGGGGGTGTGGAAGGAATCCATTGGGGAAGGAACACGAGGGAGATGAAAAATAAAACACTGGGGGCAAAAAAGACTATGAAAATAAAACGGAGGGAAAACACGCCGCAAACTTTTGGGTCCGGTATTCTGTGACGCCTGCTGCTCACAGGCTGAAGAAGGCACGGATTCACGGGAGTACAAAAACACGTATATTTATTATAGAACACTTACGGGGATTACAGGACGGACAGGGCTTGAAGGAGAACAGTGAGACACGTAGACATCGACATGGACATGCACAATACCGGACCCGGGACTAACTGAATGCAAGGACTATAAATACACAAGGACAGGATGATGACAATGACACACAGGTGGATGACACAGGTGAAGGAGATGAACATAATGACATGGCGGGAACGGGAACAAAGGAGCACATGGTGAGGATTACATGACGAAAACAAACACACGAGGAAGACAGGTTGTGACACCAGTACTGCTGTTCGGTCAATTTTCCTAACAGATAAACAGCTCTCCTTAATTGCTAGTTAACATCCGTTCACTTTCGTATTTGACATGAAACGCACATTTACCGGTAGGAATGACATCCCGCCCTACTCATAATTCTCTCTTCATATAGCCTATTAGATATCCATAATACACTGTGATATAGCCTGTTTCGGATCGTATTGCTTTCTCACTACAATCGATCCGCTCCAGAGTTCGTTTCAATCGAGCCGTGACCACCTCATTCAGGCGATCTCAGACTAATTTTTTTGGATTCAAGCATGATTGCTGGATTCAATCACACATGCCAAATAAACCGTGCTAAATGTGGAAACGTGCCAGGTTCCGAAACAAATGTCTGGGTGTGAAAGCACCCTTAAGCAATATAACTCTTTGGGTGCCTTCACTCCTGCCTTATTTAGTTCGGTTGAATCGCACTAGAGTTTGTTTTCCCATTTGGTGCGGTTCGTTTGGGCAGGTGTGAATGTAGCAATCGTACTCGACTGGACCAAAGCGGACCAAAAAAGCGTACCGAGACCTCCTTGAAGAGGTGGTCTCGGTACTCACCACAAGCTAACTGCTCCAGGATTCGTTTGAAAGCGAATATGATCCGAACTAAAACAGACCCAACCACAAAAAGTACTGTGCCTTTTTGAACTAATCCAGCTGCCGTAGGCCGATGTGCTGTGCATTATGGAATGTTGAGGAAAAATATTTGTTGACAGCGCTTTGTCAACAATTTTAAACAGAGAGAGAGAGAGAGAGAGAGAGAGAGAGAGAGAGAGAGAGAGAGAGAGAAACATTATCTGATGGACCCTTGTTAATATTTCCGGAAGATTACCATGTTGCAGTTCAGCTAAATTAATTCACGCCTCCTCCTGAAGTGACATGCGATGCACCTTCGCTGTTTGCAATGCATTAAAACATTGTTTTGCAGCCGCGCTTAATTCTCGAAATGTATAGTTTGTCTAAAGTGATGTATACAAACTATATTATATACTATAAGCATGTATACAATTAGTCAGCGCAGTCGTACCTCCATAGTCAAAAGCGACATTTTGTGTCTGCCGGTTTGTTGAAAAGCAGTTTAGAAAATGTGTTCCACAACATCTGGCCAATGAGTGATGTGGATTTTGTCAGATGACTGCATTTTGGTTCTTTTCAACTGGTTCGGACCAAAGTAGTCAGTGTGGTGTGAAAAGGACCCAAAGACTGCAGAAAATGCTACAATGTATCATTTATTGCCCTTGGTCCAGACCAAATGAAGCTAACTAAAGCACCCTTTAATAAATCAGATTTGTTTAAATGCACCAAAATGTATTGTCTATATTCCCTGACAAATGGATAAAAATATACAATTTTAAAAGGGTGTACTCATTTGCAATTTTTAAGCAGGAAGTTTGCAGATTAACTGAGTGAGCTGGCCTGTGGAAGTCACCTTGGCTTAACTCACGTATACAGTTGCAATCAGAATTATTAAACCCCCTGAATTATTAGCCCCCCTGTTTATATTTTTCCCAATTTCTGTTTAAGGGAGAGAATATTTTTTCAACACATTACTAAACATAATAGTTTTAATAACTCATTTCTAATAACTGATTTATATTATCTTTGCCATGATGACAGTACATAATATTTTACTAGATATTTTTCAAGACACTTCTATACAGCTTAAAGTGACATTTAAAGGCTTAACTAGGTTAATTAGGTTAACTAGGCAAGTTAGGGTAATTAGGCAAGTTATTGTATAACAATGGTTTGTTCTGTAGACTATCAAAGAAATATATAGCTTAAAGGGGCTAATAATTTTGACCTTAAAATGGGTTTTAAAAAATTAAAAACTGCTTTTATTCTAGCCGAAATAAAACAAATAAGACTTTCATCAGAAGAAAAAATATTATCAGACATACTGTGAAAAATCCTTGTTCTGTTAAACATCATTTGGGAAATATTAAAAAAAGAAAAAAAAATCAAAGGGGGTTTAATAATTCTGATTTCAACTGTATGTTGTCAGGTCTTTGAGGTCTGAGCCTTTTTCTCTTTCTAATATCAACATTATGAAAAAAAAAAGATCTGTGAAACAGTCTTGGCTGACATTTCTATATTGGAAATGCATTTGGTGTCAGTTTTTGATGAGCTTTGTGTAGATAAGGTTTCCTGATTCCTCCACTGTTGTTTTTAGGAGCAAATTCAAGAAATGATCAGTGTCCACAGCAGCTGGCCATTATTTACACTTAGATTCAGTGAGCGATCGTCTGTTTACTTCATTATAATAAGTAGATTAAGCCAAATTTAATATTACACTTTGTCAGATAACAACACTTTCATTGACAGATTTTGCCCATGTTTTCTCAAACCTTGATGGTCATCAGTTAAGTTAACAGTTTGAAATTTCTGTCCTTTGAGGTTGTTGTAGGAATGGGTCATGACGGTCATCTTGTCTTCTAATAAATTCCCAGCATTGCTTTAATTAACATGCAGTCAGTGTGCTGGGCTTTCACTTTTATACAGATTATAGTTCAAGGTAAAGTAAGTAATTAAGGAAGTAAGTAGCCTCCAACAACTTCAACAACTTTATTCATAAAATAAACACAAAACAAGACTATTCAAAGAAAACTTGTTAAACACACAGGCCACTGTCTCGCTCGGCTCCAATGGGTTTTGGCCACGCCCACATTCGTCACCACTACCAAGCAGACCAATCACAGATCTTGTGGTTTTTGTAGTCAGTACATCTAGTCAAGTTTTTTTGAGTGGTGCAGACAAAGGGGACGCATCATGGTATGGTAAAGGTTATTTGACTACATGTAATAAATATATAAATATACAGGGTTCCACACAATTGATTCATGCTATCTCAACACAAAGTGAATTGAACATAAAAAATTAAGTTGTCCCCCAAAAAATCTGAAGAATTGAGTTGTTTATGCTTATTTTGAAAGTGTAGTTTGAACAAACAAAAAAAATGTTTTTGAGATTACGCCAGGTCTACTTCATCCACTCAAAGTAGAAGTATTTATTGGCCTTTAGCCATTATTATGGTGGCCAAGAGAGCTTCAATAAATTTAAGAAAGCACATGCCATTACAAAAAACACCAGCAAATTAAGAAAAGATCGTTACAACTTAAACGTAAGTAATACATTTTTTGCTTTGTGAGAACATGCAGCGCGTTGTTTATTTGAAATTTATTTGAAATTAACAAACAAGGTGTGCTTTAACTGCGGACTGTCAGCTTAAATTTGAAGGTATTTACATCCAAATCAGGCGAACGATGTAGGATACAACTGTTTGCATATGTGCCTCCCACTTGTTAAGGGTCCAAAAGTAATTGGACAGAATAATAATCAGAAATCAAACTTTTATTTTTTAATGCTTTGTTGCAAATCCTTTGCAGTCAATTACAACCTGAAGTCTAGAACACATAGACATCACCAGATGCTGGGTTTCATTCCTGGTGGTGCCCTGCCAAGCCTCTACTGCTGTCTTCAGTTCCTGCTTGCTCTTGGGGCATTTTGCCTTCATTTTTTTCTTCAGCAAGTGAAATGCAAGCTCAGTCGGATTCAGGTCAGGTGACTGACTTGGCCATTTCATAACATTCCACTTCTTTCCTTTCAAAAACTCTTTGGTTGCTTTTGCAGTATGCTTTGAGTCATTCTCCATCTGCACTGTGAAGTACCATTCAATGAGTTCTGAAGCATTTAGTTTAATATGAACATAAAATATTGCCTGAAACACTTCAGAATTCATCATGCTGATTTTGTCAGCAGTCACATCATCAATAAATACAAGAGAACCAGTTCCATTGACAGCCATACATGCCCACACCATGTCACTACTACCATCATGATTCACTACTTAGGATCATGAGCAGTTCCTTTCCTTCTCCATATATACTCTTCTCTTCCCCTAAGCAGCCGGGATTCGGCTTTTGCTTCCACTTTCTAAAGCTGTTGTTAATAATATGCGTTTTTGTGTGAGAGTGAGAAAAAAAAGAGAGGTTGAGTGACTGGTCTAAATAGTGGCTGCAAAATATATGTACACCATTAGTAATTGGTAATCAATGCATTTGCCGTATTTAAATAGTCTACACGTTTTAAATTTTGTATTTATTATAATTTTTAGAGATATTGTCTGTTTTTATTTCCTTTTCTATCATTTATTTCTCAATTGCTGTATATTTTATATACATATCTAAAATGCGTTGGCATTCAAGTTAGCTTTGAACTTGAAAAAGTGGCTTCTGAATAGCATAAATGTAAAAGAAATTGTGGATTTCTTTTTTATTTCAACAGTCTTTTTTTTACTTTAACCCATTGAAAAGAAACAGTGTATAACAGTGTCATAATAAATAAAATTACTGTTAAAATTAAATTATGTTTTGTTTGTCGCATATAGTTTACTATTTATGCGATGTGGGTAAATGGTAAGTTTCAATCTGGCTACCAGCTCAATTATATTTGTGGGAAGCACTGATATATATTTATATATCCATTTTCAGATCCTTGGATTTGATATGCTGAGCTCCATCTAGCTGTTTATGAGTGTCTTACAATATTTAAATGTCTGAGCCAAAGGTGGTTTACAGTTTCCTTTATAATAAAAATCCATTTCTCTTTTAGGTATTGCAAGAGCAAGTGTTTAGCGTTTAACCTTCAGTACAATAAAAATCAATACATGCTCCACTATGTCAATTTGTTTGCTGGAGTAATGGCAGTGGCTTGAGTGAATATGGCCACTTATCTTCAAAATCCTTGAGTTTTTTTTTTCTCCTTCTGCAATGTAAGCCGGAGGCCGTAACTGATGATGGCCCAGGTTTGTAATTTGCCTATGAATGATGCCTTCATTTATCTCAGAAACAATAGCACATCATTTTTACATTCGACTTTAGCAGTATTTTCTCATCTAAATACCGTGCTGCAAGGATGGCTCGTTCTCTCCATCTCTGTCTGCCTCTGGTTTTTCTGTCTCAGAGAAGCGGCTGATTTCTCCAAGGCTGTTTACTGTCGGTTCCCCACAGATCCGCCATCGGTTAGAGTCCCGCTCAGTGTCAGACTCTGCAGACCTCAGAGTTTCTCTGCGGTGCGTTGCACACTCATGTCCTTGGATAGAAAATAGAAAAGCTCACTGTCAGTGATTCGGGTCTCAACCTTTATAAAAGTCTGACCCAGAAGTCTCAGAGCACATCTGAGACAATCTGGGATTCAGAGTTAAAGTTAAAACTGAACTTGGGCAAGGATCATCCTCGCATCATGCTGGAAAACATACTTCAATCCTGCTGCTATAAAAGCAAAAACTGGCAAAAACCTAATACATTCTGAAATTCTTGTTGTTATTTTTTTCTTTCTAACTGTTAGAACTTGACTGTTAGAACTTGACACATAAAAAAAATTGCTTAATAATTGTGCATGCACATATTTAATCATATCTTTTTTTTTAATGTATCCATTTTTAAAATAAATATATATTTTTTTGTAATTTAAACCTACACTTTAAATAATTAAAATCCATTGCAATAACAAATTATTTGTGTAAGCAATGTATGTAGTCAATTAAAAACATTATATTATATTTCATTTGCTATTTATTTTTACCAGTGGTCTTCTGAATTCTGCTTTTTCTGAGCACCCCACATACTGCTCAGTTGACCATTTGTGTCTCGGTTTCCTTTTGCGCCGCTGGGACGCTGTATGTCACGCTAATTACATGTATTTGCAGAGGCGTTAACCACCCACTACGCACAGCCATCAGGGAGTCGGCTCTAATTGCCCACCCCCTAACTTTTAATAAGCGCTAGTGACCGCTAGACAGTTTACGACCGCTCTGGGGAACAGTGTTAAAGCCACACTCTTAATCCACAAGAGCTGTTTCTTTTATTCATCTTACCGGCCATAATGCTGGCAATCTTGCTCAGCAGACCTTTAGCTGATCTTATTGTCCAACACATCACAATGTATTGAGTTTGAGCTTTAGGATATGTATTTAAAGAGGCCATAATGTGCCAGTTTAAAGGTCTTTTTTAGTTTATTGGATATATTAGAATATGTTAGCATGCAGTAATGTTTTAAAAATGCATTATTCTTCACATTTAGTCTACATTATTACTGAGTTTTAGGAGCTTCTGCTTTTAAAAAGCCTAGAAAAAACACACAAGCACACAATCATGGCCCCCTAGCTACTGAAGCTAGTAACTAAATCAAAAGCAAACAGTCCCCTGATCATTTGAACCTTTTAGTTTTTAACTGGAGACTTTCTCTGACTGAATCATTCAAATCAGTGAATCATTAAGCCTCGTTTATACTCGACGCATCCGCTAATTCGCTTGAGTGCGCATGGCAAATGTGATGTCATCGTGGAGTTTGCAGAGGTTCGCTTTGGATGAGCGCGACAGAATTTCGGCCGAACAGTTTGCGCGGCGCTGCATTTGATTTGTGTTGAATATGAAAAAAGAGATTTTGTCTGAAACAGTACAACCGTACAGACACCTTTATGATCATAGAGATAACCTAATGATCAATAATTTTTGGCTAGAAAGAGCAACAGCCGTGGGAAACGAGGAAAGTTTTTGTTAAAAGGTTTGGAAAAACCTGAGGGAAAAGTTTGTTACAGCCAAAAGAGGCTATGGCAAAAGTGGAGACCCAGGTACACAATTACAGAAATGTGTTTTTCCACCATTTACAGGTTTTACACTGATGCATATGTTGTCATTTAGAATTTAAAACAATTTAATAGTTACAAAACTATAATTAAGGAACAAATTATTTCTTTGATAACTGGAAAGGAACATCTGAACCTATCAGTTTACAATATACTGATGGCCTGTTTTTCTAGGCTTTATTGGTGATAATGGTCAGGAATGTTGGATCATTATTGCCTTTTTAACATAAGTATAGGACAGAAACTAGCCAGACAGTAATGTGTGAATTGTGGAATGGGCTAAATCTAAAAAAAATCTGTATTTTTAAGTGTGCTTTTATTTTGCTTTTATTCTTTCCATAATAAAAATATATTTGTAGAGCAACCCATGTTCTCCTCTCATTAATATTTTAATAAACTTTAATAGGTAGAACTGTCCGATATATGAACAAAAGCAAGTGATGCATCAAAGTTTGATGGAAAAAAATCTTAATGGTTATACAAATCCTTATAATCATTAAAATAATTTATGAAAACAATAAAAATAATTAGTTTAAAAATCTTGAATGATATTAATGATATGACGTAGTTCCGGAAACTTTCTACTAGATGTGTGAACCTACACTGGTCTCACGGTTCGGTTCGGTTACGATTGTCATGCCATCGATTCGGTTCAATTCGATATCTCGGTGCATCACGGTGCATTGTCGATGCTTTCCCCAAACACAGTTTTATATTTGGGACTGTCTGTATAAACACACACACACACATAGACACACAGCACCAAGCAAGCGACACAGAGCATCACGCCCTCTCATTCACACACATACACGCACACACAAACATAGACAGCAACACACAGCATCGCTGTCTCTTAATCACACACATAAACATAAACACACACACACACACACACACACACACACACACACATGCTTGCTCGGGAGCGATATTGTCAGACCGCCCGCTCCCGTTCAACTTACACTAGAGTTACCGACCGCTCCCGCGATTTATTCGGAAATTTATTTCCGCGCCGCAAGAAATCTGGTCTGGTCCAGCGGCTCCCGCCTTACACCCGCGGGAATGCAGACTTCTATCCAGAAGTATCGCCGTATCAGCCGAGAGGAGAGAAAAAGTCACGCCAGCAGGTCAAATGGGCCACAGCGAGAGAGAGAGAGAGTAATGGAGTTTACTTTCATTCTCTCAATCGCAGTGAAATAGGGGCTTCTGCTGTAAGTGTCAGTGAAAGAGTGTCCAGAAAACACACACGCAGTGAAATTGTGCACAGTTTGTGCGTCAAGTAGGCGAAGCATTGTAAACACTCGCGCTCGCCTCCCTCGCCATAGTAAGCTACCGCGACATAGCGCATATGAGATAAATGACATCAGTACATAATAACCGGTTATGATTATTACTGAACCGATACCGAATTGTCCGCGTCTGCATCGCGGTGCACCGAAGAAACAATTAATTTTGACACCCCTACTTTCCACTTCTCTGTTTATCCGCCTGACTTTACGATCAGTTTCTGTTAACCGCCCCCTGTCGTTTTAAACAATATCACAACGGCGAACGCAGCAAGTATAAAAGCTTCGTCCGTTTCGCGAGGTGCGCACGCAGTCAGCGGAGGTGTGCGATGCGGCGCCAGGCGAAAGTATAAATCCAGCTTTAATTGGAGACACTCTGACCGAATCATTTCAATCATTCATTCATTTTTCTTTTCGGCTTAGTCCCTTTGTTCATTAAGGGTCACCACAGCGGAATGAATATTATCTATTATCCAGCATACATGTGTATGAGACTGTTTTACATGTAATGGCAATTGGTCAAATATTTGTAAGCCTGTTATAAATAATAATTAGCCTACTGATAAGATATATAACAAGGTGAAGTGCTCCACCGGCACAATAATCTTAATATTATTTTGTAGTGTGTGCTGTGCCGCGGTTTTTATATGTGCACATGTTTAAGATTTGAGGTAATAACATCGCCATTATGGTCAAAGAAATCGAAACATTGTTTTCACCCCAACGCAATTTAATAGGGCACTATAAAGGCTAAAGTACTAATTCTTATATTTGCTTTTTGCAGCCTAGGGCTATAAATCTCACCATGTATCTTTTCTAAAACAGACAGTATAGTGTAAAAGCATGTTTATTACTAAGAAAACTAAAACAAAATTATATTTTAATTGAACACATCACATCACATAAGGTACACATACAGAACCGTCTATCTAGTATTGTGAAAAGGCAAAGCTGAAAATCTGTGGTTAAAGCGACACCCAGCGGTCAAAAGCTGCTGGCGCACGAAATACCGCCGCCCCAGCGGTAGGAACGGCGGCAAAGGGACCAAATTGAAGTAGTAACATCTGTATGTTTTACGCAGCGGATGCCCTTTCAGCCGCAACCCATCACTGGGAAACACCTATACACTCTTGCATTCACACTCATACACTATAGCCAATTTAGTTTATTCAGTTCACCTATTCAGCATGTCTTTGGACTGTGGGGGGAACCGGAGCACCCACCCACACGAGCATAGGGAGAACATGCAAACTCCACACAGAAATGCCAACTGACCCGGCTGGGGCTCGAACCAGTAACCTTCTTGCTGTGAGACGATTGTGCTACCCACTACGCCACCATGACACCTCATTTCAATCAGTGAATCGTTAATGGAAGACTCGCTCTGACTGAATCATTTAAATCAGTGAATCACTAACTGAAGCTCCGGTTTCCGCCACAGTCCAAAGACATGCAGTACAGGTGAATTGGGTAGGATAAATTGTCCGTAGTGTATGAGTGTGAGTAAGTGTGTGTGGATGTTTCCCAGAGATGGGTTGCGGCTGGAAGGGCATCCGCTGTGTAAAAAAAAACGTGGTGGATAAGTTGGCGGTTCATTCCGCTGTGGCAACCCCGGATTAATAAAGAGACTAAGCCGAATGAATCACTAACTGAAGACACACTCTGACCATTCATTCAAACAAGTAAACTGTTAACCGGAGAATCACTCTTTCTGGACCAATTGAATCAGTCACTTTGACCAGATGACTAGAACTATTAATCATTAACTGGAGACTCTGTCTAGTATGATGATTTGAATCAGTGAAATTACCTTTCTCTTGCTCTGATTCCAAATGAGTCAGCAATTTGAGTAAATCATTTGAATACATGATTCAATGAATCACCAACTGGCTGTTTTGATGTGATATTTACCCCTTGACAGGCGGAAACCAGCCAAGACCAGCATAAAAACACCTCCAATAAAACCTTTGCACAAATACACACATAATAAACTAAACACAACATAGATAAAACAATACAGAAAAGGGAAAACCTTTCAAAGCATCATACATCCTCTGTAATCATGCTTGCTTTGAATGTGATGTCAACAAGCACCCAGCACAGCGAAGTCAAAATCCAGTTCAACAATACAACTTTATACTTTGGTAGAAATCGATGTAGCCGGCCATTCCTTGGTTAAAGTCATTGAGCGCGGCACGGTTTGTTTACCTGCGGGTCTCGCATGCACTGACACCTGTGTTCCCCTGCCATTAGCCATCAGAGCCGGGCGTCCCGCTTTGAGCTGTGAGTAGATTATGAAGTAGTCTATTAGCTTTGAGAGATCTGTGTGCGCTGCTGCTGCTGCTGGAGAGATTACAGGTCGACCCGTGTGGAGCCGCTGCCTGCTCAGAATGGATAAATGGCTGTGGCTCAGAGGGACTGTCACAGTTCAATCTGTCTGAAGGTCAGAGGTGCGAACACAGGGGTCAGTGTGCAGACAGAATGACAGAGATGCTGCTGCAGAAAAACACACTCGATGTGGTCAGATAAAAGTTAATTGATTCAAAGGTATAGTGGTGTGATAGTTGAATGGTATTTATTAAATAATGATTTAGGATGTGCAGTACAGGTGGTGCTGGATTTAATAGTTTGTATACTGTATATTGTTTTAATTATAGCTTGAAACATTTGTTGAAAGGATCTATGAAATAACAGTAATAAACAAGGTTAAGTTACAGTAAAAACAACTATAAATTTTAAGAAGTACTGAACTTGAACACTGAATAGAATTTAATAGAATAGAATTGAATAGAAAAGAAATATATTTGCCCATAGAGAATATAACTATTTTACAATATTTTTAAAGTATTAAATAATATATTTACAGCTTGCAATACAGGATACAATTACAGCAATACATGTTAGATAATATTTTAAAAAAATTATATTCAATATTTAAAAAATTAAAAGTACAAATATTTACGAAAATAAAAATACAAATCATTTGTCATTTTAAGGCCCAGTTCAACAAACAGAGCTTAGCTTAAAGGGGTGGTCCAGAGTGTATTTTTAGGGCTTGGTTGTGTTCATAAGATGCAAAGCAATGTGTGCTCGTGCTTCATTTGTAAAGAATCATTTCATATTTTTATATATCCTACTTTGATTATATACTGCTACTTAGCTAACACGAAAACGACTATCATATTTCCTAGTTCCTCTGAAAGCCTGCCCTCAAGAGGCTCTGATTGATCAGCTAACATATTGTGCTGTGAGTCGCGGATCAGTTCCAGGTCACCAGGAAGCATCTCTGTTATAACATTACAGCACATCTGGCCACGCCTCTTCGCTGCGCAGAGTGAATGCGCGTAACCTGAAGGGTTTATAACATCATTAACCCGGATGTATTTTTTTGTAGTGCCCAAACTTTGTTCTCTTTATGCTTTGCTAAGCTAACTGTGAAAAAAGTTAATGAAAAGCCAATGTCTCCCTTTGCATTGAAGTATGAGCGTATTACATTCAGAGATGTTGTTTATGTTCACACAGCTACATTACACATCAACTAAAGTTTAAAATATGATATCGTAGTGGACCACCCCTTTAAGCCGGGACTAGGCCTTAGTTAAATTAATGTATTTAAGTCACTTTTATAAAAAATGCCTTAGTAAAAAACATATTACTCTTGTGTGTCTGGAGACAAAACAATGGCACTTACATATTTTAAGATATCACACTGAACATTATTTTCAATTAAACATGCAATTGAATCTGGGCGTAAAAGTACTGTATTTATTTGTAGGTCAAGGGCATCACTAGACCCTATTTACTGGGGCACATGCCTCAGTAAAAATGGCCAGTGCCCCATTAAATGCATTTAGTTACAGTTTACTTTTTATGTAAGTGTATTAATTAAGAGTGGTAATCCCAGGATAAAGACAATATACTCTATGTACAACCAAATCAACGCTTGCAAAAGCAATGTAGTTTAATCGAAAACAAACTCACACATACGCACAGAAAACCATTCTCGCATGCCTCAGATGTTGCTCCCTCTCCCAGTGTGAATCCTGGTTGTTTGACATGCTTGCCGAAAAAATATGAGCCGCTCATACATTGTGAAACCGGCGTAACAGCCTTTAGTTCAGAGGTGTCAGCACGCAGTAAGTTTTGGAAGTCTGCAAAACTAATGTTTAAATAATATGATGATGATCATATTTTGACTAAACATGGCTCCTGTAAGTTGATTTTTTTTGTATGACGCACAAAGGAGAGATTATGGGGGGATACTTAATAACATTAATTCTCCGCCATCAGAGTCAGGTCTCAGACAAAAAATTATTCTATACTTTTTTGTGTTCTTTAGAATTGTGATATGAATAATTACATATATATATATATATATATATACGTATATATAATATTTTATTTATAATATTACAATTATAATTTTAATTTATAATATTTAGTATAGTTATTTATATAAGGGCAATTAGTTTTTTGGGGGGAGGGGTGCGGTTAAGGGGGGCTGGTGCTCCAGTAGAGCTTTATGTCTAGCAACACCCCTGGCGTAGGTAGAAGTGGCATATGAAGATGGCAGGACGAAATTGAATAAATATATTTATAGATGTTATTATATTCTAATAATGACTGGATTAAAACAGGTGTAGCAAAAGAGAGGACTGTTTAAAAAAAAAAGGTCTAAATGAGTAAGCAACAACATGGCAATTCAACTTCATGTGAATTCAGTTCAGAATTTGCAATGAAATGTCAAAATAATTGTACAAATTTGTATGTCCAGTCTTAAGCATTCACTTGCTTGTGAATCAATATGAATGTACTGAAAACTGTAGTGTGACCACCACTAACGAGGTTAATACTAACTGGTTGAGTCTTGTGTGTTTCAGGAGATTTGCTTCGTTCTGGACGTATCACTGGATTGACAGTAAATGGAGGCTGGTCCGTCTGGGGCCCCTGGAGCCAGTGTAGTCGAGACTGTAGCTCAGGTGTCCGAAACCGCAAACGCACCTGCTCCAACCCCAAACCCAAGTACGGAGGAATCACCTGCCTCGGGCCAGCCCAGGAGTTCCAGGAGTGCAATACCACACCATGTCCAGGTCAGTACCTCATGCATAAATTCTGCGGCTTAAACAGTTTCTCCAGGCACTATTTTCTCCCGCTGAGGAAAATTAAGTGAGATTTTAAATATCTTATTTTTGATAGCTATACACTTGTCATTTAAAAGTTTGGTGTTGACGATATTTTAAATGCATTTTTTTAAAGAAGTTTGCATACTTTCCAAGGATTATAGCTACGGTTAAAATACTAATGATGTGAAATATTATTACAACTTAAAATAACAATGTTCTTTTTTATTTTTATGTTTTTTTATTTTTTGTAATTCTTCCTGAACGCTGCATTTTCAGCATCATTACTCCAGTCTTCAGTGTCATGTGATCCATCTTTTTAATAAGCTGATTCTATTAATTTATTATTTATATGTTCCATTTAATTTATTTATTTATTAGTTAATATGTTGATTTATTTCTAATGTGCTAAAGAAAGTGTTTTTGTGGTTACACTACACTTTTAATTAAATTAAAATCTTTGTACTGTGTAAGAAGTACATTTCTTCACAGTACAATGTACAATGTACATTTCTCAGTCACAATTTGGCCATTTCAATAAAAAAAAAAAAATAATAATAATAATAATAATAATAATAATAATAATAATAATAAAACCATAATATTGAATTCTTCCGAATTTTTCTAACCTCTTTGGTAAAAAAAAAGTACATTTGAAATTTCCTGGATATCAACAATAGCCAAAATATATTCAAATTAATTTAATATGGTCCGCTTCTGGTGCTTCACACCTTTTTATTGCACATTTTTATTTCAGAAATAAGGTCCAAGATTTAGAATAAAAGTTACCTGTAAAATGTTTTCACTGTTTAAAAACAATACAGTAGTGAAAGAAGACTTCTCTTACATCAGATTATAATCCCACCGAAGCAAGAGCCGACAAAGGATTCCGTTTGGTCTTAAAGCCTTTTTTGATAGATTATTTTCATTATTTATGATGGCATTGCAGTCCAAATAGGACAAATGAGCTCATGTATGGGACAAATTCTGGACCTTTGTCAGTGAGGGCTGGGTCTTCCGAATGTTAGAACACATGTTTTATGCTTATAGTAAACATGTTTTTAATAGTGTTTTGGCTGTAAGAGCGCACCTACAGGTGTTTCAGGCACAGGTCAGATTTTCCCCAGGTCATAATTTATTATATTTATATTAATTTTGTCTAAAAATGATTAGACCTGTCCAGTTTCATCTGGAATGCATCCCAGATCACCTTCTGAAGTGGTTTGAGCGATCGGATATATATCTGATCAGAATAAAACGAATGAAGTGACCAAACAGCCTCAAAAACAGACGTGACGCGATTAGCGCCTTTTGCTGTGAAGTAATATCTGAAAGCTGAGGACTCCGCTTGCCAATAAAGCCTTCATCGGACAGTTATTTAAAAATAATAATGGTAAAAATAGGGAAAGGGAGGTCATGGACAAGTCAATTGTCCATTGTAATTGTACAGGACATCCACTCAGTGGGTTATGTCACGTGACTCGCGTCACATTATTGTGGCTTTGAGGCTCCATGGGATTGGAATTACTGGCCATAGTTATTTAAAATGACACTTTATTACAGTATATATTAAATATATATTATATAATCTAAAATTACATAAAATAATTAAAAGGACAAATTCTGGACCTTTTGGCTGTAGGGGGTGGAACCACCCGAACCCCCCCAAAATATATATCATGTGTATGTATATATATATATATATATATATGTATATATATATATATATATATATATATATATATATATATATATATATATATATATATATATATATATATATATATATATATATATATATATATATATATATATATATATATATATATATATACATTATATATATACTTGATATATATACATGATATATATATCGGCACTGGTGTGGGTGTGTTGGCATATTGTTACATAATCAAGTTACTAGTAAGAATCCAAAAATGCAAGTAAAAATGTTTATTTGACGCTGTCAAAATAAACAGAGACAGGGTGATCAAAACAAGGAAAACTGGGTAGGGAAGGCAGGAAACAGAAGGACGAAATGGGTCCCAACAGCCACTCCTCACAGTTCTGAGCACAGACAGAAATGCGTAAGCAAACCCAACGAACTGACAATGAAACATAGAAACGTAGCCCAGATATAGACGAGGAAATAAGTCTCAGCTGGCAGGCTAATCAGAACAGCTGAGTCCCGTCATGACACGTGACATAACAAATACATGTGACAATAACAAATACACATGGACGACCAAAACAAAACAAACTCACGTGACAAAACAGACACTCCGGATGACGCACAAACCTGCAACCGTGACACATATACATCACACTGCTACGAATTTATATACCTGTTTGATGGCATAATCATGTATATAAAAAAGAAAATCAAACAGGGAGAGTCTGAACTACTATGAGGAACTACTTTCTTCCGCCATTCATTTACATCTGCAGATGACGTCAGAACAGCAGAAACTGTTGCTACTTCATAAACGTCACATTAGAGCTAGTATTTGAATTATTCTTCTGCATAATGTCTAAAGTAATGACCAAACAGGTGATTTTAGGATTATAAGGCTGAAGGGCATGAAATACCATCAGTCTACAGAGATTTCCCAGTATTTATTTTATTTTTGCAGTCTGGATATCACAATAATTAACCTCGAAAAAGCCAAAGCAGCGCAAACACTAGCAGATTACTGTATCTATACAGTTGAAATCAGAATTATTAGCCCCCTTTGAATTTTTTTCTTCTTTTTAAAATATTTATCAAATGATGTTTAACAAAGCAAAGAAAATTTTCACAGTATGTCTGAAAATATTTTTTCTTCTGGAAAAAGTCTTATTTGTTTTATTTTGGCTAGAATAAAAGCAGTTTTTAGTTTTTTAACACCATTTTAAGGACAAAATTATTAGCCCCTTTAAGCTATATTTTTTCTCGATAGTCTACAGAACAAACCATCATTATACAATAACCTGCCTAATTATCCTAACCTGCCTAGTTAACCTAATTAACCTAGTTAAGCCTTTAAATGTCACTTTAAGCTGTATAGAAGTGTCTTAAAAATATCTAGTAAATATTATTTACTGTCATCATGGCAAAGATAAAATAAATCAGTTATTAGAGATGACTTATTAAAACTATTATGTTTACAAATGTGTTGAAAAAATCTTCACTTCTTTAATCAGAAATTGGGGGGAAAATAAACAAGCGGTCTAATAATTCAGGGGGGCTAGTAATTCTGACTTCAACTGTATATATATATAAACTATACAACTACTTAAAACTGAACAGTATTGAACAGTATTTTTTATGTACTGCACAGGCTTCCACAGACTTCTCTGCTGTGATAACTTTTGATGTTGTGAGGTAATAGTATGTATGCATGTAAGTGTGTGTGTGCTCCTATTGTATGTGTCGTATTTTATTTATTCAATAAAATGCACAAATTCTCTACATCTAAGGACGTTGCTCCTTTCTCACTGACTCACACATAATTTGCAAATTTGAAACTATTAAAATACAGTCATTCAAAATTTTTACATTTTAAATTGTAATTGAACGTTATAAATTCAGTTTTTATGTACACTATAAAAAAGTTCCTGTAATCAGTAGATGCTCATAGTGTTGTTGCTGTTGTTGTTGTTGTTTTCTTTTTGTTTGTTTTTAAACTGAATTGCATTATGAGAATCTTTCCTCCAATAACTTTTGATGTTAAAACAAACATATCTGTGTTTGTGTATGTGTGTATGTGAACTTACTGACTGTCAATTAATTCACAATATTTAAAAACTGTAGAATTACAGTAACTATAAATGAGTAAAATTTACAACATCACTAAAAGAACTTCCTTAGGAACTTTTATAGGACAGTTTATTAAAACCGTCATTTTCCAGTGTACAGGGAATAATTCCAGACAAACAAAATACCTGTAACCCACTTTCCTGCACAGTATTTGAACATGTAGAACACAATCTCCCAGTTTTAAGGCACAAGGACCCCAATTTGCCAACGGAAATAGAGAAATCTCTGTGGCATCGTTGTGTGTAATCACATTTCAGGCTAATTGTACCGGCAGCGACGGGAAGGCAGGATTCAGTCATTAAAAGGCTTGTGACAATGGTGTAGATCCTCTTTAAAGTTGAAGGAGGAGGAAAAAGCTCTCTAATTAAAAGAGCACTCATCGTTATGTGCGCTGGAAACATGCTGTCTAAATGGAAATGTGCTTCTTGGGTGTTTTTTACGATACCTAACGGTGAACAAGACACAATCAGGCAGTGCCGAATTTGTTTTGCAAATGTAATTAATCGATAGCCAGGTTTTTTTTTTAGAAATGAACATCACAAAGGATGAAAGGAAGCTGTACTTGAGTTTATTGCATCTTCATGATGTACCGTAAAGCTTAATTGCTCCTCAGTCTAAATTTTACAGCCGCCGTTTTCCACATATTTGCTGTAAATTGACAGTAGAAAGACCAGCGGGACGGTTTTATTAACAAAGACCCGATTTAAGACCCGATTAGCCTTATTGATGTTTTTTTGTTGACCGGAGTAATTGCAAACATATCAGGAGTCACCGTGCAAATTTTATAACCGATGACGAATCAGCAAACTGAACACACTGTTGAGCTGTGCTCTGCACTACGCTAAGTTAATTCAGCACTTGTCTACTTCCAATGAAACGTCTTGGATTCAATAGCTTCTTTGTACAGGCGATGGCAGAATAATACAGATGACTTTCATCAAGCGTTTCCCAGCAGGAAACTTGGAAAAGAACACATCAAATTGCTCTGCACTACCATAAGCGTCTTTGAACCGGAGCTCTTGCCTGTGACCAATATTCTGACTGTGTCTTTTATTGGTTGCTTCTTGCTGAGGTAAATCTTTACATGTTCAAAGTCAGACCTTTGAAATGCGTTATTTTGTTTTGAGAGAGGCAGACGGAGCTGTTGTAGCGGATCAGAAAGGAATGAATCTTTTTTTCTTGTCGCAGGCCACATGGGTGAAATGAGATGATCAGTCACACACTGGCAGACAGGAGAGGCTTTGTCATTTTTATACAATTGAGAAGTTATGACGGATGATAAAATGCAATATTTTGGTTGCTTGTGCCATTTATATAAAAAAAACTGTCTAGTTTTTCTCCAATGAATGAGATACAGTGAACATCATTGCATACTGTATAGCAGGAGATTTCAAAATGGAGTCTACAAAATAATTCTATTGTATGATAAGGAGCATTATGGAATCTATCGATCTACACTTCCTGTCTGTCTATTTATCTGTTTGTCTATTTGTGTGTCTGTCCATTTGTCTGACTGTCTGTCTGTCTGTTTAACCATTTGTCTGCCGGTCTGGGGTGCGTTTCCCAAACAACGACATAACTCACGGCTGAACTATCATAGTACCATGCATTGTTTGGGAAAAGAACGATGTAATGTTTAAGAACTTTATTAATCCCACCAGGGGCAATTAGATTAGGGTACAGGCATTTCATGATACATCAAACACATAAAGAGACATATCGCTTACAAACAATATTGGAAAACACAAATGACAAATCCAACATGCTTCATAATAACTTCATAAATAGTGCTAAAAAACATAGGAAAGACCCATATATTAAAAATTTAATTTAAAACTTGCTAGAATGTAAGGTTGTAAAGCCTTATTGCCTCAGGAACAAAGGTAAATGTAGTGATGAGTGTTTCCTAAAACCCTTAGCTTCTCTGTCGCAGATCCATCATTTGAACCACGTTAGTTATAACGTAAAACGTCCATAAAGATGCTCTAAACGGGGTGGAGTAACAACTTCTTTAGAGAAGAACCCCATAATTTCTTTGTGCAAATTATATTGTTTTACACGCAGATGCATTTAAAATAAAATCCAATATTAGTTTTGGTAAAAACATGCACTCGTTTTCCATATTAATTTAAATATATGTAAATGGCACATATAGGGCCTGTGTTTGCTTTACTAATATTACTGAGAATATTACATATTCTATTCTAAAACATAAAATTACTTACAAAAGCTAACACTATTCTAACATCATATATAAATCATATAAATAAATAAATAAATAATGAGGCGATTTATTAAGAAATGAAATGTAATATTTATTATTTATTAGAAAATGAAAAAAAAAATCCTATTTTAATAATAATATTAATGATGATGATGATTATTATTAATATTATTAAGCAGGATATTGTTTATTTATTTTTTGAAAAGTCTGCTTTTACAATTTTATCACGTGCAAACCACTGCAGATATGCTCTAATCAGCAGGCCCATGTCATATGCAGTACAGATACTTAATTAATAACCTACTATAAATTAAAAGCATTAACGTATGCTATGTTTTTGTTTTCACAAGCTTTGGAGACGTAACATAAATTCCGCTTTTAAAAAATAGTCACCTATAGCTTTTGTCATGAGGCTGTGTTCAAAATGACATCAAAGTTTTCAAAGTGCACTGCGAAGGGAGCACAATTGTAAACATGAAGATCGCTAAAACTGAACTGTAAAAATACTTTAAAAGCAAATTACACCTAAGAGAGATGACCTTAATGCTTTTTTTATTTTTATTAATTCCAACTGTGAATGTTAGAATGTTCTAAATGAATAGGGCGTAGGGGGGATAAGTGGGAATAGAACACAGCCAGGAACTGTGTTTCTAACTACAGCTCCAGAGGTGTCGTTTCAAGTGCTCAAGTTTGCGATGCAGTTTGCGAATGTTCGTTGGAGCGATGGATTTATGAAACGGCAAATCAACAAACTATCTTTGTAACGACGGAACTTGCAACCTTAGTTGGCTAACGATGGTTTTGGGAAACGCACCCCTGGTCATCTGACTCTCTGTCTTTCTGTCTGTCCGTCCGTTCTTCTGTCTGTCTGTCTGTCTGTCTGTCTGTCTGTCTGTCTGTCTGTCTGTCTGTCTGTCTGTCTGTCTGTCTGTCTGTCTGTCTGTCTGTCTGTCTGTCTGTCTGTCTGTCTGTCTGTCTCTATTCTTCTGTCTATCTATCTCTCTATTCGTCTGTCTGACTGTCTGTTTGTCTGTCTGTCTGTATGTATGTCTCTCTGTTTATCCATCTGTCTGTCTGTCTGTCTGTCTGTCTGTCTGTCTGTCTGTCTGTCTGTCCATCTGTCTGTCTGTCTATCCGTCTGTCAATCTGTCTGTTTGTCTATTCATCTGTCAATCTGTCTGTCTATCCATCTGTCTGTCTGTCAATCTGTCTATCTGTATGTCTGTCTGTCTGTCAATCCATGTGTCTGTCTGTCTGTCTGTCTGTCTGTCTGTCTGTCTGTCTGTCTGTCTGTCTGTCTGTCTGTCTGTCTGTCTGTCTGTCTAATATGTCTATCTATTTATCTTGTCTAATCTGTCTAATTCATCTTACTGGATGAATGAAAGTAAAATACAGAATTTGAGAAACACTAATACACATTAAACACATTAAAACACTAAAATGTACAAGAACTTACAAAAATCATAATTACAAATATTTTTCGTGAATATTTTAATTGTATAGGTTTTATGATTTGAATTATAATTTTTTATGATTTTTTATTATTATTGTTGTATAATTGCACAGTTTTTAAATATCATGGTTATTGCCAATTATTGCCAGTGTATTACAACACCCCTAATATGATTATAACATAAAAAAAGCTAAAAATAGTAATTGTTTGTTGTTTTGTTTAATATAAAATAAGAACTCATTTAAAAACTATTTATATTACAGTTTTTCTCAGTCGCTTTGGTGCATTTCTCACAACACTATTTACATTTGCACAACAGTTAATGCATTTCTCAAAACAATTACAAAGTACAAACTGCAAAACCTAGTTGATAACATGCAAAAGAGCGTTACTTGCTCATAATGGATAGCTCATTCCTCAAAAGCAAGTATTCATGTCAATGACATCAATGTCAGTGTCATCAAGATGAAAAGTCCTGCCACCATTGTTTATGAACAAGATAGTCAAATGACTTTGTCATGTTTTTATTATGACAGTTTACTCTGTAAATGTTTTCCAATCCAACAAATCAGATTTTGGTGACACTTCCTGAAAATGCTCAAGACAGCACTATATACTATTTGCACAACCATTTGAAAACTACAGTAAAGTTAGACATCACTGCATTTAGTGAGGTATCTGAGTACAAGACACTGAATATGTGTTTCACATTTTTACTGCATTTGCTCTTTGCAATTCTAATTTATTCACATCATTGTGTAAAAGAATAAATACACCCTTATTTACAACAAACATAAACTTCCTTTGGGTAAAGCTGTGCACAACTGTAAACAATACTACAGTACATATTGGAACTGAACCTACAACATACATAGCTCCTTAAATCATTCATCAAATTGTTCAATTTAGAAGACATTTTCAGGAAAAAAAAAGATTTAAATATTTTTATAAAATTAGCTTGACAGATTTTGCCAACTAGTTCAACATTTTTGTATGTAATGACTCAAGTAATGAAATGAGGACAATTAGTTTTATATGGAATGACTATTCAGCATTCACAAGTTCAAGTTCAAGTTCATTTTGACTGACATGACATAAGCAAATGATAATGTTATAAACAGCAGAGAGTTGTATGAAAGCAATTGATGCATGTCCAAAAGCATTTGCAATTTGTTGGAGGGAATGAGAAACTGCTACTATGATGTGCACAAATGACTAATTGTTTTGAGAAATGCATTAACTGTTGTGCAAATGTAAATAGTGTTGTGAGAAATGCACCAAAGCGACTGAGAAAAACTGTATTTAAAGATGGAAGTTTTTTTTTAAATATCATAATCTGAGTAAATATTGAGTATTAAGACTTTTCATTACAGTTAAATAAACATTCTAACTTCATCAATTACAAAACAATATAAAAATATTATATTATACACCGACCGACCACCTTTATTAGGTATATTTGTCCAGCTGCTCATTAACGGAAATTCCTAATAAGCCAATCACATGGCAGCAACTCAATGCATTTAGGCATGTAGACATGGTCAAGAAAATCTGCTGCAGTTCAAACTGAGCATCAGAATGGGGAAGAAAGGTGATTTAAGTCAGTGGTTCTCAACTGGTTTGGCCATGGGACCCACATTTGTACATGGTCATCAAGCCGCGACCCAAACTTTTAGGAACTATAATATAATTTTAGGAATTATAATATAATTTGTATTTATTTGTTAACATGCACAAATAGTGACAGATAAATCACAAGTCACCAATATTTACAAATAAACAATATTTTATTCATCTGTCTTTTAACAAAATGTATCAAACTATAGAAATATTACAAAGTAAGGGTAAGAAAAGGTTCAGTTACCATGAACTAAACTGAACTGTTAATAAAACATTAACACTGATCCTGTTGAACAGAACAAATCAGCAAATTACAGTAAAATAATTAAAACAATTATAACCATTTTTACATCTAATATGACAGCAATTATAAACATGTGTTTAACTTAACATGAATTTGGGAAGCTAATGAGATAACTGAGGATGTGCTTTACTCCTGATAAGAGTTTCAAAGTCTGGGGTGATGGTAGACCCGAAGATCGTGCTCTATGTCCAACCTGTTCCTTTGCTTTGACTTAAGCTGCACCAAGGAAGAGAAGCCACTTTCACACAAATACGTAGTGCTGAATGGTAGGATGGATTTGATCGCACGAATGCCAAGGAAAGGGACGAATACTCAGAAAGCACTTTGCGTCACCAAAACTGGGAGAGGCTTACTTCACTGAATTTATTTTTCATCGACTTATCATATGGCAGCTCCACCAGCTGATTCTCTTCGTTGCTCGGCAACGTGACGCTTTCCACGTCAATTCCAAAGGGATTGCTCATCCACGGATCATCATCATGTTTATCAGGAAAGTAGTCGGTACGGTTGTCGTGCGCGCATTTCAAAATAAAAGTCCGGTATAAGCAAAATGAGTTAAAAATTAAACTTTTGTTGTTTTTTTGACCACACACTCCGCGACCCACTGAAAATGTTCCCGCGACCCACTTTTGGGTCACGACCCACCAGTTGAGAAACTGCTGACCTACTGGGATTTTCTTGCACAACCATCTCTAGGGTTTACAGAGAATGGTCCGAAAAAGACAAAATATACAGTGAGCAGCAGTTCTGTGGGCACAAATGCCTTGTTGATGCCAGAGGTCAGAGGAGAATGGCTAGACTGGTTTGAGGTGATAGAAAGGCAACAATAACTCAAATAACCACTTGTTACAACTGAGGTATGCAGAAGAGCATCTCTGAATGCACAACACGCTGAACCTTGAGGCTACAGTAGCAGAAGACCAAACCGGGTGCCAAGAACAGGAAACTGAGGCTACAATTCGCACATGCTCACCAAACTTGGACAATAGAAGATTGGAAAAACATTGCCTGGTCTGATGAGTCTTGATTTCTGCTGAAACAATTGGATGGTACAGTAGGGTCAGAATTAGGTGTCAACAACATGAAAGCATAGATTTATTCTGCTTTGTATCAACAGTTCAGGCTGGTGGTGTTGGTGTTATAGTGTGGGGGATATTTTCTTGGCACACTTTGGGCCCATTAGTACCAACTGAGCATTGTGTCAACGCCACAGCCTACCTGAGTATTGTTGTTGACCATGTCCATCCTTTTATGACCACAGTATACCCATCTTCTGATGGCTACTTCCAGCAGGATAACGCGCCATGTCGAAAAGCGTAAATCATCTTAGACTGGTTTCTTGAACATAACAATGAGTTCACTGTACTCAAATGGGATGTTGTGGAACGGGAAATTCGCATCATGGATGTGCAGCCAACAAATCTGCAGCAACTGCGTGATGCTATCATGTCAATATGGACAACATCTCTTGAGGAATATTTCCAGTAACTTGTTGAATCTATGCCATGAAGTGTTAAGGCAGTTCTGAAGGCAAAAATGGGTCCAGCCCGGTAGTAAGGTGTACCTAATAAAGCAGCCAGTGAGTGTAAATGTATGTGATTTGCTAAAACTCAATATGCTTTAAACATATGACATCCCTGTAACATAATGCTGTTTTTAAAATTTGTGCAGTGAGTTTTCTGAAATATTTGAGCAGTCAAAATAGGGTGCATGTGATACACAGTGATCAGTATGCTAATATTCCACACTAAATCTACTCCTGTCAGAGTCGTAAGCTCTCACCTCTCTCCACACAGCTGTCAGAGTGCTCCGCGAATGTAAAATGAGCTTCGGTGTGCTTGTTTTCCTTTAATTAGCTCCGCGACAGTCGTAGTGTTGTGTGAGATGTTCTGTGTTCCCCCATGTTGTCGCGGGTTGTGACCCAGAGCTTGGCAGTCGCTGAAGAGGGAGGCAGTGAATTGATGGTTCGTTTAGCCTCATTAATTAGAGCAGGGGGTCAGTGTGAGAGCGCCGGGGAGAAACAGGGCTCCAGAGCAGATTGTGTTGAACAGCTTCTCTCCTCATCGACCCCTGATTCCCAACAGCCTCTGCATCTGGATTGAGCTTGCTTTGACACCAGATGATTTCATTGTGGTGATCGTATCAGAGGTAACAGAGGTGATGTCATTCATTCATAATGTGCTACGGGAGGAATAATAATCCTGCACTCTAAAAAGTGCTTGGTTGTTACATAAATGTGGGTAAAATATGGATAAACTCAACCATTGGGTTAAATTTTTAGATTTTTTAGTGTGTGCACATGTTTAAATGTTTAGATTTTGTGTGTTTTTTTTCCACTTACTGTACACTCTCAGAAAAAAATGGTACAATGTTGTAGCAAAGAAGGTACAAACCCTTGTCACTGGGGCAGTATCTTTTTATGGAACAGAATTGTACCTTAGGACAAAGACACAAATTTGTACCATTGCAGTTTGTAGCTTTAAGGACACGATTTGTACCATGGGAAAGCAAATACAATATTGCACCTTCATCAAAGGTACAGATGTGACTCATGAAGGTACCACTACAATGACAAGACACTTTGTACCTTAACAGGGTCAACTGTGTTCCTTCAAGAACTAATTAAAGACATTTTGCTATATCCAAAATGTGTCAATCTATTTTCAGTAAAAATAAAACATCAAGTACATTGTTTTTAAAAAAAGGTTTATTTTTGTGTACATGCACCTTTTCCATTTACAATAAAGAATAAAAAATACTTTTTTTTCAATCTATTTTTGCTAAACATTTTACAACACTTTTCACAAAAATGTTACAGAAACACATTCTTCCATGTACAATATAAAACATTTTATTTCTCCAATTTTCTCACAATACCTTTGTAATCACTTAAAATTGTATTTAATTGACTTCATTTTAAAATAGAAATAGAATTATGCAAAAGTATTGTAACAAGATAACACAATATTTGATTAGTTTTACAATACTAAAATGTCTGCATGAACACTTTGCTAATGCAGGACTTTTGTCCGCTCATGTGCGTATTGGAAAGCAAACACTGAAAGTTGTGGATATCAATAATGAAACTGTATTTATCAGAAAATGCTTACCAAATGTTTATTAAAATGCTTTTAATGTTTAGTTTACAATACCTATAATTTTGTTTTATCAGTTGTTTTGTATTATAGAAATTAATAATTAATGTTTATGAGTTTCTATAAATATATTTTTTTTAAATGATGATTCATGTTTTAATATGAAAATCATTTATAAAATGACTTTGCCTTTTCAGTCATGTTTATTTTCATAGGTATTGTAATAAAGAAGGAGCTGTTCAACACTTATGTGCCTTTTTATGAAAACAATTGTGTACCTTCATTTCAATTGTACCATAAAAGGTACAGAACAATATCATAAGAGGACTTTTCCGTACCATATAACGTGCAACTTTTACAAAGGTATAAAACTGTTCCTTAAGGAACATTATTTGTACCACCGTGTACCTTTTTTTCTGAGAGTGTAGAACCATTGTTTCATGATCAAATACATTCATAACTTTGCTGGAGAATAGAAAGCATTTAAAACCAGCCAACATGCAGAAAAGATGAATATTCTGTTTGAAATGTATCTGCAACAATTTTTTTTATTATTATTATTAATAATAATTAAATAAAGCAACGCAGTGGCGCAGTAGGTAGTGCTGTTGTCTCACAGCAAGAACGTCGCTGGGTCGCAGGTTCGAACCTCGGCTGGGCTGGGTCAGTTGGCGTTTCTGTGTGGAGTTTGCATGTTCTCCCTGCGTTCGCGTGGGTTTCCTCCGGGTGCTCCGGTTTCCCCCACAGTCCAAAGACATGCGGTACAGGTGAATTGTGTAAGCTAAATTGTCCGTAGTGTATGAGTGTAAATGTGTGTGTGTGGAAATTCCCAGAGATGGGTTGCGGCTGGAAGGGCATCCGCTGCGTAAAATCGTGCTGGATAAGTTGGTGGTTCATTCCACTGTGGCGACCCTGCAAGGGACAAAGCCGACAAGAAAATGAATGAATGAATAATTAAATAAACAGTTTTTATGGAGTTTAACACAAATATCCATATGACACCAAAGCAGTTTATTTTTTATTTTATTTTTTTATTATTAAGATGTGTTTGCATTTTTATTCATTGGCTTGAGAATAAAACTTGCCAAACTTATGTCTTTGGGTAATTTTAAAAGCACTCAGATATTTTTAATGAAATCTGGAAGTTTTCTGTCCTTCTATTGAAAGTCCCAGAAGCCAAAAAAAAAAGTATTAATGTAACCTAAAAACTAATCCAGAAAGCTTTCAGTGGAGGGACAGAAATCTCTCAGGTTTTATTAAAAGTAACTTAATTTATGCATTGAATATTCAGCATAATATTTTGGATGTCTTATTTTAAGAGTTGTTCACTCAAACACAAATTTTTATTTTTGTTCACACAAAAATTTAAATGTCCCAATAATTTACTCACCCTCAAGTCAACGGTGGCTGTAAATTACTTCTTTTTTTTTTCAGAAGAACACAGAGTAATTTTAATTTTATCCTGGCTCTTTTACTCTGTTGAAATGAACCCATATGCTGCCAGCGGGGTTACACGTGTCTTATGAAGTGGATTGATGTGTTTTTGTAACAGAAATATTTCCAATTTTTAATAAACTTCAACCACTGACTTCCAGCTGAGGCCAAGTGCATGTTATGCATTTGACTGACGCATACAACATATGGCGCATGACGTAAGATGGGTAGACAAGTGTATGCAGTGCTTTAAGTGTAGTATAACAATGTACAGTAAGGCCAAGCCATCTAGTTTTCTTGTTTGTCATCTTCATCTGTGGTAAACTGTGTTTAAGTGGTTCCTACGAGGCATGTTTATTTCTAAAGCTTCTGCTATGAATGCCTATTATGTCATAAATATTTCTGTTACAAAACACACCAGTCTGCTTCATAAAACATGCTTTACCCTCCTGCCGGCATAGGGGTTAGTTTTGCAATTAATTTATGTGCTTTTGGAAGCTTCAAAATAAAGGTCACTATTCAACACCATTATACAGCCAGGGTTAAATTTTAAACTGCTCTGACTGTGTTCATCTAATAGAAGAAAGCAGATACTCTTAAATTGGCTTGAGGGTGGGTAAATTATTTAGTTTTAGGGGAACTATTCCTTTAGGATGGATGGCTGATTTAGGCTGGTTTAGTCAGTCAGACCAACTTTAAAAAAAAAAGTATAAAAACCTTCCAGAAAAGAGCAGATAATGCCAGCCCACCAGTGCAAACTCATTTCACCCTTTAAACACATTTTCACTTCTTTCAAAAGAACAGCTCAGTGTTTTTTTAAGAGTTTGGTATATATAAGCTACACTGTGATTGCCTGACTTTTTGAAATGCGAAATATGCAAAAGCCCCACCAATTGTTTGATTATTCATGCTTTGAAATGATTAGTGCTTTAAAATATACATTTTTTATTCAATGTTTGACTTAATCTCAACTGAAAAATAAGGAGAGGGTGTGACAGAGTAGCTCCTCCCCTTTTATAAAACAGCCAATAGTGTTTTGTTTTTATCACAGTTCTGGCAGTGAGAATGGTTGAGCTCAAGCACATCAAATGAAAAGCAAATGAGAAGTGACGTGAAGGGGGTGGGGCTTGTCAGATATTAGAGAGCTTTTGATTGGTCAAGATTTGATGAGAAACTGAAGTGTGAAATGATGTGGAAGAAAATCATTGACCCATTTAGGCAGAAGTGACAAACTGCAAGCTTTTGATGTTTATATCAGTTTTATATCTTCTAAATGTCAATTTTATGTCAGTGTTTTAGAGCACACTAGCTTAAAGATATCCTTTAAACTAAAAGACTGAAACTAACATCTAAAAAACTTTATTTTAATTTCACGGGCCTTTAAATGGTTTTTCATATCTAGATTGTAGCTCTGACATTACAAATATGATGCTTGCTGAATAATTACTTGCTAATATTAAATCCAACCCTTTTATTTGTGTTGTTTATTGCAAATCCTGTTCTCCATATTTTCCATTTAAATATAATGAGACTATTGTCTGATTGACTCCTATTTGCTGAGCAACACTATGAAGTTGAGGGGGGGTGAAACAAGATAATATATATGTTTGCCTTGATTATTACTCTTTACTGTTATAACTGTTGTTACACAAGTGTAATTGCAGTCACATTCAAAACCCTTCAGGAAAATATTCCCAGTATTACTCAAAAGAAACGTTAGATGTTAATCCTGAAATTATTTATGGCACCAGTGTAGTGGGATCTTGTTTTGAGATGTTGAGATTACAGTTTTATTGTAGTGATTGTATTAGGGGTAATTAGGATGATATCATTCAGATTTATTGTGGTGCTGCAACGTAAATGTACTGGAACTATTTAATGAAGCATATTCACTCTTCCACCTCCAAATGTCATGATCAAACACAGTCATAAACCTGCTGAGTAAATCTCTAAAAACTTGTCTTACATGATTACTCAGTCTTGGCTTCCCAGCCTGGCAAACAAAAAGTGTTCAAAACACCTCTAAAAAAGCCACCTGACCAGTTGCAGCTGTGTATTTTTCAACAGATTGTTTTGTTTTCTACCACTTTTTTCTTTTAACAGCCAAGTGTTCTGTGAAGAGTTTTATATGTAAATGAGCTACGGTTGATGTAAAATAAGTAACAACCCCACCAAATTTCTGAACACTGAAAAGATTCTGAAATAAAAATAGAATATTTCTTTCCAAATGATCTGTTTTTGCAGATCATTTTCCAGAAATGGTTTTGTTATGGAAGTACGCATACATATTAAATTGAAAACCTTAATTTGTATTTATATATTTATTTTAAGCTTTCCATTACGGATCACATTAAAATGTAATAAAGCTAAATATGCTTATTCTGAATGACTGCTTTTTACTGCGCAAAAGTGTGGAGAAAATGATCACAAAACATATCAACATGCTGATATCAACATGAACAATTGTTACACATTTACACGCACATTCCCGCTTAGGAAATCTGAAAAATATTTAGGAAATATATTCTCATTTCAATGTAATGAGTCTGAATAAATAAGCAAATGCGTAGAAAAGAAATACACATTCACCTCCATCTGTTGTCAAGAATTTATAGTTGCCATCACCCTCAATGTTATTCTGCAAAATATTTCCACTATTTACTAAAATAAATGTCACGCGCTATCACCAAAATTGTTCATGACAGAAGCTTGGTAGTCATTTAAGCGTCGTCTTTTTCTTATCTTTCAGTGGACGGGAGCTGGTCGTGTTGGTCACCTTGGTCGAAATGCTCAGTGACATGCGGCGGAGGCCATTACATGCGCACACGCTCCTGTAACAATCCTCCACCTGCCTATGGAGGTGACATCTGCCTGGGTTTGCATACTGAAGAGGCCCTCTGCAACATCCAGCCCTGTCCTGGTACGCGCACACACACACACATTTGATTATTTTTATCTGGAATGATGATACTGATTAAAACAACACAACATCCTAATAATAACAAAGAGGCTAGTATGTATCACAGTACAAACTATGTGCAGATAAATAGTGACTAAATATCTTTTACAGGACATTATTAATAAATACTAGTCACCAATAATACTAGATAGAGATGACATAGTCTTTTACAAACATGTAAACTACTAATATAGCAGACACTGAGCAGTATTTGGTCAATTGTTTAGAGTCTTTATTACTCAGTCCAGCAATTTGTAATACTCTTACACACACAGTCTATTAACGTGTCCTTGGCTGCCATAAATTATAACCAACATTGTGTTGTAGTCAAACATTTTCAAAGCATTTGATGACGGTTGATATTTTAGCATTTTTTCTGTGTAGCACAAGCCCATATATACATCAAAAAACAACAACATACTTCCAAAATCAGAATGTTTTAAGAGACATCATCCACAGTTACTATATCGGAAGTGTTTGGGGTACACACACACACTTCATAACGTTCATAAAGTCAGACACGGTGTTGAGGAAAGTAACTTTAAAGTAGTGCATTACAATCTTGCGTTAATTCTTTAGAAATGTTACTAAATATGTTACTTCTGGCATTCATGGTACAGTACGGTGTGCAATCATTTTTGTTTCCACTTTTAGAAAAATAGCAAATGACAGTACAGAAAGTGACATTTTGTAAATGTGCATTCAAAAAACAGTGTCATAATAATATTAATAATAATAATAATAATATTTCCCAGAGATGGGTTGCAGCTGGAAGGACATCCGCTGCATAAAACATGTACTAAAACAAGTTGGCTGTTTATTTCGCTGTGGCGACCCCGGATTAATAAAGGGACTAAGCCGAAAAGAAAATTATTAATAATAATAATAATAATGATGATAATAATATGACAGCACAAAGCAATAAACCTTGGTCAAACAGAGCTTAAACAAAGCTTGTTGCAAGAACATGATCTGCTATAGGTCCTCCATTGTTTTCAGGGGCGTTTGCATGTCATGTCTAAAAATGTGTGGAAAGCATGAGGAGCATTGCATCCTCTCTATATCTGTGCACACTTGCCACATGTCTACATTCAAAAAGCTACATAAAAAATGTGTCTTACAGTGTGTTGTACTATGCAGTAAAGCTCATGCAACAAGGATTAACAAAAAACATGTATTTATTTACACAAAAAGCACTCGCAACAGGAACTGGAACATCAAATGCTGGCAGGACAAGGAGTTGTGACAATACAATACAAGACAACGAATAAACTGAACTCAGGGGTTTAAATAAACAAGACATGACTGAACTGATATCAAACAGGGAAGAGACACAGGTGGAACTAATGAAACTAATGAATGGCGGGAAAACTTGACAGGAATCACATGACAATAACAGAAAGCACACTGAGCACAACACATGATACAACAAACACATGGCACACAACACAACGAAGACACCAGGGGTCTGTTCTTCGTACCTCGCTTAAATGATTTAAGATGATTTGGCAGATCTTGGATATTTAATCTTGATAACTGATCTCAGGCTAATTTGGTTCTTCAAACAAGTTCGCGAATCAGATTAAAATGTCTGGATGAACTGATCTGAGATCTGTGTGTGTGTTGTGAAGGACAGATCTATCAATCATCGAAATCATTATCAGCAATGCAACGATTGGCTGACGGCACAGCAGCGTAATGACATCATCTGATTATTCAATTATCCATGTGAGCAAAATTACATAAAATTTATAGTAAACGTTTCTTTTTTTATATGATAGATTTGTTGTGGGCTGCAGGCTTTACACTTTCATGTGTCAAGAGTATTTAGCAATTTATTTAGCTTTACTTTTAGAGTGAATTTTCTTTATTATAGTAGCCCAGGCCTACTAAAAAGGATTTTGATATGACTAAAGATGTCTGCAACTTTTGCAAAGCATCAAATCACCATTATTTTAGCTGTCAAAACATGTGCATGACTGCATACATTATTATTCCTTCATTAAAAAAAAACAAAAATACAGTCGAATATTGTGCATGTCTATTATCATACACAAATTGTAAAGCTGGGTCGGTACCTTAAAATAGGACACGTTTGTATCTAAAAAGTCAATATTAATAAATGTTCTCTTTGATCCCCTTGGGGAAAACCACCCCATTTTTGTACTTTTATTTCAGTATGCAGATTGCATAGGTATTTTTTATTTTTTTTATGTATATAAACATGCATATCATTCATTTAATATTAAATATTATTAATTATTATAAATTATAAATGTAAATATAATTTTTTTTAAACTATTTTACAATTTTTCCAAGTGTATAAAACTACTGTAAGAAAATATCAGAATTATACACATACTTTTAGCATTACCTTTGCTTGAGAAGACCTGATCTTAGTTAGTTAGTTAGTTAGTTAGTTAGTTAGTTAGTTAGTTAGTTAGTTAGTTAGTTAGTTAGTTAGTTAGTTAGTTAGTTAGTTAGTTAGTTAGTTAGTTGGTTGGTTGGTTAGTTAGTTAGTTAGTTAGTTAGGTAGATTTCTTTTTTATCTAATCCTGGTAATATGAAATAAAACTGCTCCCTAGCAGGTTTGAGCTACCAGAACTGTTGCTGTGACAACAACTCTCTGATGAGTTTTAAGGAACGAAACGATCCTGGATCGTGTCAAATCGTCAATAACCAACTCCAGCTAATTAAGTAATCCATGTACGAAGAACAGACCCCAGATCGTAACACTTACAGCTTACTTCTTCGAGCAAGAATGGCATTGATTGCAACATTCTGTCATTCACCACACATTCCAAGTACTATTGGTGGGAACACCAAGCCTGATCAGAGTGACTTGTACTGAATTGCACTGTACTGAACCACACCGCTCTGTGAAAACAAGGCAGCAGTTGCTTTTTAAAGAATGTCATGAATGATGTTACTTTTCTGTTTGTCTGTTTTTTATTATTATTCTTGGTTGAGATTGCTTGTTTTAAATAATTAATAGGTCACACTTTACAACAAGGTTTCATTAGTTAATGTATTTACTAACTTGAACTAATTATGAACAATACTTGTATATAAATTATTAATCATAGTTCAACAACTAATGCGTTATTAACATTCAAATTTGTGCTTGTTAACATTAGTTAATGCACCTTGAGTTAACAAACTAACAATGAACAACTGTATTTTCATTGACTAACATTAACTAACATGAACAGATACTGTAATAAGTATATTGTTCATTGTTTGTTGATGTTAGTAAATGCATTATCTGACATTAACTAATACATCCTTATTGTAAAGTGTTATCAAGTAATATAAATGATATATTTTTGACAATTTTGAAGCCTTTTACATCAAATGTGAAATGTGGAGTGAAAAAATGTCTGGATGAAGGAAATGTAAATTCACGTCTGTACAGTTGAGGCACAGGTCAAACTAACCCCAGGGCTGTGCTGCTCTTCATGAAAAGAAAGTTGAACAATCTTCAGTAGTGAATATTCAGTTTGCATTTCAGTTTTTATTGACTTCAGGGGAAATTCAATTAGTTTGAGCTGAGTAAATACATGTTCACACTCATACTAGAACTACACATCATACACAACAAACGTGCACTTACTCCTGATTTCTATCAACACAGGACAGAAAAGTCAATAAATAGGAAAACAAAGTAATTTGCATTACTTCTTGGGAAAGGTATCTCATATGTTTACTTGTCAATTAAAAAGTAATGTCTCACTTTACTAGTTACTTGGAAAAGTTACCTATAAAAGTAATCTGATTACATAACTGTTTTTTGTAATGTGTTTCCCCCAACACACACACACACACACACTTTGACTCCAACAGGAAATTACATGGCTTTTTTGGACAGGAGGCCTTTGTCTTGTACCTGCTTTCCTTTCATCATGTCTCGTGTATAAAGCGGCCCGTAGGGGAATGAAAAAAGAGGAAATCAAAATGTCACACTTCATAGAAAAGCAAATGGTAAAGCCGAGCTTGCGATATGAAGATAATATGCATAAGCCCCGCTGCAGGGAGTGCAAGAGAGGAGGCTAAGATAAGGGGATTGATGACGGAGTCAAACCTCGCACATTGATCCACGGAAAGGTGAATGGGAGAGGAGAGCTTGTATTCAAATGTCAGTCCATCCATTAGCCAGAACTGTAGTGAGGTTACCGAGTGACCTTTTATTAGCTGCGTTCAGGTCTATCTGTCACACCATTCATTACAGGCTCGCGTGTAGCTGTACAGTGGAGACGGAGGACGGGGTAAGTGAGGGGAATGCTAATCAGAAGACCCTCACTGGAAGATCCTGAGCTGGATTTCAACCTTTCAGGCTCTATTGTGAAGGCTGATTTAAATTAACTAAGAAGCTAAATAGATAATCAGGTCGCTCATATAAAAACTGCATTAAACCATTTCAAGCCGTTCCTTCCTGTAAAATGAAACCGTCTAATTTGCTAAGTGGGTCTGATTGTGGGTTGTTAAAAGAGTAGTTCACTTCCAGTATGAAAATTATGTTATAATTTACTCACCCAATTCCGACCCGCTGAGTCGTTCTATATGGCCCGCGACTGGATTCCAAAATTGTGAGGATCAAAAAGAAAATAGTGGTCCACACTATTAAAGCAACTAAAAATAACAACAACTGAGTCTCTTGTCAGAATAACCACCATTTATGACTATATTTAGGCTACACTTTAAAATGAGAACTCAGACAGACTGCGGCGTTAAGCATTTATCGTTTCAAACAGGTTTTAGCGTAAGTGAAGACTGGGTGGGGTGTAGGCGGAGTGCGCGCGATGTGTATGTTATGAAGAGCAAGGAGGAATGCGGTGGAGTGAGGTGCGCGACATATTTGAGGAGCGGGAGGAAGACGCACGATTTCCAGGAGATTATCATTCGTTTGCGAGCATCCGGGAGTCTCTATGCATTTGCGGGAGACTCACAGAACTTCCGGGAGACTTTGTATATCTGCCTCAGGACAAAAAAAAGGAGGAAAAACAATCTGGCTCAACTTAAAATAGCATGGTAAATAAATAGTCTGGTACCAGAACAAAACAGGTCACAAATAATGTTCGCACATCAAATAAAACGTTAAGTGGACTTGAATTTAAATCACGATGCTGAAACGGGCTACTCACAGTGCTTAATCAATGGCTAAAGTTACATTTCCCCTTGGTGACTTAGCCTAATTGAGTTGAGTTAGCCTAGTGGTTGACTGTGGTATAGGTGATGGGAGCCTGAATCAAATGCCTTCAGTTTTGTAGTGAAATTGAAAAAGTATAAACATTAGATAATGTTAAGCCAAAATTAGATTTTTATTTGATTTTCTTTTTGTGGGTCCGGCCTCCAAGGAGACTGTCTGGTAAAACTCTGGCCTTCTGACAAATATAGTTGATGACCCCTGGTTTAGGGTCTGCAATGCATTAACGTTAGCAGGGAAGTATAAATAAAATAAGTGGTGATTCTGGAAGAGAATTACTCCTGTAACCCTTTGATGCATGAGCCACACAAACACCTTCTAAGAGGATGTTTATACAATAACTTTTCATCCAAAAAAGGGAAAATGTTTTGTAAGATGGGTAAACTACAGCGGTTCGAACTGTAGTTCTGCCAATTGGCTAAAAAGTTATCATGGTGAGAAACTGTCCATCCTTCTCCCATTTTATACTAAAAACGGAAATAAGTGCAGTTATAATAGCTAAAAATGTGGGAAAGCGTTGCTATTTTGGGAATATGTTGTATTGCAATATGGAGCAATAAAGTGTTGATGTTAAATCAAAAGTAATTCACAAATACTTGAAAATTAAATGATTTATGACTAGTTAATGACTAGTGTTGGGTAAGTTACTTTAAAAAAGTAATAGATTACAAATTACTGATTACTACTGGAAAATTGTAATCTGATTACATTACTAATTACTCCATGTAAAAAGTAATCAGCTTACTAATTACTTTACTAATTACCAAACCTTTTTGTCTTTTTTTTTTAATACAAAAGAAGACATTTAGAATAAAACTGGATACCTGAGCCTGATAGCAGTAGAGTCAGCCTTTGGAATCTGTATTAACATTCTTGGTGAAAAGAACATCTTTTGCCATATAAAAAAATGCATATGATGATTTGCACTCTGACAGTTTTATGCATTTTGTTCGTTTGTTTTCATGGGTTTTTGTGACTAATAATGCATAAAGTCAGAAAAGTCCATGTAAACACCAGGACAGGAGATCCTTTGAAAAGGATGACATCTTCCACATACATAGTACGTGTTTAGGGAGATTAAAGGCAAGCGCAAACAAATGTGTAGTAGAGACCGTGGTAGTGTTGATGTTGCTCACATTTTGTTTACGTGGTTTACTTAACATTCTACATACACATCAGTGCCAAACTGTTTACTAACAAGGTGCCAGTGGCCTAGCAAACATAAAACAGCATTTTTGGACACTTTCATGGATGTGTAAATGCAGACTTGCAGACAGAAAAACTTTGCTGGATATTATTGTTGTGTAAACAGCCTAATGCAGTAATATTTCAATTATGCAGTGTTACAGTATTTCAATTATGGCTCCTTTAAGGAATTTAAAAATATATTTTTTATTATTTATATCAGGTATTTATTAAGCATATTGTTTTTATTTTCTACCTATTATTATTACTACCTATTCATTTTTTCTTTCTTTTAAAGTAATAATGTTACATATATGGGTCAATAGTGGCCCATATAAGAAAATATTTGCAAATATTTGCATGGAATTTTTTTTTAAAAGGAAAGGAAAATGAAAATAAAGATTTGTGATTATCAAAAACAAATTGAGCTTTAATTAGCCAATTAAGGGTTCATTTTGCACTAACATGCTCTTTTTTTTACTTATTTAAACATAACAGAAGAACTGCATGTAGTTCTGGTATCTTAGTATCTGGTATTTTACAGGTAAAAGACTGTATAAGGGTACACATCTGCTAATTGTTTAACAGTAAAACAACATGTAAGTTTAGATCTATCACTTACTCCCAAACTTTTATTTTTAAAATCATTTATTATCATTAAAGATTTATTTTCTTCTGCAAAGTTTTATGCTGAGTCTAAGTTAAGATGGAGCGGACTCCATTTCACTTTTTATCCTCTCTGCATGACTTTGCATCTGATTTGCACTTGTTGTTGTTGTTGTTGTTGTTGCTGTACAGAGAGCTGGTCTGATTGGTCAGAATGGTCCCCCTGTGACTCATCAGGGTCTCAGGTTCGCCTCCGGCATTGTGACGTCTTGTTTCCCACCGGCAACCAGTGCTCTGGCAACAGCAGCGAAACTCGTGCCTGTCTGCCCATCTCCAACTTCATCCCAGGTGGGCACACAAATACACACACACATACACACTCAAACACTTGCCATATCGACCTCTGGACAAACAAGGATCTTCCCTTATTGACAAGAAGTAATGCGAGACACACCAAACCATTGATTTCTGCAGTGCTGGGGTAATTAGCCTCTCATCCTCTGCTTGTCTAAATGACACGATCGAACAAATGCATTACAATGATATGTTTAGTAGTGTAGCATTTGCATTCATACACTCGAAATCGGAGAAATCCAAGAATATGTTTAACAGACATGAATATGAGTCGTGTATATAAATAAGTGTACTGAGGATGAGTTACTATGTACCGTCACCTCGTTTTTAATGCATTCATCTTGAAAAGGATGAGTTATTATGTGATCAGCTCATTTTGTGTTATGATCATCAGGGGAGTTATTACTTCACTTAGTGTTGCTCAGGGAGCAAGTTTTTAAGACTATTCTGTAAGTCTTGGGTAAATATAGTGTGGCCTCAGAGCCCTCATGTGTTTCACAGTGTAGCATTGCATTACAGCTCATTAAAAAAGTTTTATAGCTCATTTACTTCCATTACTGACCATAAAAAGCTGTGTCGCAGGTGCCACTTTCCTTATTCAGCTTTTTGTGAATTTTGCGATAATAGGTTGAGTTGGAAATTTGCTTGCTGTAATGTGCTGAAACTTCTAAAGATCTCATTTATCAGCCTGACGGATTCATTTCCCTGTTCCTCGTTTGATTTCTTTTTTTCTTCCTTTTCCTCAGAAACGTCTGTTGCGCGTTCAAGTCAGGAGGAAAGATGGTGTGGAGGTAAGTAGTGTATACTCTATGCAGATTCATAAATAATGTACAAGCAGTCTTAATGTCACTCTGCAGTGGTTCATTTTTTGATAATGTGACCTGCTGACTGAACATTATTACTGTACATTTATTATGTGGCAACTTGCCAAATAAATAAAAACACCTACATGAAATATTGATTTGAGTTTCAATTATTTTATCCCAGCTTCAGGCTTAGCCTAGATAAGGTAAACTTCCCACTATAAAAAGAAATTTAATTTATACTTTTGTTTAGCAAGGGGGCATTAAATTGATCTAAAGTGAAAGTATAGACATTTATAATGTTATACAAGACTGCTATTTCAGAGAAGTTTTCACAGCAATGTTTAACATTGAATATATGCAGGATCTATGCAAGCACTGAAATCAGCTTGTATTTATATACTTACTACAGTTTTAACAGCCCTCTGAAAATGGACAAAATTGAACCAGGAGCCTTATGCCACAAGACATAACAGGTGTCACAAAACAATTTCGAGCAAATGTGTGAGCAAAGGTTATTTATACAGTATAGCACATTTCATACACAGTGGCATTTCAAAGTGCTTTACATGAACAGGAATAAAAGAGACAGGTATTAGAAAACAAAAACAACTAATAACAGTGATAAAAACAGATTAAAATGTATTAAAACAGGTTATAAAAGAATGAAAAAGAAAAGAAAGACATAATAGTGCCATCTGTCGGACGTAGCACAGTGCTCATTCAGTAAAGATACAGCTGAACAGATGTGTTTTAAGTCTGGATTTGAATGTGCCTAAGGTTGGAGCACGTCTGATCATTTCTGAAAGCTGATTCCAGCAGCGGGGGGCTTAGTAGCTGAAGGTGAATTCACCCTGCTTTGACTGAACTCTTGGAATTTCTAATTTACTTGATCCTAATGATCTAAGGCATCCGTTAGGTTTGTATTCTGTGAGCATATCTGTAGTGTATTGAGTCACTGGGCAATTTAGTGATTTATAGACACGTAGTAATAGTTTAAAATCTATTCTGAATGTTATTGAGAGCCAGTGCAAAGACCTGAGGACAGGTGTGATGTGCTCTGATTTTCTGGTTCTGGTCAGAATCATGGCAGCAGCGTTTTGGATAAGCTGCAACTGTCTGACTGTCTTTTTGGGAAGGCCAGTGGAGAGTCTATTACAGTAATCCACCCTGCTGCTGATAAAAGCATGAACAAGTTTAGTTACTTAAGTGTAGTTTCTTCACTTTGCCTTTGTAGGGCAGTATACCATATCTACAGTATACCACTGTAACACCTTTGCTGTGTAATGAAAGCATTGTGAATGATTAAAACGGTTAATAAAAAAGATATTGTTTCATGAAATTGTTGCACTGGTAAATCCATATATATCCATATACCATATATATTAATATAATCAACCAATCAGTCAATCAATAAATAGTGTATTTGACTAAGGTGGATGTTTTTATGTCCATTTCTAGAATCTGTGGACATCTGAAAACTTCCATCCAACATTTTTTATGAAATATTCTAAAATATATAATTAATTTTAGTACATTGTTGTCATGTAAACTTACCCTTAGAATTATTTTTGAAGGATCATTTAATGTAATGTAATGTGCATTCATATAGCACATTTTTTGTATAAGGCCATATGTCCAAAGCGCTTCACAATCATAATCTCTCCGTACCACCACCAGGGTGGAGCATCAACTTTGATGATGATGCGGCTGCCACACGACAATGCATTCACCACACACCAGCTATTGGTGGAGTGGAGAGACAGTGATAGAGCCATTTTGATTAATGGGGGTGATTGGGAGGCCATGATCGATAAGGGACGATGGAGGGAATTTGGCCAGGACACCAGGGTTACACGCTTACTCTTTACGAGAAGTGCCATGATTTTTAATGATCACAGAGAATCAGGACCTCGGTTTTTAAAGATGATCCGGTTTTTAAAGATGATCCGAAAAATGGTTGTGAAGGATCATCGAAAAAATTGAGCCAATTCAGATTTTACTTTATGAATGCATTCAACTGCAAAATGGCACAACTGACCAATTAGAACTAAGTATTTCAGAGACTAACAATTCTAGTTGATATTTATCCAATGTGCATCAAAACTGCTGTTCAGCATGCCGATTGGAGAGACAATGTACCTCAGTGCTTTTTTGGGAACCATTAAGCAAATGCGCAATCATTGGCAATTCATACAACTCGCCAGCCAACAGCAATACTGATTGTAATTTACTATAGTGTTTAATTGGCTCGGGTAATGGATAATTGATATCCATTGGCTTCAGGATCAATGCCTAAATGCTCAACCGTCATGCTTATGTCAGATCATTTAACCATTAGGCATTTTGCTTCTCTTCCCAGACTTCAATGTGTTCCACATGATCGCCGTGGGTCTGAGCAGCTCCATACTCGGCTGCTTGGTCACTTTACTAGTGTACACATACTGCCAGAGATACCAGCAGCAATCCCATGATGCCACAGTCATCCATCCTATCTCTGCCGCCCCGCTCAACACCAGCATCACCAACCATATCAACAAACTGGACAAGTACGACTCAGTTGAAGCCATTAAGGTGGGTGTTGTATAATCAAGTCTGCCAATATTGTTTATAGAGCGCAACTGTTGGATTCTGGAAGTGTAAAGTACATTCATTTTCTCTATCAACCTTTTTTTTTCAGTGCACAACAATGTTTCTGTGAATGTACAAGATTTCTGATTCATTAGCTACTATAGGGAAATAACAATAATATCAATGTGCGGTAAACTGTCAAATTGCACTACAAACCTGTATGTTTAAAATTAAGAAAATATCCCAGCAGGCACAAAACGTCATAAGACATTAACATTAGGTTAGATTTAGGTTGTGACGTCAGGTGACCAAAATTCAATGTCTAGCTAAGGACAACATTATTTTGACATCTAATAATGACAAATTATATTGATATTTGGTTGATTTTAGGTTGCGTTGGAAAGTGACCAAAATCCAACGTCGAGCCAACATCTTAAACCAACATTATATTGATGTCAAATACTGACATTTATTCAACAGGTATGGCAACCAAAATCCACCGTCTGATGTCATAGTGGTAACGTCCAAACAACGTCAAGCTAACATCATTAGACGTTGATTTTAGGTTGTACATTGGACATTAACGTCAGTCTGACAATGGGTTCTGACGCCAACCTGATTTTCAATTCCAAACAAAATGCAACATCCCTACAACGTTGGCGTACAACGTCAATCTGAATCATGTTGATGTCCTGTGCCTGCTGGGATATTACAATAAAAATATATCAGTTTGGATTATCAAATTTCATACAGCTAAGAATAGCATAAATTGAATGACACTATATGCTTAACACTTTAAAGGGGACCTATATGGAAAAAAATCTCTTTTATAAGGGGTTTAAACATTACTGTGTGGAAACAGTGTGTGAATATAGCCAGCTTATAATGGTAAAAATGTATTAATTTTCTTTTTTATAATCACACTTCAGAACGCTCTGGTTACTAAAGTAACCCTCGTTCCCCGAAGGGGGGAACGGAAATGCTATGTGGAAAAACTTCCACTATGGGGAATTTCGTCAGAATCCAATCATCTGAAAGAGTATAAAAACGGGCCAATGAAATGCCAATGAGTTGGCGGCGTCAGCGTGCACAGCTGTCTTGAATGACAATCAGCCTGGCATAAAAGGCTAGCATGTGCTCAGCAACGACATCCTTTTCTAGCTGAAGAGGCTTTCACACTCAACAGCTAAGGGACAATCGTTGTGACGAAGGAACATAGCATTTCCGTTCCCCCCTTCGGGGAACGAGGGTTACTTTAGTAACCAGAGCGTTCCCCTTCGGGAGGGGAACTTCAATGCTATGTGGAAAAACTTCCACTATGGGGAAATTTATGGAAAGCGCCACAACGAAAGAACCTTACCATGTCTCCAGTGAGGGGCGCGCCACGCAGCAGTACGAGTGCACCTGCATCGCTGGAGACACAGTCCTCCAACGTGTCCCCTGGCCCTTACTTACCTTACTTACCTTTTCTGGTTTAGATATATTTTTCGGGGAGTCGTAAAATACACCTAGTAGTTTCTAGGAATTTTTAAATACGACAGTACGTTGGGAAGGCGTTCAGTCCCGATAGGGAGGACGCTGCGGAGGCCACCTGCTGCCCGGAGGGGGAGACCTGGTGGCAAAATAGCATATGGACTAGCCCTGAGAAGGGGGAGTGCACATATGAAGAGGTGGTTAGCGGGGAGGGAAGACACGAGCCCGCCTAGGAGGGGGGACTACATCGTGGCTGAGTGAGCGTATGGGATCGCCAGCGGGGATCGCACATAGCAGGCACCTATACCCAGAACGCGGGATGACCAGCGGGCATACCTACAACGTAATGGGCCAACATTTGACTGCTCCGCTGAGTCAGATGCTGGGGGCCTCGGAGGAACTCTGCAGGGTTCGCCGAGTGGGGAACTCAACTGACAAAGCGAGAAAAGCGCACGTACCTCTGTGTTAGAGAGAAAGGCGCAGCAAGCGTTTTACAACACCTAACCGAATTTCCTCATTCACCGCTCGTGAGGAAATCAGTTCACTCGAAGAAAAATCTCACAAATGCTCAGGTGTCGCCCAGCCCGCAGCTCTACAATGTCTGTTAGAGAGGCGCCGCGTGCTAACGCCCAAAAGGATGCGCGCTCCGAGTGGAGCGCGCTCCGAGTGGGGGACACGGCTCGCCCTAGCTCGATGAGCGAGGGAGATGGCATTCACTGTTCAGTGGGCCAACCTCTGTTTAGATATGGCACTTCCCATTTGCCAATCACCGTAACATATAAGAGCTGCTCAGAGGGTCTAAGCTCTGAATACGGTCCGTTATAATACGCAAGCGCGAACAGGACACCGCAATAAAGGGGCTGGGTCTGCCTCCTCCGTGGGCAGCGCTTGCAGGTTCACTACATAGTCTAAACGAGCGCTGTAGGAACCTAGGGCACCTAGGTGGGCCGGGGTCTCAGGTAAACGTGAGAGTGGGCTGGCCCAAAACGCTGGCACATTTCGCTGACCGAAAATGCCTCCAGATACCCGCCCATTTGACCGATGCCAATGCGACCAGCAGAGCTGTCTACCTGGACAGAAATCATATAGATACTGAGTCGAGTGATCGAGCAGACCTCTCCTAAGAGAGATCTTCAAATGGGTAAGAGAGGGGACAGGATATATATCCACGTCTCGCGCCTCTGGGGACTGGATGATGAGGCGATGCTTTCCCAGCGCGCCGCCATCGCCGCATCCTCAGAGCGGGGATGATCGCCACGCCAACCCCTCAGTGCGGAGGGGACAGCCTTGGCTCCAGCTAACTGAAGGAGGATAGCATCACACTGATCTGGCATGTTTGGGGTTTCCTTCTCGGAGAGAAGTACACCACACAGCGAATAGACTCCACATCAGGGCATAGGCATGCCTCATAGAGGGTGCTCTAGGCCTGAGTGATGGTGTTAACCACCTAACGGTAGGTCACCTAAGTCCTCCGAGCTCCATCTATGGGCCACACGTGATGTCCATAGAACTGGGCGCGGGTGCCAAACGGTGCCTGTCCCCAAAGAAGAAGTTTCTTCCATGGGACATGCCAGGGAGGGGCCATCACGAGGAGAGAGCTAGAATACAGGTTTGATTGGGCCTGAGAGGCGCAATGCATAGACCTGTTCCTCGTCCTCCCTGACTTTACACAGCATCTGTGCGAGTAGGCTCACTGGAGAAATGCGTATTACGCACGCCCCGGGGCCAGCTGTGTAGCCAGTGCGCAGAACGCACCCATAACAGCTGGACAGTCGGGGGTGGAGCCTCCATTCTCCCAGGCGAACTGGCGTGAGAGCGCAGCGGCTGCACGGTTGAGCTCGGCGGGGAAAAATGGAATGCAGCGATTGCGCCGCGTATGACTCCGGGGGAGCAGACGGCGAGCGAGCTGAGACATGCGGCGACAGCGAATATCTCCCTTGCGGTTGATATACACCATCGCCACCATGCTGTTCGTCCTGACCAGCACGTGTTTCCCTTCTAACACCAGTAAAAAACGGTGCAGCGTGAGATACACTGCCAACAGCTCCAGGCAGTTAAGATGCCAATGCAACCAGTTTCCTACCCCGGAACCAAAGCTGCATGCCCGCAACACACGGCCCCCCAGCGTGAACTGGAAGCATCCGTCAAACGACGACATGCCTGGACGCTTGTTCTAGAGGCCCGCGGGCCTGTAGAACACAGGGTCCATCCAGAGGCTGAGGGCGCGGCGACACAGCGGAGTGACAGTCACCCGGTGCGCGCTCGCGTGCCATGCGCGTCTAGGGACCCGATCGTGAAGCAAATGCTGAAGGGGTCTCATATGGAGCATCCGAGCGGCGAGACCACGGCTGCGGATGTCATATGCTCCAGGAGCCTCTGAAATAATATCAGTGGGACCACATTTTCCTGTCGAACTCTCTCAGACAGGCCAGCATCAGCCCGGCGCGCTCTGGGGGGAGGCGCGCCGTCATGGTGATCGAGTCCAGCTCCAACCCGAGAAAAGAGTTGCTCTGCACGGGGGCGAGGCTGCTCTTTTCTCGGTTGACCTGAAACCCCAATTGGTCGAAGTGCCGAAACACCCTGTCTCTGTGCGTAATCAATTAATTCCGCGAGCGCGCTGAAATCAGCCAGTCGCTTGAAATAATTGAGTATGCGGATGCCCGCAAGCCGAAGCTGGGGCACCCTCCGCGAGCTTGGTGAAAACCCGCGGAGACAGAGAGAGCCAAAAGGGGAGGACTTGTACCGCCAGGCTCGACTTCAGACGCAAACCGCAGGAAACTGACGGTGGCGTGGAAGTATGGAGACATGAAAGTACGCGTCCTTCAGGTCTACTGCTGCAGACCAATCCCGAGGACGAACGCTCCGGAGGGTGCGCTTCTGCGTAAGCTTTCTGAACGGCAGCTTGTGAAGCCAGCGGTTCAAAAAGCGCAGATCAAGGATTGGCCGTAGCCCACCGCTCTTTTTGGGTACGATGAAGTGCGGGCTGTAAACCCGCTCTCCATCCCGGCTGGAGGGACCGGTTCGATTGCATCCTTCGCCAGGAGGACAGCAATCTCCTCTCGCAAGACAGGGGCGGACGCAGGGCTGACCCTGGTGAAATACACACCCGTGAACTTGGGAGGCCGTTTCGCGAACTGAATCGCGTAGCCGAGTCTGATCGCGCGGATGAGCCATTGCGATGGGCTGGCCCGCGCTAACCAGGCAGGCAGAGCCCTCGCAAGTGGCTTCGTCCGCACGATCGCTGACGTACCAGCGGTGGGGCAGCGCGGAGTGGGTGGGCTCAACCGGGAAGCACTGGGGTCCCACAGGAGAGCAGGAGGCAAGAGCTTCACTCTTGTCTCGCACCCGTACTCCGGAGGTGGGGCTGGGAGGGGGAGAGAAAGGAGACCGTTCTCTCTCGCTCCGCGAGCCACTGGCGAAGTGCACCGATCCTGCGAGCTGGAAAGCATAGCGTCCCAGACTGGCAGTGTTCGGGCTGTCACATCCGGGGAAGGGAAAAAATGCTCTTTCTCTGAGGTTTTGATAGCGTTTTTTAACGCTGTTTAGAAGAAGAGCCCCGCCCTCCAGCGGGGAAAGAGCAAATTTCCTCCTCTCCAGATGGCCCGTCTCAGGGACGCTTCGCGGTTCGTTTACCGAACTTAGCGGCGCCCTGGGGCGGGGAGCGCTGGTTGCCTGCGAGATGCTCGGCGCAGCCGCTTGGCCAGAGGCGCAGGCGGGGGCGACCGAGCAAAGCCGCAGGCGGGCGCTCTCGGCGTGAAGCAGTGGATGTGGATGGCTCGGCGGGGAGGAGCGGTTTTACGATCCCGCCGAGAGATGGTATTACCCATCGCCTCCGACTGCTCGCTCACCGGCGTGAATTCCTGGGCGAATTCACTGACGGTGTCGCCGAACAGGCCAGCCTGGGATATGGGTGAGCTAAGAAAGCGAACTTTGTCAGCATCACGCAGATCACCAGGTTTAGCCCGTGGTGGCGTTCCTGGGCCACTAATGTGACCATCGTCCTTCCCTGGGGCACACACAGCCGACTTCAGTCGATAGCTGTGCGGAGCTCATGCTCAGTCCTGGGTCGGAACCATCCCCGCGCAGCTGGGCCAGCGCCTGCGCTAGGGAGCGCTGGTAGGTGGCCGTAGCATGCATGGTGAGGGCGGAGGCACACGCAGCGCACTGCGTGGGCTTCCTGTGCACATCCAGGAAGAAGGGGACGTGGAGGCTTAGAAGGTCTTGCCTTCTTTATCTCCTCCACATCACACCCCTCTAGTCGGTCCGTCCGCGGGGCTGGGGGATAAACCATCTCCAGACCCACGGCCGAAACAGCCTGGGAAGCACGGCTGCAAAGTCTGCTTCTGGATTCGACGCCACGCCCATCATCCCGGAGGAAAAGAGCAGGTTCGAATCCTCATCAGACAATGACAACCAACCCTCCAAGGATGGTGAGGATGAAAGCGCACGCAGATCGGGCAGAAAAAAGTGCCCTCCAAGACTGCGTGAGCTTACTGCGCACTTTCCGGGAAGAAGGGGACGGAAGGCTTAGAAGGTCTTGCCTTCTTATATCCTCCACATAACACCCATCTAGTCGGTCCGGCCGCGGGGCTGGGGGATAAACCATCACCAGACCCACGGCCGAAACAGCCCGGGAAAGCACGGCCATCATGTCTGCTTTTTAGATGCCAACACCGTGCTCTCCACCCCGGAGGGAGAGAGCGAGCGGGTTCGCATCCTTATCAGACAATGACAGCCCATCCTCCGATGCAGCGATGGACATCTGATCCTCGGTGTCATCAAGTGAGAGGGCGACCACCCGAGGATGGAGCGCTTCTCTCACCTGAAGCTTGGATGGAGCGCGTGGAGGAGCGAGAGGTCCGCGAGCCAGAGGGCGGCGGATTTACTCCCACTGAAACCCTCAGATCTGCCCGAGTGCCAACCGCAGTGCGGGGGACAACTGGGGTGGGTCGCTCTTTTGCAAGAGCGAGCCGCGATCTTAACTGCGCAGCAGACATGACATCACAATGATGGCATGCACTGCCCGCGAGCACCGCATCAACATGCTGGACCCCCAGACATGAAACGCAGTGCTCGTGCCCATCATCCGGGGACAGGAAACCACCGCAACCAGAAACGCACGGTCGGAGCAACGTCTTGAAAAAGACGCGCTGCACAACCGTGTTGCTCTTTTAGGAAACTTGCTTCCTATATACATACCGCTCTTGGAGGACCGGACCCAAAGGACGCCAGGCAAGGGAGAACAACCCAGCTCGACCATCTGCCACTGCGTATACACGCTCTGGACCGGGAGAAGCTGCTTCTCGATCTCTCTCTGTAGACACAGGTTGGAGATACCCTCATAGACTCTCTCAGAAGCTCGTGAAAGGCTCTGAAAGCGAAAAGGATGTCGTTGCTGAGCACATGCTAGCCTTTTATGCCAGGCTGATTGTCATTCAAGACAGCTGTGCACGCTGACGCCGCCAACTCATTGGCATTTCATTGGCCCGTTTTTATACTCTTTCAGATGATTGGATTCTGACGAAATTCCCCATAGTGGAAGTTTTTCCACATAGCATTGAAGTTCCCCTCCCGAAGGGGAAACATGTTGATTGATGTTTTCCTTTTGTACATGCCATCAGATGGGGAAAGTCCTGCCTATTAGTGAGGATCTCTCCCTCATTAGCATTAAAAAAACACTGAGTGAGAAGCAGCCATTCATTATTAAAGTTTTCACCGTACCTGCCGAAGATAATGTCACCGACTAAGTAGCATTACAAATGTCAGGTTTTAGGATGCACAAATTGTTACTGTAGCCTTCTTCCGAGTCACTTCTTTGTACATTTTCAGGTTTTTAAAGAGATAATGTTAGTTCTGTATTGAATCTGCCACTATGCTGACTCATAGGCATTCATAGCTCAACCTATATACAGCTGAAGTCAGAATTATTAGCTCCTCTTTGAATTTTTTATGTTTAACAGAGCAAGGAATTTTTCACAGTATGTCTGATAATTTGTTTTCTTCTGGAGAAAGTCTTGTTTGTTTAATTTTGGCTAGAAAAAAAAGCTTTTTAATTAAAGTTTAAAATTTTTTAAACACCATTTTAAGGTCAAAATTATTAGCCCCTTTAAGCTATATTTTATTCGATAGTCTACAGAACAAACCATCATTATACAATGCAGTGGCGGCTGGTGTTAAAAAATGTGGGAGGGCAAACACCAGAAAAAATCTAACTGTTGGTAAAGTAAGAGTGTAAAAGCCATTTTTCAGGTGATGTATCAAAAAACTAAAATATGACTAAAGCATACAATAAATGCATCACAAATCAGTTCATTTTAGTTTAATTTGGGTTTATTATCAGTAATGAAGTAATCAAGATAATCAGTAAACACACACACACACACACAAATGTTGCCTAATCACTGGCCAGTAGCACTACTTAAAAATAAATTTTGCTCTCCTTTTTTTCTGGCTTGAAAATTTCTCAATAACCTTTTGGTTAAAGTCAGTCGTCTCAGTCACCAGTCACTTCTCTATTGACAGCATGGCCAATGCATTCAGCCTCTCTTGCGTCAGCAAACACGGAAATAGTAAAAGGCATGACTTAAATCACAACCTGCCAGCCAACTCCGTTTGTCATGACAAGTGCTGGAAAAGCCCCCAATATACGCGCGCTCGCGATCACTTGACTACTGGTGAATTTGCTATGAAGGTCGATCTGGTCCAAGCTTCTTGATTTTTTTTTCTTCATTCAAACGCCTTGTGAACGGATATCTTTGCAAAGATACAACAGAATTTTCCTTCATCTCGAAAAATTGCATTCTAAGCTCTTTGGTGAGAATGGTCCAATCACATAAGGCCAATCATATAAAAACATATATGATTCGTTCTAACAACAAAAATGGGAGGGTTCAGGACGCAGAGCGCTGCGCCCCAAAGACAATTTAAAACAGGCCAATTAGAGCTTATCGTCATATCACGTGCATTGCAAAAGTTTGTGTACCTACATAGACACCCATTAGTCTGGCGCCCTGCACACATATGAAAAAATATTGTTCATACATTTTTTTTCAATAAATGTTAGTATGACTACAATAAATGTTAAAATGTTATAATTAAATCAATTTATTTTGTTAATATTAGTGATAACAAACACTAACATATTAAAGGGGTCTAACTTGAAGGGGGCGGCGCCCTAGCCTAATTAACCTAGTTAAGCTTTTAAATGTCACTTTAAGCTGTATATAAGTGTCTTGAAAAATATCTAGTAAAATATTATTTACTGTCATCATGGCAAAGATAAAATGAATCAGTTATTAGAAATGAGTTATTAAAACTATAATGTTTAGAAATGTGTTGAAAAAATCTCTCTATTAAACAGAAATTGTGGAAAAAAAGAAACAAAGTGGGTAATAATTCAAAGGGGCTAGTAATTCTGACTTCAACTGTATATATATTAATATATATTTCTGTAATCAACAACTTAAAATTATTCTTTTTTTTTTCATTTAGATTTTATTTAATCTGTCATTTGTCTTTCCTTCCTAAAAATATACCTTTATTTGTGTTTTGTTTTTTTATTAGTTTTTTTGTTTATATTTTATAAACGTCTTTGATTCTAATCAGACTTAGTATATTGTTGTGATTCATACTATAGCTGGCTGACTTGCTTCAAGACTTGAGACATTTTAATTCAGACTTTTTTATCCAACATGGGGAAAATAAATGGAAAAAACTTCCAGAAACAGTGTTGCTGAAAAAGTGGTTGCCACTAATGCACTGTATTGTAGAAATAAGACGACAAATCCAATATTTGGCCTGTGTGTGAGTGTGTGCGACTCTGTCTTGTGTCTAAATCAATTCATACATTCATACACTGCTTTCTCATAAGTAAAGTTTTGATTCAGTTTGTAACTCTATGTTTGTGTGAGATTGTCTCAAATGAAATCAGAAACCAATATGCAGCTCATGTCAATACTTTTCTGGGAATGTTATTGTTGTAACTGAGCTGCAAAAGTATTTTCTCTTAAATGTACTCTTTTTATTACATAATGCTCTAAAGTTATGCAATATTCTTAGAGATTTAGGCACATGGATCTTTTTTTCATAAGCACAGCAAAAATAAGCTAAGCATCATTTTTCACATTTAGTCAGAAGGACAGTTAAGGCTTCATTAGATCTGAATGTACAAGACTCATAACTAATTACAGAAAGTGCTCTTCACTTATTGCTTATTCAGACCCTTTTGTGAAGTTGCATATTTCATCATCTGGATGCATTTCACTAGAATAGCATCACATCAGCTCAGTAGGGTAATACAGAAAATAATTCTGTGTTTTATTCTCTTGAGACTATAGAAGTTCACAATCTCGCCTGGCTTTTTGCTGATGACAAGAGTGAATGAAACTTCAAGGCTATACAGTAAACGATTGCCATGCACAGCATACTTGTCATATTGTTTTTCTCTTCTTCTGAATGCTATCATTTTGTTATTGTAAGTATTTTCCAGTACAGGATCCTTAAAGTCAACATGACATTAAAATCAACCCTACTTTCTCAAAACACATTCCTGTGCATAATTCGTCAGGTTATTATTCTAAAGGTTGAATGTTGTTACACAAACATAGTTACAATAATTCTGAAATTGCACCCATAGGCAAAAATAATGTCACCTAATAGCTAAAGAACTGGTTTGTGCTGTAATTTAAAGGGATAGTTCACCACAAAACTCACCCTCGTAATCTTTGGAACTCAAATGAAAAAGTATTTTATGTTATTTATCTGTCCAAAAGTAATAGTTTTGCTTGCCATTGTAGATGTTTATATTCAAGTTTTAAACAGTTTTCCTAGAACATTTGTGATCCTTTGAATTTAACGTACTGCTGTGATTGTCAAAGGTTTGTTAAACATTTGTGAATCGTGGATATTTAGAAATCAGTTTGTGAGTGTGAATTGAGACTGCAATTTTTATGGAGCCAGATCAGTCTCAAAAATAATACATTTATAAAATATAATTCATACATCCACAACACAATTCACATTTACAAAATCCAATTCGGAAGTTCAAAACACAATTTGTTAATTTAAAACTTGATTCAAAATGTAATGTGTATTTATAAAGCGCTTCACAATCATGAGGGGGGTCTCTCCACACCACCACCAGTGTGCAGCATCCACTTGGATGATGCGATGGCAGCCACGGCGCCAGTGCGCTCACCACACACCAGCTATAGGGGGATTGGAGAAGCAGTGATAGAGCCAATTCAGTGACTAGTTATGATTGGGAGGCCATGATGGGTAAAGGCTGATGGAGGGAGTTTGGCCAGGACACCGGGGTTACACCCCTACTCTTTACGAGTAGCGCCAAGGGATTTTTTAATGACCACAGTGAGTCAGGACCTCGGTTTAACGTCTCATCCGAAAGACGGTGCTCATTGACAGTATAGTGTCCACTTCACTATACTGGAGCATTAGGACTCACACAGACAGCAGGATAAGGTTGAGCACCCCCTGCAGGCCTCACTAACACCACTTCCAACAGCAACCTAGTTTCACATGTGGTCTCCCATTCAGGTACTGACCAGGCTCAGCCCTGCATGATTCAAAAATGCACAAATCCAATTCTTAAATACAAAACATGATTCATAAATACACAAATCCAATTCACAAATTCAAAACACAATTAATAAACACTAATCCAATTCATTTGGCAAAAATATTTATGATTTTTACTTCTGAATTTACAAATTGTGTGTCGTATTTATGAATTGTGTTTCAAATTTACTAATTGGATTTTCTAAATTGGATCATACGTGCTGTGCATTACTCAATGTGTGGTTGAATCGCAAAAGCCAGACATGATTTAAACTTTGTCGAAAGAAACTGTACATTTGATATGAAGGTAGAAAAAGTACAATGTTCTCTTACCAGTCCTGATTTTAGCATTAACCCAAGACTGTCAGCATTGTTTTGTGCCTGTCATAGCGGAAATGAATTCAGCTGTTCTCTTAATAGATTTCAGTCATTTGCTTTCACGTTTATATGTAAATCATGTGAACTAATTTCACAGTATGTGATCAAGAGACCAGAAAAAGCTTACACATTCTCCCATTCATAAGGAAATCAGAAAAGTGGTCAAAAAAGACAGATTAAAATGGCATGTGTAAATGAGGACATGTCTCCCTTGACCAAAATGCTTTTATATTAAATCTTAAAGGGGCTATTAACCCAAAAAAAAATTAAATGTTCTGTTAATTTACACAATCTCAAGCATTCCAAGATGTAAATGACTTATTAAAAAAATAAATAAATAAAAAAAAGCTGAAACTGTGGTTTGTGGTGATTCAGAAAAATGCAAGTCAATGGCTATTTAGTCAAAACTTTTAGGCTGCATTTACACTGCAGATCTTGATGGTCACTTCAGTTTTTATGACTTTATCTGATTCTTTTGATGACCCGCTTACATCATATTTTAAAAGTGACTCATATGCGATTGTCTGCATTTACACAACACAAGGCAAAAGACAAAACAGGAACAGGAAAAAAAGAGCGAGCGCTGACTGACAGCTGATAATAAAAGACTGCTTTTTTCTCCATTCCTATATTTAATCTGGTTGCAGGGTTATATTTTAAGTTATGTTGCTATATAGTTTAAGACAGAAAAGTTATCAGTTGTCCATATTCTTTTAATTGAGGCTTTTTAAACCATTAGGGATTTTAATGTCATGTCCATAGCGTGATATATGCATGTTTTGTATGCAACAGTTTTATATTAGTTTATATTGTTTACGTGGTGGATGTTGCTCTCTCTCATTAACATCCTTAAATACTTATGCTATATGACAATATAAAAGCTTCTGTTTTTTTGGCCTAGTATATAAGATTTAAGGTTTGGGACTGGTGAAGTCTGTTCTGAAATGAAAGCATCAGAATTGACGTCATGTTTATACGGTTTTTATTGACGCGTGACTCACATTGACAGGTGAAAATCCGATCTATCTGCTTACACTGCAGACACGAGAGCACGGATCTGATTTATATCGGATAAATTTCCACATATGAAGAAGGTCTGAATCTGATTAGAGTAAATTAGAATCCATACGCTTTTTACCTGCTTACCAGTACATGGGCCATATCAGATCTGTGCCACAAAGGACAAAAAAATCTGAATTGGGTCACTTGAACCATACAGTGTACATGCAGCCTTAGAGTCAAATATATATATATATATATATATATATATATATATATATATATATATATATATATATATATATATATATATATATATATATATATATATATATATATATATATATATATATATATATATATATATATATATATATATGCAGGCAAAACAAAATGATTAACTGTGGCTCCTGCTGGTACATTGAGATCTTATTAAATAAAAGATCAGTCTCTGCAAGAAACTGAACAATTTTTCACTTCATAAGACCAAGGACCAAAATTTCAGCTAAAAATATTTTTTAATGTCCTATTGAAGAAAAAAAAAGCTGTGTAAGTAAATTAAGATCAAGTTTTCTTTTTTGGGTGAACGATTCCTTTAACACCAGATGTAAACAGGGCCTCTGATGTGTTTGGTTGTGTGAATGTTCGGTGAATGTATACAAATGATAATAGAAATTCAGTAAATATTCACATTTCAGTGAACTATCCCTTTAATGGAATCAAAATGATGACATGATGAATAGCAATAAGAAAGTCTCAATGCTTTTACGTGAATTTGACATTAGAAAAAACACAAATTCTGGTTTAAATGATGTGGTGTTTATAAAACATTCTGGGATGAGGGATAAAATCAACATTTATTTCTCTTTCCTTTCAAAATCCATCACAGTACATGAAGTATAAATGATTACTGCGGTCTTTCATGTTGACTTAAAGGATAACGCCACGTTTAGTGGAGAGCGTAGTCCCTCCTGCTGCTCTGAGGATGATTGTGCTTCATTCCTCTTTTCAGCCTGATGTTTCCGTTCTCTTGCCTTTGGACGAGCACCACATTTGCCAGCCTTTGTCTTCTAACACTGGTGTAGCGCGAGGCCTGGAGATTTTCTACTAACTCTTGACCGGCATTCCCATCCTCTCCTCTGACTCTCAGACCCCTCGCGAATCCCTTCTCCTTCCCCTGACCCTCGTGTACGTGGCAGGTGTGATCGTCCATTCTTTCCGTCTGCATTGCTCACCAGCATTTCCCATCATCCCGCAGAGCAGATACTCATGCTTGTGAGAAGGCAGTGTAATTTTAGTGTCGTAATTATGGCTGTGTATACGACCATTTTGTAGCATGCTTTTTTTTCTGTCTCCTTTATTCTCATGCCTTGTAAATCGGATTAATGTTTTCTTTCTTCTTCTTGTTTTGCTTTCTTGTTATTGCCACCCCACAGTGAGCTCAGTTTTGGCTTAGTGTTCTTTTGAGTTATAGAGGAGATTTCTGCAAAAAGTTTTGTCATTGTTTTTAACACATTATGAATCATTATGAATCATCTAAGCAAGACTGAATATCTCAGTATATTAATAAACATTTAAGATTAGACATCTAATTTATGTTTATATTATTTAAAATATATCTTATTTATTGTTTTATTCCACTATCTTAATGAACATTTAAAACTTTTATATTAACTTTGGTAACACTTTACTATAAGTTTGTCTTAATTAATGTTAGATAATGCATTCACTAACATGAACAAACAATGAACAATACTGTCTTGGTTGTAGGTGTGGAAAGGACGAGGACTCAAGTGCAGAACTAAATGATGGGTTTTTATTAATAATAAAATAAAGTAAACAGCAAAACTATCATGAGGGGGGAAAACATTAACAAAACAAATAAACAAACAAACTTGACTGGGCAGGCAGGCAGGCAGGCAGGGATCAGGGTTGGAAGGCACGACAGGACAAGGTGATAAACGATGACGAACTGGCACAGAACAGCAGACAAGAGGGGACTTTAAGCAGAAATAATAAGCAAACAAACAGGTGAACTGAATAAACTAATATGGGTTAACAATGAGGGTAGGACTAGACCAGGGGTGCTCAACCCTGTTCCTGGAGATCTACCTTCCTACAGAGTTCAGCTCCAACACTCATCAAACACACCTGACCCAATCCATTAGAACCCAAATAACCCACTTGATAATTACAGGCAGGTGTGTTTGGTGAGGGTTGCAACTGAAATCTGCAGGAAGGCAGATCTCTAGGAACAGGGTTGAGCACCTCTGGACTAGACAATAGGCAGGAGAGCACATGACACAAAGAGACACCACAAGCCATGTGCTCACATAAAGCTGCGGTCACACTGGACTTTTTTCCCCATAGACTTCCATTCATATGCACACATATGCGTCACACCGGAAACACAAGCTCATGCAACAAGTTTCGCAGTTTGCTGCATTGCAAAGTTCAAGCTTGGGTGTTCAAGCATCACTTGACTCCGTGAGACCAATCGAAGATCAAAACATTGACAGAAATTAAAAATATGGAGCAATCGCTCGCTTTTTAAAACGTCTAATCATCTTGTTTAATCCCGCCCCTTTTCGCAATGCCGTACTACAGAATTTCGCAAGCTCAAACTCTAGTGTGACCGCAGCTTTAAATGAGACTAAAACACGCAGCCAATCAGAGAACTCAAAGCACAACACTAAGGCATGCAGCCACAATGTAAACACAGAGCCATGGGCTTAGACAACACCAACATAAACAGAACTCAAGACATGAGCACACGATAAATGAAAATTCTTTACTGTGCGCTCACATGCAGCATGCATGTTTCAGATACTAGCGCAAACCGAAACCAACTAGACTGAAGCACTGAGAACAAAAACACCATGCTGTGAACAAAACAAACACACCAGGACAAGCGCATGCATCCCGAGACGCGTCCGCATCAAGCGCCCCATAACAATGACAAGAAATGTGAGTGCTCGACTTGAGAAAACTCGAGCCGAGCAACATACTAGACAAGACAGGACTAGTGTCTGGACTATGCCACTAAAACAAGAATTAGCAAGACCAAAGTGGCAGAATCCTGACAAATACATTTATTACAGTATTTGGTCATGTTAGCTAACGTTACCTAATGAAATTACAGTCATTCATTATTAGTTCATTAACTGACTGTGCATTAACTAATGTTAACAAGCATGAATTTGGATTTTAATAAGGCATTAGTAAATGTTGAATTATGATTAATAAATGCTCTAAAAGTATTGTTCATACTTAGTTCATGTTAGTAAATACATTAACTAATGAAACCTTATTGTAAAGTGTGACCTTTTAACCTAGTAATATTAATGATCTTTGTCTTGAATGTTTAGTTATTTAAAAAATGTTTTTTTAAAACTAATAAAAATGTTGATTATTTTATTATATATTTTAAGTATGGGTGGCAGAAACAATCCAAAAAAGGAATGAAAAGCTTTGTTTCTTTAGCCATTTCCATCTGTCTTGATGCTATGAAATTTTGACTGCTCTGTTTTTTGACTGCACTTTTATTATCCTGCGAATGATCTTTTCTGCCCAATATTTTAAGTTCATTGTGTATATTTAACCAAGTGGATCAGTCTTTTGTTAAACCCTCTCCATGGTTTGACCATCATTCAGTCGCAAAATAAGACTTTTGTTCCATTTTTCAAGTGATTTGTGATTTGATTTCTTTGCCTAGATCCACAACCCCAATACAGTCTGACTGTTCATCCATGCAAAAAAAGAGAAATCAAGCATTCTCCATTCCTGTTTGTTTTTAATCTCTGACAACACTTTGTTCTCTCTCTCATTCACAGGCTTTCAATAAGAATAACTTGATCCTGGAGGAAAGAAATAAGTATTTCAACCCTCAGCTAGCAGGAAAAACATATACCAACGCATATTTCACTGACGTCAACACATACGACGACTTTTAAAGCTGGATCTGTGATTCCAGTCATCTTCACCACCATCTTCAGCATCTAGTGATATTTTCTTTGTCTCTTTTTCTTCACCCGGATAAATAAAAAAGACATTTTATGTGGGACCATTTCACCATCAAAGGCCAATAACGCTGTACAGAACCATTTTCAGAGTTAACAAGGACATCATGCTTTCCAGTTGTGGACATCCCTGAATGAAATTGAACTCCGGTGGACTAATAAAGCAGGCGATTTGATTCAACCACTGATAAACTCTTGCTGTAGAGATGACACATGGACGCTTTGCATGATTCTCATTTAATGTGTTTTTTCTTTAAGCGTCGCTTCATTTATTTGCATGGTTGGTCGCATTCCAGTGTTTGTGGGCGTGGCCTGCATCATAAGTGGGCGGAGCCTTGTTTTCTGTGCCGAATCAGAAGCCCCTGTGCCTCACTGAGGACCTACAGTGGTCTCCAGTGCATCAGCCTGCCCTAAAATGAGGTTTTGCCACAACAGACACACACACACACACACAACCCATGTGTAGATAACAAAGAATGTGTTCATGTATCTCTCAATATGGGGCACTTGTTAGTTGAGCTCTTAGCAGTGGTGGGAATCTCTGTGTTTTGTTTTTAGTTGTTGTTTTTTTTTGTTGTTGTTGTTGTACAAAACACTTTTCATGACGCATATGTCTGTAGCTTTTATAGATGAGTCTATTCTGAAGAAAAGAAAAGTGTTTCAAAGTAACCCTGTTCAGTTCCCAAACGACACTTGTCATATTAACATTCGTCTTTATGTGGTGTAAGGTCTGCAAAAAAACAAACAAAAGAACAGAGAGAATGGGAAACACTACAGGACCTTTTTATGTAAAACATTGATCATTTGAATATTATCAACATGTTTCTATTTGTTTAGTTGTTTAAGTAGATTTAACGAGAAGACAAGTATTATATATAAAAAACAAACTGCTTTTCAGCACAAAAACTGCTATTTTAGCTTTATTTTATTTTCAGACTTCTGAATGAATTTACTTATGAACTTAACCATCTATCCATCTTGGAAGAGGTGCTTGGGAATTCACTTTTCCGATTTCTACTAATTCTTTTCTACTTGTAAAACTTTGTTTGCTTGTTTTATGTGCATAAATTAAAATTGCTTCATATACTTTAGTGTGTGCGATTTATGAAGTGTTACGTACTTGACCCTTTTGCATGATTTGCAACACTTTCATAATTGAAATATTTAGTGAGTTGTGCTCAAAACGCATTCAGTTTTCTCTTGAACTGATGAGCAGTATATTATGTTTTATTGCGTTTGAACAGTTGACACTTCGCTGATGATTGATAATAAAGCGTGTTTGGCATGCTGTCCCGGGAGAGAGCCCTGAGCTCAGAAGATCCTTGAGCCCAGGGCTCCCTCTTGTTTCATCGAGCGAGAGGGGAGTCTGAGCTCAGGTAGCTCTCAAGAGCTCCCCTGAATTTGTTTGCTCGGCCTATTCCTTGGTTATTAGGAGTCGCCACAGCGTAATGAACCGCCAGCTACACTTACACATGGCCATGCGGTGAATGCCCGGTACTAAAACGCTTATATACTGTGCCAATTTGGTTTATTCAATTTACTTATAGCGCATGACTTTGGACTGTTGGAGGAAACCGGAGAACCCGTGGGAAACCCACGCAAGAGGAGAACATGTAAACTCCACACAAAAACGCCAACTGGCCCAGCCAGGACTCGAACCAGAGACCTTCTTGCTGTGAGGTGACAATGCTGACCATTGAGCCACCATGCCGCCCTGTCCTGAATTAGTCTAGGAAAGAGGGGGAGGAGTAGGGGTGGATGGGGGAATTTGAGGTGAAGATGACTAAGGTAAGACAATCTGGTTATTTATGTGATTTGGATTAATCTGATTGGTAAATCATATGATACAGTAGCTAATGTGGGACCAGCTGTGATCAATCATAAGCACGGGATCCTCTCTAGTTTATAAATAATCTTCACTTATTATGGAAGGCTATCAGGGGCCATTCATTCATTCATTTTCCTTCGGCTTAGTATCTATTTCAGAGGTTCCCACAGCAGAATGAGCCGCCAACTATTCCAGCATATGTTTTACACAGTGGATGCCCTTCCAGCTGCAACCCAGTACTGGGAAACAACCACACACACTCATATTCATACTTCAGCCAATTTAGTTTATTCAATTCCCATATACCGCATGTCTTTGGACTGTGGGGGAAGCACCCGGAGGTAACCCAGGCCAACACGGGGAGAACCCCACACAAAAATGCCAACTGGCCCAGCAGGGACTCAAACCAGCAGCCTTTTTGCTGTAAGGCAACAGTGCTAACCAATGAGCTACCTGGCCACCTTATCAAGGGACAAAAAGTCTTTAAACAAAACATGATAAATTTGATTGTGTCAGCATATTTACAGTTTGGCAGTATCAATGTGTCAACAAGCACTACAGGCTATGAAATTGCTGTATTTGAAACTATCAGCATAATCCATTAAGAAGGGCTCATCCCTCATATGCCCTAATCCCTTAGAAGGCCGTACTGACAGCTTTGAATGAATTAGAGCACAGGGGTGAGCCCTTCTGAATGGAAAGCACTGTTCAACACCTCTGCAAAGGACCATAAAGGGCCCAAAGTGTCCATCGGTTGTACTCTTTGAAATCCTTCATTACGAAGAGCTCCTCAAAGTAGCTTGTTTTGAGCACTTCCATTTGGAATGGCACTTCAATATGGTGGCCATGACTGTTTTCGCTTCGACGTGCCTTCCAGAAGGAAATGTATCACATTTGGAATGCACTGTAAATTTATATATGTGAGACGACAGAAATTTAGAATTTACATTTACAAACATCAAATGTCATGTTTGACATATAATCAAACCCAGTAAGAAAAACAGAAATGTAAGTGTGTTTTGTGATTTCTAGAAAAAAAAATCCAGTCCGTACCCACATCCCTAAAAATAATTTTCCACAACAATTTTGTCCACAATCACGCTTAAAAAAATGTAATTCACATAAAAAAGCAAAAATGCTTTTCTTAAAAGCGCAGTCAAGAGCATGCTAAAGCAACAGGCGGCAATTTACTCCTAACATTAAAATCATGTTGGCCAATCAAAAGCCTCAAAAAGGGTTATTATCAGTTCTGGTTGGCTGTCAACAGGGCGCACCATAAATTTCACAAAAGTGTCTTATGTAAGCAACAGAGATCCAAACTGTGTAGAAAAAGCTGAAGTTTTGAACATACCAATGTTCGTGTGGACAGGGCCTGAGATGAATAACAAAATTAGCAGCTAATATAAAATTGTTAATCAATAATAATCTCTCACAACCGGCTTCAAAGTGAGAAAGAGATTCTTCAAGAATTGCCCAGTCATTTGAGGCCAAAAATATAAATTCAAAAAATATATAAATAATAAAAACTATGGTGGTGCACTCCCAACAAAAGTGGAGAATCTGGTGTGAACGAATCAGAGATCAGAAACTTAGCTAAGTAACTTTCTAAGTAAGTTTCATGCCTGCCAAGTATCTTAATCTACTGCAGGTGGTGCCCGGTATTGATGAGTTGCCACTTGTAGAAACCTATATAATATACGGTTTGAACAGTATAAAATGAATGGAAGCCTATGTAATGTACCCACTTTTTACAAAAACAAACATGTGTGTGTGTGTGGTGCATGACTGGGTTTTGTAGTCCATTTACCAGCAGATTTGTAGTCCTATGTGCTTATGAATGTATTCCATCGATCTCTGGTGTTTTAGATCGCTGGTGATCATGACAGAGCCCCCCTCTAAGGAGCGGATTCCAGACGCACCTAATACAGTTCAGGCGGGAGGTGGAGTGGAGGCGGAACAGGGGGAGGGATGGAGGGCCAGGACCATGCAACGGAGGTGTACCTGGAGCGTGGATCTTTGGAGGACCTGGAGCGTGGATCTGCAGAGGGCCTGGAGTGTGGAGCTGCGGAGGGCCTGAAGCGTGAAACTGCGGAGGGCCTGGAGCGTGAAGCTGCGGAGGGCCTGAAGAGTGGAGCTGCGGAGGGCCTGGAGCTGCGGAGGGCCTGGAGCGTGGAGCTGCGGAGGGCCTGGAGCGTGGAGCTGAGGAGGGCCTGGAGCGTGGAGCTGAGGTGGGCCTGGAGCGTAGAGCTGAGGTGGGCCTGGAGCTGAGGTATGTCTGGAGGCTTTCGTTCAGCAGGCATAAACGGGTCATACAACCACAGTGGGTCAGGAGGCTTTGGGTAAGGAGGCACTGGCATGTCATTTAACCCCAGAGGGTCAGGAGGCTTAGGTTCAGGAGGCACTGGCAGTTCATTTAACCCCAGTGGGTCAGGAGGCTCTAGTTCAGGAGGCACTGGCAGTTTATGCAACCCCAGTGGGTCTGGAGGTTTTGGCTCAGGCAGCATTGAGAAGTTACACGGCTCTAGCAGCTCTGGGAGGTCACACAGCTCTGGGAAAATCACACAGCTCTGGCAAGTCACACGACTCTGGCAAGTCACACAACTCTGGCAGCCATTCGTGGGTTTCAGGTGGCGGCTCTGGCCTTTCGTGGGACTCAAGCGGTGGCTCTGGCCATTCGAGGGACTCAGGTGGTGGCTCTGGCCATTCGATGAATTCAGGTGGCAGCTTTGACAATTCAGGGAATTTGGGAGGATCTGGCCATTCGAGGAATTCGAGAGGATCTGGCACCTGCCATTTGGGGGATTCGAGAGGATCTGGCACCCGCCATTTGGGGGATTCGAGAAGATCTGGCACCCGCCATTCGGGGGATTCGAGAGGATCTGGCGCCCTCCATTCAGGGATTCAAAAGGATCTGGCACCCGCCATTCGGGGGATTCAGAAGGATCTGGCGCTCGCCATTCAGGGGATTCAAGATGATCTGGCGCCCGCCATTCGGGGAATTCAGGAGGATCTGGCACCCGCCATTTGAGGGATTTAACAGGATCTGGCGCCCACCATTCGGGGGATTCAACAGGATCTGGCGGCGGCAGCAGCTCTGGCGGCAGCAGCAGCGGCTCTGGCTGCTCTGGCGGCAGCGGCTCTGGCAGCTCTGGAGGTGGCAGTGGCAGCTCTGGCAGTAACAGCTCTGGCGGTGGCAGCAGCTCTGGCAACTCATTCTGGTGGCTCAGGTAATGGCATTTCAAGAACAGGAACAATGACAGGAACTATGGCAGGAACAGTCTCGGAACAGGAAGCCATCTTGTGAGCTAGTGGCAGACTGACGCTACCATTGCGTGAGCTGGAGGGCTGGTTGTGGCCACTTTGTAAGCTGGAGGACTGGAAGCAGCTATTTTGTGAACTGGCAGACAGGAGGCGGCCATCTTGTGGGCTGGAGGACTGGAGGCGGCCATTTTGTGAACTGGCAGACTGGAGGCAGCCATCTTGTGAGCTGGAGCACTAGAGGCGGCCATTTTGTGACATGGAGAACTGGTGGCAGCCATCTTGTTAGCTGGAGGACTGGAGGCAGCCATTTGTGGACTGGAGGACTGGATTGGGCAGAAAGCCCAGTGGCCCACTGGCAACCAGTGGGTCTTGCGGTTTATTGCCCCACCAAAAAAAACATGTAGGGGTCTCCTCCACCTTGCCAACAGTGAAAGGGGACCCACTCAATTGTAATGCCAGATCGATGTAATTTTCTAAAGACCTGTGGGGTTCGTGCAAAGGCATAGTGGAATAAAGGGGCTCAGAAAGTCCTCCACGAAAGAAAATCATTAAACACAACTCACTCATGGATGTTAGATGTGCCAATCCAATAAAATCCTCCACATATTCCTCTATAGACCGGGCTTCCTGACGCAGAAGCATGATCTTTATACCCGCTGGATCCAGGTTAGGCTGAGTCTTCTGTAACCAGAGGATGTGACACTGACAACAGGGTTCGGATCCAAATGCAGGTTTATTGGCAAGGTCAGGTAAGCAGTGGTCAATACAGGGGCAAACAGATGTATATGGGCAATCCAGAGTCGTAGTAGTAATAGCAGGCAGATGGTCACAAGGCAGGCAGCAATACAGGATTAAACAGACAGACGAGACAAAGATCAAAACCAGGCAAAGCAAGACAAAGAAAACTGGTTGTAATGTCACTTACAGTAAACAAGACTCAGCAATGAGTGTCTCAAATATATCCCGAATATATGTGTGTACAATCAGTCATTGAGCTGTGAGAGTGCAATCAGTCAGGATCTGGAACCGGTTGTGTGTGTGTGTGTGTGTGTGTGTGTGTGTGTGTGTGTGTGTGTGTGTGTGTGTGTGCGTGCGTGCGTGCGTGCGTGCGTGCGTGGTGCATGACTGGGTTTTGTAGTCCATTTACCAGCAGATTTGTAGTCCTATGTGTTTAGGAATGTTTTCCAGCGATTCCAGTGTTTTAGATCGCTGGTGATCATGACACACACACAATTACTTTTTATACTGAAAATACGTCATTTTGCGTGTGTTTTTCATCAAATCAATGACATTTGATGAATTTGAATTTGTGAAATTGCCAATTAAAGAGTTAAAATCCTGTAATTTTCTAAACAATTTAGTAGTTTTGATTAAGACTGAGGTTGATTAACAGATTTATGCAAAAATAAATAAAAAATATTAATCTGATGCGTTTTTACAGCAGCTTAATTTAGTGGATGTTTTCATGACAAAGGGGTAGTCAATTTTCCCAAAGTGTATTGTTAAGGGTTATTTTTTTTATTCAAAGCATTTTCTCAAAATAAGATTTGTCACCAAAAATCATTCTACTAGCTGAAACACAGAAAAAAGTTATGGACGAATTAAGACTCAAAATCCCCCCAGAGTGGATGAAAACATCCCCAACAGCCCCAAAGGGTTAAACTCACCTCAGTGTGGGTTTCGTAGTATGCTTTGAGATAATTATCATGAGTCAGTATAAACTGTGATAAATCCTCAGACCCAACAACCTGTGATTTCAACACCTGCAGTTCACACACAAGCATGTATGAGTAAGTCTGTGACTCTTGAATAACTTTTACCACAGGATAAAGAATGTGATGAAAAAAAATGTTTCTTAGGAAAAGTGTGTATCTTTAACATTGACCTAATCCCAAATGGCATCTAAATACTTGTGATCTTCCTGTTGGAGTCCTACACAGTACACATTTTTTGTATTCTGCAAGAGTTCACACTTAGCTCATGATTTATCACATATTTTTTTTGGCGTGCTGTCCCGGGAGAGAGCCCTGAGCTCAAGGGATCCTCGGGCCCAGGGCTCCCCCCTTTCACATGGCGAGGGGAAATTGAGCTCAGGTTGATCTCAAACTCCCCCGCTACTGAGGCCAAGGTAAACTTCCTGAGAGTAAGACGTTAGAAAAAAAGATTTAAGCTTATTTTATCTATAATATAGAGCATATTTGGACGGTGGCAGGAAAGCGGGGAACCCAGGGGAAACCCACGCGGACACGGGAGAATATGCAAACTCTGCACAGAAATACCAGATGGCCCAGCAAGGACCCAACGCCATTGGTATTCTTGCTGTGAGGCAACAGTGCTAGTCACTGGGCCACCGTGCCGCCTATTCTGCATAAAGGTGGAAGAAGGGGAGGAGGGGGGGTTTCTTCCAGATGAAGATAGTTGTAGAAATGAAATGAGGATATATACTGTCTAGTGACTTGGGATCCTTTGATTGGAAGATCATGATTAGCTAATGTAGGCCAGCTGGGTCAATCATAAGCATGTGCTCCTCTCGAAATTAGTTTAAAATTAAACTTCACAAAGTGCCATTTGGGTTTGAGCCTCTGCATTGAACAAATAGGCACATAGAACTTAAAGGGGACACATCTGAGCGCTGTTCTGAAAGATAAAACGATGACACCTTATAATATTATAGACTCACATAGGTAGTGGCGATTGTATATCCACTAGACTGCAAGTGCACACGGGCCCAAATCAAAATAGCAACATGAATGAATAAAATAATGAATGAATTTATATAGGGCTTTTACTGTGTATTGCCATAAACACAAAACTTTGTAATCACATGAGCCCCCTCATAGCTCTCTCTCTCCTCAGCATCCACTGAGATGATTGGACAGGAGCCACAGGACAACAGTGCCAGTGTGCTCACCACAGACCAGCTGCAGGTGGAGAAGAGAGACAGTGATAGAGCCAATTCAGTGGAGTGGGATTATTAGGAAGCTTGATGAGTAAGGGCCGATTGAGGGAATTTGGCTAAGGCACTGGGCTTACACCTCTACACTTTATGAGAAGTGCTGTGGGAGTTTTAATGGCCATAGATTGGAGAATCACTGAACAGGTTTTATAAATTTTACTTGATTTAGGAAAAGTTTTACAAGTTTACAGACAATTTATTAGACAGTTCATTAGACACATTCATAAATCTAAAAGGAATATTATTAGTAAATAGACTTACGTTATCCTGTTATCAGAGCCCACAATGGAACAAACAATATAAGCCTTGAAAATATATAAAAGAATGCATATTATGGAGACACCTAATATTTAATCAGATTAGACAATGAGCTAAGTGCATTTCATGTATTTGATGTGTTCAAAAAGCCTATTTTAATCCATGTTTTGCTTGAAGATTTGTCACATTTACACTCACTGGCCACTTTATTAGGTACACCTGTCTAACTGCTCGTTAACACAGATTTCTAATCAGCCAATCACATAGCAGCAACTCAATGCATTTTGGCATGTAGACATGTAATGTAATGTGTATTTATATAGCGCATTTATTGTGTATGGCCATACACCCAAAGCGCTTCACAATCATGAGGGGAGTCTCTCCACACCCCCACCAGTGTGCAGCATCCACTTGGATGATGCGACGGCAGCCACAGAACAACGGCGCCAGTGCGCTCACCACACACCAGCTATAGGTGGAGTGAATAGAGAGTGGTAGAGCCAATTCGGTGTATGGGGATGATTAGGAGGCCATGATGAGTAAGTGCTGACACCGGGGTTACACCCCTACTCTTTAAGAGAAGTGCCATGAGATTTTTAATGACCACAGAGAGTCAGGACCTCGGTTTAACGTTTCATCTGAAAGTTAGTGTAGTGTCCCCTTCACTTTTACTGGAGCATTAGGACTCACACAGACCACAGGTTGAGCGCCCCCTGCTGGCCTCTCTAACACCACTTCCAACAGCAACCTAGTTTTCCCATGTGGTCTCCCATCCAGGTACTGACCAGGCTCAGCCCTGCTTAGCTTCAGTGAGTAACCGGTCTTGGGCTGCAGGGTGATATGCATATGGACATGGTCAAGACGATCAACTGCAGTTCGAGCATCAGAATGGGGATTTAAGTGACTTTGAACGTAGCATGTTTGTTGGTGCCAGACCGGTTGGTCTGAGTATGTCAGAAACTGCTGATCTACTGGGATTTTCACACAGAACCACCTCTATGGTTTACAGAGAATGGTCTGAAAAAAAGAAAATATCCAGTGAGCAGCAGTTCTGTGGGCACAAATGCCTTGTTAATGCTAGAGGTCAGAGGAGAATGGCCAGACTGGATCCAGCTGCTAGAAAGGCAACAGTTACTCAAATAACCACTCGTTACAACCGAGGTATGCAGAAGAGCATCTCTGAATGCACAACACGTCCAACCTTAAGGCGGATGGGCTACAGCAGCAGACCACACCAGGTGCAACTCCTGTCAGCTAAGAACAGGAAACAGGCTCACTAAAAATTGGACACTGAAGGACTGTAAAAACGTTGCCTGGTCTTATGAGTCTCGATTTCTGCTGAAACATTAGAATGGTACAGTAGGGTCAGAATTTGGTGTCAACAACATGAAAGCATGGATCCATCCTACTTTGTATCAACGGTTCAGGCTGGTGGTGTTGGTGGTGTAATAGTGTGGGGGATACTTTCTTGGCACACTTTGGGCCCATTAGTACCAACTGAGCATTGTGTCAACCCCACAGCCTACCTCAGTATTGTTGTTGACCATGTTTATCCTTGTATGACCACAGTGTACCTATCTTCTGATGGCTACTTCCAGCAAGATAACGCACCATGTCAAAAAAGCGCGAATCATCTCAGACTGGTTTCTTGAACATGACAATGAGTTCACTGTACTCAAACGTCCTCCACTGTCACCAAACCTCAATCCAATAGAGCACCTTTGGGATGTTGTGAAACCAGAGATTTGCATCATGGATGTGCAGCCGACAAATCAGCAGCAACTGCGTGATGCTATCATGTCAATATGGACCAACATCTCTGAGGAATATTTCCAGTACCTTGTTGAATCTATGCCACGGAGGATTAAGGCAGTTCTGAAGGCAAAAAGGGGTATCTACTCGGTACTAGTAAGGTGTACCTAATAAAGTGGCCGGTGAGTGTACATGGGTTTGACCAGTAGGTGTCCCAAGTACTGTATGTGCATTTTAACACTTTGAAACAGTGACTCAACTTTTAGATTGATTTGATGTTTTGTTTTAAAAAGCTTAATTCCTCCTCAAACTACTGGGGCATTAGGACCCACATATAGGCCACAGGGTTAAGCAGCCATTCTAAGTAAAGAAGACCTCAAGTGCATATGTTGGCTTAGCAAATGTGTTCAATGAAGGCTCATAGAGACCACAAAGGGGGCACTCTCGACTGGAGAGCACACTTTTAAAAGCTGAAATGATGAATGGAACACCCTAAAGTCTTGAAGAATAAATAGACCGACACACATGGTACCCATTGTATGTCCACAGGTTCATATAGATGCCCAGTCCAAAACTGCCAACCTAATTCCTTGAAGTCTTTCTCCGACTCTACAGTATTTTGACATAATGCAACTTTGTCTGGGTAGAAATCTGCTCAGAGTTAACCTCATTTGAGCAGATGTGCTTATCAAAGGCTCAGAGCAGCTACAAAGGGTGTACTATGGAAGCTATGCTGTTGAATGGGACGCCCTATGGTCTTGTGGACTCAATGTCAGCATGAAATAGAGGTTAAGATTGTCCTTTTTTCCCATACAGTGACAAAAATCAGTTTAAAATAGTCCTAAAATTGGCACAAAAAAAAATGTAGCGCAATGCATGCTTTAGGAATTTATTGGATCTTTGGAAGTGGGGGACAATTGATGAATGGACAAAAGCAAGACACATTGATGGCCCTGCCAAAGAGGCAATCCATGTGACCAGAAGTGAAGAAAAGGCGTTTTGAGGGGGGAAAGAAGTTTATAGTAATCGAAAAAAGATTATGAAGGCAAATTAATTTTAACAAAATAATGAAGTGCCCAGATATATTGTTTTTAACAAGCACTACCACAGTGGTCCCTCGTTATTCGCAGGAGTTGCGTTCTAAAAATAACCCCTAATAGACGAAATCTGCGAAGTAGTACGCTTTTATTTTTTTACAATTATCATAGATGTTTTAAGCCTGTGAAACCCCTCACTACACACTTTATACACTCACTACACACTTTATACACTTTTCTCAGACAGGCATTAACATTTTCACACTTTTCTCTCGTTTAAACACTCTCAAAGTTCAAACCTTGGTAGAAAAATAAGTCCAGTATTATAGAATGAAACCAAAGATCAAAACAATTTGGTCTTCATTTATTTATTCCGTAATGACGCCCTACTTCCATGTAACTTCTACCTTCCTTTAGCGTGTCCAGAAGTCCAACATTTTGTGTGATGGTTAGCACCTTTCTCTGCCTTTTGGGTGCTACCGCAGGTGCCTTTGACGGTGCAGAACGTTCAGTCGACATTGTGGGGAGAAAACTTGCAAACATATAGCACAGCACTTCAGAGTCACACTGCTAGTGATCGAAGATTTATCGGACACACCTGAGCTAGCTAATCAAGCTCTTACTAGGCTTTGTATAAATACTCTTGCAGGTGTGTTGAGGCAAGTTGTAGCTAAAATCTACAGGACACCGGCCCTCCAGTTCGAGAACACCTGGTCTACAGCCAATCAGGATGCAGAACAGAAAGCACTGTAGAAAAAAAGCATGTTAAATTGCATGAAAAAAATCCGCAAAACTGCGAGGCTGTGAAAAGTTAACCACGTTATAGCTAGAGACCACTGTATATACATATAAATATAAGAAGAGTACATTTTGATTTTATGTTGACTTTAATGGACACACACTCAGGGCTCTATTTTAATGATCTAGGCGCAAAGTCCAAAGCGCAGGGCGCAAAAGCATTAAGGGCGTGTCAGAATCCACTTTTACTATGTTAAGGACGGAAAATACCGCTTTGCGCATGGTCTAACAGGGTTGAGCTTATTCTCTTAATGAGTTTAGGTGTGTTTTGAGAATAAACCAATCAGAGTCTCATCTCCCATTCCCTTTAAGAGTCAGTTGCCTCGCGCCATAGCGCATTTGCTATTTACATGGGGGACTTTGTAAGTGGAAAAACTGAAAAACAGAGCATCTGCAGCGCGAGAATAAGAGAATGAGCCTCCTCATTCTTTACTTTCACTCTCGTGGATAAGGAAACATGTTCGCACAGACATCCATTAGCTTATACATAATTAATTTTGTTTGTTAAGCGCAAAGATTTGTTTCAAAACTATTTCTAAATTCCGTTCTAATTTCCAGCAAACGAATAAATGAACAATAATAATAAAGTGTGGCTAAAAAACTGCATTATATCCAAATACACATGCTACGTCCCATATGGTCTAAAACCTGACCGGTGAGCAAATCTAAGCTTGTTTTTAATAAAACAAATATAAATATGCATATAATAAATAATATTGCTAATAATAATAACATTATACAAAAGCAATTTGTCATGAATAAACTGAAAAAGCCCCCCGAGATGAAGAAGACATGAAGGCAGTAGTTTTTATATTTATGTAGGCTAGAAAGTAATCTTTTTTGTAATATTTTAATCCATTAATTCTTTTTTATTTGTAAAGATATTTGCGTATTGCGTATTGCTCTACATCCTGTGTGTATTAAGCTATGTTTAAGCCCGGCGCACATCTATCGCGTTCTGCGCTGGACTTTAGACCTCCTCTTATCAGGTCTATTAAGCAGTCTATTCTAGTTTCTCAAAATAGCAACGCGCCAGCAATGCGCCTCAACACACCTCCTTTTTTAGACCAGAACGCCTATGGGCGCACATATGAGTGCAAATGCATTTGCTACTTAAACAGCGTGGTGCAAAACGTCAAAACGACTCTTGCGTTGAGCTGAAACTAGCAAACAACAATTGCGTCGCGCCTTGTGCCGCATTGCACCGGGTGTATGATAGGGCCCTCAAACACATCCATTGTAAATCCACAAGACTGCAAGTGCACATAGGGACCCAATCTGAAACTGGCACCCTAAATGCCAGGCTCATAGCAGCGACCAAGAGGGCACTTATCATCACTTATCTGAAAGTTAAAATAATGAATGAGAGACCCTAGATTATTGTGAACTTAAAGTCCTTATGAAACGGAAGTTGCTGAGACTTTTATTTCAGTATGCTGATGTACTTCTAACTGAATCCGAATATTTAGTAGGGGACGGGGCTTACTTTTTGCACATCATGCCTCATAGCAAACTAACAGCAAGGGGATGTGGTTAAGATTATTATAATTGTTCATTCATTCATTCATTTTCCTTTTGCTTAGTCCCTTATTTATCAGGGGTTCCCAAAGCAGAATGAACCGCCAACTATTCCAGCATATGTTTACGCAGCGGATGCCCTTCCAGCCACAACACAGCACTGGGAAACACCTATACACTCTCACATTCACACACACATTCATACACTACGGCCAATTTAGTTTATTCAATTCACCTGTACCGCATGTCTTTGGACTGTGGGGGAAACCGGAGCACCTGGAGGAAACCCACGCAAACAGAAATGCCAACTGGCCCAGCTGGAACTCGAACTAGCGAACTTCTTGTTGTGAGGCGACAGTGCTAACCACTGAGCCACCGGGCTGCTATTGATTGTTCACTCAAAGAATAGCAGTGCTAGCAAAGTTTGATTTGACGTGGATTTCAATGGATTATCTGTGGTCATTGTTATTCTGCAGGACCACAAGTGCACATGAAGCGTACCATTTTGGACTGAACCAAAGGAAAACCACAAATTTTTAGGGTGCCATCTGGGATTGGCCCTTTGTGTTGTATATATTGAGCATGAAGAAGCTGCTATCCTGAGGAGAACTTTTCTCCATCACCTCCTTTAACCTGTGTGAGAAGGTAATTGAGTGTCATAGATCTACTTCCATGCTTGTGTGTGAACTGGAGGTGTTGAAATCACAGCTTTCTGGGTCTGAGGATTAATCACAGTTTACTTTGACTCACGATCCCGCTTGTGTTGTTCACTAGTCTGGTCCTGCATGCTCACAGTGTGTTTGGGTTACTATAGAGGCTATTCATTTGTTAATTTAGCATGCCTGATCTGCTTCATTTAAGAGTTTTATAGTCTGTAAACATAGTCTGCGATGATTAATGTGGCGTATGTTTTTCTCTGTGACCCAGTGCTCACCTCATATTGGCATGCTTGATGCAGAGCCACCTGACTCAACAAACAACCACATGCACACAAGCACACACAACCATGTCTACAGTACATCAAAAGGTTAAAGGTATAGTTCACCCAAAAATGACCATTTACTCACTATTTACTCTCCCTTGAGTGGTTTCAAACCTTTATGAGTTTCTTTCTTCTTTGTTCTTTAGAATACTAAAGAAGATGTTTTGAAGAAAGTTGAAACCGGTCACATGTCATATCTTATTTTGTGTTCAACAGAAGTAAGAAACTCATTGAGGTTTTGAACTGGGAAAGGGTGAATAAATGATGACAGAATTTCCATTTTCAGGTTATCCCTTTAAGTCTGCTTTTAAAATGCTAGCCGATTTACTAGAAATGATGTCATATTTCTGAGAACTAAATCACACAATAAAGTGTCTAAAACTAATATGTCATCACATATAATATTTGTATTCATGTGGCACAGGGTGTCCCACTGAGGTTCTACTGAGAGTGAAAGAACATTTTTATTTAGGTTAATTGTAAGTATTCATTCATTCATTCATTCATTTTCCTTCGGCTTAGTCCCTTTATTCACCAGGGGTTGCCTCAGCGGAATGAACAAGCATTAACTCATCCAGCATATGTTTTACACAGTGGATGCCCTTGCAGCTGCAACCCAGTAATGGGAAACATCCATACACACTCACACATACACTACGGCCAATTAAGTTTATTCAATTCACCAATAACGCATGACTTTGGATTGTGGGAAAACTGGAGCACCCAGAGGAAACCCACGCGAGCACGGGGAGAACATGCAAACTCCTTACGGAAATGCCAACTGACCCAGCCGGGACTAGAACCAGTGAGTTTCTTGCTGTGAGGTGACAGTGCTAACCACTGAGCCACAGTGTCACCCTATTTGTAAGTATTATAACTAAATAACTAAACTTCGGGTATTTGTAACTATAACTTATAACTAAAACTAAAATTAAAAAACATAAACTCTTGTATGTTACCTGAAAAATATAATTTATAAAATTACTTTAAAAATTACAAGCTTAGTGCCAATAGAGTAGTGGTTAGTGTGTTTACACATGCACTCTGGTGCTCATGGCAACCCGAGTTCAATTCCCTCAAGGTCCTATGCCTATTCTCCCCCTCTCTCTGCTTTCCTGTCAATACTCTCTAACTCTCCTATCCATTAAAGGTGAAAAAATAATTAGAAAAATAATTAAATAAATAAATTACAAACTTACTAAAGCTTGAACTAGAACCCAACCATTAATACAACCTGCTGTACATTAGTGTGTTAATGATACTAAAATAGCACTGATTTAGCCCAAGAGAGTTTGGCTGGGTATGAAGTATTATATTTTCAGTTTGGATCATTTGGAGCATTTACTTTGTATTGTATGCATTCCTATATTAAATGATGTTCAACTAATAATTTCTACCTGTTTAAATCATTTGCTAATCTATTTTTGATTATTATTTTTAAAAGTTTATAAAAGTTACTTCCTGTATGACATCATGCTCCAGGAAGTGACATCATTTTTGGTGGAGGGAAACAACAAGCAAGAGTAGTAAGTAGCTCTGAATTTCTTGATTTCTTTGATGTTTTGTTCGTTTGCCTGACTTCAAATAATCCTGTCTGACCCCCTTTGAAAATGTGCTTTAAAAAATGAACTTGTTTGGAGCCTCACTTTCAGTAAGCGGTGTTATATCCTGTTAGATAGTCTTTCAAATTTCTAACCATTGTTTTAATAGCCAAAATATACCAATGTCTCTGAACTAAACAAGAGCATTTTTAGAAGATTGTTTACACATTCTATTGTTAAATTACAACAAAATAAGCATGTGAACTGCAGGTATCCCTTACAAAAAAATTACTGCAGTTTTTTTTAAGAATACTGCAGTTTTTTTAAAGGAATACTGCAGTTTTAGTTAACTTCTGAAAAATGCAGTTTTTTGGACACAAAAAAAACTGCATTATTTAATAGAGGTAAAGTTGGTTTTATATTCGGATATTCAGACATTTTCATGAGGTTTTAGTACTTCAGTTGTATTGCTAAAGGACAACCACAATAATTGTATTGCACTTTTCAGAAATATAACTAACTACAGAAATACATCTACAATACTGCAATACATAATAAAACTAAAGTGCACTTTTAATACTTATGTACCTAAGTGCAATAAATTACAACATATCACTATATTGCCCCTCTCAGTTTATTTAATGTTACTTCAGTTGTAGAGCAGATTTTACTGCTGTTGAACTTTATTGCATTGTTGTTTAACTGTGTTTATACCTCATTACACTGCAATTTTACAGTTGCATTGAAATTTGTTATCCACAGTTATCCTTGTATATGCTACTGCTGTTGTACTGTTCAGTTCACTGCAGTTATTTTTTATTATTTGTTTTTGCAAATAAACTCTTAAAATTCTAATTAGAAAAATACTTGAATCCAAAAAAACATCCCTTGAAAAATTTTCTTGGAAGATGTTGAAGAACAAACCCCTTGGAACACAAGTGCAGTACAGTTCTTACCACACCATTGGTATATTAGACTACAGCAGCACAAGTGCAGTAAAGACGGTGTTTACTTGTTTTTACTCCAGTTTACTGCAACTTATACTGCTGTTGAACTTTATTGTACTGTATTTGAAATGTGTGTATACTTCATTGTATTGCAATTTTGCAATTGTACTTAATTTTACTGCAGTTATACTTCTATATACCGCTGTTGTGCTGCAGTTTTACTTCAGTTTACTGCAGTTATTTTTTGTAAGGGATGAGGCCTGTTTATATGAGATACAAGACACTGCAGGTTAATAGTGTGAACACATTAGATTAAAGTTATCACATTATACTATTGAGGTAAAGTTGGTTTTATATTCGCACATTCGTTCAGTGACAACTTGTGACATGCTCCCTGTATTGTTTACCATGGTACTTTGAATAAAGTACCATGGTACTTTTTTTGGTACTTTCGGCTTGAAATCACATGTACTGTAAGTATGACTTCAAAACAACATTAGCACTATTTATTTGACTGTGAACATGATTTTGTTTGTATTTATTGGCTGCTAGCATGATTTCCCTATTTGTAATTTATGAAATATATTAAGAAGGTAACATTCCCATTGTGTGAATATAAAATGAACTTTACCTCAATCTGAATACTTCCCCAGCAGATTTATTACATTAATCATTTTAAATGTTTTATATTACAAGGTTTCTAACATGTTTATTCATCCAATTTGTGGATTAAATGCGTGCTAATTTGCATACAAAAATCTGACCTTCGAATAGAAAAAATCTTGTTTAGTTTTTTCACATATTAGAGAAAATAGAAATCTATGTTTTCGTTGCATGATTCAGATTTTTGTGTTGTAGAATGTTGTCTACAGTCCAATTATGTACACTAAAAAATTTACAAGAACTTTACAAGATTTAACTGTGAATTCTTTTGTATTCAGAATTTTATTGTGAAATAAGGCAGGCATCATGATTACAGCAAATTACTGTAAAAGGGCTTTATCTTTTGCACGTTAGTTGTAGGAATTCCAACACTCTTTCTTTTATTAAACAGAAATGAATACACAAATACAATTTACATACAGTACCTTAGAATGAAAGTAATGCAATTATTAGCCAGTAGTTTACTGTAAATTTAAAGATGGATTTTTTACAGTGCATGAATATTTCTCTCGGTAAAATCTTTCAGTATACAGATATGAATAAAACTGTGAGATTTTAGTCTTAGTGCATAGTAAAAATATGCGTTCAGTAAGTTAACAATTTTTCGTATTTTGTGATTCGTGTTTATTATTTATATATTTATTTATTTGTTTATGCTTTTTAATTGCATTGTGGGACCTTGATCGTTCCTCCAACAACGTTTAATGTTGAAAAGTTAGAAAAAGTAAATTTTATTGACATTTTTAAAAGTTTAATGTGATGTATTGTCTGGTTTGTTGTTGTAAATTACAACACAGAAATCTGGTAATAAACTGCCAATACTTTTTCTGTTATTTCACAGACTTCATTCATTCATTCATTTTCTTTTCAGCTTAGTCCCTTTATTAATCTGGGGTTGCCACAGTGGAATGAACCGCCAACTTATCCAGCACATGTTTTACGCAGCAGATGCCCTTCCAGCCGCAACCCATCTCTGGGAAACATCCATACACTCATTCACAATTTAGTCTACACAATTCCTCTGTACCGCATGTCTTTGGACTGTGGGGGAAACCGGAGCACCCGGAGGAAACCCACGTGAACACAGGGAGAACATGCAAACTCCACACAGATACGCCAACTGACCCAGCCTTCTTGCTGTGAGGCGACAGCACTACCTACTGCGCCACTGTTTCGCCATTTCACAGACTTAATTCTCTATATATTATTTATTATACAATATATAGTTCAAACCACTGAAACTGTAATAGTCACTTTAATGAAATGCACAGTTGAATTTTCATCATCAAAAGTGGACAGAGAAGAGATCAACATCCACTAATACAATTCACAACCGTAAATTAACAGAAAATAAAAACTGTAAATCATAAAATATGTACTGCTAAATTAGGGCGTACTCACACTATGTACAGTTGCGTTGAACCGGGCCAAAGCACGCTTGTCCCCCCTCCCGTCTCCCCCTACGGCCCGCACTCACATCACATTCGGGCCTGGGCACGCTTACGTCATCGATGACGCGCTGTTCAGTTTAGGAAGAGAAGCGCTCTCGCTCAGCATAATGGAGATTTCTTTAGTTATATCGTTTAAGTCGTTTGATATGCAGTGACACGCAGTCAAATATTTCGCCGAACAGATCAGCCACTTTTGACGCTCATAAAGATCCATGCTGCAGGAATTAGGATGTTTGCTGAAGGTGCAGCTGTCGTGCAATGAGGGGTTTGTGTCTTTAATAAACTACGACAGTTTGCGTTCATTGAACAGCACGAATGATTAATTAATCCATATGATACAGTCCCTTAAAAGTCACGTCTCGCTTTCAGTTTTGGGCTTAGGCACGCTTGCACTCACACTGCAAGCGTACCGTGCCTGAGCCCAAGTAAACCGCGTTCAGGCGAACCTCTTCCAACTGGGCCAGGGCCGGCCAAGTGAACCGTACTTGAGCCCGATTCAGAGCACTCACACTTCTCAAACAATCCAGGAAACGGGCTTGGGCACGGTTCGGATAGCATAGTGTGAGTGCGTCCTTAGAGGTTAATGGCTCAGTGAAATGAAGATATGTGATGTACAGTATTTAAAGTCTACAGAGACAAACTGATAAAGTTCAACAAAAGAAATACATAAAAGTTTATTTGGATTGAATAAAAAAAAAAGTTCATAAAAAGCCCAAAATCTCAAAACTGACAGATGCATGAAAATACAGTTTTCTTCTGCAGTGTCTCACATTAAAGGACTTTGTTTTTTAACATTGAACATTTAAAATCTGCTCTGAATGCATTGAGAAGCAGTGTAAATCAATGCTGGCGCTGAGCTCAAAGCACTGTGGCCTGTGGGGGAATCATCACATTCAGATATGGACACTGTTTGTTTCAGTCAATGCCTACTTTACCATCTCTCAGCTTTACTGATCAGCATATTAATGCTTGAGCATCTCACATTACAACAAATCGACATAAAAAAATATCTACGCCTCGGGTTTAAGCTTGTTTGTGTGTTATTTGGCTTTTCTTCAACCATTTCTACATTAACTGCTGGTGTAAGATCACATTATTTATATTTTTGAAGGTTATGGCTTTGTTGTTCTTCTTCCTTTTGAACAATGTAATATTTAGTTCTTTTTGTTTTCTTTGGTTTGCTTTGTTCTGTACAGAAACGGTTTTGGATGTGCTTCTGTGTGTATTTGCATTTATGGAAAAAAGATTTTGCCAGTCACAAAATAATCATCAATCACCAGTGTAAATAATGCAGTAAACTGTAGCGCAGTAAACAGTAAAGCAGTAGCTCACATTATTTATTTATGTTGCGTTGCATGCTGGGAAAGTTTAGTCCTCGCAGTGGTTGGAATATTGAATTAACGGTAGCAGAAATGTAAAATTATGTAACTTTTTGTTATGAATTGAGCATGTGTATTTCTTTCTTTGTTCTGTTTTTCATTTGAATTTTGGAAAATGTTAATTATAATGTATATTATTATTGAATATTATACAATGAATGTTATTATTATCACCATCAAGCAAATTAGTTACTTGTATGTTTTATTTATGTATAATTCCTCTATTTGAATTGATGTATTTGTTTGTTATAGTTTTATAATGTTAATGCATTTAGAAATTAAGAATTAGTATTGGTTTTTATTCATTCATTCAATTAAACAAATTATGGTTATCACCTAATTAATCCATAATTATTGTCAGAGTCATCTACTGTAAAGGATCTTTCTCTTGCACTTTTGTTATTATAACTCTTGTTATTATTGTTATTATTAATAATCCATTTATAGTTACTTTCATTTTTATTTATGTATAATTCCTATTTATTTTTTTTTTTGCTAGACCATTTTGAGGCATGTCAACAATAACAATGGTCCTAATGTATTTCCTGTTTTACTTTTTGAATTTCTGTAGCTTCAGAGAATCCAAAAAGGTATTATCATTATTATTATTATTATTATTATTATTATTATTATTATTATTACTATTATTATTATTATTCAGTATTATTATTATTAAGTATTATTATTACTGTTAAAGTATACTGATAAATTGATTAATTATTAATAAATCTATAATTAATTTCACTGTCATGTACAGAAAATCATCCCTCTTTCTCTTCACTTCTCTCAGATGCACTGCTGCTGTGTTATAAAACACTTTCTCCGAAGTGCCGCTTGTCTTCTAATATTTGCCAAGTTATCATTCTGACTGATCTCAATGAAAAAGCTTATAAATGAAATACAAGATAAAGGCCAGAGTTTTTAACCTTCTCGGGAAGTGTGTTCGCACATCACTTTTGAAAAATCTGTGAGCTGTATGGAAAATCATATTACAGGAGAAATGGCAGTAAAACAAATGGGCTTAGGACTGCACAAAAACTTTGTGTGCTCCCATTCTTTCACTCAAAAACCTATAGCTCAGATTTCTGTCTCTTTGTGTGGTATTTTAAAGGATGAGAGCAGCAACACTCTGGGATTTTTGTTTCAAATCAGAGAAATCGTTGTAGAAAGTCAGCATAAATTTGCTTATGAGTTGTTCAGGATTTTTGCTTGCCTCTGTCTTGTTCTTTTAAGCCTGCATGTACATAGAAGTAATTCGCTTTTTCATTTATTCACCTCGCTTTAATTAGAGGTTATGACCTCCATTACAACAGCTGCTGTAGGGAACAAAAATGGCCATAGTTAATTTACTTTTTCCCTGTGTGTGTTTATAAGTACATGTGTACACAATTTAAGTTATATAAGATATGTGACGGCAAAATAATTATTGCCTTCCATTCACTTCACACCTTTCAATGTCACACATTCATTTTTTTTAATGTCACACTTTGCAATGTTAAACAACAGTTCAGTAAACAACAGCATTTTGTTCCCTTTCAGTCACATTCATGTCATTCCAAACTTGTGTGACTGAACACACAATGTCACCTAATGTCCTGTTCAAGCTAAAGAAGAATCCATATCTGACTAATTTGACATGTGTATATGCAAATATTAAATTATTTGCTCTTAAAAATTTGTTCACAAATGTGACTCATGAGCAATTCAAGTGTTTTGGATGTGATATTTGCAGTAAAAATTCAAAACATAAATTCACAAAGAAAATAGATGTTAAAATTATTAAAACATCTGCTTATATTTTCCAAAACAACTAACCACAGAGTTATGGGACCTGGGGTCTGTTCTTGTGGATTACTCAATTAGCTGGATTTGGTTATTGACGATTTGACACAATCCAGGATTGTTTCGTTCTATAAAACTCATCTGAGAGTCATAGCAACAGTTCTGGTAGCTCAAACCTGCTCGGGAGCAGGCTTATTTCATATAAACAGGATTAGATTGGGTCATTTCAAGCAAGCGTAATACTGAAAGTTTGTAATACTGAATGCTGATATTTTCTTACAGTAACCTATAGATTACATACACTGGGGAAAATAGAAAAATAGGAAAAAAAATTGTATAAATATAATTATATAAAGTGAAAATTTTTTCAGTGTTTATTAAACTCATTTGCTCATTGTCTGTTTTCTTTTAAAGTCTTCGATAATTCGATATTAAACCTTGAAGGGCAAATGCTTAATTTAATTCATGGGACATATAATTTAATAAATATAATTCAATAGTTCATGTAAATCATATAATTAAATAAATATTACCATATTAATTACATCAAATTAACAGCTGTACTGGATAAAATATTTAGCACAACCTTGTATGCTTAATTCAAACTAGAAAAAATATTCATCCTAAAACATTAAATAAATGTTATAGAAAGCAAAGAATTTAACTTTCTCAAGCATCAACATATTGCTACAACACCAATTTATATTTTTTATGATTGTATTTCTGGAAAAGTAATGCTTTAATTAGTGATCTGCCAGACAGAACCTTATAATTCCAAGCGGAAAATGACTTGTTAGAATTAGAAGGTTCCATCTGCATTTGCCCTGTGTTTTTTACCCCAATTTGCAAATTTAAGAGAATTTTGATCATTTTATATTTAGAGTACATGTGTGGTCTCTGTTATGTTAATGTATGAAAGAGAACTGATACACGCACATTGTTTGCTATATGGAAAGCAAAAACTTTGAAGCTCAATATCTCAAATTCATTTAGAACGCAGATAGAACTTTATAATTCCAAGGTGACGAAATGCGTACTATTATAAGGAACCGACCCAGCTATAGTACAATTTGTGTATGATAATGGACAAGGCCAATATTCTCATTTATTTAAGGAAAGGAATAATAATGTATGCAGTCATGCACACATTTTAACAGATAATATGCAGGTGATTTGATGCTTCGCAGAAGTTGCAGACACCTTTAGCGATGTCAAAATGCTTTTTTGATGCAAAATTAATTTAAACAGCCATTTATTAAGAAACTTAAATAGGTCTACTATAATAAAGAAAAATCGCTCTAAAAGTAAAACTAAATAAATTGCTAAATACTCTTGACACATGAGAGTGTAAAGCCTGCAGCCCACAGCACATGTGGAAAGTTATTGCGTATCATATTTAACAAACTGTATACTACGCATTTTATGTAATTTTGCTCACATGGATAATTGAATATTAATCAGATGATGTCATTACGCCCCTACTGAAAAAATCTGCTTAAACCAGCCTAGTCTGGTTGGCTGGTTTTAGCTGGTCGACCAGCCTGGTTTTAGAGGGAGCACAGCCAAAACCAGCTATGTCCAGCTTAAACTAGGCTGGTAAAGCTGGTTTTAGCTGGTCATTTTCCAGGCTGACCAGCTAAGACCAGGCTGGAAATGGCTTGAAACCAGCCTGGAAGTGGCCAAAACCCCTCTAAAACCAGCCTAGTTGACCAGCTAAAACCAGCCAACCAGCCTAGGCTGGTTTAAGCTGTTTTTTCAGTAGGGGCTGCTGTGCCGTCAGCCAATCATTGCATTGCTGATCATGATTTCGAGGATCGATAGATCTGTCCTTCACAACACACACAGTGTTGCCAGATTGGGCGGTTTTGAATTTGATTGTGCGGGTAAAAAATGACATACGCGGGTAGAGAAAATTTGGGCTGTTTTGCAACAGCACACCACTCATTTAAGCGAGGTACAAAGAATAGACCCCAGAAAAATATGTAAGCATTTTTTAGATTTTAAATGAGGAAAATAAACATGCGTTATGAATGTGATGAAAAAAGTTAACAAGTTTACAGTCTACAACATGCGTTGTAGAAATTCTGTGAATTAAACTGCACAGCCCAAAAGAAAAATGCTAATCAAAAGGATAAGAGTTGGCTCACTATAGAACAAACATGACTGATTTGATTTTATTTGATGTTTTTGAATTTCTAAGGAAAAGGCTTGGTTATGGATGTGACGTCTCTCCATTATGTATGTGACAGATGTGAAATTGGCACTTGTGTGACTTTGGTAAATAAAATTTAATTGTTTGAAAACATTGACAGAGTAATTTTGCAGTACTGTAAGATACAAGCCTACACAAAAAAGTTAGAAACGCTTTCGCTATTTTGGTGAAACTTTATGTTTTAAGGTTAACATTTGATTGAAATACTTGCATTACATTATCAGTGGTTTACAATGGAAAAGGAGTATTTTGTTCAACCAAAAATTAAAATCTGTTGTTCATTTAGACACCCTCAGACTATCCAAAATGCAAATGAGTTCTTCAGTAGAACATTAAAGAAGATTTAACCTGAAAATGTGGTTCTTGGTTAATCAGCTACCAGCACAAACAAATATATAAATAAAAAACATGCAGATCTAAATAATATTCATGGCTCCTGCTGACACAATGAGATCTTATGAAATTAAACAATCAGCCTGTGCAAGAAACTGAAGGTTATTTAATGTGCAACATTAAGACTTTTAATCCACATACTTACAAATGCCTCTCATTTCTTGAACATGTGGAGATAAACAAGTTAATCCAAAAGCATGGAATATTTATTCATTTTTTTTCGGCTTAGTCCCTTTATCAGGGGTCGTCACAGCGGAATGAACCACCAATTTATCCAGCATATGTTTTACACAGTGGGTGCCCAACACTGGGAAACACCCATACACTCTTACTGTACATTCACACACATACACTGCGGCCAATTTTGTTTTTTCAATTCATTAAAAGTGAAATTCTTTGAAAGTGATTTTGTGCCTCTTTTAGGATGGATACACACAGCACCATTCACTTGCAGAAGACAAGCAAAGCAAAGTGATACCATGTAAATGGAGAAGAGAAGCAGTCCAAGAACTGAACCCTGAGGCTCCCCACAGCTAAATCTTGTGACATGGACAGTTCACCCCTCCAAGACACCCTGAAGGACCTACTTAAGAGGTAAGATCTGATCCATTGTAGATGACAGTTGTCATAAGATGCCTATTTATGATGCTTTTAGGTTTGCATTTTATTTATTTAGTTTGAAAGGATCTCCTTCATGATACTTATATGAAAAAGAGCGACAGGAACATTTAAAACAATTATATTTCCTATTGATCACCAAAGGAGACAATAATAGGGATGTGCCAATATGATATACAACAATTGTTTTTATATCTGGTAGCCAACAGCCAATGTATAGGCTGACAAATAAAAATCTGGATATGAATTTTTTAAATTCTTCATAACCAAGGAAACATATAGATACAAACAGCAAAACTATCCTTTTTTCTCCAGCTCAAATGGTCTTAAATCATAGTAGCATGTACAGTATTTTAAGTGAACCATTTAGCAAGAAATAATCAATAATTTAAGAGCTGATCATTTATTTTCTTATCAAGCCGGTAACGATGACATTATTGGCTGATACCAATATGGCCAGCAATACATCATGAATCACTCAAAAATAACAGTATGAGATTAATAAATGAAGAGAGATTACAATTTATTTGGTGAGCTATCTCTCTGAAGTTTCTTGATTCAGCCAGAGTTTTTTTCCCTGAAGCTGTGTCAATGTGAGGCTGTTGATGATTGCTGTCAAAGAGGAATAATTCACTTGCTGTACTGAATACTCGAGCAATTTACAGTCCACGGCCTGTGTGCAGCACTCATGGGAAATGGATGTTAGCTTCCTCTGCAAAAGTGCCTTATATCAGTGAGATTAGCCATCTTGACTCTGACACTCCATCCCTCATGCATTTCATGACCTTCTGATCCTCTCCGAGATGGTTTCTACTAGAGTTCAGCAACAGTACTTGCTACATTTGTCTTCACTACCCTTTACTACTCCTTTAACTCCAAGTCCAGGTCAGCAAACTGTTTGTCAGCCAATCCATCTGAATGCTGATTCCTCTGCGCTTTGGCCACTTTTGTAGTAGGTGTTTCATCGATTGTGGTTTTAAAACTTTGTTGACCTTATATGAACAGTCTTAGCATCATCATATCTAACTGTTAATGTTACATAACAAGTACTGTTTGTGTTTCTTTATCTGTTCTAAGTCTTCATCTACTGTATTCTTTGTTGTTTTCTCTGCTCACCTTAACTATTATACCGTTTCTTTTTTGCTCCCTAAAACTTTTACCTATAAAGTCTTAGCATTATCAATTAACTATTAGCATCAAATAACAGTAAAATATTTTTTTGTATTTAACTTTTTTGTTGCTTTCAACGTTTAAAAGTGTCATGACTGTTTTTATACTTTCTGAAATGGGTCCAGCTGCAGATCAGGTGCACATGCAAGCTGAGACTGCATGTAATGCTTCACTAGTGAGAAAACAGTTAAACTGAGCATCTACAGCGCAAGAATGAGAGAATGAACCTCCTCATTCTTTACTTTCACTTTCACTCTCGTGGATAAGGAAACATGTTGTATGCACAGACATCCATTAGATTATACATAATTAATTTTGTTTGTTAAGCGCAAAGATTTGTTTCAAAACTATTTCGTAATTCAGTTCTAATTTCCAGCAAACGAATAAATGAACAATAATAATGAAGTGTGAATGATGAAGTTATATCCAAATACACATGCTATGCTCCATATGGTCTAAAACCTGATAGGTGAGCAAATCTAAGCTTGTTTTTAATAAAACAAATATAAATATGCATATAATAAATAATACTGCTAATAATAATAACATTATACAAAAGCAATTTGTCATAAATAAACTGAAAAAGAAGAAGGCATGAAGGCAGTAGTTTTTATATGTAGGCTAGAAAATAATATTTTTTGGATTATTTTAATCCTTTAATTGTTTTTCATTTGTAAAGATATTTGCGTATTGCTCTACATCCTGTGTGTATTAAGCAATGTTTAAGCGCGGCGCACATCTATCGCGCTCTGCGCTGGACTTTAGACCTCCTCTTAGCTGGTCTATTAAGCCACATGTGTCAAAGCCAGTTCCTGAAGGGCCGAAGCTCTGCACAGTTTAGTTCCAACCCCAATTAAACACACCTGATCAAACTAATTGAGTGCTTTAGGCTTGTTTGATACCTACAGATAGGTGTGTTGAAGCAGGGCTGGAACTAAACTCTGCAGGGCTCCAGCCCTCCAGGAATTGACTTTGACACCCCTGTATTAAGCAGTCTATTCTAGTTTCTCAAAATAGCAACGCGCCAGCAATGCGCCTCAACACACCTCCTTTTTTAGACCAGAACGCCTATGGATGCACATATGAGCGCAAATGCATTTGCTATTTAAACAGCGTGGTGCAAAACGTCAAAATGACTCTTGCATCGAGCTGAAACTAGCAAACAACAATTATGCCGCATTGCACCGGGTGTATGATAGGGCCCCATGTGTCTGCATGCCTGAGACTGCATGTGCCTTGCATGTGCCAGTCTGCAGCCATTTAATATTGTACTTTTTTCTTGTTGGGCACTTTTATTATTGCTGCTTTCACTTCTTTGGTCCTCAGCAACAGTACTAGTATTATCGCTAACTGATTTGTGATGCCAATTTTCTAAAATTGAGGTCACAGTTGTAAAATTGTACCTGTTAGACTAAAATTAGAAAGTAATGTAAATGTTTTTAGTAGTGTACTTAAAGGGCCATGAACCCTACCCGTCCCAACCACCCCCCCCACCCTCACCCCAGTCTCAGCAGGGTGTTTTCACACCTCTAGTTTGAAAAAAGTCAGGAAAGTGGGTGAGTCCAGCTTTGTTTAGGTGGGAGTGTTGAGTGGCGAAAGAGGGAAGGGTTTGCATGAAAAAGGGAGTTTCATTACATGCACATGCTGATTTTCACAGCGGCGAGACAAACACAGACTCAGGGGAGACAGACAGTGACTACGTTTACATGGACATCAGTAATCAAATTATTTGCCTTAATCTGAATAAGACAATAATATGATTAAGGTGTTTACATGAGCTGCTTTTTGAATGTTCCTTTCATGTTCCCGTTTTACATATTATAGCACATAATACAATTAACGTCATTGCATCACCATGCTATCCACTTTTCCTCTGGTGTTTCATGTAAATTTTCTGTGTTTCATTCCTAATTTGTCGACTTTACCTGCAGTTTGGCACTTTCGCTTTCATTTAGGAACATTTCATGCATGCCCCCTATGACAAAAAATGTAATGGATGTGAGGAACTGCTGGAAGAGTGTAGTTTTAATGGAATATTTGATACCGCACGACGTAATGAAGAAAAAAAACCCTCTGCATTTCTTGGTAGATGCAGAGAATAGCGTCAAACAGCCATGTGTTATAGACTATCCTGTCACAAAATGTGGCGAAAATCCTACACGACGGTAATAGTTTGATTAAGGTGTTTACATGTTTACATTTGGAGAGCAGCATTTACAGCGGATCTTTCGGTCCATAATATTGTAGTGATATTAACGTACTGTAAACTTAGTATAAGTCATTTTGACTAAGGTATGTCTTTAAAAACTGAAAGAGTGCTGCTGATGATACTAACTAACTTTGCCTCTGAAAAAACGTAAACATAGAACACTGATCACACACTTACCAAATCCGTAGAGACAGGACAATCAACACCAACTGAAACTGTGTCTTTTTTTAAAAAAAGAAGACGAGCGGCAAATCCGGATTTTACCATTACCAGATTCGAAAAGCTCTTGGGTAAAAAATGTTCCTTACAAACATATTTTTATATATACTGTGATCGGTGCGCTCATCGTGGGAAAAAATGGAAACGAAACCTTCATTGCAGCACATTTATAAACACAACTCTGACGACCCATGTCTCCGAACAAATCTTCTTCTTCCACTTGTTTGAATTACAGTTGGCAACACAACGTGGCATCTCTCTGAACACTGTAAAGTAAAAATAGTCTTTGAAGCTATATCATGCATATTAATGCAGTTCATTTATAATAGAGCTTGCTGATTTGTTCGAACCAAGTCTTTCTCATGAATTAATGCTGAAAACTCAAAGACATCACGTTGTACCCGCCGGTACAGACATCCAGTTTCCATGCTGGAATTTACACAAGGATCTCTGAACCGTAAGAACGAATTTGCTCGAAATAACGCAAAAACAACCATGTTTCACTTTTTATCAAAATATATGTATCCTAATAGTGTTTTTAGCTGTGTGGGAAACATATATGACTGTCAACATCTCAAAAAATGTGTTTTGGTGTTTCGTGACCCTTTAAAAAGTGGTTAAAAACAAAACAGCAGTGTTTACACTAATAGTTTACTATTAGTTTGCTTAATCATGCTGCCTTTGCTTTTGCCTTATAGCAATTTTATGTAAAGAATTACAAAGTTTTGTGTGTATTTATTTTATTATTTTCATGTCAAGCCTCCCGCTGAAAGGTGTTGAGATTTGGCAAATCTGCTAAAACACTTAAACAAATGCGTTTTTTAGACAAGTTGTTTGCACTGTAACATGAAAAGAAACACGAAAACAGCAACAGTTAAACTGATCAGTCACTTTGTTCAAGTTTAGTATTTCATGAGGACATTCATCTTACAATCTTGACCACCATTAGTCAATCAAGTTTGAGCACCTATTACATATGACCTAATGAAACAAAACTATGTGTTCCTGTTTGACTCATGATCCTTCAAATATATAACAATGTTTTATGCATTTACAAAATATAATCTCCTCATTTTGAATAACTTTTGCTTAAGAGCCACCGCTGTCAGTCAAACTGTTTGTTAAATATTTGATGCTGCTTTTTGTGAACTAGTCCAAGGTTTTCCACTCAGCTATAACCTAACCAGTGCTGCGTAAATCTCTGGACTGCCTAAATCAATAATTATTTCACACAAGGAAAAAGAAACAAACTTTGAGAGCTTCATCAGCAAAGGGCTATATAGCTAAATATAATTATATATTTGTTAATATAAAAATACTTGAAATGGTCTTTCATCCCTAATTTAGGTGGTTATACTGTAGGCAGCTTACTAAATGAAAAATAAATAAATAAAGCTTGTGCCTAATGTATTTCAATACTGATAATTGTTGATTGTAGTCATATTTTCTTTAATGTGTTATCTCTACTCACCTATTCAAGAGTTTTGCCTGTTTTCATGTCATACATTGCCCTGTTGACATACTTTTAAGGTCCTTAAATATTTGCAACAACACTTTGTGGCATTTCAAACTGGTCTGGTTCAGCAAATGATTGTCATCTCTGAGTGAAATTTAAAATGGATTGAATAAAAAATATCTAAATAATCTCAAGAAACATACATAATTTGTATTTGTGTGTTTTAAAGGTAGAGCTCAAACAAAACTGTGCTTTTTGTCATCATTTACTACTTGTTCCAAACCTGTTTGACTTAATTTCTTCTGAACATGATTGAAGATATTTTGAAGAAAGCTGAAAACCAGTAACCATTGACTTCCATGGTATTTACTTATCCTATACTATAGAAGTCAATAGTTACAGGTTTTCAGCTTTCTTCAAAATAGCTTCTTTTGTGTTCAACAAAGTAAAAAATCTGGTTTGGAACCACTTGAGGATGAATAAATAGTGAGTACATTTTCATTTTTTTTATCAACTATACCTTTAAGGTAAAACAAAATAAATTAATAAATAAGTTAATTAAACAGTGACTTAAACCCTCACTAGCTTTTCTGGAAAAGTGTAATCTGTCAAAGTTAAATAATACAAAAATGTGGTTCTTTTATTATTTAATTTCTTTTCTTTGCTCATCATCACCAAATGTCATGACTGTTTTCAGATCATACTGAATTGTCAGACATACTTTAATTAGTTTTCTTATATTCACAACCGCATTGTCAAAATGTGACACATTTCCAAGTGAATCTAGATATTCAGCAGTAGGGGGGAAAATCATATAAAGTCATAATTATTTGTTGACAGGTTATTGGAAAGTAAGCTTGAAAATCTTTTTCAGATAAGAAGCTGCACTTGAAGGATTAGAAATAACTGGAGGAGTTTACAAGATGGCCACAAAATGAACCGACTTGCCTTGACTTGATAACGCTCACTGAAGATTCATGCAGAAACATTTATCGAGAAGGCTAATAGAGTTCATTTTGATTTCATCTTGCCTTTAACGTCATACAGCACACGAGCAGCTCTTCGCCAGCCTTGACCGGCGTTGAGGTGAAGCCACGAAAATGATTTTTTCCACAGTTCTTAACCATGTGTGAGGTTGCTGATGCCACCACTATTGTTGTCACCTGCTGGGAACCACAAAGCAATTTCTGGGAAACACAGACACGCTGTGAAGTGCGTGGTTGAGGCTTAGTGTGTTTGTGCGATGGGATTTGTCAAATAGAATTCTCAACACAAGGAGATGAAGGAGAGATTTCAGCCGCAGTGCACGGTTCCCTAGCTGCCGATTTCACTTTAAATATTCCTGACACAATAAGCAGCGCTGTCAGTCAGCAGAGCCGCTGCTAGGATAGAAAAATGGACACAAGCGAATGCAGCTTATGTCAGACTTGCAGAGCCAGGAGTTTTGTACTTGGTCTTGATGATGAATAAAACAATGCAGAGTTTGCATAAAGATAAAGTGAAGTCTAAAAATATCAAAGAACAAAATCTGCGATTTAACATCACATAGATAATGTTTTGGAGTTTTTGTTTTTTTATTATGTTATATGTTATGGTGTGAATCAATATAAATATTTACAATTCTGTCATGTTTTATATATCAGATATTCTTGCTTCCATTGAAGTTTTCGAACTTCTGTGTTTTGTTTTGTCTGTTTTTAGTCCCTGCTAAAGTCTTATAAAGGACTTTCATGATAAAACAGTCATAACTTGATATTTTTCTGGGAAAATCTGATTGCATTTTGTCAACAAGTGAATAAGGGATAAATGTTCAAGTTTTTATCATTTTATTATTTTGTTTATCTTGTAAAAATATAAAATATTTGTTGAACATTTTGATTACTCAGGAACCAAAACAACCATTCAAGTAAAAAAAGAATTATACTGTACATATGAAAATGGATTTAAAATGAATGTTCATTAAACCTAAATATAAAAATTAGAAGTTTTCAGTAAACTATAATTTACTTGCATAAACATTGATTTTCACATTTAAACATTCATACTTATGTTTATCAACAGAATTCAATCCTAAAATTGTAAGAGATATTAATACAAGTTTTTCACAGTGATATAACTTCCAGGGTTGCCAGATTTTCACAGCAAAACGAGCCCAAATGCCAGTCAAAAACAGCACAAAATGATCCCAATAGGCAATAAAAACTAGCCCAATAATATTAAACGTTAAAAAATGCTCCCAGATCATTTGAAAAATAACTGTATGTTAGTAATTATACACATTCAGTTATCGTTAAAAACAAAATCACCTTACCTTAAATTGACAGCACAGCTGACAGCAGTTAAAGAAACTGATGTGAAAGTGAACCCTAAACTAATTGAATTAATTTTAAATGAAAGACATTTTAAAAATCTAAAATAAACATTTTAGCACATAGTAAAGTTTATATTATTGGTAGAATATAAATTTGGTAGAGTTAAATATTTCAATGCAGCCACATAAATATAATTGATGTAATACATCAAACCTTTAACCTGCAGAATAAAATTTTAAAAAGCCACGACATGGGGTTAAAAGAAGTCTAAGACTTGGCAACCCTGATAACTTCATAGATCATTTAAAAGAACTGTACCACACACATATGGAACTTAGAATGTACAGATAATAATAATAATAATAATAATAATAATAATAATATATTTTATTTATCATGTGCTTTTTTTAAACTCAAAGTGCTAAAAGATATACAGTACAACAACAAATAAAAATGCGACCCAAGCCAGAATTACAAGCTTACATAAAATCCCAGTAACAAGCCAAAAGTCACCCCACAATAATCATTCAATTATTAATTTTCCTTTGGCTCAGTCCTTCATTCATCAGGGGTCGCCACAGCGGAATGAACCCCCAACTTATCCAGCACATGTTTTACACAGCGGATGCCCTTCCAGCTGCAACCCAGTACAGGGAAACACCCATACACTCTCACATTCACATATGAACTCATACACTACGGTCAATTTAGTTTATTCAAATCACCTATACCGCATGTCTTTGGACTGTGGGGAAAACCGAAGCATCCGGAGGAAAAACTGCGAGAACACACAAACTCCTCACAGAAATGCCAACTGTTCCAGCTGGAACTCGAACCAGCGACCTTCTTTCTGTGAAGCGACAGTGCTAACCACTGAGCCACCATGCCACCCCCACAATAATCAATAAAACAATAAATAAGCAAAATAATTACAAACTGCACAAAAAATGACAGTGATAATCACAAGTTAAATGCTTTACCAAAAAGCTAAGTCTCATAAAGTTTCTTAATGCAATCCAAAGAAACTGCATTTCTAAAAAATGTGGGTAATGCATTTCATAATTTAGGTGAAGTTCTACCTCACATGGTTTTTACAGCATGGCTGATACAAAGTGAGACCACTAGCAATGATCAACATTTAGAATGTAAATGCCAGAATTTTTAATCAAAATTTGTAATGTCAAAATTTCCGAAGTTCTAAAGGTAAAAAAATGTGAAAAGCTCTGTTAAAAAGTTCTGTTAAGGGGAAATGGAATGGGAAGTCTGTATGAAATCAAAATACATAGGGCTCTATTTTAATGATCTAGGCGCAAAGTCTAAAACGCAGGGCGAAAAAGCATTAAGGACGTGTCCGAATCCACTTTTGCTTTTTTAAGGATGGAAAAATCTGCTTTGCGCCATGGCGCATGATCTAACAGGGTTGAGCTTATTCTCTTAATGAGTTATAGGTGTGTTTTGAGAATAAACCAATCAGCGTCTCATCTCCCATTTCCTTTAAGAGTCAGTTGCATCGCGCTATGGCGCATTTGCTATTTACATGGCGGACTTTGTAAGTGGAAAAACTGAAGTTTCACTAGTGAGAAAACAGTTAAACAGAGTAACTGCAGCGTGAGGATAAAGAATGAGACTCCTCCAATCGGCCTTTACTTTCACTTTCTCTCTTTCGTGGATAAGGAAACGGTGTTGTACGCACAGACATATTAGCCTACATAATTAATTTAGTTTGTTAAGCGCAAAGATTTGTTTCAAAACTATTTTTAAATTCAGTTCTAATTTCCAGCAAATGAATAAATGAACAATAATAATGAAGTGTGATCAAAAAACTGCATTATATCCAAATACACATGCTATGCCCCATATGGTCCAAAAGCTGACAGGTGGACAAATCTAAGCTTGTTTTTAATAAAATAAATATAAATGTAATAAATAATATGGCTAATAATAATAACATTATACAAAAGCAAGTTGTCATGAATAAACTAAAAAAGCCCGCGAAATGAAGACAGTATGAAAGCAGTGGTTTTTATATTTATGCAGAAAGTAATTTTTTTTTTGTAATATTTTTATCTTTTAATTCTTTTTCATTTGTAAAGATATTTGCGTATTGCTCTATATCCTGTGGATACGCCAACAATGCTCTTTAACACACACAAAGTGGCTCAAATGGATTTGCTATTTAAACAACATGGCAGAAAACGAGGTAATTAAAATTTGCGTTGGTCTGAAAATAACAACACGTCAGGGTAAACACTTCTTGCACCTTATTGCGCCGGGTGTATGATAGAGCCCATAATGTTTATTTTGCTAGAGCACATTGTTGTTCTGAAGGTGAATAACTAATCCTTTCAAGTCCACTGGAAAAAATAAAACTTTAATCCAGATATAACCATCTGCTTCTACTCTGGAATGGCAGTCCTTCTCAGTTTGACAGCTTGGACGAAATATACTTAGCCACACCCCGACAACCGTTAGTTTGCTGTGAGTGAAAGATAAGAGGGTGTGAGCAAAAAAAAAAAAAAGCCCGCCCCCAACTCAATATTCTGTTTCAGTTTGAAATATGCCATCCAAAAGTCTGAAGCAACTACCGGATCAAAAAAAATATCTAAGAAGTGATAAATAACATAATTTGGCAAATAGAAAGAAAGGCAATAAATTAGAAACTCACTCTAACCCATTTTAAGATTGCAGGAATAAAATGATCAATAGCGCAGCTTGTGATAAAGTAATAAATCCATTAAATTAGAAGCATCATTTTCACTACAGTGCTCCCTGACTTTTGGCAACCATGTTATATCTTCATAAAGATGTGATTTGAAAGAATGAGTCCCCAGAACAGGAAAAAGTCCTCGTCTCTGAGTAAAAAACAGTGATGGCAGAGGTGCGTGAGGTGGATACTGAAACAGACTGAAGTTGATCAGAGCCAAAAGACAGACAGATGATGTTCATCCCCACAGTCCTTCTCATCAGACATCTGGACCCACAGGTGGCTGAAACAAGCCTGGGATTCAGCTGCATGAAGCCTTGGTCCAAATCCCACAAGCTTCCTTCCACCTCCATCCCAAACCTACGTGCCAATCCCATTTAAAGCACTGACATTTCTGATTACCAGCTGCAGTGTCCATTTCCCCCTCATCTCTTTGGCTTTTAGAAAGGTGAATGAGAACAGTTGTGTTGTGGCTCTGTCTGCTCACTCTGGCAGCTCATTGAGGGCTCAGTCATTTGCTGCCTTTTTTGGTGGGAGGGTGGGGGGGGGGGGTTATATGAGAGCTTATTTCAGTGGCTGTTGAGAATAATCTATGTCTGTGCCTAAAGAGACAGTCTCCTAAAAATTACAATTATCATTATTTACTCTGCTTCATGTCATTCCAGACCTGTCATTCTTTTCTTCTGTGGAAAACAAAAGGCAGATTTTTTTCAGGATGATTTAAAATGTTTTCAATTGGAAGATAATATTCTAAATGAAACTGAGTTACTTCTGAATTGTGATCCTGGACCACAAAACTGTTCACAAGTGTCCATTTTTTCCCTTTTTGTTTTAGGAAATTGTGATTTATACATCACATGAAAAGAGAATAAATAAGATTTTCATTGATGTATGGGTTTTTGTGATACAGTGCTCAGCATAATTAAGTACACTCCATTGTGAAAATGAATATTTTTATCCATTTCTTAGTGAATATGGGTAATATATATTGGTGCATTTGAACAAAACAGATTTATTAAAATAATATTTTAGTCACAGAACATCTTTAGAAATTGAAAGATAATACATTTAAATTCATGCAAAAAATTGCAAAAATATATTTTATTTTATATATTTTTTGTTTCTCTTGATATTTGCTATTTTTGAAAATGTTATTTAATATTCTTCCCTAACATATACATTTGCCCCCGGTTTCACAAACAAGGTTTAAGGCTAGACATGGATTAAATTGCATGTTTGAGCTGTCTCAACTAAAAAAAACTTGCAGTGAGATGTCTTAAAATACATCAGTGTCATTTTTTGTCTACAGGTGCACACCAGTAATGTATTTTTCTAAGGCTGTTTTTATAAACGTGGCTTAAATAGCCTAATTTAACTAAGGTCTAGTCCTGGCTTAATCTAACCCCTGTTTGTGAAACTGGGCCTTGGTCTACTAATTTGTAAACCATTATTGTAAGTTAATTTGTTAGATTAGCTCCAGATTTGGCTTCAGTACTGACTAAACTAATGTACAGCCTCCTATAGAAAATATTAATTTAAATGAGAGATTTGTGATGGGGTGTACTCATATATGCTGAGCACTGTTCTTGGCCAAGATACAACTATTTAAAATTTTGAAATCTGAGGGTTTAGAGAAATCGGAATATATAAAAGAAAATCACCTTTAAAGTTGATTGAATGGTTAAGTTCTTAGCCCGGCATGTTACTAATAAAATTAAGGTTTAATATACTTACTTTGCTAAATTTCTTCATTAAAGATGGTCTTTATTTAATATTTTTCATAAAATAAAAATGTAAAATTTTGACTTGTAAAATTCTTGGCTTTTTCCACAGATATTCCCATGCGACATACTGCAAGAATAACCAAAATATTAGTTAACAAAATATCTGAAGATACTAGACAAAAAGAAAAATTCTAGACATTCTTACGAATGCTTGGGTAAAGGATAAATATCATAATTTGTTATGGAAAATGCATTAAATTGCCAAAAAAACCTATAAAATATGAACAATGAGATTTCAGGAATACATGATCAAAAGTAACGTAACCAATAATGTAACCATTAACCAGAAAAATATTCTAAATGATCTTTTCTTGTATACAACATAACAATTTGCAATGTGAAAAAAAATGCATGCTTCTAAATAAATTATTATATAACTTAATGTGTTATGGGGGAAAACGCATTCAATTGTTTAAAAAAAAAAATTAGAAACAGTTTTGCTGTTTTTTTTTTATATATATATTTATAAAATATTTGCAAAAGAAAATCTTAAATTATAAATAACACTTTTTAATAATATTATTTTTTAAAAGCATTGAATTAGACATGATTACTTTGATAAATGATAAATAGCCTAACATAATTTGGGAATGAATTAAAATCTGACAAATTCATCTTAACAATACTTAAGGTTTATTCTGAGAAGAATAAATAAAAAAGGATTATGAATTACATTACTAATACTTTCAACATTATCAAATCTCTTTCCACCAGTGGCTGTAAAGCTTCAAAATGACTTAAAAACACTTATAAAAGTAATCCAAATGATTTGGTCTCTTGATTTGGATGAGGTTTATTCTTTTTAAACATGCATGGAGAACAAACGCACTGAAAAGAGGTGGACACAGCTATTTTTGCACCTGATTATACTGAATGAGCATTTATCAGAGGTTTTCAAGTCAGATGCTAATTTTATGGGAGGAGAGTATTTAAATTAATCATGTAATGTGATTTACTAACATTTGCACTCCTCAAATTATGGGTATTTGTGCCATTATTTAAGGTTTTAAAAAAGCTTGTATTAAATGCTTCGCTTGAAAATGGATGCAGTTGTTGCAGGAGGAGGTAAGACCAAAAACAGAATGCACATGGTACAAGAATTTTTTCTCATGTATTTACTTGGAACGCCAGAGAATCCTTCGTTTGAACACATTGTTTGCCAGATTTGTTAGTTTTAATTTGCTTCAGAAATTAAAAGACAACTTGCAACCAACAACTAGGATGAGTCTTGTATAATACCAGCATGATCTTAGTTCTCTCAGTATGTGATCTGTCCTCCTTGCACCTGAACTATCAAAAAAGGTTATCAAAAAATACATCTTGTGGACTGTCTCAACGATTGGTATTTTTTTCTGTGAAGTGCATTTAAAATCTTTTAAAGCATGGCAAGCCTTTCATTTTCCCTTATTCCATGATAATTTGCTAATTTATAGTCAAGTTAAAACAAATTTTTTTCTTTGCAGCACAATATTTGACCAAATCTTTGTCAGTTATGACATATCAAGCATGATTTATACTTTCGCCTGGCTTCGCAGTGCAATTCTCCACTAGTGTCTGCACTGAATCTGTAATCACAGGCAGATGAAAAGGGAGCGCATGTGAGAGAACGTGTACATGTAAATGACATGGGAACATCTATAGATCTTATTTTGCTATGCGGAAGTAAGCTCTTTTCTGCTATTGTTCTAGTACTTGTGAATGATTTGTCTTTGGGGAAGACAATGCGATCTTATCTTTTACCTGAAAAAAAAGGCAAAATATGCATAATGTGGATTATCTCACGTAAATACACTCAGGCTTCTATTAGTAAAGTTAAGGTGTGGGATGTAGCGTAGTTCTGAAGTCTTACATTTTTGCATGGTCAATAAACAAATAACTAAATAAATAGGTCTTAATAAAATAAACTATTTTTTTGTTTGTCTTTTTCTTTTCTTTTGTTTTGTGCACATTTACACATTTGTCTAAATTGGAATTGGGCTATTTTTGTTTATTAAATCTGACCCTAAATCCTTTGTGAATCAGAATAATTCATATATGTTTCAAACACATCATATTCAGTAAATGATGACAGAGACAAAAACATTTACCCAAAAATAAACAATTCTCACTATTCTATTAAGATTCTGTGGATTTAAAAGAAATATATTGTGCTGAATTGATCAAATAAATGTGGATTTGGATTTAAGCAGACATTTGCAGAAAGTGGATGAGACTTCAGTAGTAGATGTTGTTGGTGTAAATCACTAAAAAAGACCACCTGTGCCTCACTTTCGATGTCATTTCTCAGAGGGAAACATCAGAACTAAACTAACAGGTGATCCATCAGGCCTCTGGGCTTCAGACACAGGCTCTGGAAGTGTGTCGCCTCTGATGTGGATCTCCAGACAAAAAGACTGCTGACAATTCAAGCTTTCATCACTCGTCTTGCTTGTTGTTTAACACAGCTTGTGTATTAAGCGTTCATGTTGTGTTCTTGAACTAGTTTTCCTGAGTAACCCGCTGTGATGATTGTTAGACAGAATACACATGCTTTCTTGCTGTTTCTTTGACTTATAAATACAGCTTTAGGCTTCACTTTAGGCACTTTTATTTATTCCTTTTGGCCGTCGATGCTCTTTGTACAGTAATTGACTCAGAATGAGACTTTAAATCGTATTGATGGAAAATTATGTCATTTTAATTACAAATTATAAAACTTACCTTTATTTTTAAAGTCATTAATTAAAGATAACACAAGTAAACTCATCATGCACTTTTGAAATGAAGGTTTTTATTATAAAGGGAAAACAAAATACAATGGGCTCACTAATTTTTGCTGAATTGTTGTATTTCAGCCACATTAACTGGCTTTTTAAGGTCATGCCACAGCATCTCAATTGGATTCAGGTCAGAATGTTGACTAGGCCACTCCAAAGTGTTAATTTTGCTCTTCTTGAGCCATTCAGAAGGAGTCTTGGTGGTGTGATACTGGTGTGCTTTGGATCATTGTCCTGCTGCAGGATGCAATTTTGCTTCAGCTTGAGGTCACTAACAGATGGTCAGACATTCTCCTTCAGGATATTTTGGTATACAGCAGCATGGTTCCATTTATCACAACACGTCTTTCAGGTCCTGAAGCGGCAAAACAGCCCCAGAGCATCACACTACCACCACCACATTTTACTGTTGGTATGATGTTCTTTTTCGGAAATGTGATTTTACTTTTATGGCACACATATTGAGACACACACCTTCCAAAAATGTTAAACTCTTGTCTCGTCAGTGCACAGAGTAGTTTCCCAAAAATCTTGGGGATCATAAAGAGGTTTTCTGGCAAAACTGAAACAAGTCTTTAGGTTTTTGCTCAGCAGTGGTTTCCATCTCAGAACTCAAAAGTCACTTTCTTATGGTGGAGTCATGAACACTCACCTTAACTGAAGCAAGTGAGTCCTGCTGTTTTTTGGATGTTGTTATGGGATCTCTTGTGACCTCTTGGATAAAAATTGGGTAATTTTGATTGGCCAGCCACTCCTGAGAAGTTCTCCATTAGTACATGTTTTTGCCATCTGTAGATAATGGCTAGTTATCCTGTAGCGAATCAGAGGGAAGACAAAGGCGGATTAACAGAAAGAAAGGGTATTTAAATATAACTTAAACAAACAATGTAAAGGAGATTGTTCAGAGCAGAAATGTCATCAATACCAACATAACAGAAAAAAATCAAACAAACAGGACTTAAGTTCAGTTGATAACTGAAATAAGATGATGACGATTGTGGTAAACACAGTTTAGTAATCAAAGGACGAGATCACAGTCAGGATAACTGGCAAACTGGTGAGCAGCCAGACAGGCAAACAGGATACAACAACTGGTATGGGATATCGAGCTGGAGAGGAAAGAGTCCGGGTTCTAACAAGTTGATCAGACAGTGAATGAATGAATATTCCAGGCTTATGTAGCGTGAGCAGAGTGATGAGCAACAGATAAAGGTGATTAGAATTCTGGTGATTGGGGCTATGCAGGTGCAGTGAATAAATCTGACGGTCCGGAAGGATTCCTGACATATCCCTTAAAATATATGAGATTGTAATTAATATAAAAAAATGTGATTATCTATGTATATTAGAATTAACTTTTTTTGCAAGAAAGGCAGAACAAAAAATGCAGTATAAAGTTATTTATTATTTTTTATTAATATTTTTTATTAATATTTTTATTTTATATCCTTATTTTTTAATGGTTGAATGTCATATTACTAATATATATACACATATGCTACAATGTACTTTTTGTGTAAATTTTAACATTAACATTGCATAAATGTGTTTCCCAGAAATGGGTTGTGGCTGGAAGGGCATCCGCTGGCTGTGGGACTGTACAGTGCTTAGGATATACGAGTACACCCTTCACAAATCCATCTTTTAAATTCATATTTTCATTAAGAAGCTATACAATATTATATTTGTTCATATACATTAGATTACTCCATACTGAAGCCAAAACTGGAGCTTATCTAACAAAATAACTTACCATAACGGTGTAAAAACTAATACACCCAAATTTATGGTATAGAAAAATATTAAATACAAATTTAAAAGAAGAGGAAAAATCAAGAGAAGCAAAAAAATGGAAACATTTAGTTGATTTTTTTTTTTTTTTTTGCAAAATTTTGCTTAAATTTAATTGTATTATCTTTCAATTTCTAAATATGTTTGGTGACTAAAATATTATTTTAATAAATATATCTGTTTAATAAATCTGTTTTGTTTAAATGCACGAAAATACAGTACCTATATTCACTGAGAAATGGATAAAAATATTAATTTTTAAAATGGGGTGTACTCTATGCTGAACACTGTGTGTGTGTGTGTGTGTGTATATATATAATGTATTTATTATTATTTATTCATTCTAACTGAAAATAAACCACCTATTTTTTGTGATAAGATGGTGAGTAAATATAACAGCAAATAACCCTTTTTGATTGAAGTATGCCTTTAAGGTTGTTCAAAAATGCTTTCCAACCCTTGATAAATGACTTTAGTGAAGTACACTGTTGGGATTTTCTTAATCATAAATTCATATGGAACTATACTGTCTATTCCATTGAGCTCAGAACGCACTGAAAAGGCTCAGCTTACATGATCTCCAGAGAGAATGAACATTTCTATGCCATTTGAAACAAGGAAAGCCTCCAGTAAGGGAGAGATCTGCCACATCTTAAATCCCATTGTGTGAGGATGTTCTCTGTGTCTGGTGATGCTATTCATTGTAAGCTTAATTCAGGGAGAAGATTGTGTCTGTATAGATGTGCTGAAAGTTACCTGTCAAGCGAGGCATAAATATTGCATGGTTTTGTTGGTGCTGTGTGTAATAAGGTGTTGTTCAACAGAAATGGAGATGGGTCAGCCTTCTGCTTCTTTTGTCTGTCCCAGATGTGACCTAATTTAAAATCCCTATATTAATCTTGTTGGATCTACAGACAAAAACAAGGCTATTGAATTTGCTATTGAATTTTGTAAGTCAAGAGTGTAAACTTGGAATATGCTTGTTTCACTGATTGCCACCCAAATGAAACTGCAGGGTGATTTTTATTTATTTATTCTTTTTTTACAAAAAAATAGGTTTTTAATGCAACTAGTGTATTTGTATACTTATGATTGATTAAATACATGCATGTAATTACATTTGTGATTAATTTCTGCAATTACAATTATATTTACCCTGTTGACCATCCCTTACACCTTAACCCACCCGTAAACCTACACATACTGTCAAACCTGTTCCTAACCCTCTAACCCTATCACATATATATATATATATATATATATATATATATATATATATATATATATATATATATATATATATATATATATATATATATATATATATATATATATATATATATATATAGTTAAGGTCAGAATTATTAGCCCCCTTGAATTTCTGTTTAACGTAGAGAAGGTTTTTTCCAACACATTTCTAAACATAATAGTTTTAATAACTCATTTCTAATAACTGATTTATTTTATCTTTGCCATGATGACAGTTAATAATATTTTACTAGATAATTTTCAAGACACTTCTATACAGCTTAAAGTGACATTTAAAAACATGCACAGCACTCAATACTTAGCTGTGGCTCCTTTTGCCTTGAATTACTGCAGCAATGCGGCATGGCATGGAGTGGATCAGTCTGTGGCACTGAGAGCACAGGTTGCTCTGATAGTGGCCTTTAGCTCCTCTGCATTGTTGGGTCTGGCATATCGCATCTTCCTCTTCATGATACCGCATAGAAAATCTATGATCAGAAATGTTAAGCTCAGACGAGTTTGCTGGCCAATTAAGAACAGGGATACCATGGTCCTTAAAACAGGTTCTGGTAGATTTGGCATTGTGTGCGCAGGTACCAAGTCTTGTTGCAAAATGAAATCTGCCTCTCCATAAAGTTGGTCAGCAGCAGAAAGCATGAAGTGCTCTAAAACGTCCTGGAATAGAGCTGCTTTGACCTTGGACCTCACAGTGCAGCAACACCAACAGATGACATGCCACCCCAAACTAACACTGACTGTGGAAACTTTACACTGGACCTCAAGCAACGTGGATTGTGTGCCTCTCCTCACTTGCTCCAGACTCTGGGACACAAATTTTCAAAGGTAATGCAAAATTTACTTTCACCAGAGAGTATAACGTTGGACCACGCAGCAGCAGTCCAGTCTTTAGCCCAGGCGAGACACTTTAACACTGTCTGTTGTTCAAAAGTGACTTGACACAAGTAATGCAACAGCTGAAACCCATATCTTGCATACGTCTGTGCATAGTGCTTCTTGAAGCACTGACTCCAGCTGCAGTCCACTCTTCGTGAATGGGTTAACGGTAGGCCCACACAGAATCTGCAGTCGCAGAATTCCGCAGATTTTTAGCCCATCATTGATTCTGTTCATTTACTTGTGTAAATGCTTGTAAATTTATATTTATTCAGTTTTTAAATTAATTTCAGTAGTATTATTGACTAATATGAAAATATTCAAATTATTTATTTACAATGCAGTTTGTAAAGTAATATTTTCTGTCTTTTAGTAGATATATTATATGAGAGACTTGCTTTGTTTACCAAATATAGTGGATCTTATTGGATTTGCATTGTAAACATTAAATAAAAGTAAAAAAATATATATTTCTTTATATTATTATATATTAAGGTTTTAGTTATGATACTCTCAAAATAATTCTGCATAAATCTGCAGATTTTTAATACAATTCTGTGCAGAAATAGCAAAAAATGTCCGCAGATTCCATCAGGCCCTAGTTATCAGTTATCCTTATTGGTTGTATACCCTTTTCTACCACATCTTTTTCTTCCATTCGCTTTTCTGCTAGTGTGCTTGGACACAGAGCTCTGTGGACAGCCAGCCTCTATTGCAATGACCTTTTGTATCTTCCCCTCCTTGTGCAAGGTGTCAATGCTCGTCTTTTGCACAACTGTCAAATCAGCCATCTATGCTATGACTGTGTAGCCTACAGAACTAGACTGAGAGACCATTTAAAGGCCTTTTCAGGTGTTCTGAGTTAATTAGTTGATTAGAGTGTGTATATATGATTTGTAAAACACTTATTATATTTTTCACTTTATGCCCAGTTAATTTTGAAGAATATAATTGTAAAAATGGAGTTATCTGTTTTAAATGTTTTTTAAAATGTTTTAGAGTTTTAAAAATTTATTTAAAGTTTTTATATACAAAAAAAATAAGTTAAGTGTGTGTGTGTGTGTGTTTGTTTGTGTGTGTGTGTGTGCGTGTGTGCGTGCGTGTGTGTGTGTGCGTGCGTGCGTGCGTGCGTGCGTACGTACCTCCTAGTCATCACATTGGGAGGTCCACATGTGCCCACAAGTATAGCATTACAAGTCAATTTTGACATTGTGGGGACATTTTTTTATCCCTATGACGAGGGTGGGTTTAATGGTAGGGTTGGCATATAAAAATAATTATAGGAAGTCCCCAATAAGAGTTGTGTTGTAATGTAATGTGTATTTATGCTGTATAGTACATTTATCGAGTATGGCCATACACCCAAATCGCTTCACAATCATGAGAGGGGTTCACACCACTACGTGTGTGCAGCATTCACTTGGATGATTCGATGGCAGCCACATGACAACGGCACCAGTGCGCTCACCACACACTAGCTATAGGGGGAGTGGAGAGACAGCAATAGAGCCAATTCATTGGATGGGGATGATTGGGAAGCCATGATGGGTAAGGGCAGATAAAGGGAATTTGGCCAGGACACTGGGCTTACACCCCTGCTCTTTACGAGAAGTGCCATTGGATTTTTAATGACCACAGAGTCAGTAGCTCAGTTTAACATCTCATGCAAAAGAGGAGGAGCTTACTGATAGTATAGTGTCCCCTTCATTTTACTGGGGCATTAGGACTCACACAGACTGCAGGTTGAGCACCCCTTTAAGAACATGCAGGCACAGTACATTTCTGCTATTCACAATTTATTTGTACGAATATTTTTTGATACAAGCTATTCACAGTTTTGTATAATATACAGGTATTTCTTGACTCAATAAGAAATGACTTTAGTCATAATTGCTGAAATATCATCCACTTTAAATGCTACCTCAGTGAATACAGGATAATTAGCAGTCGCATAGACTCATTTTTAAATCGAATGAGATGTGGGTGTCTAAGAATAAATAAAACTGAACACAGAAGCAGGTGGAATCGCATAGTAGCTGGTGTTATAATGCATCATTCACATCAGCCTCCATTTGAGAAATGAATCCTGTCATCAGCAAGACTCTATACACCCCCGGGTGCTTTAAACACCTTTACAGATTCATTCAGTGTGTTTTATTAGTCTCCATAAAGCACTGAATTTCTGCTGTTAATACTGATCTATGCGCGTGTGTGTGTCTCAGTACAAAACATATTTGAAATGATTGATGGCTTTCAGAATTTTGGCTTCATGGTTTAGCCGTACAGTGGTTAAATACTGAAAAGCTTGCATTGACAGTTCTTTGACAATTTACTAAGTGTATTAGATATTCGGTTGTTGTTTCAAAAGAGCCCTGTGCCCTTTCTTAAGACATAATAATGCAGTTTAATCAGTGACTGTACTGATCTGCACTATGGCATTTCAAGGACTGGTGCTCAAAAAGCAAATTGAGAATCTCAAACATGAAAGAGATGAAGAGAGAAAGCATTGAAATGATCCCAGCATCTGGCTCGTCCCTTAAGAATAACGGCTTTGAAAAACCATCTTTCCGTATGGTAGGACTAAACGCTGTTAAATTAATGCACACTTTAATTATCGCCGACATGCCGCAAGACAACGTCTATTTTTCTCTGTCTGCCAAACAGCAAACTCATCTACATATCATTTTTTGTACCATATGTAGTCTGGTTTAGAGTATAAAAGAACTACAGGACTGATCATGCTGAAGGCTCGTCTCACAACGCATTTGTTGCAGGTTTTTAAGAAGTTACCATTTTCACTGACAATTAAGGTTTTAGAGGCATTTCTGAGAAGTTGCGGTGATGACAAGCAGGCAGAATTATTGTGTGATATTGCTAATTGCTAATATCTCTTGAAATGTTATCAAAATTACATATTCATAAAAAGCCATTTTAAGACAAATAAATATTGAATATTCAAATTCATCTAAAAAGCAAACTATCAATTCAGCCATATAGAGTTGAAGGGAAAATTATTATCCTTAATTATTATTCATTCATTCATTTTCTTTTTGGCTTAGTCCCTTTTTTAATCAGGGGTCGCCACAGCGGAATAAACTGCCAACTTAACCAGCATATGTTTTACGCAGCAGATGCCCTTCCAGCTGCAATCTATTACTGGAAAACACCCATACACACTCATTCACACACATACACTGCGAACAGTTTAGCTTACCCAATTCACCTACTGTATAGCACATGTCTTTGGACTTGTGGGGGAAACCAGAGCACCCAGAGGAAACCCACACGAACATGAGGAGAACATGCAAACTCCACACAGAAATGCCAACTGATCCAGGCGAGGCTCAAACCAGTGCCCTTCTTGCTGTGAGGCGACAGTGCTACCCAGTGCGCCACCTTCCTTAATTCATTCATTCATTCAATCATTCATTTTCTTTTCGGCTTAGTCCCTTGTTAATCTGGGGTCACCCCAGCGGAATGAACCGCGAACTTATTCAGCATATGTTTTAGACAGCGGATGCCCTTCCAGCTGCAACCCATCACTGGGAAACATCCATACACACTCAGTCATACACTACAGACAATTTAGCTTACCCAATTCACCTATAGTGCATGTCTTTGGACTGTGGGGGAAACCGGAGCACCTGGAGGAAACCCACGCAAACACGGGAAGAACATGCAAACTCCACACAGAAATGCCAACGAAAGGCGATTGTGCTACCCACTGCGCCACCATGCTGCCCACCCTCCTTAATTATTATTTTAATTATTTTCTAATGTTTTCCAAGCGTTGTTTAACAGAAAAAGGAAATATCCACAATAGCCCCTATATTGTGTTCTTCTTGAATTAGTCCTCTTTATTTGAATTTGTCTGGAATTTAATTTTTTTAATTAAAAACAAATAAATTAATGTCAATATTATTAGCACCCTAATATACCTTTTTTTTCCATTGGCAACAAAAAAAACCCACTATAGCCCAATGACTTGCTTATAGTTCACCTAAACATTTAGTCTTTAAATTGCAATTTAAGCTAAATACTAATATACTGTATGAAAATAACTAGTAAAAGTGGTATTTACTGTCATCAAAGACAAAAGAAAATAGTTATTAGAAATCAGTTACTAAAAGAATTATGTTAAAGAGCCCCTATTATGGGTTTTTGAGAATGACCTTCCATGTAGTGTGTAACAGCTCTAAGTGAAGTGAAATATCCAGCTAAGGCTTAAATCTGAAAGTACACAGTGTTTAAAACTATTGATTCATTTATAAAAGAGTCGACTCATAGTGCGTCAAATGAATCGTCTTGATAATGATTCTTTAGCCGTTTCGACGTGACGTGGATACAAAACTTAAGCCCCGCCCAATTGTTGTGCATGCAAACCCGGGAAAATTGAAACCTGTGGCCCCGCCCACAAACAGTAGCAAAGAAAAAAAGGAGGACAAGCACTGTAGCAGACGCCGTTTGAATTAAGTCATGAAGACGCTGTGGGATATTCTGCTGGATATTGTTGGAAGTGTAAGGGAAAGTTAGTGTTATTTTCTCTATCCAAAGATGAAACTGTGAAGAGTAAGTGGTTAAGGTTTATTTTTGCAAAAATACCTCAGCATTATAACCCAGCCATGCTGTTCGAGTGCTTCTGGAATCTACACACTTTCAACGGGGCATTCGTCAGCCGTTTGTTAAAGGAAGGATTAGAAAAGGCTCTTGATGTAAGGGACTTTGTCAGAGCGCATTACCATGGTTGCCTCCTTGTTTTCTCTAGCTTGCTAATTGTGTTTTGTTACTTGTAACCGCTTGTACTGGATCAGGTTAACTCTTTATATTCTCATCCGCTTTGTTTACGGATTTGAATGTGTTTGTGAGCTCGCGTTCCACTGCCATTTGTCGTTGCTATGGCCATCGTCAGCTGTTCTTACACATGTGCAGCATCAAGGTTCAAAATAGTTCAGCTTTTGCCGCTGTGTGGATTATTACTGAATGTGTGTCATGGTTAAGAATAGAGCAATATGCTGGTGTTTAACTGCACACACATACCTGCCAATATCTGTCTCTGAAAATCCGGGAGACCGGGGGGGTTAGGTTTGGGGTGAGGTGTCTGAATAACACTCAGGGCTGGAGCAAGTTGAACTGGTGCTCTAGGCGAACGGCGATCACGCCGCCCTCAACCTGAAAGTGAAAAAGAAAGTGACAGGTTTGCGGATGAAAGTGAGGACTGGGAGGGAGGGGGTGTGCGTCGCGGATGAAAGTGAAGACCGGGGGGTTCGCAGACGCCGCCCTCACTATTCTGGTCGCCTCTATGGACGCGCCGGCCCTGATAACACTGTTGAGAACCGGGTACTATAGTGTTAGTAACTACTGTGAAGCGTGTCTCGGGCGGCCGATCGGATCTGAGTTTTCCGGGATAAATAACAAAATGGGTGGGTGGCTGGAGATGGGTCTAAAATACGGGACTCTCGTGGGAAAAACAGGAGTGTTGGCAGGTATGCTCACACATACACTATGCACTGTGACTACTTCAATATTGTTGATCGTGCTGGGCATTTTACGTGCTGAACGAATGAATCCTTTCACAAAACTGTTATGACACGTCATCAGCATCTTAAATCTTTTAAAAAGTTTTTAATATTTAGATTTTATTAAAAATGCATGTATATTTATATGTGTTTATCTATAGTTAGTCAGAATTATTAGCCCCCCTGTTTATTTATTCCCTCAATTTCTGTTTAACGAAGAGAAGATTTCTTCAACACATTTCTAAACATAATAGTTTTAATAACTCATTTCTAATAACTGATTTATTTGATCTTTGCCATGATGACAGTAAATAATATTTGACTAGATATTTTTCAACACACTTCTATACAGCTTAAAGTGACATTTAAAGGTTTAACTAGGTTAATTAGGTTAACTAGGCAGGTTAGGGTAATTAGGCAAATTATTCTATAAGGATGGTTTGTTCTGTAGACTATTGAAAAAAATATAGCTTTAAGGGGCTAATAATTTGACCCTAAAATGTTTTTTAAAATTTTAAATACTGCTTTAATTCTAGCAGAAATAATACTTTCCTTGAAATAAGAATTTCCTTGCTCTGTTAAACATTATTTGGGAAATATTTAAAAAAGAAAAAAAATCAAAGGGGGGCTAATAATTCTGATTTCAACTGTATGTACTGTATTATATCATCTTTGTATCAAATTACAAAAAAAAAAAAAAAAAAAAAAATATTTGTTGTACTCTCCCATTTACTACGCTCTAAGGTTACTCAACTATGATGACCTCCGCTACTGAGAATCCCGGAATTGTGAAAAGGGTCCATAATTGTGCCTTCAGCTGTATGCTCGATTCAGAAACGGGCTCCTAGAAGAAATAAGCAAGTGTATACAGGGTTATGCCAAAGAACGCTGATGCATTTCATGTTTGTGATAGTTTCAAAACACTTTTTTTTATTATTTATCCCCTTTTCAGGCCCTCAAAGACCAAATGGTGTTGTTTAAACGTACCCCGAATCACCAATTTTTAACTCATTTGGATTGGTTGAATGAATTATTTTCAGGTTAAGTGCAATTAATTTGAACACTTATAATATCTCCAGTGTTTCTTCTGGGTTTTTTCATATTCTTAGAGCACCAAATGATCCCATTTCTCATTTCTATGAGGCACAATCTTGAGATGGAGCTCTACTGCTACATTTGAATGGCCTGATCCAGAACATATTGATCATGTGTGAGAATGACTTCTGTAATACTAAGCGTTCCTTGAAAAGTGCTATCTCTCAAAATCAATTTTCATTTTCCACTTTGTCCCCAGACCAATAATAAAATTAATTTAAACCTGAGTGTAATACAGAAACTGATATAATTTCCCTGGATAAATGTTTTTTCTTTAACCTTCCAATTAAATCTATGAGTGTATTAAATGAGCTTTAGGACGAGTTATTGATTGCTCACGCTCTTCAAAGAATCCCTACAATAAACTCACCAAGAGTTAAAGAAGAAAACCCAGCAAGACGATAGAAAAGCTGAATTTTACCCATGATGGCATTTAAAAAAACATGTAAATGAAGGTCAGTGTGTTGCAAGGTGGTTAATATTCTTATCTAGGGCACCTTGTGCATAAATGCATTGATGGAATTCAAGACATGTAAAGAGATCATTCTAACCATCGAGGACTTCGAGGACAACACATACACTTAATACACAAAAACGCTTCATTGAACACATGGACATCACCTATATGCTATATACCAGCAGGTTAACTATGTTTATATATAATAACTGTTTAAATCTGTTAAAAGCTATTACAGTAGTTACTAGTTAATTAGTTAAAGTTGTTACTAAATAATAAAGCTATGGTAACTAATAATCATAACTTTTCTGAATTGGATTGTAATGCAATAATGTGCACCTTTTGTAAAGCTACTTTGAAACAATAGTTATTGTGAAAATAGCTATACAAATGAACTTGAATTGAATGGATTAAATAAATAAATAAATAAATAAACCCCATTTTTGTATGTCTTATTTTCTAATAATTCAATTAAGTTTTGCTACTTATACTACAGTTACTGCACTTACAAACACAGTTCAGATGTTGTATTTTTTAAAGTTTTGTCAGGTTTTGTCCTCTAATAATTCAGATTAGTAATAAGCAACTTTAATACATTCAATGCTTTCCTAGACCAACTTTAGCTGGGTGTTTATCTGAAAATAATAACATGTGTTAAAATGTTCATCAGCAAAACAGAATCAACCCTTCAGTAGCCCATAGTACTAGTAGTAGTAGTAGTGGTGGTAGTGGTAGTAGTAGTAGTAGTAGCAGTAATAATAAGAAGAAGAAAAAGAAGAAGAGTGGTTCTCTGTTTTGCCTATTTTTTATGAAATAATGATTAAAAAAGTAGCATTTTAAAAGAGATGTTTCTTGTTTTTTAACTAAAATAAAATCTAAAAAGTTTGAAACCAAAAGAAAGACATATCAGTTTCAAAATTTTACTGTTTAAAAATAACAATCATAATAATATTTACTACAGTGAAGCAATCTTAACAAAATTTTGTAGTTTTTTAAAAATAATAAATAAATCTGACCATATTTTCAATGGTTGTGAATATTAATGGGCTCTGCTTTGATGCTCCACAGCTTGAAAGTACAGTTTAGTTTAGTTTATTTGTTTGTAAAATGTGCCAGAATTAGCCAAAAATTGCTATTTTTCATCTGCAGACCCTTGACAGCAGGTTAGAAAGTCACACCTAATATTAAAACACTGACAGGAACTAATATCAAACTCTGCATAAACAGAGTTTTTCAAGTTTATTGTCTTTCTATCCTTTCAGTTCAGAAACTGAAATTAAGAGCTAAGTGATATGACACAGTGCATAAAAGTGCATTAAACACTAAATAAATACTAAGCAGTCCACATTGTTGCAACATTCCAAACATACAAGGTAAATTTAAAAATATACATGTTAAACTAACAAAAGATACAGTTGAACTGATTGCATGTCTCTTTGGGAGGTGCTGAATAAATTTATAATCCTTCTTTCTCAAATTTTGCATTATTCTCTATGCCTGGTTGCATTAACTGAGACCCCTGTATTGGAAGTGTTGTTTTCAAAATAAATGAGTCCCACATGCAATGTGAGTATAATACAAGCTAAGGTAAACTTAAAAAAAAAGAGAAAAATTATAATTGTTGTAGTCTCACCAGGAAATGTTGTTGCCAATCAAACGCTGTGTGCATATTAAATGGGTGGTCCAGAGTGTATTTTTAAGGCTTGGTTGTGTTTATTAGGTGCAAAGCAATGTGTGCTCATGCTTCATTTGCTTCACGTTATTTTTTTATATACCATACTTTAATTCAGTGTTTCCCCTGCCATTATATAAGCGGGGTGGCCCGCCCTACCAACGGCTGTACCCGCCCCCCTTGAAGTCACATTAATTGTATTATCTATATAGTGTCAGACCACAACTTTGTGCTCGCGTCACAGCAGCTAAAATATATGCAGATGCAGACATCCCAAGTCTCTCGAAAGTTCCAGGAGTCTCCCGCAAATGAATAGAGACTCCCGGATGCCCACAAACGAATGATCATCTCCCGTAAATTGCGCGTCTCCCGCCCCATCCTCAAATACATCCCGCATCCCACCCCGGTCTTCACATAAGTCGCGCACATCCCATGCTGTGCTGCGAGCGGAGCTATCTCCTCTCTCTAGTGTCTAGTTATGACCTCCCCCGGAAGCTCTGTGTGTCTTCAGCAAATTCAAACCGACTCCGTGATTCCCCAAAATTAATTAAAATACCCGGAAATCATGGCGACAAGAGAGAATGAGCAAGTGAACAGATCACGAGAGGCAATGATGGCCTGAACATTACATTTGATAGGTTACATAAACAGAGCAGTAAAGATATCGCTAGTGCAAATCCCTCTCTCTCTCTCTCTCATTGAGTGATCTGCTGTCAATATTTGGAGACGAGCAAAATATTTGAATGGTCCTGCATGTATTTAGGCCTTTTTTTATATTTAACAACTGAAAGTTCTGCGTTTTTGACGATATTACAAATTCACTAAAAGCTGGCTGGAATTATTAGATAACTTTTTAACATAAATATTTAATAATATAACTTCTTGTAATACACTCATTGCTATAACAAGTAGTTTATAGGCCTATTTCCTTTTAGTAAATAAGTATTGGATTTATAGATGTGCATTTTAACTCATTTTCATCTTTCATCATTTGCAATGTTTCCAAATTGCATTGTTTGTCATTTTTCTGTGATGGTTCATTCTGCTTTGGTGACCCCTGATAAATAAGGCACTAAGCTGAAGTAAAGAGAATGGATGAAATATTTTCTGTAAAGCTGCTTCTGGCCATGACATGTTCACATCTAAAATTTTATAAGAGACATGTTTAATAAATGTCTCAATAAATGGGCCAGACGTTTCCTTCTTTGAGAAGTTTTTAGCCAAATCCAGCATTGAACTAGGAGAGATTCTGGGAGCTGTTCTTTGTCAAATGCTAGAGCTATACCGTATATTTTTGATAATTTTTTTTGGATCATAATTAAAATTAAATTGTAAGCACTTCTCTCTTTGTGTCGTGTCCTTTGGAAGCCCAAATACAGAAACAGAACAAGCTCTGTGGACATAGCAGCGTTTAGACGCCATTTTAGCTTTCACTGCTATAACATTACAGCACATCTAGCCATGCCCCTTCGCTGTGCGGGGTGTATGCGCATAACCTTAAGGGTTTATGTCTTCGCTAACCCAGATGTATTTTTTGTAGTCCCCAAACTTCATTCACTGTAGGCTTTGCTAAGCTAACTCTGTAAAAGCCAATGTCTCTCTTTGCATTGAACTTTAATCATATTACATTCAGAGATGTTGTTTATGTTCATACAGCTACATTACACATCAACTAAAGTTTAAAATATGATATCGTGTTTTGTTTCATTTGGCCTGTTTGTCACTGGGATTTTACCCTCAAGGGATTTACATTAGATTGAAGAAACAATGTGTTTGAGGCTCAAAATATGTCATTTGCATGTACTAAACTCTTACTGTATAATATAACTATGCCTAGGTATCCAGATTTCATTCTGTAGCACCTTTAAATAAGCTTTAGATGTAGCTTTGAGTTATGGATATACAATTTCTACATTAAACTTACCCAAAAAAAAAAGACGACACATGCAAGGCATTGAAATAGCTGAATGTTACCCAAAATGCCCCTCAAAACACATGCAAATGAAGGTCAGTGTGACGTGTTGCGAGGTTGTTAATATTCTCAGCTCTGGCACCTTGTGCATAGATAAACCTCTGATGATCTATCAGACATCCAGTTTGACGAATGACTTCACTCTGCATTCATTAGACAAGATGGAGATCACAAGATGCAAAACCATAGGAAACTAAAAAATACGGCAATATCGTTCGGGACACAAAGAGCCCCATTAACCTCCTCGGCAGGTATTTATCTTTATTATCATCAAACGAATTATAATTTGTCAACATGGGCGCCCAGATGCCGGTAAATACAACGCTTAACCTTAAGAACTTTGCAGGATTACAGAAAAAGATCAAATATTGTTTTAAGTACACAAATAATTTTGTTAGAGTGATTCTTTGGGGGAAAACATCAAGATAAATGGTTTGAAATATAAGTTCTAGTGCCCTCAGTCTAGGTTATCTATGGTTTTATGTATAAATGATGACAGTAATAATGAAACAAATTTCCCCTGAATGCCCCTTTTTTTCAGTGAAGCGAGAAATAAATGACTTTCTTTGTTAAATGTTGCGGCTGTTGTGTCATTGCTGGTTCAAGGTTTCTATCTCAGAGTTTTTCATTTTTTTCTTAAGAACCTGAAATGCATTGTGTTATTTTAGGTTGAAAGGATTTAATAGCATTTAGTCGTCTGAATTATTCGAACAAGCTGATATCATACATAAAAACTGAATAGAAGTAAGTTTAAAAACACAGGTAATTAAATGCACTTCTCAGAGCACCAAGGCAGACATGAAAGTACCATTTGAGACGTCCTTTGTAGATATTTTCAGAAGAATGATAGCTTACATATTCTTGTCACTCTGTATGTTTATTTTACATAGGCACACTGTTATTGTATGCATAGGTAAAGCCTTTACAATTCTGAATTACAGTATGTCTATCTGTATGACCAAAAATGACAATATTTGAAGTTCTTTCCGCAGTTTTCAGCAATTGTAAGTCAACGCACATTTGAATAAACATGTCATCTAAATGGCTTTTTTAATCTAGAAATCTCTCTCTTGCTCGATGACTTTCTAAAGATGAAGATTATTTTTTAAATATTATTGAAATAATCAAAAAAGTTTACAACCCAAGATAATTAAGCATGAATATTAGTTTTATAGTTTCACTGTTATAAGATAATTATACATAATATTATAATAATCTAAATTGTACATAAATCTTAATAATAAATGTACTATTATTATAATTTGGTGACCCGGTGGCTCAGTGGTTAGCACTGTCGCCTCACAGCAAGAAGGTCGCTGGTTCAGGTCCCGGCTCAGCATTTCTGTATGGAGTTTGCATCTTCTCCCCGTGTTCATGTGGGTTTCTTCCAGGGGCTCCGGTTTCAACCACAGTCCAAAGTCATGCGCTATAGGTGAATTGGATTCAGTAATTGGCCGTAATGTATGTGTGTGTGTGAATGTGGGTGTCTATGGGTGTTTCCCAGTACTGGATTGCAGCTGGAAGGGCATACGCTGTATAAAACATATGCTGAATAAGTTGACGGTTTATTCTGCTGTAATGACCCTTGATAAATAAAGACTAATCAAGCTAAGCCGAAGGTGTCACAGTCACCAGCAATCTAGCCCATGCAGATCGCTGGAGAACTACAAATCTGCCAGCAAAAGAACTACATATCCAGTCATGCACCACTCACACACCTGGCCTAGATCCCCATGATTGCAAACAGACACAGCTGAAGCTGCCCAAAGACTGATTAGTTGGACTATTTATACAGCACACAAACACACAGATTTGGCTGAGTCTTGTTATACTGTCAGTGAACATTACGACGCGTTTTCCTTGCCTTGCTTTGCCGAGTTTTTGGACCTAGCCCTGTTTGTTTATGTTGTCTCCTGCCTGCCTGTACTGACCTATCACCTGTGTTTTTTGAGTACTACTCTGGATTTGCCTACATACATCTGTTTGCTCCTGATTGTGAGCGTTGCTTGCCTGATCATTCTCAATAAACCTGCATTTGGACCCGCACTGCCTGTTATCAGCATCCCATTTACATTAGAGAAGGAAAATAAATGAATGAATTATTATTATTATTATTATTATTATTATTATTATTATTATTATTATTATTATTATTATTTAGAGATTACCTCTCTAAATTACTTGAATTTGTAACTCTAAAAATGGCTTTGGAAAACAAAGTATTTTCAGAAATACCTTTTAATAAAGTAATTTGAGAATAACAATTTTTTAAATTTATTTATATTTTATATAATTTTATTTTTATTTTTTTTTATTTTTTTATCAAAACATCATAAAACATATAATGTAGGTTTGAGAGTAAAACTTTGGTTGTGTTTTAAAGTAAACCACTCCTTTAACATCCAGCCCAACTATATTCATCCCTTCTTTTTCACAGTCACACACTTCTCTTTTTCGCTTTCACGCCTTTCAACTTTTTCCCCACCAAAAAAAAAAAAAAATCTCCTCTGGGTTCTCTGGATCTGTGGAGCGAAGAGTATATTCGACACCTTTCAGAGGAAATTGAGATGCAGTCTCAGCAGTAGAGCTCTCTCCTCTGAGGAGTGCATGAAGCTGACTCCACCATTATTACATGTGAACGTTAACAATGGACTTTTTATACACACATATGCAGCTTACAGGAATGTGCTTACTGGAGTCTGATGACCGTCAGCTCCAGTCTAAAGTAGAGAGAGAGTGAGAACGAGCGAGAGCGAGAGAGAGAGCAGGTGGTAGTATTATATGTGTAAATGGAATAACTGAGATTGGGCCATTGGATTATAAAAAGAATACTTCATAGGGGAGGTGGTGATGCCATTACATCTTGAGTGTGCCTTATTTTCTTATAATTCAATGCACCAAAGTCAATTATTCAGCTTATAATATGGCTACCACACCTAAAGACACCCTTCAGATGTTGTGTTTTAAGATATTTGTCAGGTTTTTGTCCTTACTGCTGAGTAGGACTAGTTGTTGTTGTTGTTGTTGTTGTTGTTGTTGTTGTTGTTTTTTACTGTTGTTGTTGTTGTTGTTGTTGTTGTTGTTGTTGTTGTTGTTGTTGTTATTATTAATAACTTACTAATTAATATTATTATCTAATTTTCCACCATTGGATTTATATGTGATTATTATATTTTTTTTTTTTTCAAAATTAAATAAAGACATAATATGAACTTTAAAGTTCAAACAGGCTGCCAAAATCAGCAAAACAAAAACATTTGAAATACTTCCTAAATAAGTGCTTTAAAATAAATACTTTAAATTGGGGTTTAAAGGTAAACCCTTAATTTAAAGGTAACTTAATTAGTAAGTTATTAATAATAATAATAACAACAACAACAACAACAACAACAGTAAAAAAAAAAAATACTCTAAATTGGGGTTTACCTTTAAAAAGCTTCTTTATAATTTTAGGTGACCATAAATCCTTAATGATGGGATATCTTTAAATTCCATGCTTCTAATATCCAAAAGCTACAGAACTACAGAAGTCTAGCATCCTTATTTTATTTTACTTTATTTTATTATTATTATTATTATTATTATTATTATTATTATTATTATTATTATTATTTATTTATTTATTTATTTATTTATTTATTTATTTATTTATTTATTTATTTTTGCATTAGATATATTGTTTGATGAAAGCCAGCAGCAATGTTTCATTGCTCCATATTACTGTTCTTTTCATAAAAGGGGCAAAGTAAACATTCATAAAAAAAAGTTTGCTTTCTAACTGGTTCAGTTAGACTTACTGTAAACCATAACTGAGTGTATTTACTTGAAATATACACTCCGCAACGATGGACATTTTGATAACTGCTTGTGTAGGCTATTTGATTTGTTCACACACTGTCTCGGTTATATTGTGTGATGGAAGGATTGTGCAGGTGCGTGCCATTTTTTTTTTAGTCCAGCTGTAACAGCCGCGTGGCCGAGACTGAACTTCAGCTAGTCCATTCAGCATGGAGTCCTATCCCAGGTATTGTTACTACATGTACAAGTTAATCAATGATAAAGACTGATTGAATTACATTTTTTTGTTCTACGACAAGCTTGGTTAGCCTACCTTCGACTGGACGGTTCTCACGGCTAAAATAAGGGACTGTCCTGGGAAAATTGGGACATCTGATCACTCTTATGGGTGACTAAAACAGGGCTATTTAATATTCTGATTGGGCTACAGCCACTCCGAGCCTCAGTTTACCAGTGTCACTGTTTTTGAACAGCAGCATACTGAAAGGAATACTTCACATTATCGACAAGAGAAAGCATAAGGCAAAGAGGTATTTCCCTTGTCATAGCGCAAATTAATACTTCAACCAATCAAGGGCCCCCTTCTGCCGTTGGCCCTGGGGCTTCAGCCCCACCTAGCCCATATGTTAATCCGGCCCTGAATGTTGACCTGCCTGGAACTACTGTAGCTGTGCTTTTATTGTAAAATAATTGCACATCTTACAATGTTCATCAGAATCAAGCATTCAATAGCCCCCTATGTCAATATGTAAATGGCAGTGGCTGGTACACCATGGGTGTGTGTTATTTTCTAATAATTCAATGGACCGGAGTGAATTATTTTGCTCATACTATGGTTACCACACCTACAGAAATTGTTCATATTTTATATTTCAAAACATTTGTCAGGTTTTTTTGTTCTGGAAACACTGCTGTGTGTAGTACTAATTTCTTACACATCTTTTCCAAAACTTTTTATTTTACCTTTGGATCCTGTAGGCTTGTAAATATCAGCATAATAATATAAAACTGTAATGTGGTCAAGACCTTCCTATCACTACTTTATATGTGCATTTATCTATAATTAACTCCACGCTTTTAGAATGTTCAGCAGCCAATCAGAATCAATCATTCAACAGACCTCATAAAAATAAGTGCAGCAATGTTTTTTCTCTTTTTAATGAAATAATGTTCAAAAGGGTAGCATTTTAAATGGGAAGTTTCCTGTTTTCAACCAAAATAAAAACTCTGTGTTTAAAACTAATATTTTTAAGAAGTATTATAAATGCTTTGCCTGTATTTAAATGAAATAAGGCACATACGTACAGTTTCACAACTGTGGTTATTTTCTCAAGTTACCAGCTGAGTATGGCGAAAATGATTCAGCATCTTTTCAAAAAGAGATATTTTTCTGTCTTTGAGTATTTTTATTCTGACTAAAAGCCAGCATAATACACTTGAGAGTGGTGTTTCATTGACTGCTCCAGAAAATAATGTGAAGACCGTTTTAATTCTCTCTGATAAACATCAGATCTGGCACATAAATCTGAGTTTATTCATTATTATTGAACATTAACAATAGATCCTTTTATAGAAAGCTTATGGGAGTCTGTTGACCGTGGAGACTGAAAATAGAGAAAGAGCAGGTGGTATAAAGCCAAACTATTGACATTGATGAGACAAGCACTTGATGAAAGCCCACCCAGAGCCTCCTGTCACACACCAACAGGACCAATACACTCCTCAGTCATCCTTCATTAGGCTGACTTGCTTTTGTTTTTGGTCATGTGGCAGTGAAGAGCCAAAGAAATGTTTCAAGGAAATAAATTGGATTGAGGTGAGATTTGTTCACCTTTTCAGTCTTGTAATGTTCAGCAGAGTCTGAAATTAACACTCGGTAAGAGTTAAATGGAAGTAAAAATATTCTGCCTTGGCAAGTATATGTAAAAGTGTTGCTTGTCAGTTGGCTGGTAACTTGCCTAGATAATCTAATAGTCTTTTAATTGCACTTTAAGCTCAATATTCATATCTTGTAAAATATTAGGTAACACTTTAGTTTAGGTCACTATTCACGGTATTAACAAACCATTAGCTAACACCACTCGCTTAATAAACTACTAATAAGCTGTTTATTATTAATTAGTAAGGTAAAAATTGGGTTTAGGCTTTGGGTAGGATAAGAGATGCAGAATAAGATAATACTTTATAACTACTTTTGAACAGTTACTGTAATATCTTAATAATAGGAAGGTAAAAAGCCAGTAGTTAATATTGTGAATTGTGACCTAAACAAAAGTGTTACCAAATATTATGTACTGTCATCTGGGCAAAGACAAAAAAAATAGTTATTAGAAATCAGCTTTTGAAACTGTCATGTTTAAAAATGCGTTTTAAACAGCTTTTGCTAAATATTTGAAAAAGCATTTTTATTTCTCAAAGGGGCTAATAATGTAGGGCTCTATATTAACGATATGTGCAAAGTCTAAAGTGCATGGCGCAAAAACATTTGCTAAGGATGTAGAAATATGGTTTGGACCACGGCGCATGATCTATCAGGGTTGTGCTTATTCTCTTAATGAGTTAGGGGTGTGTTTTGAGCATAACATGAATTAAACAAATCAGAGCCTCATCTCACATTCCAGTCAGAGTCAGTTGCATCCCACCATGGCGCATTTGCTATTTACATGGCGGACTTTGTAAGTGGAAAAACTGAACGCTTCATTAGCGAGAAAACAGTTAAACAGATCATCTGCAGTGCGAGGATAAATAATGAGCCTCCTCCATTCAGCCTATTTACTTTCTCTTTACTTTACTTTTACTATTTACTTTACTCCTTTACTTTTGTGAATAAGGAAACAGTGTTGTACTCACTCCACTAAAGACATCCATTAGCCTAGCATCTTTTCAGTTCCAATTTCCAGCAAAGGAACAAAATGAACAATAAAAACAAAGTGTGGTCAAAAAAACTTAGTTATATCCAAACGTCTTATGGCCAACAATGCGCCTTACACACCTCCTTTCTAGACCGGCACACCCATAAGTCCACAAAGTGATGCAAATGGATTTGCTATTTAAACAACGTGGCGCAAAACGTGAAAATTAGGGTTGCGTGTGTCTGAAAATAGCAACACACAAAACACGTCTTGCGCCTTATTGCGCCAGGTGTATGATAGGGCCCTTAGTGAACTGTTTATTATTTCTTATACAAATATTGTTTCAAACATCAAAAAAGTAAATAAAAGTCACTTTGTTAAACTGTAAGGTTAAAATATAAAAACATCAAAAGTCAGCAAAGATCAAGGCCCTATAATGCAATTTATAACCGTACAGGAATGGATAAACACAGGCAATCCACAAGAACCACAAAACTGTTATTTTACAGATTTTTATTTTTTTTTATGGGATCTTGATGTGAAAAGAATTTATTTAGGAAAAGTGTAACATTTCAAAAGAGAAATCATTTAAATAAATAGAAATTCTGTCGTTTAAAGTTTGAAAAAAATATAATTTTACTGTTACAATTATGAAATAATGTGCACACAAAAAATACAGTAAAAAATCACAGCTGAGGTTGCCAGATTTTAACCGTTAAAATATGATATAGAAACATAAAGGAAATGTCCAAATTTTTACGGTAAATTGCTGTATTTTGTACAAATTTTTTGTTACACCAATGTTTTGAACAAGCAGCAACCTCCCACTCTACCTCGTGAAGCAAATATGGAAGTAGCTGAAACTGCAATTCATTAAAATTCCGGTAGTTCTTGCTCCATATTAGGACAGATTTCTATTGAGCCCACAGTTAAAATAGCAGGAAAAATGGTGTTTACAGCCTGATACAAACAACAATTTCGGTTCATATAGCTAATATAACCCTTCATGACAACTGTAAAGAGGGTGAATTTTTTTATAACTCATCCGTTTCGTTTATATTAAGTTATATTAAGTGTGCAAAATTAAGGGCGTGGCCAGCTGATTCCGGCGTATCGTATTTTTGTGTTGTTTTTTGTGGCTTTACACAGTCAGTTGCTTTTTGTAATTATTTCTTACAATTATCAGATGATATGGCATGCTGTGTGCACTTTTTGTGTTTACAAACCATTCACGTGGCCTCAATTTCCCAGGTGAGTAAAACTATATACTTATACCATCTCTATAAATGTATTTGGTTTATTTAAGATAAATTATCATTTATATTTTTCTTTAAACCTGTAATGCACTCCAGAATCTGACAGATTGATAAGCTGTAGACTATAGAACAGTCATCTGAAATGTTGTCATATAGTGTTATGCCTGGATTTCATAAATAGCCTTGCATTTACTAACACAGACTATATTTGAAGTGCTTGGAAATAATTTGCGTTTTCCTCCTGTAGAAAAACATCATAAGAACAATGTTTAGTGGCTCAATGTGTTACAACAGTGTTTTTAAAAGACTAAACACTTTAGTGATCTAGTATACAACCAAGCACATGTGGTCAGAACACAAACGAGTCGCAGGTAATGAAGTATTAAGCGTTTCTCCCAAAGAAATGCCTGTCTAAGCAAAATGCTAGCAGGTGTCTGTAGCTCCCCTCACGCTCTGCCTCTTTGCCCTTGTTTGGTATCCCTCGGTCAGTGCGATGATGCGTGAACAAAATGGCGACAGTTGGCCACGCCTAGTTGTAGCTTCTTTTGCGTTCTTCAGAAACCTATGGGTGACGTCACGGATACTACGTCTATATCTTTTACAGTCTATGGTTTTGAAGTACTAACATCTACATAACTTTGTTAGACAGACAAGTGTGAAAAGTTAATTTACAGTTATTCGCCGTATATATTAAGGAAATTTACAGTTAAACAGGTTATGGATTTTACTGTTGAATTCACAAACATTTTTTACACTTCAGTATAACATTTTATTAATGTATGTTTATTGGTTTGTTTACTTTAAGAATTTAACTAAATAATAAAAAAGTTAACAAATTAAATATATATATTAGAGGCACTTCAATGCTTTGTTTGACCTGTATTTTTCATGGCTAGTACATTTTTTTGAGTCACCAGCCATTTACAGGTGTGGCAAACTATTTCATTATCTTTCCTTTATTTTAAATGTTCTTTTTCTGTCTTTGTGTATGTTTACTCTGGCCATCATCCAGCATAGTAATAGACCAGAGAGTGCTGTTTCATTGACCACGCTGGAAAATTCTGTAAAGAATGTTTGAATTATCTTTGAAACAGAGCCGATCTGTTTGGCCATGAGCACTACGTTCAGATAATTAGTTTTAAAGAGCATCATCTTTATTTGCTTCATGGATAATAATTCAGCCATCTTTGTGTGTGTGTGTGTGTATTTGTAGGTGGGTGATTCATTATTTTTAGCTCAGGTGTTTGTTTATATCGATTCATCCTCATTTTCCTCATCCTGTCATTTGAAGTTTTGACAGCACTGAAGGTGTCTGGGTCTTATACTTTACGTCAGGGGGGGAGATACATCTCGTATATAATAAAACACCATCCAAATGAAAACAGATTGGGAGGCCAACCATGCAGCACCTTGGGCCTCCATTACTGGGTTGGCTTGCTGAGCGCAGAAGACGGATGAGACTATTCATTTTCAGTGCCGAACGGCCTCACTGCGTAAGTGGAGCATGCAGCAAATGCACGCTGTTGAACACAGTCCCAACATCAGCCAGTTTTACTCAAATTTACTCTTGTAATGAGTATTAAAAGAAAAGATGCCCTGAATAGGAAGGTTTGCTGCAGGGACAGTTGCAGCAGCTGTGCAAGAAAGTAGGCTAGTCGTAGCATAAACACCATTAAGTTGTAATTTGCGCATTATGAAATATTTCTCATTCACATTCAATTTAATGTGGTGTTTACATCATACAGTTTTGCATTAAAAACAAATCTTTTTATTTGTATTGGCCCTTTTAGACAACAGTAGCCTATTGGGTTTAAAAGTTTGAGGATTTCAAAGTGATTTTTTAAATGAAACCATTATTGTCTCTGTGTAAAATGCAAAAACATGATTCATGAAAAACATGAAAACATGTCTGTCTACCTTTTTCTTACACCCCATGACAATTAACTAACTAGTCATAGTTAGCAAGGTAGTACTTGGGTAGGATTAGGGATGGAGAATAAGATCAGAATAGAATAGAATAGGTAAGAATATACAGGTAAATATACAACAGCAAATGTACTATTTTATAAGGGGTTATTTTATGAGGGCGTTTATAAGAGATTTAAACCCAGTTGTGTTAAAACGGGTTGTAAATATAGCCAGCCTCTAATGATAAACATGAAATAATTCTGTTTTCTATAACCACACTTCAGAAACTCTTTGATTAACATGCTTCCTTTGTGCGTGTCGTCCGAGGGGGAAAACCCTCTCTCTATAGTGAAGATCTCTTCCTTATTAGTATAAACAGCCCTGAGTGAGAAGCAGCCATCCGCCATATTTTTCGCACCATACCTGCTGAAGATAACGTCAGAGACTAAGAGTTGTAGGAGTTGTAGGATGCACAAATGAACACTGTAGTCTTCATAGGGGCTGATCACACTGTACGTGCTCTTTGCGTTGAACGATGCATCTTTTGAATGATTTACTAATGGCCGTGAGCGTTTACATGCTACTTATTTGCCCTGCGTGTCTCGTATTTTAACCACCTGTTGCACCTCGCATTTTTGCTGTTGCACACTGTGCGCTGTAAGAAATCAATCTACGTTAAAAGATCGATTTAGGAATTATCAGCTCAGATCAATGACTCGGCTCTTGAAGATTCGAATCATTGATTCGACTCAATTGAGTCGGATTGAATCAGATCAAAGATTCAATCTCTGTGTGTCCCGCAAATAGACAATCACATTTATTAATTCTCGTCTATATTATTTCCGTGGCCACCGGTCATAGTATAACACAGAATAGGGTTACTTTTCAGCAAGGTAACACGATCTTTAGCTTGAGGCAAAGACTTACAAAGCACATAAACGAGAACACGGTTCTTTAAAGGAGAACAAAGGTTTATTGAGCTACACTATTCGATACACGAGGCTTACTACGTAGTAATCAAAACAACAAACAAACAAACAAATGCACACACACACACGTTCACACACACACGGACAGTTCGGAGGATGCAAAATGAATTGAACCAACAGTCCAGCCGATCTGTTTTGTACTAGATCTTAGAATCACCTGAGAAACCACAAAAGCAGAGAATTGACTTATCTTTAACTGCTTAAAAGCATATGCACCCGATCAGATAGGGATAACAGTTATTCGTGTTACTTGCGAGTCTGTTGAAGTCTTCGGGTTGGTTTGAAGAAACACGTGGCATAAGCGTGGCTTCTCTGTGACGTCGCTCGCTGGAACTCACTCGGTGGGAGTGAAACTCTTTGTCCTGGGTTACCGGGGTACGGACTCCGGGGAGAGTCCGTTCGCGGAAGTTTCAGCGGAGTGAAACTTAAGGTTTGGATGAAAGTTTTTGTGATGTCCCAACCGCGTGGTGGCGATTGGGGGCGGAGAGCAACAGCGGGTTGATACCAGCTTGATGCTAAGAGGCTGCGCGCATGGTTGACGCTGCAAGGAGGTTTTATAGGCTGGCTCTGAGCCATCCCTCATGACACTGTCGTCCAATGAACGGCAAGATGAAGGGCGGGGCCACGCCCCGTCCCCGCGTAGGCAGGTTTAATAATTAACCCACTGCAAGAGACTTAACGTGATAAAATCTCTGGTAAGATTGTAACTATCGGACATCAAATGTTACAATATGGTTCGGATTACAAAATTCTCATTTTCAGCAAAGTATTGCAAATAGAAAATCATTTTGTTCAACACTAAACATGAAGCATATCAAACACATACAGATAATTTCACCCTGTTATGATGGTGAAATCACACATTATGAACCTGGTTGGTTGAAATAAACACAGCACATCAATACTTATAAATGTCATTCAAAATATAAAATTTTGCCTTGGTTATAACATCTATACGAATCGTTTTCCTTAAGTCTCCTTCTTTTCTTTTGTCTCTGAATTCTGTCCATCTCGTGGTCGACGCATGGCCGTCCACATGAGGGTCATCCAAAAGTCTCGTGATGAAGAGAATTTGAAGGGCGTCTTTGTCTAGTTGGGTAACGATTAACCAAAATTGTGGCCACATCTGTCCAACTTAGGCTAGGATGGTGGGGGTGAAGAGAGTTAATAACTTGCTCCCCTGTTATCCTACTGTTAGAAGCCCTGGAGCGAGTAGGGCCATTTGCACTCACATTCCAAAGCCTGGTTCGAACTGGTTTTGACCGGCGAGTCTCTACAGCGCTCACAGTTGAAAAAAGAATCAACTCTAAGTGGAAAAAGCATGTTACATCAGTCACGTCTCTTTCATTCTCCAATCTAATGAAAGCAGTTTCCGTTGAGGTGACAGCAGTGTTTGTGTTGTCAAGACGACTACTGAGACTTTTGAAAACAGAGGAGAGACTAGTGGTTGCTGTTTTGAGTTATTCAGAGCTGCGTGACTTCACAAATCTTGAACATCACAATATTATTAAATGTTAATATAACAATATCAACAGCAACACTTCTGCACAATACGTAGCTGATTCAGTCATTGCCTAGTGACATAAAAAGCGCACTGCACTTCTTTGTTCTTGTCAACAAAAAAGTCGCTGTGGTGTGCCTTGCGTTTTCAGAACAGAAAAGCACGTTCGCTGTGATCAGCCCCATGGACTGCTTTTTTCTCAGTCACTTCTTCGGATATTTTCAGTTTTTTACAGAGATAACGTCAGTCCAGTTTTGGAAACTGCTGCTATTTTGAGTCATAGGTGTTTGTAGTCACACCGTCTTTTGAAAAGACAGCTGGGATCACTATCTCATTTGAATTTAAAGCGAACAAAGTCAACAAAACTGCACAATTTAGATCAACCTAAAAGGAACGGTTTAAAGCAGGGGTGTCCAAACTCGGTCCTGGAGGGCCGGTGTCCTGCACAGTTTAGCTCCAACGTCCTTTAACACACCTGCCTGGAAGTTTCTAGTACACCTAGAAACAGCTTGATTAGCTGGTTCAGGTGTGTTTAATTGGGGTTGGAACTAAAATATGCAGGACATCGGCCCTCCAGGACCGAGTTTGGACACCCCTGGTTTAAAGAGTTATTTGTGTGGTATTTTATGCTGAAACTTCACTTACACACTCTAGGGACATCAGACACTTATTTTACAGCTTGTATAAAGATACATGATAGATCCTCTTTAATATTAGGCAGGTAATAAGTCACTAGTTAATAGTGAGAACTGGTACACAATAAATGACATGAAATCTATGACATGCATCTCATTAAGTTTCAATGGTGGATATGGATTATTTGTGAGCAACCTTCTTTTTTTAGTAATTGGTCCCACTATATATAAAGTGGTCTTAACTATGTACTTAAAATAAGAAAATAAGTGCAATGTACTTACAGTGTTTATATTGTATTGCATATACACTTGTGTGGTAACGTTAGCGGCAGGTGTGGGTAGGTTTAAAGATGGTTTAAGGTGTAGAAAATGGGTCAGTGTAATTATAAATGGGATTAATGAATTGCATCCGGATAATTTTTAAAATGTCCAATGGGAAAGCATGTACATAAATCAGTGCATTATACCAAATGATTCATTTGAAGTAAGTACATAGGGCTCTATTTTAACGATCTAGGCGGAAAGTCTAAAGCGCATGGTGCAAAAGCATTAAGAGCGTGTCCGAATCCACTTTTGCTATTTTAAGGACAGAAAAATACACTCTGCGCCCGGCCATACCTGTCAACATTGGGATGTGAAAATAAGGCATAGTCCCTTTATTAATCTGGGGTCGCCATAGTAGAATGAACCGCCATTATTATTATTATTATTATCATTATTATTATTATGATGATGATGTGTATATGTCTGTTTAAACACGCACCCAAAACCCAGTGTCTACTTGAGCTCAGCATCAAATCGCGTACGTACAGAATCCGCTTGGGAGAGCATCAGCTGACAGTCATGCATCTTTATATGAACTGACTGTTTTGAGGATTGCATAGGGGCAATGGTGCCTGTATTGAAAAGGAAATGAATCGCGCCATTTTTATGTTTATTCCAAAGTGTTTCCATGCCTAAATAAAATGAAAGCACAGAACCGAATCACATTTAAGAGCAAGGGCGACCCCTGGTGGTTCGGCAGTATGGGTTGCATATAGAGAGGATTGGCTCTTCTCAGAAAGATAAAAAATACGGGAAAATACCTTTACGGGATGACAGCGGGATAGAACTGTAAAATACGGGAGAATCCCGGGAAAAACGGGAGGGTTGACAGTTATGGCCCAGGCGCATGGTCTATCAGGGTTGTGCTTATTTTCTTAATGAGTTATGGGTGTTTTGAGCATAACATGCATTAAACCAATCAGAGTCTCATTTCACATTCCCTTTAAGAGTCAGTTGCGTCGTGCCATGGTGCATTTGCTATTTACATGGTGGACTTTGTAAGTGGAAAAACTGAAAGCTTCCCTAGCAAGAAGACAGTTAAACAAACCATCTGCAGCGCGAGAATATAGAACGAGCCTCCTCCATTCAACCTCTTTTCTTTCTCTTTACTTTTACTCTTTACTTTACTCCTTTACTTTTGTGGATAAGGAAACGGTGTTGTACTCACTCAAGACATTCATTAGCTTACATACTGTGTTTAATTTTGTTTGTTAAACGCAAAGATTTGTCTCAAAAGTCATTCTAAATTCAGTTCTAATGTCCAGCAAAGGAATAAAAAAACAATAATAACGAATTGTAGTCAAAAAACTGAGTTATATTCAAACACACGTCCTATTTTTATGTCCCATATGGTGATGCATACATCTCCGAAACCCGAAAGGTGGACAAATCTAAATTTGTTTTTATTAAAACAAATATAAATATGCATATAATAAATAATACTGCTAATAATAATAACATAATACAAATGCAAATTGTCATGAATAACTCTGAGATGAAGAGGGCATGGAGGCAGTGGTTTTTATATTCATGTAGAAAAGAATAATTTTTTTCATATGTAAAGATATTTGTGTATTGCTGTACATTCTGTGTGTATTAAGCAATGTGTAAGCATTTAGACCATAGAGGCACATAACTAACGTGCTCTGCTCTAGACCAGCTTTTAGTTGATCAGTGGCACAGTCTATTTCAGTTTCTTAAATCAGCAATGCGTCAACAATGCGCCTTATCACACCTCCTTTCTAGACCTGAACACCCATGAGTCCACAAAGTGGCACAAATAGATTTGCTATTTAAACAATGTGACGCAAAACGTGAAAATCAGGGTTGCGCTGGTCTGAAAATAACAACAAATCCCGCTCTACACATCTTGCGCCTTATTGTGCCAGGTGTATGATAGGGCCCTTAGTGTTGAAGGCCACAATATAAAGCGTATCTGCTAATTTCGACCATTGTAATATTACAGCACAAAATCCTCAAAATTCTTTTTTCTTTTCTTTTTTTGCAGTTTTAACTAAACTACGGGCATGCTTTAGTTTGTGCTTTGAAGGCTATTCTCTCTTGTGATGTTGTCATGTCTACTTATTAAAAATGTCCACTTTTTGCAATTGTCTTTGTGCTTGTTAGGCCTGGCTAACAAATCATATAAGCTCATATACCCTATTAGAGTAGTTTTTATTTCATATTATTTTGTATTTATCATTTATTTCAGTTTATTTAGACTTATTTTTGTATGTTGTGTATTTTTTCCTATCAAGATCTGGCAATGCAAATCTTTAATGATTTTTTTTCCCTCTGTGCTGATGATTATTATTGAGAGCATACATCATCTCTCAAATCATCTCTTAATACACAAGTGAATTCCCTAAATTATAATAATTCAAAGTGTGCACAAAACAAGACTTGCTCCTGAAATTGGATGATTGACATTGTTGTAACCTATAATAACTTCCAGGCGTCTCTTGTGTTTGGTATCTTCTATTTTGATCAATTTAATATTACATATCCAAACCCTTTTTGTGGTCTGCTTTTCAGCTAAACCAGAGACTATGTGTTTGGTTGATACTTTGAAGTCTGCTTCACGGTGAGCTTTCACAGTGTTGCCATGTCCAATTATTATAATCATCTTTCAGCTTGTTGTTAGGGTTTGACTGATAAATCAATCAAGCTTTTAGAGTTATTACAGTGGTCAGATGCAGGTACTGATAATTTGACAATTTTGACAATTAAACAACTTGTTCTTGTTTGTGGTTTTTTCTACCAAAATCTGGCAACATGAATAAATCAGGGCTCATTCTTCTTCCATTGTGTTCTCTTCCTTTGTCCAGATAGTTATTATTGAGCGCTTACATCATTTATGATGTGCATTAAAATATGTCACTAACAACTTTCAGTTTGGTTATGCAGAATTTCTGTACAATGTCATTTTGGCTTCAAAGGTTTTGTATAAAATAGATTTTCTCATGTCAGTGAAACATTATGATGTTCGTTTCAGTTAATATCACATGCTTTCATGTGCTTTGCAGCCTCTGCATTTTTGCACAAGGCATTTTGTGGATAAGAAACTGGTCTGATTAGATTTCCCACATTACTTGCTTAAAGGTCCCGTGAAATTAAATTAAAGTTTTTTAAATGTTAGTAAGACTATTGTAAGGACATCTACTGTATAAGCTAGTGTGCTCTAAAACAGTGACAAAATTCACATTTAGAAGACATAAAACTGATAGAAACATCCAAAGCTTTTTGTCACTTTTTCACCTAAATAAATCAGCAGTTTTTTTTGATGTCACCTCATACTTCAGTTTCTCATCAAATCTTGACCAATCAAATGCTCTTTAGTATCTGACAAGCACCTCCCCCTTCAAGACGCTTCTCCTTTGCTTTTCATTTGAAGTACTTGAGCTCAACCACTCTCACTGGCAGAGCTGTGAAAAAAACACTATAGGCTGTTTTTTTTTTTAAAAGAGGAGGGGCTACTCTATGCTCCACCCTCTTTTCATGTCTCATGTAATTTTCGTCTGCTTTTTCGGGGCTGGGTCATGGGGGCAGCAGTCTTAGGAGAGAACCCCAGACTTCCCTCTCCACAGACACTTCCTCCAACTCCACCGGGGGGATCCCGAGGTGTTCCCAGGCTAGCCGAGAGACATAGTCCCTGCAGCGTGTCCTGGGTCTTCCCCGAGGCCTCCTCCTGGTGGGACATACCTGGAACACCTCCCTAGGTAGGCGTCCAGGAGGCATCCGAAACAGAAGCCCGAGCCACCTCAACTGACTTCTCTCGATGTGGAGGAGCATGCATCATGGCCTTGGACTTGGAGGTGCTGATTATCATCCCAGCGGCGTCACACTCGGCGCAAATCACCCCAGTGCATGCTCTAGGTCCATGTTCAATGAAGCCAACAGGACAACATCGTCTGCAAATAACAGATGAAATTCTATGGTTGCCGAACTGGACCCCCACCCTGCCAGAGTCCAACATGCACTTATTGACTTATTGACCCTGACTTATTGACTTACAGGTATTGCTTTATTGCAGACAATAAGAACCAAACTCCTACTCTGTTCATACAGGGATGAGACTGCCCTTAATAGAGCGCCTGTTACCCCATACTCCCAGAGCACCATCCACAGAATGCCAAGACGGACACGATTAAATGCCTTTTCCAAGTCCACAAAACACATGTGGACTGGTTGGGCATACTCCCATGAACCCTCGAGCACCCTGCTATAAAGCTGGTCCAGTGTACCTCTTTTTATGTTTCAGTTGAGATTAAGTCAAACATCTAATAAAAATGCACATTTAAAAGCATGTCATGAGAAAGGAAATGTAGTCCACTAATTAAAGCCTAAAGTTTGCTTAAAAGTGCTATTTCTCCAGACATTACGCATAAAAGAACAAGCCTCAGTATTTGGCCTTTTGTAAATCCAACTGAGAGTTCAAGCCTCGTTTCCGCACCTTGTTTTGAATTACATCTCATATGGGTTGCAAATTAAAATGTCAGAGCTGTTGAGTCCAGTGAATTTTTTCTTTTTTAACCTAATGAGGTAAAGATCCTTGCGATCAATGCCGTCCAAACAAAACCAGAAATTACAGCCAGATTTCCATTTAGAGCCCTGATCATTCAGCCCAGCTGTGTTTGCTCTTTGACAGAAACGAGAAAGAATATTTACTTGAATTTTAATTGCAGTGTTTATTACAGCCATAAATGCTTTTGTCATTGTAGAATACATGATCACCACCCAGTCACCAGAGAGTTATTTTACTATACGCACTAAAGCAGGTTGGAAATGTAATTTACTCTCGTTTTTCCTTAGTGGCAATAAAAGCTTAATTTTATGCATCATAATTTGACCTGCTGTGATTAACAGCCCTGATCGAATGGCTCATCCATAAAGCTCAAGCCGAGGAACATCAGACATGTGATTCGATCAGGTCATCTAAAAATGGTATCAGAGACATCATGGAGACTGAGTTTTTGTTCTTTTATAGTCAAATCAATCAAAGCCTCACCTTGAAGTGTTCTCATTATGTCAATAAGGCATATCAAGATTTCACATTGTGGAATAATGCAAGCAGTCGCATGATAACGATGGTATTAATATACTGTATGTATATATATATATATATATATATATATATATATATATATATATATATATATTAGTGGTGGGCTGTTATCGGCGTTAACGCGACGTTAACTCTTATCGCGCGATTAAAAAAAAATATCGCCGTTAATCTATTCTCAAAGTTGGGTTGGGATATATATATATATATATATATATATATATATATATATATATATATATATATATATATATATATATATATATATATATATATATATATATATATATATATATACATACAGGGCTTAGCATTAACTTTTTTGATCACCACTGTGGCTAGAAGATTTCCAACATTACTAGTCACTCGCCATTTTCACTAGCCACACTTTTCTTGTTAAGAAAATATATTTTATATGCATAAATTTGACTTTGACATGCTAAAATGACTTGATTTAGAGTATTATGTCCACATGCCTCCTCATTCATTTAACTTCTTGTGTGTATTGTGTATTAGCTTGCTCAGTGTGCATGAACAAATGGGTTGTGTTGCAATGCAATCAGTTTTTATTTCACATGACTTTTCAGGGCTCAAAATTAAGGATTTACCAAATTTATCTCTGACCCCACCAAATAAGTATTTCTTAGCCAAAATTTTTTAATGTGTCAAAACAAGGAAAATATAGCTGTATAGGTATATATATGTGTGTTCAGTAAACATCATCTATAGTATGATTATTCTGTCTATGAGACGGCCCCACTAACATAGTGAAATAAATGTGTGTGTGTGTGTGCATATGATTCATTTATTAGTCTGAGCATCCTTTGTACTTGAGAGCCCTACAATTAAATACATCTAAAAAAAATAACCTAATTTGAACCTGCGCGGACCGACCTACCGCTGTGATTATGCTATAGAGGAATTTTTAATTAGGACCTTATTAAGAGCTTGACAACAAACATGATTCAATTTGAAATCTGCATGTGGATGGTAATTACAACTCACATTTCTGCATAAACTTGATTGAGTCAAGGACTTTCTGAAGAGACCTTCAAACATCCTTACGTCTGCATGAGCTGCAATCCGGTTACCGAACTTATCTGTCCTCTGATATACATCCTGAAACTTCACAGAGATTGTGCAAATATGGAATTTCATATCTTAGTGTTGCTTAGTTTTAGTCCAAATATTTAGTCATGCCAAGTCACGTTTATTTATACAGCGCTTTATACTATACGTCTGGTTTTAAAGCAGCTTCACGTTAATAGAGCAGGAAATATAACAGTCTACTGTATATGTTATTCCATTTCAAACAAATCCAGTTTCAGATGTAAAGGAGAAGATAATGGTGTTGTTTTTCAGCTCAGTTTAGGTCAGTGTTGTTTCAGTTCATTTCAATAGCTGCCAGAGTTGCAAAGTTCATCAATTATGAAACACATTCAGTTATAAGCAGTTGTACAGAAGCCAATGATGATATTATTTAGATCAATTTATTTCTAAGGTTTTTCTCATCCAGTAATGTCAGTGTATGGCAAGCTGTTTTAACTTTTAAACAATAAAATATACTAGTATCTATTGTCATGATGGTGCTAGTAGTTTTTTTTTCCCATTAAGTACTAATTCCAGTGGCCAAAGCGACATCAAAAATGCTAATGAATTTGATTCTATTCATTCATTCATTTTCTTTTTGGCTTAGTCCCTTTATTATATGGGGTCATCACAACAGAATGAACTGCCAACTTCCAGCTGCAACCCATCACTGGGAAACACCCACACACTGTAATTCACACACATACATTACAGACAATTCTAGCTTACCCAATTCACCTGTACCGCATGTCTTTGGACTTGTGGGAGAAACCGGAGAACCCAGAGGAAACCCACGCGAACACGGGGAGAACATGCAAACTCCACATAGAAATGCCAACTGACCCAGCCGAGGCTCGAACCAACGACCTTCTTGCTGTAAGGTGACGGCACTACCTACTGTGCCACCACGTCGCCCATGTCAAAACTATGACATCAACAAATTGATTAACAACAACAAAAAAAGTTTTATTTATCTAAAAGATAAATGTAAAATGTCAATTGGATTCTGTATCCCTACAATGCATGTAAGCCATCAGCTATTAAAACTATTTCTTGTCATTTTTAACGTGTGTATTTAAGCTCACAACAATCTCAAAGTAAAAAGGTCTTAACGTCTGATTTTGTGGTGATTGTGCTTAGAATAAAATGATTATAATTATTAATTTTACTACTATAATCTTAACTCTGGCTAGTTTAAATTGAAAATGATTAACATTTGAAAACATTTGATATTTAAAAAGCCATCAAAAAGTCATTGGTAGCTAAGTAAAATAAAATATATTAAATAATTAATAAAATAACTTAAATAGTTATGCTACAATATTAAAAAGAAGGGAAATGGAAAATGTAATTTTCACAGTTGTGGCATGCATTTTAAGTTCTTTAAAGAAGCTTTCAGTGAAAAGTTCTTAAAAGAGTCATTAAATGATTCATCACATTAAAAAAAAAAAGTTGTATTAATATAAATTGGCAAAAAAAGGTACTTTATTAGAATTGTTAAATTATGTATTGTCACCTTTTTCCAGTTATATAAGTTTTAATAATGACAAGAATGTGTTAATTTACATTAAAATTAGCCTTTAATAAATCAGGAAACTAGATGAGGTCAAATTAACCGTTCTTACATTCTTTTCATTTGTGTTTGTAGGTGAAAGTGCAATTATTCTGATGAAGTGGAAAAAACTATAATTCTGAATAAAATCATCATAGTGTTTAATCCAGACCTGGGCATTTTACATGACACATGCAGCCCGCTGGACTTCTTTGATCGGCCCGTGTAAAGTATTTATTTAATTTAAATTCAACTGCAAACAGGGCCTTGCAATGTGCAGGTCTGATATTGCTAGCCAACAGAAGATGACTTTCACATATAGCGTCTTTTGCGCACTCAGTTTTTTTTATTTCAAATAGAGACGCACGGGTTCAGCATGCAAATAGGAAGGGATGCACATGCGATATGTCACACTTACTGTAGGTTTTCCAGGTGCCGTGAACTGAAAAAATCAAAACAGAGTGTGGCGAGCGAACCACGAATCATGTGAATGTTGTGTACCTGGCTGTATATCTTATCAACGAAGAGAAAGTGACACAAATTTATAATTTCACCATCTTCCGAGTGACCCGAAGGTCCGTTCTGAATGAATGGTGAAAATAAAAAGGGATATTGGACCTCATTTTCAGCTAAGTTCAGGGAAATGGCACTAGTTAGCTAACATTTTGTTTCCCAAACACACATTTTAGATGCCATTTATCAAACTCAAGTTAATGAACTGATTCTTTCACTATATTACACCTGTCACGAATTTTGGTGCTGAAATTTAAAAAAACCTCCATTTCCCTTTAACATTTAAAGCACTGTTAATGACGTTCTTAAACAGCTCTGATTTGTCATTGCGTTCACCAGTGCTTAACAGAAATGACTGGGACTGGCCATAAAATTCATCAGTTCACCCACCGCACTTCACAATGTTTACCCAGTGCACAGACGAGCGATCTGCATGATGAATCAACTGATATTTGCGGCTTTAAAACGCTCCGGTGTCCGTGTATCTGTGTTTGCAATCTGTGAAGAGCATAGAACCGATGACCTTTACAGCCAATCACAGTCATTTCTGTTAAGCACCGGTGAACACAATGGTAAATTAGCTGTTTAAAAACACGCTCAGCTGTGATTAAATGTTAGCGGGAAATATATATTTTTAAAACTTCAGTACTGGGACAATACTATTACAGACAACATGAGGGTGTGCTACAGAGAACTGTATTGTTTTATCGCTCACCGGGTTACATAGGCTAAAGCAGAGAAGCGTCCTCACGGTGTTAACCTGATGCCATAAACTGAAGCCTAGGAGGACACTTAAGCTTTATTACTCTTAGAGCGTACTCACACTATGTACAGTTGCCTTGAACCGGGCCGAAGCACGCTTGTGCCCCCTCCCGTCTCCCCCGACGGCCCGCACTCAAATTGTATTCGGGCCTGAGCATGCTTACATCATCGATGATGAGCTGTTCAGTTTAAGAAGCGCTCTCGCTCAGCACAGTGGAGATTTCTTTATATTGTTTTAGTGTTTTGGGATGCAGTGACACGCAGTCAAATATTTGGCGGAACAGATCAGCCACTTTTGACGCTCATAAACAATCATGAAGTCCTCGTGCTGCAAGAATTAGGAGGTTTGCTGAAGGTGCAGCTGACGTGCAGTGAGGGGTTTGTGTCTTTAATAATCTACATCAGTTTGTGTTCATTGAACAGTATGAATGATTAATAAATCCATATGAAACAGCCCCTTAAAAGTCACGTCTCGTCTTCAGTTTCGGGATCAGGCGCGCTTTGCACTCTCACTACAAGCGTACCGCGCCAAAGCCCAAGTGAACCGCGCTTTGGCACACCTCTTCCAACCGGGCCAGGGGCAGCCAACTGAACTGTGCCTGAGCGCGATTCAGAGCACTCACACTTCTCAAACAATCCAGGAAATGGGCCTGGGCACGGTTCGGATAGCATAGTGTGAGAACACCCTTAAAGAGATTGTGATTTTGCTTGATGCCTAATTTGCTTTTAATTGTTTAAAATGAACTGAACTGAAATCAAATCAAATCAAATCACATCACTTTTATTGTCACATCATGAGCAGCACGTGTGCTATGATGAGTGAAAAGCTTAGGCGCTGGCTCCAGACAGTGCAAAATACAGACAGTGTAAATACAACGACAGTGCAAAATACAGACAGTGCAAATACAGCGACAGTGCAAAAATACAGACAGTGCAGGATACAGACAGTGCAAAATACAGACAGTGCAGTATGCAACAAAATACTCACAAAAAACAAGACAATGTAAAATTGGCAATGTTGACAGCAATACGTAGGCAGTATTGTTTTAAGTATAGATTTGTTAAAGTGCAGTGCATGCTACATCTTGATGGTGTGCAGTGTGGGGTAGGGAAGAGTTTGTGTGGGGTGTGTTAAGTGTTCATCAGCCTGATAGTCTGAGGGAAGAAACTTTCCTTCAGTCGGCTGGTGCGTGACCGGATGCTGCGGAACCGTCTGCCTGAGGGTAGCAGAGAGAAAAGTCTATGGCTTGGGTGGCTGGAGTCGCTGATGATTCTCTTGGCTTTCCTCATGCACCTCCTGGTATAGATGTCCTGGAGGAAGGGAAGCTTACCTCCTGAATGATATCAAAGTGATGTTTACACCAAATCTGCATTTTGAATTTGCAGCAACAGCTGGAGGATTGTAGTACACAGCATGTTGTTGCAATGTTTACAGTGCTGATCCTATACTTCCGGGTTTCTTCCCCTTTTTCTTCACCTTTTGTTCTTTAAAATGGCGGCCGCATGAAATAAGGGTATTCTCTCACTGAACACAAAAAAAATAAATAAATGAATGAATGAAAATTAACTAAGGTGAAGTAATCAAACAAACAACCCTGTGGCATTTATATGAAGTCGACATTGTGATGCTGGTCTTTAAAATGCTTTAAAATATTTTGGTGTAAAATTGATCCTTTTTTAAACTTTACAGTTTTTATGCATGTTTACTAAATACTTTTACAAAATGTTTTTTTTTTTTTTTTTAATTTGAAAACAAATGACCTGTATTGGTATTGCCCTCTAAAACCGTTCCAGAGTCTAATGTAGCCCCTTGGAAAATGAATTGCCCACCACTGGGTTAATCGGTATGATGAACATGTGACAATGTTTTTTTTTCACTGACTAAAACTTAACAAAAACAAAGGAAGATTAAGACTAAGCATAAAAATTAAAACATTTGTCACAGATCTTAGACTTAATAATAAAAAATCAACAATATTTTTTATCTTGTTTTTAATCTTCTACAGACAAAATCATTGTGAATGTGAAGTAAACATCTCAACCTGTTCTTTGGCTGTTCTCTTCAGTGTGTCAGATAGATTGAAGACGTGCGTTTTGCACATCTGATATCCTGTAACCCCTGCCTGGTGATTTATTGAAATATGTGGCTAATGTTCATTTATAGGGCAACCCAAAGGTCGTGTTCATAAATCTGCTTGCTGATTAGCTGCTCACTATTTTCAATTAACAAACTTTAATCACTTAGTGTGCGCGATTAAGCCAAAGTGTGGCTGATTGAGAATATTACATTCTGTGCACTACAGCAAGTGCTTTTTCTTTTTTACATGTATTACTTTAGCAGATGTTTTTATCTTAAAGCACTTACAAATTAGGATGATGTTAAAGGAACTAGTCAGGAGACCAAACAACATTCATAGCACACAATTTTGGAAAATATTTGATAAGCAAAAAAGCTAGAAGAGAGAGAACTTTTAAAGCTAAATCTGATTAAAAATAAAGCAGAACTGATAAACAGCAGATTAAATATCTCAACAACATTACAAGAAAACTTTAGTTGGATTTTTCCAAGAAAGTCATTAATTTTCCAGTCAAATTTTGGGATCAAACTAACATGGATGCATTTGGTAAATCAAAGGAGGCAGAAAGAGACAGTTTTGATACAGAAATTCACATTTCTGAATGCCTTTTGTTTATGGTTTAATGTTTTTATAGTGTTTTTTGTTAATTTTGTTCCGTGATGAAAAGACATCAATTAAAAGATAGCTGAGACTATTTCAACATGAAGTGTCACTGATAAAATATACTTGACTAAAATGTAGCATTACAAAAATATATCTTTACCAAAATTTGTTCCCCAAAATAGCCAGCAATATACAGTACTACAAACTGTTTTAGGAAGCCTTTATGAGCTTTTTTGCTTGTGGTTGCCAGATGTCAAGAGCCCAATCAGATCTTTTCACTTAAAAGAATACATTTTCTGCCTGGTGTTTTGTTTAATGTCTGCAATTTGGCAACCATTTAAATGTACACTGCATAAGAAATGCTTGTATGATTAAAAATACAAACGAACATGTCAAATATTCTGCTCATATGAAAGTCACATAGAGCCTTAGCAAATGGGGTGATCAAATAAACTAGTATACATTGAGTATACATTACTCAGTAACACTTTATTGTAAGGTTGTATTAGTTAATTTAAGTTAATGTATTTTCTAACATGAACAAACAATGACATTTATTACAGTATTTTTTAGTCTTTGTCAATGTTAGTAAACGAAAATAGTTTGTTATTTATTAGTTCTTTTTAACTCACAGCATTAACTAATATTAACAAGCATGAATTTTGATTTTAATAATGCATTAGTAAATGTTGAACTTTGAATAATAAAGGCTGCATGTACAAGTATTGTTCATTATTAGTTCATGTTAGTAAATACAATTGCTAACATTAACTAATGAAACCATACTGTAAGGTGTGACTAATCAAGAATGGCAGGAAAAGACTGAAAACATATTTATATTGCATAAGCTCTAAGTCTGTTTCAGCTAATTATTATTTAGGAACTACTTCCACTGATTTAGTGAGTATTTTTACTCAATTTCTCTCTTCAATATTATTCTTGAATATTATTTTCTTGGCCCAAACTTGACTGATTGTTACTTGATTGTAATATTGGCTGGATTTGTGTTAATTAGTGCAGGAAATATTAGTCATTCTGGGGTGCGTTTCCCAAACAACGACGTAACTCGCGGCTGAACTATCATAATGCGATGCATCGTTTGGAAATAGAATGATGTAGTGACCAGTGTTTCCCCAAACACCTAGTTTCTCTGTCGCATATCCATCGCTTGAACCACGTTATAACGTAAAACTTCCATAAAGATGCTCTAAACGGGGTGGAGTGACAACTTCTTTAGAGAAGAACCCCATCATTTCTTTGTGCAGATTATATTGTTTTACACAAACACGCATTTAAAATAAAATCCAATATTAGTTTTGGTAAAAACATGCACTCGCTTTCCATATTAATTGAAATATATGTAAATGGCACATATAGGGCGTATGCTTCCTTTACTAATATTATTGAGAAGTTGAACATGACATATTCTATTCTAAAATATAAAATCACTTACAAAAGCTAACACTATTCTAATATCATATATAAATCATATAAATAAATAAAGAGGCTATTTATTATAAATATATTTATTTTAATAATAATAATTAAATAATAATATTAATGATGATGATTATTATTATTATTATTATTATTATTATTATTATTCAGTAGGATATTGTTTAATTATTTTTTATTTTTTGAAAAGTCTACTTTTACAATTTGGCACATGTAAACCACAGCAGAAAGTTCTAACCAACAGCCCCATGTCATATTCACCTTATTCTCCGCGTACGAGCGGGCGCAGCCATTTGAATCATTGTGGCACGAGACTTCCGGTCTCATTCACTTCCATTCATTTTTAGACGTTAAAAACAGTTCGTTCTGTTGCTTGATGCTGCAAACTGAGGTTTTCTTATTATATTATTCTATTTTGTCTGTATAATCATGCAAACACTTGTTTGTAGAGCGAGTAGTTTGACCGTTTTTGGCCGTTTATTATTCCTAGTCATTTCTCCCATAGGCAACTGAATCGGAAGTTCTGAAACAATCACAAAAACGAGCGCACTTCCGCATTGAAGAATAAGGTCAATACAGTACAGATAATTAATAAATAACCCACTATAAATTAAAAAAATTAACGTATGCTATGTTTTTTGTTTTCACAAGCTTTAGAGATGTAGCATAAATTCTGCTTTTAAATAATAGCTCACCTTTAGCTTTCGCCATGAGGCTGTGTTCAAAATGAAATCAATGTTTTTAAAGTGCACTGTGATCACTAAAACTGAACTGTAAAAATACTTTGAAAGCAAATTACACCTAAGAAAGATGACCTTAATGCTTTTTTATTTTTAATAATTCCAACTTTGAATGTTAGAATGTTCTAAATGAATAGGGCATAGGGGGGGATAAGTGGAAATAGAACACAGCCAGGAACTATGTTTCTAACTACAGCTCCACAGGTGTCGTTTCAAGTGCTCAAGTTTGTGACGCAGTTTGCAAATGTTTATTGCAACGATGGATTTGGGAAACGGCAAATCAACAAACTATGTTTGTAACGACGGAACTTGCGACCTTAATTGGCTAACGATGGTTTTGGGAAACGCACCCCTGAATGTTGACTGGAATTAAGAATAACCCTTTATTCAGTGTTTTTAAAATATGTTTGTGCAGACGTAATGCAATGACCATTTTTAAGTAACTAAGTGAAAACTAAAATATTAGTTAGATATTACTCTGTAAAACTAATCAAACATAAAATATATTACAACTTGGATATTTTTGCTTTTCTAACATTTTATTTGAGACAATTTTTAGTGTTTATCAGATTTAATCATAATAAATCAGGATACATTTTGATCATATGTGTTTCTTGAACAGCAAAGAAATCAGCATATTAGAATAAGACTGGATTAATATGGAACATTTATCATTGAATCACAGGAATAAATGAAAAATACAAAACATATTTTAAATTGCCGACACGGTGGTGCAGTGGGTAGCACTATTGCCTCACAGAAAGAAGGTCGCTGGTTCGTGCCCCGGTTGGGTCAGTTGGCATTTCTGAGTGGAGTTTGCATGTTCTTCCCGTGTTCGTGTCGGTTTCCTCCGAGTGCTCAGGTTTCCTCCACAGTCCAAAGACATGCGCTAGAAGTGAATTGAATAAGCTAAATTGGCCATAGTGTACGTGTGTGAATGTGAGAGTGTATGGGTGTTTCCCAGTGCTGGGCTGTGGCTGGAAGGGCATCCGCTGTGTAAAACATATGCTGGATAATTGTCGATTCATTCCGGTGTGGCGACCCCTGATGATTTCTCACAATATTACTGTTTTACAGTATTTTCTATGAAATAATACAGCCTCTGTGAACTTAAGAAAAAGTCCCAGATTTTAAATCATGTCTGGAAAATGTCTTTAACAAAAAATTAGCAAAGTAAAAATAATCCCAGAATCTGCTGTAGTTGGCCGATCTCATGAGGAAATGTAACTATATTATTTATTGTCAGAAACGCTGGTTGCAACCGAGGCTCATTGTGGATATGTACCCAGGTCTACATTTCTCAGGACAGCGAAATACGTAATTGGAGGTATGTCTGCTCACAGTTTTTGTTTTTGTAAATCCACCAGAGGCCGCTGTGTACGATTTTTGATTATTCAAAATTCTTGCATAAATCCACCAGAAGGCGCAATATACACTTTAGCCAACCAGGCCAGCGTGCTGTCGAAGGAACGACTGAACCACCCCTAAACCCAACCAATAGTGTTTTTAAAAGCAACCTAGAAAAAGAAAATCAGTCACGACGTGATTTCACACGTTTTTTTTCTTTTGTTTTAACTGGTTTCTGGAACCATTCTTTACCGGATTCAAACCCCATAATTGCGGTCAACTCAGCTCTGTATCCTAAGTCCATCAGCATACGTGGCAAGCTGGTAACACTGACAAAGCTGTCCGTACGAAGGTAAACGGTCAGCTGGTAGCGCTAAAAGGAATAGAAGCCGTCGTTAGTATCATATTGCCCCGTAGTGTTCATTTTACCTCTGGCTACATAATCCGTGCTCTCCAGAAATATAGACAGGGGTACATATCCACAATGAGCCTGTGCTGGAATTAGTGGTAACACTTTAGAATAATGGTCAATTAGTTATTGTATATACACTAACATTACATATAACAGCCGGCGACGCGGGTGACGCAGTGGGTGGCAATGTCGCCTCACTGCAAGAAGGTTGCTGATTCGAACCTCGGCTGGGTCAGTTGACATTTCTGTGTGGAGTTTGCATGTTCTTCCCGTGTTGGCATGGGTTTCCTCTGGGTTCTCCGGTTTCCCTCATAAGCCCAAATACATGTGGTATTGGTGAATTGGGTAAGCTAAATTGTCAGTAGTGTATGTGTGTGAATGAGAGTGTAGGGGTGTTTCCCAGTGATGGGTTGCAGCTGGAAGGGCATCCACTGCGTAAAACATATTCTGGATAAGTTGGCGGTTCATTCCGCTGTGGTGACCCCAGATTAATAAAGGGACTAAGCCGAAAAGAAAATGAATGAATGAATGAATGAACATAAAATAGCATAATTAAGCTTGTAAAGTATTTATTACAGTTTTTTTTTTATTGTTTTGCCACAAATTTCAGAACCCTGATGTCAATTTTCAAAACTCTAGACACAAAATTCTAAACAGTCACTACTTTTAACACAGACTCTCCAGTGTTCAAAACTCTGCATGCTGTGTTCATTTCCTTAAAGAAGTCTTTCATTTGCAAGATCATTGGTTCACATAATCCTTTTATCATACAAATACTACAGGAACACAACTTTAGATCACCAGCACACAAGATGCACATTGTTTCAATAAACAATCTTTAACAATCATTTAATATTGTTGTTCAAAATATATGATACAGGTTTCATTATGGTTTATACATACAGTAAGTGTAGAGGGAACAGTACAGACAATGGATACAATTAACTAGTTTTATTAATTTCATCATAATGTATGTTTACTGTAATTTTTGTCTCACTGCACATCCCTAAATAGAAAGCTGATATGTGGCATAATATGGCAACATATGCAAATTACAATTGAATTTCACATACTGTATATAAAATGTCATAACGCCCCATTCACACGGGGCTTCAGCGTCAACGCTTGACAGAGGTCGTGTATGAAGTTGGGGCTGACGCGATCGTCATAGCAGCGTCAGCCAATGAAATTAGTCAGCAATAGGCCACTGTTGGAGCTGGTGTATTTGCATACAGCGATCTAATTGGCTGACGCTTCTGTCGGCGCTTGAAAAGTTGAGCAAGTCCCAACTTCTGCAGCGAGCAACGCCTCTGAAGCGGCGCCAACGGATCCACAATGCAGTTCGGCAACGCCTGACGTCACCCATTCAAAGTGAATGGGAAGCGTTGAAGCTGACGCCCCGTGTGAATGGGGCGTAATAGTCAATAATTTGTCAAAATAGTGCAAAAATCACTATTTACATTTTTTTCAACCATATTCGTGTTCGTGTTCTCCTATACAGCCATATGGACAGACACCTATACAAAAATCTTGGAAAGAACCTTCTGTCAATGTGAATCCAGACCTGACATTCGTCTGCTTTGATTGGGCTTTCTTACATACAGTACAGTAATGTCCAATATGAAAACATTGTCTGTAAAAGTGGTACATGGAACAAAGAAACCACAAATATGGAATAAGTATGAAATCCATAGATAATGTAGTCCAGTTGGGTCATCTTCTGTGGTAACCGACGTCATTTGATCTATCCTGAAACTTGCATCATCTAAACATGTAATATTGCACATCACTTTCTACGCATCAAAAGTAATTCAACAGTTATTTGTCATTTTGAGTGCTTGTATCAGTTGATAACAACATCATGTTAAGTAAATGAATACGCATTTATTTATTTTTAAAATGTAATGTTTGAGTTGCATTTTAGAATGGGATCAATTTGATGTTTAATTGAGTTATATTGAAAAGGTGATTTTAGTTTAATGAACAAAGTATCTTTGATTTGTGTGTATTGTATCCAAGCATTTGAAAAAAGAGTTAAGAGTTTTGCAAAAACGGACAATTTTGGCAATGGTTCTGAAATTTGTGTCAAAACGATTGTAAAAAAAACTATAATCATAGTTCAGCATTTACTAATGCATTATTTCCATCCACAGTTGTGCTTTTTGTACCTTATTTAATGTAAATAACATTAACTAACTTTAACAAAGCTAAAGAAATACCACTGTTACAAATGTATTACTAATTGTTTCTGCATATTAGTACATACAACAACTAACATTAACTAATGGACCATTATATTAAACTGTTACCAAAAAGCATTTAATTCATATTTAAAGGAGGCGTGTCCACAAACCCCATCGCTAACCCCCCATAGTATTTTCCCATAGTATTTTCCCATAGGCTTTTCGAAGATTGCAAATAATAAGCTCTGTGTTCAAACACAGTTCAGCCGAATAATCCTCACACGAAAATACTACAACTTTTAGCACTTTTGGATCTTAAATGCAAACGCAAGAATGGAAAAGCTAACATTAGGCTATAAACGAACTACAGCACCTGGGGCAGCGCGCTCGCCTGTGACGTCAGCACCACCCTGCTACAGACAACTTTTAAAGCTTATTTTTTAGAAATATGGTCCATGACAAAAATTTTATCTCTCGGTTTATCATATTATAATCCACGCAACATACAGTATAAACACATAAATACACAAAAACACATAGACCTACATGCCTTTTGGATATTGTTTTTTACGTGGGAAATGTATTTTTTTTTGCTTAACGGTTGTTGTAAAGTTTTAAAACTGTATGTATAAATGTGCCTTCATAGTATTATCATAAGATATCGCTGGTGTGCACACAGCCCGCTTACCTTAGTAATAGACGACAGAAATGAGGCGTGAGGCGTGAGTCTATCAAATGCCTACAGGTTCCATCATGGACACAGAACAACATTCAATATTCTTTTTTTGTCACGAAGTACAGCGAAAAGCAGCCCATACAGTCACACATGGAAGGAGGAGGGTAAATATTGTAGTTATGACAGAGTTAAATGTGTTCAGATGAAGAAAAAAGCAGACGAAAAATCCTTTGATCAAATGACACTATGACAGTTAGTATGTATGTTTTTTTTATACATTTATTCATACGTTTGCATTACTGAGAGCAGGAAAGAGACAGGCTGCACTGGTAAGCAGTATCTTCATAATATTGTTTAATTAAAATAAATGATCAAAAAATGTATCTGTCTTTACAAGTGAAGGCATTATCTACACAATATGAATTCCTAATTAGAAAAATACTACAAACAATACAATACTATTCATGAGAATACTTAAATAACAGACAAATCCAGATGCCAAATGCAAGTGAGCTGTGCCCCAGACCAGTTCAGCTCGATGACGTATAATGTCTCCGACACCGCCTGTAGTCCCGTTTAGCAACTTGATAGTCTTTTTAAAGAAGCGTAACCGATTTAAAAAATCAAGCGTGTGCTGTAACTGATGTGTTTTATGTTGTAGAATAAAACGTGAGAGTATCTTGAGTTTGTGTCGGCCACAAACCTTATTTAAGCAATTTAACTGAAATTCCATTGAAAAAACCCATTGACTTTGGGACGAGGGAACCGGAACTGTTAAAATGCTAACTCGTTTCCGGGTTTTTGCATACAAATTGACGTCATAGTTCCTCCACTCTATTGCAGTGAGATGTATAAAAGTGATGGTCACTTTCATTATAAATACTGATTATTTGATTTATACAGATAAGACATACTGTAATATTGACATTAACAGTCAATTCAGCAATGATAACATGACTCATCTCCTATGTATTTATCATTAATCTGCTACTATCTCTGATCTCCTATAACATAGACTAAGTGTTAAGTGTTTTTCTCCCACAAAACAAAAATACTACACTTTTTAGTACAATTACCAAATGATTTATTAAAGGGCTGCTGTCCACTTTGGGTGTAGATAACAATCATTAATCCAATTAGTGATGAGCCACTAGAGCCTGGAGGACTCTGGAGAAACAGGTTTTGTCATTAAAATGATTAAGCCTACATATAAGCATCTCTAACACACGTTTATCAGTGATGATTAAGGAAAAAAGGGTAGGATGGATCTGGTTTCAGAGGGTTTTTAGGAGGTTGGTGAGACGGTGAATAATAGAAATGCTCGTTAAGGATCGTTACAGATTGTTATTGCTCTTGTGTGCTGTTATAAATGTAAAGTGTATGAGAAGTGCCACTCCAGCTATTTCTGTTTCTGCACCTCAGCACTCCAAGAACCAAATCCAGCTCAAATAGCTGTTGACAAACTACTTTCCTGCAGTAAGTGCATACTCTGAAGTACAAAAGTAAGATGAAGTCAGTCTTTTTGCTGGAATAAATCTTTACATGGAGACAAATGTGTGCACTCTAAAACCTGATTCTTTAAAGTCAATCCTTCTGTTTGTATCGTATTTCCATCTTCTTTATAATTAGACGTGAAATTTGTTGGTAATTACTAGTTCCCCTTCAGAAGGGGAACTTCAATGCTATGTGGAAACTTCCACTATGGGGGATTTCATTCAGAAAGCCAATCATCTGAAAGAGTATGTAAACGGGCCAATGAAATGCCAATGAGTTGGCAGCTTCAGCTTGCGCACCTGATGCTCGTTGCATTTAACTTGCTATAAGAGTACATGTGCGAGCAAAGCCAAAGCATCATTTTCACTTCAGAGACTTCAACAGCCTTCTGTGAGAGTCGATGAGGGTTCCTCCAGCTGAGTTTCAGACAGAGAGTGAACGAGAGCGATCTCCCGGTCCAGAGTGTGTGACACGCAGCGGCAGATGGTCGAGCTGGGTTTCTCCCTTGCCTGGCGTCCTTTGGGTCCGGTCCTCCAGAGCGGTATGTATTGTTGCGAATTTCCTAAAAGAGCAACACGGTCGTGGAGCGCGTCTTTTTCAAGACGTCGCTCCGACTGTGCGTTTCTGGATGCGGTGGTTTCCTGTCCTCGGATGATGGGCACGAGCACTGCGTTTCATGTCTGGGGGTCCAGCATGTTAATGCGGTGCTCGTGGGCGCGGTGGGCACTCGGGCAGATCTGAGGGTTACAGTAGGAGTAAATCTGCCGCCCTCGGGCTTGTGGACCTCCCACTCCTCCACGCGCTCCATCCAAGCTTTGAGTGAGATAAGCGCTCCATCCTCGGATGGCCGCCCTCTCACTTGATGACACCGAGGCTCAGATGTCCACCGCTGCATCGGAGGTTGGGCTGTCATGGTCTGATGAAGGATCCCCCCCCCTCCGTTCCCTCCCATCGGGAGCGAGCGCGGCGGCGGCCGATCTTGAAACAGACATGATAACCGTGCTTTCCCGAGCTGTTTCGGTCGTGGGTCTGGAGATGGTTTATCCCCCAGCCCCGCGGCCGGACCGACTAGATGGGTGTATGTGGAGGATTAAAAGGCAATACCTTCTAGCCTCCCATCCCTCTCTTCCCGGAAGTGCACAGTGGGCTCACGCAGTCTTGAGGGCACCTTTCTCTGCCTGATCTGCGTGCGCCTCCACCTCACCACTCTTGATGGTGGAGCAGCCAGGGAGTACGAGTCGATTCCCCAGATTGAGAGTGCCATCACGGGCCCGCGTGGTGCCTCCTTCTGCTGGAATTAGCCTCATCTCCCGTCCAAGGCGTGTTGGTTTTCTGCCTCCCGAGCCAGAGCCCACACAGCCGCGGGCCAGACTGCTTCCACCCTGCACGCCAGGGTCCATGCGCGCGCGCTGGCCCAGCTGCACGAGGGTGGTTCTGACCCAGGCTTGTTACAAGCCCCGCACCGCACCCGACTGAGCTCCACGGACCTCAAGTCCGCTGCGTGTGCCCCGGGAAAGACGATGGCCACGTTAGTGGTCCAGGAGCGCCCCCTCGGGCTAAACCTGGCAAAAATATGCGCGGAGTCGACAAAGTTCACTTTCTTGACTCCCCCATATACCAGTCTGGCCCGTTCGGCGACACCGTTGGTGAATTCACCCAGGAATTCACGGCGGTGCAGTCGGATACGATGGGCATCCTTCGGCGGGGATGTAAGACCGCTCCCCTCCCGCCGAACCATCCACATCCACTGCTTGTCGCCGAGAGCGCCCGTCTTCGAGTGCTGCTCCGCCCCCGCCTGCGCCTCCGGCCAGCGGCAGCGCCGAGCACCTCGCAGGCAACCAGCGCTCCCCGTCCCAGGGCGCCGTTAAGTCCGGATAACGGACCGCGAAGCGCTCTTGAGACGGCCATCTGGAGAAGAGGGAACTTGCTCTCTCCCCGGTGGGGGGCCGGGCTCCTCAGAGAGAGAGCATCTTTCCCTTCCCTGGATGTGACAGCCCGAATACTGCCAGTCTGGGACGCGATGAAAAGCCTTCCAGCTCGCAGGATCGGCGCACTTCGCCAGTGGCTCACGGGGTCTGGGAGGACGGTCTCCTTTCTCTCACACCTCCAGCCCTCTCCTCTGGAGTCTGAGTGCAAGGTGAGTAAATCTCTCACCTCCAGCTCTTCCGCGGGACCCCAGCGCTCCCCGGATCAGCACTCCCACTCCGCGCTGCCCCACTGCTGGTACGTCAGCGATTGTAGCGATGCAGTCATTAGCGAGGGCTCTGCCTGCCTGGTTAGCGCAGCCCAGCCCTTTGCGGTGGCTCATACGCACGATCAGACTCGGCTACGCGATTCGATTCGCGAAACGGCCTCCCAAGTTCACGGGGTGTACGTCACCAGGGTCAGCCCTGTGCCCGCCCCTGTCTTGTGAGAGAAGGTTGCTGTCCTCCTGGCGAAGGATGCAATCTAACCGATCCCTCCAGCCGAGATGGAGAGCGGGTTTACGCCTGTACTTCATCGAACCCAAAAGAGCGGTGGGTTACGGCCAGTCCTAGATCTGCGCGTTTTGAACCGCTGTCTGCACAAGCTGCCGTTCAAAATGCTTATGCAGAAGCGCATCCTCCTGTGCGTTCGTCCTCGGGATTGGTCTGCAGCATAGACCTGAAGGACGCGTACTTCATGTCTCCATACTCCACGCCACCGTCACTTTTCTGCGGTCTGCGTCGAGCGAGCCTGACAGTACAAGTCCTCCCCTTCGGGCTCTCTCTGTATCCGCGGGTCTTCACCAAGCTCGCGGAGGGTGCCCTAGCGCCCCTTCGGCTCGCGGGCATCCGCATACTCAATTATCTCGGCGACTGGCTGTTTTAGCCCTCTCGCGGGAGTAATTGACTATGTACAGAGACAAGGTGCTCCAGCACCTCCACCTATTGGGGTTTCAGGTCAACCGAGAAAAGAGCAAACTCGCCCCCGTGCAGAGGATCTCTTTTCTCGGGTTGGAGCTGGACTCGGTCACCATGACAGCGCGCCTCTCCGGAGAGCGCGCTCGGCTAATGCTGAACTGTCTGTGAGAGTTCGACAGCAAAATAGTGGTTCCACTGAAATCTTTCAGAGGCTCCTGGAGCATATGACATCCGCAGCCGCTGTATGCGCTCGGATAACTCCATATGAGACCACTTCGGCAGGCACTGGCTTCACGATCGAGTCCCCAGACGCGCATGGCACGCGGACACACACCGAGTGACTGTCACTGCGCTGTGTCGCCGCGCCCTCAGCCCCTGGAACGACCCCTCGTTCCTACAGGCCTGAGTGCCTCTAGGACAGGCGTCCAGACATATTGTCGTTTTGACAGATGCTTCCAGCACTGGCTGGGGCGCCGTGTGTTGCGGGCATGCAGCTGAAAAAAACCCAGTTGCATTGGCATATCAATCGCCTAGAGCTGTTGGCAGTGTTTCTCGCTCTCCGCCGTTTTTTTACCGGTGCTGGAGCGACAACACATACTGGTCAGGACGAACAGTACGGCAGCGGGGGCGTATATCAACCGTGTGGGGGTATCCGCTCTCGCAGCATGTCTCAGCTCGCTCGCCGTCTGCTCCCCCGGAGTCATACGCGGCGCAATCGCTGCATTCCATTTTTTCCCCCACCGAGCTCAACCGTGCAGCCCATTCGCTCTCACGGCAGTTTCGCCTGGGAAAATGGAGACTCCACTACCGACTGTCCAGCTGTTCGGTGCTGCGCCTTTCTCTCTCTAACTCAGAGATTCGTGCGCTCTCGCTTGAGTTCCCCACTTGGCGAACCCTGCAAAGTCCACTGGCTACACAGCTGGCCTCGGGGCGTGCGTAATACGCATTTCTCCAGTGAGCCTACTCGCACAGATAAGTCAGGGAGGTCGAGGAACAGCTCTCGTATTGCGCCTCTCTGGCCCAATCGGACCTGCTTTCAACTCTCTCCTCGTGATAGCCCCTCCCTGACACATCCCCTGGGAACAGGGGACAGGCACCGTTTGGCACCCGCGCCCAGATCTATGCTTCATGTACGGTTCATAGATGGAGCGCGGAGGACTTAGGTGACTTACCGATTAGGTGGTTAACACTGTCACTCAGGCTGAGCACCCTCTACGAGGCATGCCCACGCCTGAAGTGGAGTCTATTCGCTGTGTGGTTACCTTTTTCCCCGAGAAGGAACCCTGAACATGCCAGATCAGAGTGATGCTATCCTCCTTCAGTTGACTGGAGCTAAGGCTGTCCCCTCCGCTCTGAGGGGTTGGCGTTACGATCATCCCCGCTCTAAGGATGCGGCGATGGCGGCGCGCTGGGAAGTATCGTCTCATCATCCAGTTCCCAGAGGCGCGAGACATGAATATTAATTTTCCTGTTTCCCTCTCATACCCACTTGAAGATCTCTCTTAGGAGAGGTCTGCTCGATCACTCGACTCAGTATCTTTAAGATTTCTGTCCAGGTAGACAGCTCTGCTGGTCGCGTTTGCATCGGCCAAATGGGTGGGTATCTGGAGGCATTTTCGGTCAGCGAAATGTGCCAACGTTTTGTGTCGGCCCACTCTCACGTTTACCTGAGACCCCGGCCCACCTAGGTGCCCTAGGTTCCTACAGCGTTCTTTCAGCCACGTAGTGAACCTGCAAGCGCTGCCCACGGAGGAGGCAGACCCAGCCCCTTTATTTGGTCCTTCGCACTTTGCTATTACACGGACCGTACTCAGCTCTTTAGTTGTTATGGTGATCGGCAGACGGGAAGTGCCGTATCCAAACAGAGGTTGGAACATACCCACTGAACTCTGAATGCCATCTCCCTCGCTCATCTGAGCCAGGGCGAGCCGCGTCCCCCAAGAGTGAGAGCGCGCTCCTCGAAGCGCGCATCCTTTTGGGCGTTAGCACGCGGCGCCTCTCTAACAGACACTGTAGAGCTGCGGGCTGGGCGACACCTATTAGAAGATTTATTAATCTTGAGGGGAGCCGATTTTCTCACGCGGTGAATGAGAAATTCGGTTAGGTGTTGTAAAACGCTTGCTGCGCCATTCTCTCTAACCCAGAGATACGTGCGCTTTTTCGCTCTGTCAGAAAAGTTCCCTGCTGGCGAACCCTGCAGATATTCCTCCGAGGCCCCCAGCACCTGACTCAGCGGAGGAGTCAGGCACTGGCCCGTTACGTTGCTGGTCTGCCCGATGGTCAGCCCGCGTTCTGGGTATAGGTGCCTGCTATGTGCGATCCCCACTAGGCGATCCCATATGCTTATACTGCCACGGTGCAGTCCCCCCTCACAGGCGGACCCGTGTCTTCCCTCACCGCTAACCATCTAATTTTCATATGCTTACTCCCCCTTCTCAGGGTTAGTTCATATGCTATTTGCCCCAGTCTCCCCACTTGGGTAGCAGGTGGCCTCCGCAGCGTCCTCCCTATCGGGACTGCACGCATTCCCAACGTACTGTCGTATTAAATTCCTAGAAATTATTCTAGACGCATTTGCGGCTCCCGAAAAATATATCTAAATCCGTAAATCTTCTGTTGAAGTGGGATAAGTAAGGGCCAGGGAACACGTTGGAAGACCGCGCCTCTGGTGACGCAGGTGCGCTCACGCTCTTTGCCTGGCAAACCTCTCATCGGGGGCGAAGGTAAGGTTCAATCATTATGGCGTTTTCCAAACATTTCCCCATAGTGGAAGTTTCCACATAGCATTGAAGTTCCCCTTCCGAAGGGGAACGCTCTGGTTACTAAAGTAACCCTCGTTCCCCGAGGGGGGGAACGGAAATGCTATGTTCCTTCGCCATAATGATTGCCCCTTAGCTGTTGAGGTGAAAGTCTCTTCCGCTAAAAAAATGATGCTTTGGCTTTGCTCGCACATGTACTCTTATAGCAAGTTAATTGCAACGAGCATCAGGTGCGCAAGCTGAAGCTGCCAACTCATTGGCATTTCATTGGCCCGTTTACATACTCTTTCAGATGATTGGCTTTCTGAATGAAATCCCCCATAGTGGAAGTTTCCACATAGCATTTCCGTTCCCCCCCTCGGGGAACGAGGGTTACTTTAGTAACCAGAGCGTTCTTCACAATTTTTTTCTTAAAGGGGTATGAAATAAATAAATAAATGTTTTCTCTGATTGCGTCTTATTTCTATCTTCGTTGTAATTAGATATGAAATTTGTTAGCAATTATTAGTTCTACACAATGTTTTTCTTAAAGTGGTATAAAATAAATACAATAATTAATTCTAAATATAATTTTTTGGTCATGCTTTTACAATGAGTTTTAATTAGTTAGATAATGTATTTTCTAAAATGAACTAACAATGAGCAATACATTAAAATAAAAATACGTAAATACTGTTATAAATTTGTTGTTTTTCATTGTTTATTTATGTTACAACTCAAATAACCTTATTGTAAACCCTTTTTAATAATATTCTTTTTCAGTTTTCAGTGTTACTTGCCTTTTTTTGTAATTAATTGTAAATTTAACCAATTTTGGGAATCTTGTTTCTGCCACTGATTAAAAAAAGTCATTTCAATCCTTAGTTTTACAATTCATCAATAGAATTCATATCTGAGAAATAAGTGTATGATACAAATTGGGCACCTTTATTTCTCTCACATATGAGTTGTAGCTCACAATTTCTTGCAATTCTGAGTTTATTTATAATTATTCTGACTTCTTTTCCCTCTTTCTATCTTACAATTGTAAAATGATATGCTATTCAACAATTTTGAGTTCATATCTCGCAATTCTGAGTTTAAATTCTGCAATTTGTAACATCTTGCAATTCTGACTTTCTTACAATTGAGAGTTTACATGCTCTCATAATTCTTAGTTTATTATTTGCATATATCTCCCAATTCTGAATCAGTTATTTTGAGGATTGTCATTATAATTCTTGCAACACAGAACATGTAAAATGTCTTGAAATGTTTATTTCTTAAAGAGTTTGTGAGATGTCTTGAAATTACAACTATATCTTATAACTAACAGTTTTGCAATTTTGCACCTTTTTTCTCAAATTGCACCTTTGGTTCTCATAGTTATGCATGCTTTATAGGGATGTCCAGATCCGATCACGTGATCGGAAATGGGCCCAATCACGCAGTTTCAGACTTGATCAGAATCGGACGTTTCCTCCCGATCAGAACTTGAATATATTTTTTAACACATCTATAGTTTTGCGGTGGCACAGAGTTAGACATCTTCCTTGGCTTCACACAGAAACAGCAACGCGTGCGGTATTACATCACTTTGTTGCAGAGACGCTATTGGTTAGAAGCAGAAGCAGCTTGAAGCGAAAAGCGCAAATATGTTTGCGGTCTGGAGGTATTATAATGTTAATGATGACAACATTGTCATAGCAAACTGTGAGATATGTAAACTTGGGATCGCACGAGTTGGAAAAGAAAAGGCTACATTTAACACAACAAACCTGATAAGACACCTCAAAAACAAACACCTGACGCTAGCTATACTGCGAGTTTACCCAGCCAACCCAACCAAAGATGAGTCAGCTCATGCTGCAGGAGAGTTTGAAGAGAAAAAATGCCTCGTGACAGCGTGAAGACACAGGACATCACAGCCAAGATAGCACACATGATCGCAATGAGTGACCTGCCATTCGCCTTTGTAGAGAACCCTGGATTTCCTATGCTTATGGAGCACGTAAGAATTTATGTTATTTACTATTTGATTGTTCAAGCTACCTCACAGAAGTGTTCTGTTTGTTAACAGAGTTGTTGAATGTTAGAATAAGATGAATTAAATAGAAATAAGCAACATCCTGGATCTGTTTCTTCGCTCTTCTTTATTCTATTTTTTATGTATTACAGAAGTATTGGATCGGGTTTCGGTATCGGTAGATATTTAAAATCAAATGACTCTGACTCGAGGGTAAAAAAAACCTGATCAGGACATCCCTAATGCTTTATTTCTTAAAGTTCTGAGTGTATCTCATAAATCAGATTATTTTCTCAGAAGTGCAACTTTAGTGACTTTATATCTGGAAATTCTGATGTTAAAGGTTTATAGTTTAAAATTGCAAGACATAAACTTAAAAATGCAAAACATAAACAACAAAAGTCTAAATTATGTCTTAAAAATTAAATAAATAAAAAAACTCATAAGCATAATTGGGGAAAGTGGCTTAAGAAAGTAATGCATCACAATACTGAGTTACTCCTCAAAAAAGTAACTAGTTGCGCTACTTAGTTACTTTTTATGGTAAAAGCGTAATGCATTACGTTACTTTTGAGTTACTTTTTCTGACCTGGCTGAGGCTTGATCTCTTTCAGATCTTGCAGAGTTTTTTTCTTTTTTAAATAGAGGAGGTCTGCAATTAACAACACACTGGTATAACCTTCATTTACCTTTAAAAAAACACACACATGAAAAATAAATGTATGATAATGTTATCTTCTGAGAAATTCCTGACCCCAGAGGTCTACGTTCCATATATACAAATTAATGAAATCATTGTGTTTGCTATTTTTGTACTTTTTTCCTCTTTTCTTTTTCTTCTATGTGTTCAAATTAATGAGAATTTTCCATTGCAGAAATGTAAGGCTCTGCCGTCTTGCTTTCTGTCTTTTCCTGTATTCTCCCATTGCGTGTGGGATTCAACATAACTACAATCATTTTAATTCAGCAATTTATCTTTTAAATATAAATTAACTGAAGTAAAAACTCGCATAACCTTTTTTAAAAAGTAACTCAAATATTAGCACTTAATTTTTAAAAGTAATGCTTACTTTAATTGTTACTTAGAAAAGTATTATTATTACATAACGTGTAATGTGTTACGCCCAACACTCCATAAGTCATAAACATCTGTGATTTTTTTATTTATTTATTTTGTGTGTAGCTTTTAAAGATTATTTTACTGATAATTATATTAACCGTTATTCTTTTTGGTTTTCTACCAAACAGAAGACAAACGTGACTCTTCAAACATTCAGTAAAAGCTGCTGCTATACCGCCACAGCTCTACAGAGTGATTTAAATGTAAATGTTCAACAATATTTTCCCTGTATGAGCGGTGCATTATTATAAAGCAAATACATTATGCATTACTTTATATAATATTAGGAAAGCATGCATATTCCTGCTAACACTCTCACTAATTCGCATAATATTGCTTTTGCATAATCATGAGAAAACCTTTTTTCCCTGTTTGGCTATTGCTTATGAAATTTCTCCAAAAGTTTCTGTAGAGCTAACATGTACTTTTTTGCCTTAAGGACTCAAGTGCTGTTGGGGTCAAGGTGGCCCGTAGCCCAAAGTATGTGGGTCACAGAGAGTAATTAAAGTCGCCTGTAATCTGTAATGGCTTTACTGACTGCTGGTGTTTGTGTTTCTGCTGTCCTGCCTCATTTTGTTCATAGTCATTTGTTTTTTGTCTGTCATTGTGAGGGTCAGAGACATGAATGTGTGAGGTGGGGTTAATGTTCTGACCCCTAAATGGCATCTAAAAGGATTTATTAGGCTGACAGGCGGCTCAGTACCTGCAGAGAGGACATAAACGGCAATGGGGGACGTAGAGAGTGTGTGTAACATTAAATGAGTTCATATTGAGCAAACAGTCCATTCCTTGTTGTTTTAAAATAAGAGTTTAATGGGTTATGAAAACATGCTGTAAAAACTAGCTTTTTTCATTTATTATGACCTTACAGGTAATGGAAAAGGTACACAAATCAAGTACATCCCCAAGTCAGAAAAAGTTGAGACAGCATGGAAAATGCAAATACCAAAAGACAGTAGTGATATCCCAATTTAATTTGACTTTTATTTTATTGCAGACAATATGAACACAAAATATTTTATGTTTTTTATGGTCAATTTCATTTCTAAATATACATTCTTTCCTGTCATTCAGACCAGCAACACATTCCAAAAAAAAAGTTGGGACAGGAACAATTTAGGGCTAGTAATCAGGTAAATAGGATAAATAATGATGTGATTTGAAACAGGTGATGTCAACAGGTGATTTTAATTATTGATTTGGTACAAAAGCAGCATCCAAGAAAGGTTTAGTCCTTTAGGAGCAAAGATGGGCCGAGGATCGCCAGTTTGCTAACAATTACGTGTGAAAATTATTGAAATGTTTAAAAACAATGTTCCTCAAAGAAAGATAGGAAGACATTTGGATATTTCACCTTCAACAGTGCATAACATAATTAAAAGACTCAAGGAATCTGGAGGAATTTTGATGCGTAAAGGACAAGGGCACAAGCCTAAGCTGAACTACTGTGATCGCCGATCCCTCAGGCGGCACTGCATCAAGAATTGTCATTCATCTACTGTATAAGTGATATCACCACATAGGCTCAGGACTATTTTGGCAAACCTTTGTCAAGTAAAAGGAAGCCCTATTTTAACAGTGTCCAAAAGTGCCGTCGACTTCTCTGGGCTCTGGGGGATCTGGGATGAACCACACAGTGAAAACGTGTACTGTGGTTAGATAAAACAGTATTTTTTGGGAGAAATGGACACAATGTGCTCCAGACCAAATAAGAAAACATTCATCCAGACTGTTACCAGCAACAAGTCCAAAAGACAGGGTCTGTCATGGTATGGGGTTGTGTTAGTGCCCTTGGCAAAGGTAACTTGCACTTCTGTGATGGCACCATTAATGCTGAAAAGTACATCAAGATTTTGGAGCACAATATCATCACTTGGTGTCTTCAGTCCCTAAACATCTTTGTGTGTGAAAAGGAATGGAACATTACAAAGTGGTAAATGCTTTACTGTTCCAACTTTTTTTAAATTCTGTAATAATAATAGTAAGAAATATTATTAGCAATAGTCTTAGTATTATTATTATTGATATATACAGTACAGTAGCAAAATTGAGGCAAAAATTCATGATTTGTAACACCCAGATCTTTCATTCATTCATTCATTCATTGTCCTTCAACTTTGTCCTTGATTTATCAGGGGCGCCACAGTGGAAGGAATCGCCAACTGTTCTGGAATATGTTTTACACAGCGGATGCCCTTCCAGCCACAATCCAGTACTAGGAAACACCCTTACACTCTCTCATTCACACACACACACACACTCATTATACTATGGCCAACTGGTCCAGTTGGGACTTGATCCAGCGACCTTCTTGCTGTGAGGCCACAGTGCTAACCACTGAGCCAGAGAGCCACCCACACCCAGATCAGCCAGTGTTATCAGTTTAATCAGTTGTTATCTGGAAATAACGTCATAATTGATCAATAGTAATCAAGTATTCCAGAGATCTGTGTAATAAAAATTAGGGATGCACCGATAACACTTTTTTACAAACCGATACGAGTACTAGTATTTTCATTTGTGTACTCGCCGATACCGAGTACCGATACTTCATAGATTTGGTTTCAATTAAGTTTATTTGTTCGTTTTTTTTTTTGTTTTTTTTTTTATTGCCTGTAGCAAGGATGAACAAAAAAATCTTTAACAGGAGGCTGTTCCAAGCCAAAAATATACACATTGTTGATAACCCTGCAACCCAGACCTTAACGATTAAGCATGGACATTTAAAGGATGAGTTATCCTTGCACTTACATGTGTGCACGACTTCACACATTACACAAAGTGTGTGCACTGTACGTTTCCTTATGGAGTAACTCTCGTTGCATATTGGGGATGCATAAAACCCTGTTATGCGCGATTCTTTCATATTCAGGAGTCCTGCCTTTGATCCGCCAGTCAGGTAATCAAAAAGTACTAGATGTTTATGGGTGGGTTGCGGGTAGATAAATAGCCATAAACACAATACACATACTCTCATTTTAAAAATCACGCGACCATCATCTCGCAATGTTTATTAATAAATAATCTTATTTTTTATTAAAACAAAAGTGATTTAGCAATGCCGAGCCATTGACAAGCCAACTGCAGAAAAACAAAGCAACCATCGCGGCAACCGCAGTGAGCACTTTTTCCGAAGTTCAGCTGTTCTTTTTTGCACTTGATTATTATGCGTTTAATGTTAAAAAATCAATAATGAATAGGCCTACAAGAGTGCAGGGGCGCCTGCAGGAATTAACTCCAAGGTACACACAAATCCAACACAGCCCGCCTCCTTCCCCAATCATGTCAAGAAACACTGATGCTTAGGCCTACTGTCAAAGGCTACATTATTTAGGACATTTCTTACGACATAATTCGTTTCCTTTTTAGTTTTAGTATTTTGTTGAAATCTAAATGTAATAAAAGCACATCAGCACCAAGGAAAAATCAGACGCAAGACTTCATCTTTAAAATTATGACATATTAAAAAATTTGCAAATATATGACAGAAGATTGTGATACAATAGTGAAGCATGAATTAAATCCTTACTTTCCACTGACTGAAAATCATCCACAGTTGGGCTCAAACTAAAATATAATTCGTATATTTTTCTTGGACAAAATATATTTTTAAAACGAATTTCGTATATAGTTTGTCTCTTTAAATAGTTTATACTGTTTAATAATCATTTTAAATTATGTCATAAATAAATAAATAAAAAAGCGGCATTAATTCCCACCCTCGCATGGTAGGTATACGCACAGTGCGTACAGGCGTAAGGCTGCAGGCGCCACTGCAAGAGTGTATTCTCTCTGTGTGTGTGTGTGTGTGTGTGTGTGTGTGTGTGTGTGTGTGTGTGTGTGTGTGTGTGTGTGTGTGTGTGTGCGTGTGTGCGTGTGTGCGTGTGTGCGTGTGTGCGTGTGTGCGTGTGTGCGTGCGTGCGTGTGTGCGCGCGTGTGCGCACGTCTTCACTGAAGCCGCTCACTTCCAAAACCGAAAGTTGCTTATGTCAGGCAATATTTCGGCTTTTAATCGAATGAAAAGTTAATTTAGATAAGCCAATATTTTAAAATTGCAGTAAAGTAACTGTGACGTGCGGCCACACATCGAAACTAAGGTCTGATCTCATCTCTCTCTCGCTGTCATCCAGACATTGATACGGAGATGCCGCACAAGTCAAGCCGCAAAACGGAGGCTGGTACCAGTTTACAGAATAGCTGAAGCCTTTGCGAAATCTGTCAAAATACAGCACTGAAAAGTCTATCTGTAGGATATCTGACGCAATCAGAGCCAATGTTATGTAGAATTTGTGTAGCCTAATAATTAGATTAATTCTAATAAAATGAAAACCAAAATCAACAATTCATTGCATTTTTCATTTGATAAAAAATATTCGGAAACAAACAAATCAAAGGGTGACTAGTTTGTATTAATGTGTTTTAATATTAATAAAAATATGCCTAGCCTATTTAAGCTTAACGGTTATATGCGCTGCCAATAGGTAAGCCATTCAAATATATTATTTTACTGTGTACTGGGTTATAAAGTATATTTTACAATAAAAACTAAATGTAGCATGCCTCGCTGTCATTTAAAACATGCAATTCATAACACACCAGAGCTGTAGGCCTGTGTATGCCGTGTGTAAATGTACAGGGCACCGTCAATAGTCATAGGCCTACTGCGCACCACGTTATTGAACTCCAATATCTCTGAGGGAGATTATGTTACCCGATAGTCTATATTAACTTGTGAGATTTTAAAAATAAAAGGCATTTTAAAAAAGGAACAACACGCAAATCTGCAACAAATAAAACTGGTTTCATAAAGTTTAGCACTTGTCCTCTTGCCATTGTATGCTGCTGTGTAGTATAGCGTCACAGTGCGTGTCAACTGCTGCTGGTGAGAGAAAGCGCACGTGACAGCTCAAAGCCGGTATCGATTTAACCACAAGCAAGATCATATCGTTATAAATATTCCATTAACGATACTTATCGAAATATTTATACATTTACATGGTGTTTATTGTGTGATCTGTATAGGCTGTCTGATCTTTACAGAAGCTGTAAACTGACACGCGCCGGTGACCGCAGTGATGTTTAAACTCAGGTGCTTTTATTTAGCCTGTAGTAGATTTTTTACATGATGTTCCATTTCTTAAAATGTATTTAATTGTTTTATCTATAAATTATATATAAAATGAGTGCTAGCGTGTTTGAGTGCTTAGTTGTGATCATTATGCAAGGATCATATTTCATATTCGGTTTATTCTTCAGTGGCCTATAGATTTGTTAATAATGTATTTTATACACTGATTGTTTATAAGGACTAAGCTATTAATATATAATACATTAGGCTAATTAATACATTAAGACACTGAAGTCAGGTAGGACAACAAATCACATCTATAGTGAATTACTGTTGAGTGGTATCGGTGCGTGGTATCGGCCTTTCATGTCCAATACGAGTACGAGTATTTTAACCAAGTATCGACCCGATACTGGTATCGGTATTGGTGGATCCCTAATAAAAATACATGAAATATTCTCTAAAATGTAACCTTACCCTCCTTGCATATCTCTAGAAAGGTATCAATTTCTGACAAAAAAGGTAATTGATGCTATTTATCTTGTCTAGGCTGTTCATACAGATTACATTAAGGAAATAATAGCTTTTATTGGGCAAAAGAATAGAAGTCGCTCACAGTGCACTTCTCTTTTCATAACCGGCTATAAATGGTTTTTGCAATCTTATCAATATTTCACAGTGGAAGTTACAAATCTTCTCAGACGCAATGCTTTGTTGAAGACTTCTCTCTCACTCTCGCTTCCTCTTTATTTTCTTGCTGTAAATACAACGAAGACCACATGAGTCTTGTAGTCTCAGAGTCCCAGACCTTAATTAAAGCTGTTTGTTTTGTTTTCATCATATTCCATCATTAAGCAGTGAGCAGAAATAGGCACGGAAAGGGGAAAAAAAGAAATTACTGTATGCATTATGGGAATTCCTGCCATGCTGGATCGCAGTTTAATTGGCTCACTTATCAATCTTTGACAATCAATCATATTTGCGAATATGCATTGTTTCATATTAGTTTTTATAAGGTTAAAGAAGACCATATGCTTCAAATTGCTGCCTTTGTTTAAACATAATTTGTCTTTTTTAATCGATTTTGAGAAGTTCGTTGTTCTAGAACCGAGTGTGTTTAATTGTCTTCATTTGGGTGTGATTGAACTAATTATAAGTCTAGAAATGATCCACTATGTGATGTTTTTTGTTAGCCTTTTATACCAGCCTGACAGTGGAGAAATGTGACCTGTCTTCATACAAAGGGAATGGCTGATGGAAGATTCAGCACAGATTTCTTCATCAAAGTGACCTCAACTTCCACATGAGTCTGAAATATTAAACATAAAAAAATAAAATATTAAATATTAATAGAAGAAAGTGTGGACACCAGACTTGTGAGTCATATAGGACTGAGAATGGCTTGAATTTGAGGGAGTAAACAGGATGAAGCACTTTACCAAAATAAGTCACACCAAGTCAAAATTGCATTGTTTAGAGAGAGAGAGAGAGAGAGAGAGAGAGAGAGAGAGAGAGAGAGAGAGAGAGAGAGAGAGAGAGAGAGAGAGAGAGAGAGATGAATTAGTGTTTGTTACATTTAAAATTTTCGTTCATAGAAAAAAAAAGTGTAATATAGGCTTAATAAAATAAAATGTATTTTACTTCCCCTTTTCTCAACCAATCTTTAAATATAGGAATGAAAAATCATAAAGCAAACAGAAATTAAAGTCATAGCCGGTGTGGTAAGAAATCGAGTCCCCCTGCAATCAAGTCCGCTTAGGACCGCTTAGGACCCCAATGGATTGTCTGCGTCGAATGCTTGATCAAAAGTGCTTTTTCTAAACTCAGTCTTGAGATTTTAACAAGACTTATCATATTAGTAACATTATTATTGGTAACTACAAGTTAAAGATACGCATAGTTAAAATAATTGAAAACGTTTGTAAACATTTAATGATGTCTTTTTGATGTTTTTATGTATTTATATGTAACATATTTACATAAGAAGTGGTAGCACATAATTCTTTTTTTTTTTTTTTGATCAGGCGCTACAAACTATAGGGAAGAGTGGGGTAAAGTGAGACACTTTTTTTTACATTTGCTCCCCTCTAAGCGAGCTAAAATTATATATCAGTAAAAGTTACATATTTCTCATTAATTCAGAATGTTTTCTAGCAATGGAATTTAGCACACTGTATTTAGGATAAAGGAAAGTGATTGTTTTAAAAAAAAAATTGTCTTGTGTCTAACTTTACCCCAGCTTCAGGGTAAACTGAGACAGACCAGAGGAATCAAAGGTGTAAAGTGATCCAGCCGGGGGTAAACTGATCCACTTACTTTTTCCACTTTAAAACTACTATAACAACGCGAGTCTGAATCCTGACAGCTAGCTTACAATCACACATTTCAGAACTAATGTCGGACTAGTCAACTATGGATTGGGGATTGGTCAATTAAGCACATTTGTTTTTCTAAACACTTGAAAGTAACTCTGAACAAAATCACATACAACAATCTACTACAAACTATCAGGTCAGAACACAGGACCCTTAAAGCCAGCTATAGTGTGTGGGGGTCAGAGAAAAGGACAATCAGAACCAGGTAAAACAGCTTGGGACTCAGAACACAGGACTAGACCCACCTGGATTAGAACATCAGCCTACTGTCATACTCTACAACTCCCACTCTTTTGTGTTTCCCTGGATTCTTCTTAAAAATTGTGGACGTACCTCGTCGCCAACCTAATTTCACCCACATGTTCCTGGATTAACATCTATATATTGATCCTTGAACAACATTCCAATCAGCCAATCAGAATTAGGAGATATGTTTACAGTTTATGTTCAGTTTAGGCTTATGGTTAGGTTTACACACTTCTGATGATTGTTATCCAACTATTATTCCCCTCTGATTTTGGGAATAATTTACAGTTATGGTTGGGTAGGGAATAGGTATGGATTACATTTTCAAACAAAAATTATGTTCCAGGATAAACATAGATATGTTAATCCAGGATCAGATCGTACTTGGCAAAATCATGACGCACGTACATACCTGTCAACATTGGGAAGTGAAAAAAAAATCCCCCACAAAAAAAAAAAAAAAAAACATTGGGATGTGAAAAAAATCCCCCCCAAAAAAAATCCAAAAAAAATAACATGTTCATCTGGAGCTGTTTCATTGTAAATAAACTTACAAAGGATATAATAATTAGTATACATTAGAAAAAGCTGCAAATAAATTAGCAAACAGTTCAGCTCATTAAAACTATTAGCTATTATAAAGAACTAGAATCAAGTCATCAAATCTCATCTTTTATTCACTGTATAATTTAAACATTCTGATTAAAGAGCAGCGAATGAATTTCTCATTTAGATTTTTTTGGTTTGATTACATCAAATAACAGAGCTGTCACTTTAAAACTGCATATATCTATATTGAAAGCATTTGACTGTTTTCCTAACTGTTTGTGCTCATTTAGGACAAAATTTGTTGTGTTTAAAAGAAAACCCAACAAGATCGACATGTCTAGATGTTATTATTATTATTATTATTATTATTATTATTATTATTATTATTATTATTATTATTATTCATTCATTCATTTATTTTCTTTTCGGCTTAGACCCTTTATTAATCTGGTGTCGCCACAGTGGAATGAACTGCCATTATTATTATTATAATTATCATTATTATCATTATTATTATTATTATTATTATTATGTGTATATGTCTGTTTAAACACGCACCCAAAACCCAGTGTCCACTTGAGCTCAACATCAAATCATGTACGTACAGAATCCGCTTGGGAAACAGCATCTATTGTCACTATGGAGCGCATCAGCTGACAGTCATGCATCTTTATATGAACTGACTGTTTTGAGGATTGCATAGGGGCAATGGCGCCTGTAATGAAAAGGAAATGAATTGCGCCGTTTTTATGTTTATTCCAAAGTGTTTCCATGCCTAAATAAAATGAAAGCACAGAACCGAATCACATTTAAGAGCAAGGGTGGCCCCTGGTGGTTCGGCGGTATGGGATGCATATAGGGAGGATCGGCTCTTCTCAGAAAGAGAAAAAATACGGGAGAAATACGGAAAAATACCTTTACGGGATGACAGCGGGATAGAACTGTAAAATACGGGAGAATCCCGGGAAAAACGGGAGGGTTGAGAGGTATGCGCACGTATCTCGTCATCCTCATTTTTCTTAACCATGCCAATGTAATAAACGCTTGTGTTTTTTGTTGCAAAGTTAACTATGACAAAGTCTCCCACAGACAGATCTGTGTTTCTTGGACCCCTACTCTCATCCTTAGAGCTCTCTTTGTCAGACACATTATCAACTGAGACAGGGATATCACTTTTCTCAGAGCTGCTACGATTTCCTTTTGGGTTGCTTTCTTTTTTCGATTTTTTGCTTTCATTGCTATTCTTTTGCTTTTTCCCTGCTAGTTTTTTTTTTATCTTTCTTTATAGGCCTTTTCAGTTGTCTGCTTCTCAGCTGTATCAGTTAGGATGGCTGTCGTCACATTGGTTTCATTTGGATTGTGTTCTGGGAGGACATTTGAGAATGGTAGAATTTCATGAGGAGACATATCCAGGTTGGCTGGAAACACATGGCACATCCATGTACTGTAGACTATATGCGCAATGAAAGGATTATCATCAGTGAGTGAATTATCTGCAGGTGGATCATCTGCAGGAGGTAGATCATCCAAATCTTCTGTAGTGGCAGGCTGGAGCTCAGGATTTGGCCAGTCTGACACCATGGATAGTGTAAAATGCTTTATCAAGGAAAATTTCTCGGTTTTATAAAAAAAAATTCCAGTGCACCTATATCCAGAAGTGATGTTGCATGGTGTCACTGTTGATATGAAGGCCTCATTCACAAGTCCTGCAGTCTGGTAGACTAAATTTAACTTGTGCCTTCTGTCTCACTTTACCCCAGAGCATTTGTCTCACTTTACCCCACTGCCACATTTTAGAAAACAATGATCTTTTTTAGCTATTAAGGTTAGTCTTCAGCTAGCATCATCACATGGTTTTATATGTTGATAGTTCATCAATATGTATGATATAAGTTTTTCTACTTGAATTAATTTGCTTTGGCACAACAGTTTATTAAGTTGACAGCAAAAAAAATTACTTTTACATGCAAAAAAAAACATATTTTTGTGAAAAAAACATGCTTTTCACTGCACCAGGAATTCCTGTCCTTCATGGTGGAAGGGAAATGGAAGGGGCTTGAAAACAAAATTGTTATAGAGTGGTATATAAACTCTGTTGCCTAGATACAGGGGGTGTCTCACATTACCCCATTCTCCCTATTACAACTCCAGTGAACCAATAGGATCACCCAGGGTGCTAGGCGGACCCAATTGTCAGGGGGGGACTCGATTTCTTATGACACAGGCAGCCAGCTCTCTGCAACTCTCACATGGTCGCCCACTGAAGCTAAGCAGGGCTGCGCCTGGCCAGTATTTGAATGGGAGACCACATGGGAAAGCTAGGTTGCTGCTGAATGGGGTGTTAGTGAGACCAGCAGGGTGGGCTCAACCTGCAGTCTGTGTGGGTCCTAACGTCCCAGTATATTGATGGGGACTCTATACTGCTTAGTGAATGCTGTCTTTCAGATGAGATATTAAACTGAGGTCCTGACTCTGTGTGGTTGTTAAAAATCCCCGGCATCCTGGCCAAATTTGCCTCCTTACCATCCCCATATCATAATTGACTTCATCAATTTGTCATTACTTCATCCAGGTGGATGCTGCACACAGGTGCTGGCTGAGGAGGTAACTTTTTAAGAAATAACTTTTTAAGCTTTTTCCATTAAACTTAACTTCCTTAAACTGGAATGAAATTCAAAAAATAATTAGCAGTAAACCAAATCCATAATTAATGTTACATAATAAACAACATTTGATTCTGTTGCTAATTGTTGTTACTGGGATTAAAAGATCTGTTCCAACTCTCTGTGATCCAACTGCACCTCAGGAAGCAGTAAGTGCTATACTTTCTATTTTTATAGCATTATGAACAATATTTTTTAAGCTACATAATTCATAACCGCTGAAATCATCACAGCTGCATAGTGTATATAACTATAAACGAGGACGCTTCAATTACATAACAGGAGTCGCCGTTTATGGATGTTAAATCAGTTTTATTTTGTACAATAACTTCGCTATAACAGATCTCTGTGTAGTAACATATTCACCCATTTGGTGGGCATCCTGTTACGTTTGTTGCGAGTAGATAAGCAAAAACAGAACAACATGTTGGATGTGCACATAAACTATGTAATAGCATTTGCGTATGGCTCGATCATCATTGCAGGAAGGCTGAGTAACTCCACAACTACATAAAATAAGCTATGGGAAACTTTCTGGTTCAGTCTTACTGTGGTGTTGTGACTGTGGGTCTTCATCGTGTTTGAGTTGCTGTCGATCATTGTGCTGTACTTATCCTGACATTGACCCTGGTTATCCTTCTCTGAAGTGACACACATGATGAGTGGATGAGGAGAACTTTCATTTGCATTTAAAGGGACAGGCACAAAACAGCTAAAACTCCCTCTGACCCAAACTGACTTTTTCAACTAGGTATAATAAATGATCTGATGTGTATTTGGACCTGAAACCTCACAGACACATTCTGGAGACACAAAAGACTTATTTTAAGTCTTGTAAGAAGGGCAAAATAGGACCCTTCCCCCCCTCCTCTCTCTTTCAGTTTAAGTCTACCTCAGAATAAAAATTTTTAAAGAGCTTCATGAGGGGCATGGAGTGCTGAGAGCAGAGGGAGGAGTGGACGTGGCCGGCAGAGCAGAGGAAAAAGAGGGCCAACTCAGACAAAAAAACAAGTCAGACACAAAACGTGAGGAGACGCATAATTAAAGAGTTTACAAAGTTAAAATGCAAAGAAATAAACAGTAAGTAATTTAATGCCCTGTTACATATACATTAGGCTATTCGTAATTTCATATAATATGTACACATAACCACAATTTGTTATATCATTATGAAGATAATCATGTTTATATAAACAGGATCAAATCCCTGCCTAAAGTGTCGTGCTCATGGACCAGAAAATAATCAGCATAATCAAAAAAATGACATTGCATGTAATATTATAACTAAATGCAGAATAAGAAACAACAAGGTCGCGTACTGAAAGATGAGCGTGAATCAAAAATGAAAACACATTTAGACAGTTTTTGTAGCTCATATTTTATGTGCTTTTGGACTTATCCCCTTTGCCCTTGTTCCCAAATTCTGCGTTTGCATTTCCAAAAGATGCAATTCGAGTTTCATTTAAAGCATGGGTGGGCTTCGGCGCCATCATTGGTCCACTAGGCGAGATTGACAGTTTCTCCTCCACCCTAAAGAGGGAGTTGATGTCCAATGCAACTCATGGCTGCTCAGTGTGGCATTTGTTTCCAGGATTATATATATATATATATACTGTAACTTCAGACACATGTCTGTGATTCCAGGAAATTCATATCAATATAAACATTTATACTGTAACATCAGACAACTGTCCGTGATCGTAGGAGTCTGTTAAAATCTCAAGGGTTTCTTGAACCTTTGAGAGCCTTCCAGAGTTTACTACCAGAGGAAGTGACTTCACTTGGAGCAAGTTCCATAATTTTTGGGTGGTTTTATTAAGTTGGAAATTACCTCAGAAAACAGACCCAGAGGACAATGTTGTGTTACATGAGTTATTGATTATTCATATTTTATTGACAGGATTGACCATGTGCTCCAGAAAGGAGGTGTCATAAATTTGTTGCATGCGCATTATCTTAGGCAACCTGAAAAACCTGAGGATTTATGGGTTGTTGTTTACATTAATTGGTGATTCCAAATATGAAATTTAATCATAAGCTTGGTAAACATTTTAAGACAATTTGATGTTTCCGCGTTTCCTGCACTTGCCTGCCAGAGAGGAGTTTCAAAGACGGTCACCAAGTGAAATGACTTGCCTTAAAGGGACTTTGGCTATATTTGAGGATCCCCCTTGTAAACAGTGGCACACATTACTGGTATGCATGTGCGCATGTGTGATTAAACATAATGAGCACCATTATTCATTAATTCATTTGGCTGCGATGGAGCACGATGTAGTACACATGCTTGTGCAACTTTGCCATGCTTGTGGCTTCGAGAAAGAATATAAACTTGCTCCCTTTGTGTACAGATGGAGTTGTAATCGCCATGCAAAACGATAAACGTTCATATAGGGCTTTTTACTTACATTTTCATGATATATATGACTAGTTCAGCTGAAATCCATGTCATAAATGAAAACTCATTCTTTTTAAATTCACTGCATTTTGCACTGTTAAACACCATCCAAGGAAGAAGAAAAAAAGATCAATGCTCACAGTATCTCAATACCGAAAAAAAGCATGAGGCAATAAAAGTGGACGTTTGACCCAGCAGGTCACTGCTCAGCCTCTCGACAGCCTCCCTCTGATAAAATAAACCCGGCTCTTATCAGTGCTAAGAGCTGAATTCTTCTCAAACATCTGTCTGCATAATGAGCTGTTCGAGACAGAGTTCATCGTGGCCCAGTTTCTGTCTGGTCTGCCTGCTTAATGACTTACAGAAACATCAAGAGGGAAAAAAGAAAGGAGCATGGAAATGGATGGAAGTGGAACCTCTCAGACTCCTCCAGGCCTTCATTTGAAATGTGTGAATAATTTCTGGGGGGAAAAAATAATAATAATACGACATGTGAGAATTGGTTGGAAGTGCTCTTTAATTTAACATCACCTTTCACCCTGAAAAAAAAATCTACTCACCAGAACAAATTAATGATATAGTGAAGTACATTTTGTGGGTAAAAAAATAAACTTTTAATTCCTACGACTATGGAAGTCTGGTTTCTTTATACAGGGAATAATTAGACATTTCCCACCCAATATCCTTTAGTTAACAACTGAAAATGCAGTTGGAAACAGCTTCTTTTATTGTACAATTTACTTTATTGCAGTTTTAACCTTGAAGACCCTCCTTGCACTGTGCTATAAAAGCCTGAAGTTCATTTTAATTAGCACTATTAGATGAGTAGTCTATCTAATCCTCCTCAATCCTCAGTGAATGTTCTTCTCAATATGCTCAGAATGCTGTAATTAGATCTTTCTATAAAGCAGCCATCTATACGATTAACGCACAGGAACTCCCTCATTGATAGTGACAGGTATAATTAAATCATGTCAAACTTTTCCTTCATATTCATCATTTTGTGTCCTTGAAACACTGTCAGAAAAGGTCAAGATAATGATCGGAAGTAGAGGCTTATTCAAGGGGTTTACTTTTTATGGATTTATAATCAATAACTTTATTAACTTGCACTTTATTGTTTTTTAAGCTTTTGGAGACCCTCTAATAATATTTCAACTTTATATTTATTTTATATAAATAGCCTAAATATTCTAAATGACTTTCCTTAAACCAGTATTTAAACATTTCAATAAAATATTTCATCAGTTGAGCACAACTTGATATGAATATTAAAAGGGGGTGTGCATGTGTGTATGACTGTGAGCCTGTGTGTGCTTATTATTATTGTTTTCCATGAATTTTACTTCATACTTTACTGGTTACTTTTCCACTTTACTGTTTAAGTATAATCAGAAATCTTTATTTTATTTTATTTTATTTTATTTTCATTCATTCACTCATTTTCTTTTCGGCTTAATCCGGGGTAGCCACAGCGGAATGAACCACCAACCTATTCAGCACATGTTTTACGCAGCAGATGCCCTTCCAGCCGCAACCCATCTCTGGGAAACATCCATACACACTCATACACTACGGACAATTTAGCTTACCCAATTCGCCTGTACCGCATGTCTTTAGACTGTGGGGGAAACGGGAGCACCCGGAGGAAACCCACGCGATTGCAGGGAGAACATGCAAACTCCACACAGAAACGCCAACTGACCCAGCCGAGGCTTGAACCAGTGACCTTCTTGCTGTGAGGCGACAGCACTACCTACTGCGTCGCCTTTATTTTATTTTATTTTATTTATTTATTTATTTTTATTATTATTTTTTTTTTTTTATTATTTTATTTTATTCAGATCACAGTTATCAGGTCACAATAAGATTTCATTAGTTAAAGGGCACCTATTTTACCCCTTTTTCAAGATTTAAGAGAAGTCTTTTGTGTCTCCAGAATGTGTCTGTAAAGTTTCAGCTTAAAACACGATCAGATTATTTATTATACTTTTTAGAACACTGGATTTTCTGATCTGAACAAAGAGTAGCTGTTTTTGTTGCTTGTGTCTTTAGTGCTAGTTGTGCTTTAATCTCCGGCTCGGCTGCGTCAGATAAACAGCACAGTGATAGACATGAAAGAAGCAGATCTCATGTAACGTTTGTGAGAAATACTACAGTAAGAACTTTACCAATGATTATTTGATATATTTCTTGTGGAGTTAATTCAAGCCTTTCGATGAGTCACACATAACATTGTTTCAAAGTTCACGCACACACACAGTGAGCACGTTTAACTTTGCACTGTTTTGGACGGCAAATGTGACAGGATACACGTTAATATCCACTGCTGTATGGATGTCCGTTATGTTAATGTACAAAATAAACCTGGTTTGACATCCACAAACTGGGATTGTAGCGTTTTCTTTTATAATTGTACTGACACGCGGCTGTGGTGATAAAGACGGTAAAATTGCTGTAATTCATTACAAACATGCACTGTTATAAAAACATTTTTAACTTGTAAAACTCATTCTCTTGATCAGATTTGATGATTAATGATCACTAAGGTCTGTACAGATCCTTTAATCCCAATTGCTTTGCACACGTTTTGTTTTGTTGATATGATTATACGCGTTACTGCAGAGACATGTTAATACGCGGCTGTCAATCAATTCGGTGGGCGGGGAAACCGCACTCCTACGTCACGTCAAAGTGCCTTTAAGGCAAGTCAATTCACTCAGCCTCCATCTTTGAAACAGGGCAGTATGCTCGGTCAGTCTGTCTGAATGGGGAAACATCAAATTCTCTAAAATTGCTTGCCAAACTTATGATTAAATTTCATATTAGGAATCAACAATATAATTAAACAACAAATGTCTCTTTAGTTTCATTTCTAAACGTTTGAATCACACAAAATCTGCAGAAATTTACGTCTGGTCTAAGCCCCAAAGACTTGTCCATCTATAGCAATCACTGATTGGCTCCTGTACTAGAAGGCGGGGCTTCATTCAACATATTGACCATGACATTTTCCCCATTCAAAACTATCAATGTGACATGTCTTGTGTTTTCTGTAGTCTTTAGTCATGTTGTTGTGGGCCTCAAAATGGGAGGGACTTGGATCCTATTTTAACATCAGGAAATTTAAAAAAGAGACTTATTTTTTTTATATCACTCCAATATGACTGTGGACACAATATACAAACACACAAGTCTGTCCAAACAGCTTACAAAAGATGATTTTCATCATAGGTGCCCTTTAATGTTGGTTGGTTTACTAAATTTAATTGAATATATTTACAAATAAAAATGAACAATACTTTTACAGCATTTATTAATCATATTTATTTTTTCAAATCAAATTTCATCATTTAGTAATACATTTTTAAATATTAACTACTTGTAGTCTTTAATAAAAAATACATTTTACAAAGTTTAATGGTTGAATGTTATGATTTCATTTCTGACTTCTTAAAGTTGAAAACTTTCTGGTCCAAATTTGGTTATAAAAGTGTTCATTCATAAAGACTCTGTAGCTCTTTTTAGTTATTTTTCATCCAGTAAATTATGAGCACTGAGTCTATATGTGTTTTTCTTCAGCACATCGGTGAAATGGAAACTCAATATTAAGTCATTTTATATGAAGAATATTTTCAGTGTAATGTATGAAGGTAGAGGCAATGATGCTGGCCTGCATTTGTCATTTTATTCTACAATGATTGCATTAACCTGCAGAAAGAGGGAGTTGGTGAGGTGCAAATTTTACCTCTTATTATGTAGGTCAGACTGTCTGCTGAGGGAAAGAGGATTTACCCGTTGTTGTTTTTTTTACTCTGTGGAAAACTGCAAAAAATAGTATGTCGAGCAACATGAGCCACATATTGGCCATCATATAGATTGCTTACAGTTGATGCCTCCCTTTGCAGCACTTACTGTAACTATTGCACTTTGTGTGTGTGTGTGTGTGTGTGTGTGTGTGTGTGTGTGTGTGTGTGTGTGTGTGTGTGTGTGTGTGTGTGTGTGTGTGTGTGTGTGTGTGTGTGTGTGTGTGTGTGTGTGTGTGTGTGTGTGTTTTTAAAGGTGGCATATAATTTATTGATACAATATGTTAAGTTGGCCTCTGATGTATAAATAGAGGGTTTGTAACTTAGGTAAGTGCAAAAAAAAAGGTTAAAAAATGATTTTACAGGTCCATTTCAAACCCTAGCAATTTGCCCTGATATGATATGGTTGGTTTTGACCATATTTGGAAGGGTCATGATGAATATTGTGTGCCTGACACTCACACACTCACACACACACAGTGCCTGACACTTACAAACACACGTGCAAAATAATTATATTTTAGTTGTCGAAAATATTAACAAATTGAATAGATTAATTGTTAAATGTTTATAGTTTTAACTGTACTGAGGTTTATTTTAGCTAGAAGGAGTGAGAGAGTATTTTTAGGCCACCAGAAAACCTAGTTTGCTCCTGAGTTGTGTTGTAGATGAAATATAGGCTAAATTACACCTGACAAAAGGGACATGCAGATGCATTTAGAGTTATTATTGTGTTTATTGGCAGAAACACAGGCAGGAATTAATGTCAACCTTTGCATAAACAGTTGAGTTTTTGAAGTGTATTGGCATTCTTTCACTTAATTCACAGGAAGAGCTGAAGGATATTACTCAATGCATTAACGTGCGTTAAACACTTGAATATGGTGTTTACGTGTGTTTGTTTTGACTTTGGTACTGACTAATGCATATACACAGACATATTATTATACACTACCTGACAAAAGTCTTGTCGCCTATCCAAGTTTTAAGAACAACAAATAATAACTTGACTACTGATTGATCATTTTGTATCAGAAGTGGCTTATATGAAAGGCAAAGGCCTCTAGATTACGCGTATTCTACCAAAAAATAAATAGGATCATATCTTCATTTTTAATTATTTAATTAGGACAGTAAGGTCCTTTGCTTAGGCAAAAGCCTTGTCGCTTAACAGAAATAATGTACAATATAGAATATAAAGTCATTGTGCAGTGGAAAAAAGAGTTAATATTGTGTATGACTCCCAAGAGCTTGGAGGACTGCATCCGTACATCTCTGCAATGACTCAAATAACTTATTAATAAAGTCATCTGGAATGGCAAAGACAGCGTTCTTGCAGGACTCCCAGAATTCATCAAGATAATTTGGATTAATCTTCAATGCCGCCTCCTTCATCTTACCCCAGACATGCTCAATAATGTTCATGTCTGGTGACTGGGCTGGCCAATCTTGAAACACCTTGAACTCCTTTGCTTTCAGGAACTTTGATTTGGAGGCTGAAATATGAGAAGGAGCGCTTTCCTGCTGTAGAATGGCATGCCCCCATACTGAATTTAGTGAATTTACCTAAATTTAACTAAATTTGTAAGTCGACCAACATACATAAAATACACTATAGAGGGCCATAAAATACAGATTGCTTACAGTTGATGCCTGTTCTCTGAACATGCGAAATTGCAAATATTAATACGTTGACCGACATAAGCCTCATACATTATACAAGGCCATAATACCAATCGCTTACAGTTCATGGCAGTTTTGCGACTGACCAGTTCAGCAGCACTTACAGTATGCACGATTTTAAAAAATATAATTCTTTCTCATATTCAAGGCAGATCCTCCGATGATTTTATTTGACCTCATCTGCTGAGATGACAATGTCCTTGCAAGAAGGAATGGTTGGTCAATCCATCATATTTTGACTGAATGGTGACCAATGAATGATGGCAGAACTGATATTATTCCAGAATGAGGAAGCAGGGCTCCTCTGAATGTCAGCAATTACAGTGTTATCATCACCTGCCCAGACGGTAGAAGGACTTATGGCTTTAATCGTAAGCGATACCGTGAATGAGTCTGAACCAGAGGCTATTTTCCACACTTCTTCACCAATCGCTTTAGAGCCAAATTCAACAATGAAGCGCTTAAGCTGGAGTCTAATGACCACATCACGCATGGAGAGGAGGGAGCTTTAATATCTCCATTACTTTCCTCCTCCTGTCACTTGCTGTAAAACTGTATATAATAATCATTTCTCATGTTTTGCAGAAGTTGATACAGTTACAGCTTGTAAATGACAGATTTATACTTGTTTTCAATCACATATTTTTTTTGCTGGTTTTACTTTCATATTGAAAAGTCTTTACTGTATAGTTTGAGATGTGGATAAAGGGATAGTTCTCCCCTCACAAAAATAATCACTTTGTATCCTCAAGTGTTTCTAAACCTTTCTTTCTGTTTTTAAACACAATAATTTGGGGTGAACTGAACATCTAAGTGAGAATTGTGTATATATTATGAAGAGTAACTTAAGAAATAAGTATTTATTTAATATTTTAAGTGTTGTTATATCTACAGTATTGAACACGTCGTTTTTTTTCCTGGAAATAATATTGCTAAAAGAGCTGCTGACATGGAATTGAACCAGTTTTTGGTTAAAACATAAACAATACAAACATAAAAATAAAACAAATCAAAATAATTCAGAAAAATGAGTTATGTGAAATAACAATGGAATGACACTAGAAGAAAGTACTGAACTACTGAAATGTATTTACTACTTTATATAAAAGGCTTTTTTGGTGATGGCAGCTTAAAGACACCTCTCAAATATAGAATGAAGTCACAAATTGCTCAGGTGTGATTTTTTTTTTTTTCAGACTTTAACAGTGTAAAAATCTTGATCTCGTCTATCAAATCTGAGCTCTTATTTGTATTTTATATTGGATTCAAGTCAGGTGATTGGCTGAGCCATTCTACACTACCTGACAAAAGTCTTGTCGTCGATCCTAGTTGTAAGAGCAACAAATAATAACTTCTAGTTGATAATTTGGAAAAGTATCAGAAGGTAGATTTTTCAGTTGAATCATCTGTTGAACTGTATCCCAATCATCACAAATACTACAGAAGACCTGTTGGAACCCACAGGGACCCAAGATTCTCACAGAAATCAGTCAAGTTTGGTGAAGGAAAAACCATGGTTTGGGGTTACATTCATTATGTTGGGGGGGGGGGGGGGGGTGAGAGATCTGCAGAGAGGATCAAGACACAGCAAAGGGCAAATTCTTCAGCAGGATACCACTCCTTCTCATACTTCAGCCTCCATATTAAAGTTCCTGAAAGCAAAGGTCAAAAAAGTCAAAGTGCTCCAGGATTGGACAGCCCAGTCACCAGATATGAACATTATTGAGCATGTCTGGGGTAAGATGAAGGAGGCATTGTAATGTTAAGTGACAAGACTTTTGTCTAAGAAAAGTCAGACCTTACTGTCCTAATTAAATGATTAAAAATCAAGTCATGATCTTATTTTATTTCAGTAAAATAAGCATAATTTAGAGGCCTTTGCCTTTCATATAAGCCATTCGGATGCCAAATGATCAACTAGAACTCAAGTTATTATTTGTTGTTCTTAAAACTTGGATAGGCGACAAGACTTTTGTCAGGTAGCGTACAGCTTGATTTTCTTTCTCTGAAACCATTTGAGAGTTTCTTTGGCTGTGTTTTGGATCATTGTCTTGCTGAAATGTCCTCTCTGGTTTCATCTTTATCATCCTGGTAATGTAGATGTTGGACTGAAGCAGCTGATATTAATTTACACTGAGGAAGGGCAAAGTGTTGCTGAATAACTACTGAGAGATGTCAGCTGCTGTCTGGGCTTTCACTGCTTTTCTACACCTCCCTTTCTTCATGTGTTCAATAATTTTTTCCTGTCATTTCATTTTATTACACATAACTTAATTTGTAAACGAATTAATATTGTTTTCTTTGCATATATGGATTTCTTTGGTTGTTACCAATATCTGGTAAAAATTTTAAATTAACAGTACCGTTAGAAATATGTTTTCTGAGAAAAATTGCAACGTGTTTAATACTTATTTCCCCCACATATAACAAAATATATATTATAAATGATTTGTAAATATTTTACCCTTCTATATTAGTAATTTTGTTTTTAGATTCTCTCTGCATATCCATATTTTACATTTCTGAAAAAAAAAAACTATAAAAAATAAATCTGTCCTCATTTCCTCGTCCTCCTACAATTCTAAACCTCTAGAACTTTCTTTGTGGATTAAGAAAAAAGTATGTTGTATAAAAAAGTTTTTTGTTTTTTTTTGTTGTTTTTTTTTTACACTAATTGTCATTGGAATCCAGTATTCCCCCAACTTCTTTCACCAAAAAACTAAGATTGCTTTCATTTCACAACGCATACGGGTATTCAGGGAATCAGCGTTAACCCACCAAACATGTTTCACCCCCTAATTTATTCCTTCCACTGATGGCATAAATATGTTAATATATAAGCTCTGTGCTCTTGAAAAAGTCAACAGTTGGTCTGTTAATTGCACCAGACGAGCGCTTAGAGACAAAAACCAACTCCAGCTCCCTGCAAACAGTCAATAACGTATAATTATTTATCTGGATCTTCCTGCGCTTGTGTGAACCCCAGAAGCCTAATGATGTGATGTCCATCTTCCTTACGTTCAGAATATATATACACACACGCCGCCCGTGTACTAATCTCTAGCCTCTAAGCATTAGACTCAGAGTCAACAACTAATTAAACACGTCTTTAAATAGAAACTGCATGGGAGGAGATGTTTTTCCACCTCTCATATTCATATCATTAACGCCATTAAATACACAGGGAAGGATGCGAAGATTATTCAGGCTCAGACTCTGCTGAATTCAAGACAGACTAGAGGATGTTTGGTCCCAATTCACACGGATAGGTCTGAACCCGTGTGTCGGATAAGATGAAACCTGTGAAAACCTGAGGCTGTTCGCAAACCTGCAAGTAAATGGCAGGATTAAAGGCAAGTGGAAAGGCTCTGTGTCATAAATCACAGTCTGGCTGATGGAGAGCCACATCGCTGAGACTGGAGTAATGCCGCCTTTACATGCATGTGCAGCAGAGATGCTTGGATTACAGTGGAACAGGAAGCCGATTTCAGTTCAATAAACGTCACATGACGATGCACTGCAGCTACACTTGACAGCATTGAATTTATAGCTTTTTGAAGTTGCTGAAAGGGCGCCTATGATGCAAAATTTAGGTTTTTTTTTTTTAGGTATAGGTAGGTGTAGTGTGTCCACAGTCATTTTGGAGTGATATGGCATTTAATTATATTAGGATGTCGCTAACATTTAACACCAGGTGGAAAATAACTGTTTATAGAAGATTTATTATTCTTATTATCCTTATTAAACACCCATGAGTCACTTGTGACTTTATATCTCATTTTATATATTTTATTTAAATTTTTAAACAAAAAATATTTATTTTCTATTAAAAATAAATGTATTTCCAATCTGATATGTAGTGGGGGAAAAAAAGAACGTGTTCATCAGACGCTGGATTCGAACAGTGATCCATGATCGATCGCCTCAAAACATGTTGTCATGCACCTTACGAGCGACGCCACTCACTGTCTGCGGTAAGATGTGCTCTCCGGCCTTTGGTTTTACACTTAGCCAGATACACCGCCTCAGTTTTGGTGCAAATTTTAAAAACGCATCTTTTTTTTTTTTTTATAATTCTTTGTTTATTGGTTTTAATGAACATACAAACATAAACAAAAACAATAAAAGGAGAAAGACGAGGATATCAGTAGACAAGAATAGCAGCAAAAGTCAGAGAAAAAAAATAATAATAAAAATTTAAAAAATTTAATAAATAAAAATAAACATACAAACAGAATACAAAAACGATAATACACAAAAAAGTTGTGCTGTAATTGAGTAAAGTCACACATATTATAAAAATACATCATTAGAGGCATCCCCTTTTGTTTCTTCAGTAGTTTGTATATTGTTCCTAGAGCATTGTTTCATTCAAGAGTTGTATGAACAGTTCAAATGTTGGAGGCCTTTGTTGGTTCCAGTTGAGCAAAATGCATTTCTTTGCTAGAAAGGAGATGGTGCCGAGTCTCTTTATTGAAGTAGGATCAAGTGTCTTGTTCAGTTCTGTACCAAAGAGGTAGTGTTGGTGTGTTGTCCAATGGAATTTGCAAAGCTTTGGAAAAAACGCATCTTTTATAAGAACTATTATTAATAACTTTAATTTTCCAAATGGAAAAAAAGTTGGTTTGTTGGTTGTATAGTATATGCTATGTGCTTTTTTAAATAGCGCATTCCCCAGCCTTATAGACTACACACGCTCCGCATGTCTGCCCTGACATGCAGACAAATTCACGGCAGGTGTTTAGAATAGTTCTCTTTAAGCTAGCCTACACATTATGACTTCAATTAAAAAATATTTTTAGAATCTATTCGATTTGAATTTTGTGCCTGTTTGTGTTTTGTTGTCCATGCAGGCTTAAATGCCATTAATTATTTTGTAAGTTATTTCTTTGTTATTTTGTAAGTTATTTCTTTAGGAATGAATTATAATCAATTATTAAAGTACAACTTTAATTAAAACAAGGATATGCATTAATAAGACGTGGTCGTGGAATCGAATTTGTAATTCGAATTATGTTCAGAGCTCCTAGTTTAAAATAGGCTAACAGTCAGTTAAACTATAGTATAAGATAACACACACAGCTGCTTAAATAAATAGGCAAAAAAATACACAGTTGATCACTTAGGCCTATAAAATTCTTATTAAAAAACTGTACTGAAAGAAAAAAAGCACAAGCGCTTAGCTCGCGTGCTCAGGCTGCTACAGTATATCAGTTCAGTATGCTCACTATGTTACATAACTGCCCCCTGCTGGCCATGTATTTCTTGTGCAAGACCATGTTCCGTTTTACCGCGCTTTACTGCGGAGATGTACGAGATTTGTTTAAATCACTCACGCATTCTCAGTAGCCATATTTGTAAGCACAATTAGTCCCCTTTTTTGTAATTTCCTGACATTCCTGAAATAGGATCCAAATCACAGTGATTTTAAGGCCCACCACAACATGACATAGGCATGCGGTTTTTCCCTTCCCACTGAATTGATTGACATGCACGTATTAACATGTATCCGTAGAAAGGAATATAAACGTCCACAAAACAGGATTTGCAAAGAAACTGGGATTAAAAGATCTGGGATTTATAGTCCCTGTGATCAGCTGTACCTCAAGAATGAGTTTAAAAAGTTTTTAAAACTGAGCATGTTTTTACCAAAAAATAATATTGAATAATTTTTTTTAGTGCATGTGCGTGTAAAACAATATCATTTGCACAGATAAATGATGGGGTTTATCTCTATAAAAAAGTTGTTACCACCCCATTTAGAGCATCATTATAGACGTTTTACATTATAACTAACGTGGTTCAAAAGAACCTGCAACAGAGAAACTACGCTTTTGGGGAAACACTGGTCACTACATTGTTCATTTCCCAAACGATGCATCGTACTATGATAGTTCAGCCGCGAGTTACGTCATTGTTTGGAAAACGCACCCCAGAGCGAGAGGTGGCAGCCACGCTACTGAGAAATGTAGTTAAGATAGTAGCTTCATTACTCGTAGGCTAGCGACGCTACTGCCCAACACTGCATACAACATAAGTCCCAGTTTGTGGATGTTAAATCAGGTTTATTTTGTACTGTAGCATAATGTATAGCAGTGTATATAGCAGTATATACTAACTTGTATCCTGTCACATTGCTGCAACTAGATGTGCAAAAACAGTGCTGTTAAATGTGTGTGTTTACTGCAAACGTTTTAATGGCATTTGTGTGTGACTCATCATTGCGGAAAAGCTTGAATAAACTAAACCACAAATACATCAAATAAACTTACTTGGTATTTTTTTACTTGTATATAAGTAGGCCCACACGGAATCTGCGCACGCAGAATTCCCCAGATTTTCCGCAGATTTTTAGCCCATCATTAATTCTCTTTATTTATTTGAGTAAATGTGTGTAAATCTGAATTTATTCCGTTTTTAAATTACACATACATGTATTTCACATATTAAGGTTTTAGTTATGAGACTCCCAAAATAATTCCGCAGAAATCCGCAGATTTTTACCGAAATTCTCCGCAGAAATTGTAAAAAACGTCCGCAGATTTCGTCTGGCCCTACTTATAAGCAATTTATAATAAATAATCTGATGGGTATTTTAAGCTGAAACTTTACATACACAAACTGGAGACACCAAAGACTTATATTACATCTTGTAAAATGGGTAAAATAGGAGCCCTTTAAAAGAACAGTTGACCCCAAAAAGAAAAATTGTCCCAGAATTTGTTCACACTCAAGCCATCCTCGGTGTATATGAGTTTCTTCTGTCAGAAGAAACAGTTAGAGTAGTTTGAAATTTTATCTTGGCTCCTCTATGCATAATGAATATTGTTCATAAAAGCATCATAAAGATAACTCATACACCACCAAGGGGTAAACGGATGTCTTATGAAATCTATTAATGTGCTTTTGTAACTAAAATATTTTCTCATTTTCAAATTTTAAACTCAAATCACTGAAACTGCACGTCAACAACTTCTCAGCCGACATACTTCTGTCATATATTTATTCCTGTGTAAAACAATAATACAGTCCTTTGAATATAACACGGCCAACATTTATTTAACTTATATCTTTATTTAGGCCTAAAAATGTTAGTGAAGTTAGAAGAATGATGGCAGATCTTCAAACAATTACGTTGAATTAAATTTTGCAGTATAGTACATTATTTCAGTCACATTCACATTCTGACACTTTATTTTCACGTAAATAATTTCTTTCAATTAGTGTTTTCTATGTATATATAATCACTTTTGTAAATTTTACTTTACATGAATACCAATATGGGACATATCTTCTTTGATCAGTATAGTACACAGAAATAAAATAACAGTAATAGAACAGAAATAGTAAATAACAGAATATAAAGAAATTATCTTGTTTTACATTGGTAATATGTTACATGTCAAAACATACGTATAAATTATGTTTTCTAATGTGTTTTCGTATTTTAAGATTTAAGGTGTTTATGAGATGCATTCATTTTCTGAAAATGTTTAACTTGTCAGCTTGCTAACATCAAAAAATCCAACACAGGCTTATTAGAGATATATGCTTTAGCCTATATTTTTGCGAATCTGCAAAAACATATGTAAACAAACATTTGACTGCAGTTTATAGGTAGAAGACAAACTACAGGGCAGTCTGACGCCATCAATTTTTGTTCTTTGGAACACATGATATTATTTACATTGTCATATTATCAATGAATAAAGGATTATTTTCATGCAGTCCTTTTGATAACACCAAATAAATATTGCAAAACAATGTAATGCAACCTATGATTTGTAATCAAATACATTTGCCTGACCTGTTTATTTCTATATGGTAATTTGTACGGTGTTGTACTTGTAATGCTTGTTTCTGCTGAAACTCGGATCAACAAAACACATAAAAGCATTGTAAAATCAAGGTAAATCTATGCGGTTGCAGTGCATTTTTCTCTCTTGTTTGTTTTTAAAAACATTTTTTTTTTGTTAGGGATAAGTTTAGATCAGCATTTTATGGTCTAGGTAAGGCGTGCCCAAACATTTTCATATGAACGACCAAAAACCAAATATCATTATGAGCCATGGGCCGAAGGTAAATATACCAAACTATATTACATTAAAGTTGCCATCGGTAATTCCTAATGTATTACCTGATATTTAAAAATAAATAGAAAACATTACTTTAAATCATATTAGTTGATGCAGCATAACCTTTTAAATTATAATTTAATGCAATAAAAACATAAACAATGATATTTATAACACAGTGTAGTTCAATGCTGAATACACTACTGTAGTAAAGCAGAATCTGCCTTTGACTTGATTTGCTCACCAAAGTCTCTGCATTGTCGGGTAACAGTATACATTTTAACAAAATCAAATAAATTTATGCCATTTAACCGAAACATTTAATTTCAGTTAGCTTTCAACAATAAAACAAACAAAGGGTTTCATTAAATTTGAACTGACAATCTTGAAAGATTCCCATCATTCTTCCTCTCTTCTCAGAGGGATGGTGGGCCAAATCAATGGTTATCATGGGCCAACTTTGGGCATCACTGGTCTTGGTGATCTGAACGACAAGCCCCATATTCTCCTGGATGTGTACAAGGAGGATGTGTATTTTACAAGGTGTAACAAAACATACCCTAAGTAACATATTTCAAGTAGCAAAAATGTAGACAGTGCCCTCTAGTAGATTTGTCATCTGAAACGTGCAGCAAAATGTACCCAGAGCAACATATTTAAGGTTTTGCATAAATGTCATCGGAAGCACGTATTTCCAGTGAGCCAGGGCTCAATAAATCCAGCTAAATGTACATGTTGTGGCGCCAGCTCTGGTTTTACATCAATAAAGGTGCTCTGTTTTTAGACATGACTAAAACAATCTGCATGCATCAATTGGAAATGAGGTTAGAGCATTAGAAAGACGGAGAGCGTCTCACAAGTGCATTTATTTATGTGGCGTGACCTACCTTGAAATTGCAAATTATGTTTTAAGTAAGAAGTTAAGAAGTGAGAAATTTGCTTTTATCCTCAGACATGAAAGTCAGACTGAAATACACCAAAGCATAAAAAAGGCTTTTGTGTATTCAACTCATTTACTAACTCCTTTTATTAGTGCATACAGACTTCAATCATTTTTATATAAATCTAATTAGATTTACTGTAGCTGTGTATAAAAATATCCCTTCAAACTTGGCATCACAGATTTTTCTCAGTATTTTTATAAACCTGCAAACATCTTAATACTGTATCTTGCATGAGACCTTGTCTTTAAAGAATGTTTCAGTTTACAGTTTGTGTCAGAAAATCGGTGAATTGATGATGGAAAGGACTGGCATTTCTCTCCTCAGTGAAAACTGTGATTTTACACAAGATAAATGATGAAAGCGTTCACCCAAACCTTCCCAAAAACATTCTGTACTCTTGGATTCTTTATATGAAGCTTGCAACCATTTCAGGGTCATTACTGCTGCACTCATTAAATTGAAAATCTATTAGCTTTGTACTGAAGGCCTTTTAGTAATTATGAGGACTAATTGACTCCCCCATCGTCTTTTTTTTACACTGACTGCAGTACCTGAGATGGATCTTTTATAGTACATTTTATCTTCAGACTTTAAAAAATATGCTCCAGACCCTGTGTTTGCTTTCAAGCTATTTGCCTTTGATAAGGAACTTTAGCCAGTTGATTTGTTTTTCTGTTCTTTGTGTTCTGCTTTTAAAATGAATCAGTCTGCTGGAAAATGTCACATTGATGCAGTAAATGGTTTCTTGTGGTATGGATCTAAATTCACTGCACCGTCTATTCAGAGAGCAACACAGAAATCCAACACTATTCCTTTAAAAGCTTCACCTTCTAAGCTTAGAAGTCACTTTCTTTTACAATATTTTGTCTTTTGTTACAGTAAACCTGTCTAAACATTCTTAAAACAAGATATAATATCATATTAGATGATATTAATATTCAAAATAATATTTGTTTCTTCTTTTGGCTTTTTTGAATTTGGTTTATTTTACTTTAAACCGGATTTATTAAAATTGTGAATAAAATGTTGCACATCTGCAATTGTATTGGTGTATAATGTCATTTATAAGTAATATTTCACAATATTGCTGTATTTACTATATTTTTATAAAATGAACGTAGCCTTGGTGTGAAAGAATATATTAAAAAGATTAAAAAACATCTAAAATCCCACTGATCATAAATGTTAATATAGACAATAACTATTATACAGTAGAAAATATAAGCACTATCTATCTATCTATCTATCTATCTATCTATCTATCTATCTATCTATCTATCTATCTATCTATCTATCTATCTGTCTATCTATCTATCTATCTATCTATCTATCTATTAAATCTCTATGTTCATTCTATGTATATATATATATATATATATATATATATATATATATATATATATATATATATATATATATATATATATATATATATATATATATATATATACTGTATATAGGACTTGAACCAGCGACCTTCTTGCTGTGAGGCGACAGTGCTAACCATTGAGCCACCATGTCGCCTTATACTATATATATATATTGTTGCAAATTTATAAAAAAAAAAAAAAAAAACCTGAAAAATCACATGTACAGAAGTATTCACAGCCTTTGCTCAATGCTTTGTTGATGCACCTTTGGCAGCAATTACAGCCTCAAGTCTTGTTGAATATGATGCCACAAGCATGGCACATCTGTCTTTGGGAACTTTTGCCCATTCCTCTTTGCAGTACCTCTCAAGCTCTATCAGGTTGGATGGGAAGCGACGGTGTACAGCCATTTTCAGATCTCTCCAGAGATGTTAAATAGGATTTAAGTCTGGGCTCTGGCTGGGCCACTCAAGGACATTCACGAGTTGTTGTGAAGCCACTCTATTGATATTTTGGCGGTGTGCTATAGGTCACTGTCCTGCTTGAAGATGAACCGTGGCCCCAGTCTGAGATCAAGACTCTGATCACTCTGAAGCAGGTTTTCATTCAGGATGTCTCTGTGCATTGCTGCATTCATCTCTCCCTCTATACTGACTAGTCTTCCAGTTCCTGCTGCTGAAAAACATCCCCACATCATGATGCTGCCACCACCATGCTTCACTGTAGGGATGGAATGACTGTATGTTAACACCAAAAGCGGCGAGAGCGTCAAAGGTTGCTCTGGCTGCCCTGGCGACAACGCTGTTTGCCTTTAGCTCTTGCAGCGAGAGCATCAAAAATCGATACATTGATTCCGATTCCATTTCCGATTGCTTCCCGCCGAACCGCGTCATAGCTCATTACCATAAAGTTGACTTGATTTCAACTCTCCTCGACGCCCACACCGGCGAAGACACGCCACGCTACTCCTCGCCGCTTATCACCGCCGGCTCCTATTGAAAATGAATTATTTCCGGCTACTTTGACGCTCTCACAGCTTTCGGTGTGAACATACAGTTAACATGTTGATGAGCGGTGCCTGGTTTACTCCAAACGTAACGCCTGGCATTTACTCCAAAGAGTTCAATTTTAGTCTCATCAGACCAGAGAATTTTGTTTCTTATGATCTGAGAGATGCCTTTTGGCAAATTCCAGGCGGGGAGTGGCTTCTGTCTGGCCACTCTACCATACAGGCCTGATTGGTGGATTGCTGCACAGATGGTTGTCCTTCTGTAAAGTTCTCCTGACTCCACAGAAGAACACTGGACCTCAGACAGAGTGACCATCGGGTTATTGATCACCTCCCTGAATAAGGCCCTTCTCCCCCAATCACTCAGCTTAGATGGCTGGCCAGCTCTAGGAAGAGTCCTGGTGGTGCCAAACCTCTTCCACTTATGGATGATGGAGGTCACTGTGCTCATTGGAACTTTCAAAGCAGCAGAATTTTTTCTGTAACCTTCCCCAGCCTTGTGCCTTGAGACAATCCTGTCTCAGGGGTCTACAGACAATTCCTTTGTCTTCGTGCTTTTGGTTTGTTCTTTGACATTCACTGTCAACCTTGGGACCTTATATAGACAGGTGTATGCCTTTTCAAATCATGTCCAATCAACTGAATTTACCACATGTGAACTCCAATTAAGCTACTGAAACATCTCAACATCAGTGGAAACAGAATGTACCTGAGCTCAATTTAGAGCTTCACTGCAAAGGCTGTGAATACTTATGTACATGTGATATTTCAGCTTTTTTATTTTTAATAAATTTGCAACAATTTCAAAAACTCTTTTTTCACATTGTCATTATGGGGTATTGTGTGTAGAATTTTGAGGAAATAAATGAATTTAATCCATTTTGGAATAAGGCTGTAACATAAAACAATGTGGAAAAAGTGAAGCGCTATGAATACTTTCCAGATGCACTGTATATATATATTAAGGGTGTAACGATTCACGTATTCGTATCAAACCGTTCGGTACGAGGCTTTCGGTTCGGTTCGGTACGATGCAACAATGCTCAACAAGGCATCCCATGACGTGACAGGCAACATCTGCCTTCCCCGCCCACCTCCAAACACTACTCTAGTCAGGCACACTCTGCACTCAGGGTCGGAGTTGAGCTCAACTCGCTCAAACCGAAAGTTATGCCGCTTTCAATCCGAAAAAGCCGGTGGAGCTGGGTGTTAAGATGATGCAGGGTTTGTCGCGGACGAAAGCGAAGACCGAGGGGCGCTGAGATGATGCAGGGTTTGTTGTGGACGAAAGCGAAAGGGTGGAAACGCGCCGCAGACTGACTGCACTATAGCTAGCAAAATGGCTAGTAACATTAATGTAGCCTAATCCTCCTCTAACCAACAGCGGGTCTGGCGTTTGGGAGCACTTTGGTTTCCCTGTAAGTTAAGAGGGTGATGGCAAAAGAGTGGATAAAAAAAACAGACATCTGCTATGACAGTCAGCTATTTTAGCGGTAATATTTGAACATGTCAACTCATTTACACTGACATCACGGAATCACTAACTGGAATTAGACGAAAACTAGAAACAGGCGCACTACATGCAAATATCGCCAGCATTCAGACAGGCAATTTCTACAGATTCGAACAGGGCAAAACATCACTGAGGCGATCGGTACATTTATAGCTGTGTGGATATGAGACCACCTTAATCGGTAGTGGAAATTTCGGGTTTTAAGAAAATGTTAAATGTAATAGAGCCTCGTTTCATTATTCCTTCATAAGCCCATTTCAGTCAGATAATAATTCCTGCTTTCAGATCCACTGAAATGGCAGTTGACAGTCAAATCAAGCAGATCTCGGTTATATCCACATGTGCTGCCGTTAATCCGAGAGTCAGGTAATCAAAAAATAGGTTGCATGATATTTAAGTATAAGTGGGTCACGCGTGGGTAAGATCAATTATTGGTGATGCAAACTTTAACTGTTTACTCTAAAATATTAAGGTGTTTTAAGCAATCTTGACAGACTGGCACAAATATGCTTTCATTTAAAAAATCGCTCCTCACGGATATGCGGTGAACATCTCCGTTCTCACAGGTTTCTGAGTTTTCTCATCATCAATCACTTTCAGTCTGGGAACATGTTCAGTGCTGCGAATTTTGTTAAGCCCGTCCTGCAACATTGTGGTCAAATTACTTGATTTAATAGAGGATATCGTGTATTGAGGAGGATATAGGCAAAGATATTGCAGAGAGCTGAGACCTATGACGACTTTAAAGACGATATTTAGCTTGTTTCGCATTAATGTAGATATATTACATGCTTTAATTACATTATTGAATAAAATAAATAGCATTATTATTTTTAATCATCATCATTAATAATAAATAAACTAAAAATAATTTGACAGCTTCAGCTGTTTACATCAACATGACCGGCACTTTCGGACTTCAGCACCACGTGTCTTTAGCATGAATTGAAATAGACTTTCCCTCCTAAAGGAAAAAATACAATAATTTTTAAAATTGCAATGCGATTATAGTCATGTATTCGCAATTTCACATAAATCAGCATGCGAAAATTTAATTATTTCCATTGCGCTCTCTCTCTCTCTCAGCAGCAGTTTACGGGCGCTGGGACTACCATACACAGCCACATCTCGTAGCAAATTAATTTGCAACTTTGTTGCATAAAAAATAGGCTAAATAACAAAATTTAATTAACAAACAATTTAAATAAAATTATTTGTAAAAATGAAACTACAAAAAAAAGAAAATGAAAAGAACTTTTCGTTTGGCTTTAACGAATTATTGAACAGATTATTAATAACTTATCAAAAAACACTTACTGAGCTCAGTGTCGGCCGTCACCGGATAAAGTCCAATCTTTCTTTCATTTTTTGGACTTTTGTTTGAAAGCTTAGTGGCATTGTAGAGGTCCAATTTACTGTTGTTTGATTTAAATTATAGCCTATATATGCGCCAATAAACAAGTCAAAGGAATGATTGAATTAATAAAATGATTCTTAAATGTCGATATTGTTTTTACTCAAAAAAATAACAAATGTTTTATAAAAATAAAATGAGCAATTTTCATATTTTATACAATTCAGTTAAATATAAGTTGGACATTTATGGGGCCATGTAACATGTTTTTGTGTTTGTTTTTTTGTTCTCGGTGATCTTTAATATATACTGGGTAGCTACGCAAAATATTTTCTAAAACGTCAAGCAGGAATTTGTCAATAGCTTTAATTATGAAGACAAAGAAATATTAAAAATAACAAAAATAAAATGATAAAAAAATACAAAGATAAAAAGAGCAGCATTTTGCTAAATATAATAGTCCTTTATATGCTTTAAATCCTGCTATGTGTTGTTTCATATTCGTTTTTATTTCACTTGATCCATATAGTTATTTAATGTTTGAATGCTGAAAGAAATAACAGCCGTCATTTAAATCATTATTTTACCATCAAAATGTAGTATATTTTATATTATTATCAACTTTTGATATAAAACCGCTGTGTAATTTAATTTATTGTTAAAAACGAAATAATTTAATGGCATAACAGTGTTTAGTTGCTTTCGCTTTCGTTCTTCACGGAAGCTGTAACAGAAGCCTGTGCCGCATTCACCTCTGACGTGGCTACTCAGCCTGTAGCCTAGTTTGGGATTTTGTCGTTGTGACGATTAAGCAAGAATCATAATGCATTGCATATTCGGCTCATTCTTCAGTAGCCTCAACACAGGCTGGTAGCCTAGATTTAAACGGATCGTTTATAAGAATGAGCGATCAATAGATTAATTGATCGTTAATTTAAATGATCATTGATCACGGGATTTTGTAGAAACTGACATCCCTAGTTCAAAGTAAAAAAAAAAAAGAAGAGAGATCATGCTTTTATGATGTTAGTTTTCATACAATAAAAAGATTTCAATCAGAGAAATCCTCTGGCTTTTTTCTTTTTTTTTTTTTTTGCTGTATCGAAAACATACCGAACCGTGACACCACTGTGTCGTATCGAACCGAACCGTGATTTTTGTGAACCGTTACATCCCTAATATATATATATATATATATATATATATATATATATATATATATATATATATATATATATATATATATATATATATATATATATATATATATATATATCATAAAAGTGCCGGGTAAATAATTACCAAAGGGTCGTTGGCAGGGCAAATTCTGATGCTCTCGCCAATGGTGGTGTGAACGCACAGTAACACAATACTGACAAATATACATATTTTGTAAAGCCCCGTCCTTTACAAAATCACACCAGTATTACTGCTCCATGCAAAAAGATATTCCCTTATAAATCACTGAAAACCGTTCACTCCACTCTGTTTATAGCAATCTCTGAATAAAAGTTCTGTAATAATCAATTATGTACTCCTCAGATCATCTTTACGTCATATCAATTTATTATAGGATGTTTTTTTAACATGGATTCTGACAAAAGGAAACAGCTGCTTGTGTTCAAGTGATCAATGGATGTGTTTGTGATTGGCTGCTTTACTCAGCACTGCAAAACACACAAACACTTAGCAGAGCAAACACAGATAAATATATATTTGTCAGTATTGTGTTACTGTGCGTTTACACCGCCATTGGCGAGAGCGTCAGAATTCGCCCTACAAACAAAGCTTTGGTATTTATTCACCCGGCACTCTCATGATCCAATATGTTTACATGTTTTCTAACATAATAAACCAGTTAAAAGCCATTTGTTTAGTGAGGCTTTTGTGTTCATGCTTAAGTGCTACTCTAATTTCAATATGCTGTTTATAGAAGACATTTAACAGCATTGGTCTTTGTGTTAACGGTAATTTGTGTGCATTCTACAGAGAAATCCGCCAAAGCAATAATTAATCCTTCTTCATCTTGCTTGGGAAGTAATGTGGTTGAAACCAAAGTTTATTGGTCTTTGAAAACCTTTGAAAAACTGTACAAAAGCATGCACATCCCTCTTAACTGGGTGCTCAGCCAAAAAACGCAAAAGGTGCAAATCTATATTCGACAAAGGCGGTAACACCAAAGCTCCAAAAACGCAAATTTATTAAATAAAAAAGGCTGACACAAAGCGTGTTACGTTTCGAGCCACATGGCTCTTCATCTTTGGAAACCTTTCAAATAATGGAATAGTACATTTTGATAGGTTGATCTGATTTTAACTCTTCACCTACACCTTTCAAAACGCGCTGCACTGCTTTTGTAGACACTCGCCACCAGCTCCTATTGACAAAAGAATGACTTCCAGCTACTATGATGGTTATATTGGTGTCAGTGTGAATGCATGGTAACGGTTTCAATAAAGGGTGTTCTTGATTTTGTTTCAGAGAGTTTGGCACCTTTAGCACCCCTACTGAACTCAGCCTAGCTCTCTACAATGTCAGACTCATAATGGTAATTGATATCATTAGCCTTTTGGCTCGACTACTTTATCAAACAACTAATGATGAGTTGCTAATGTTACACGGTGTCCGCATTCACCATCTCAGAGAGCTGTCTTCTAAAAATCAACATCTTTAGTTTGAAAGTGAGTGGGAGATAATGATTGAAAAGTCACACAATTTGATGGATATGTTACATGTTTGTGACAGCAGAAAACAGGGGCTTTTTAAACAATTTGGTACACAGCAGTTTAATGGAGAAAATGCTCAGTAATTGGGTTGGCAGATGAATTTGTTTGTGGTCGTTCTGAATAAAAATTTACAAGGTGAAGTTAATCCACTAGAAAAAAAATAATTTTTGGTAATCTTCAATGGTCTTCAAAGTCTGACCATTTGCTTCTGCGTTTGGAGTGACAGTTCTTCTCCATTGATATCTCTTTGATGGCTTCAGCCACAATATTCCTAACCACACCCCCTTACCATTAGTTTGCTATGAGGGAATGATGCACAAAAAGAAAGCCCTGCCCCTACACAATATTCCATTTCAGTTGGAAGTACATCAACATACTCTAATAAAAGTCTCAGAAACTTCAGGTTCATGTGGACTTTAATCATCCTAAAAAGTTTTTTTTTTTAAAGGGCACCTATTTTACCCCTTTTTTAAGATTTCATATTAATATTATGGTTCTTCTGGAACTGGAGTGTGCCAGTTTAGGTACAGTTCAAAACACAATTCAGATTTTTTTATTATGATGTGTTAAAAAGTGTCATTTTGGGGGCGTGTACACAGTTTGTCGTTTTAGGGGTGTGTTGCTTAACATGAAAATTAGTTTCGACTTCCCGCCCAACTTAACAAGGGGGCGGCGCCAAGAGCTCCCCCGCTTAGTGTATGGCTACAGACAGGCAGACAGAGAGAAGCAACATGAGTGAGAGGACCAGCATTCAGCTGTACATGTACGACTCGGACACAGACCAAGCAGAAAGTACAAAATCATTTGTGTCTTTGTATAGTTTTACAGCCAGCTGTGTGCTAGTTTAAAGCTCCGAGCTTGTAGCCTACACCGAGACTAATAACCAAGCACACTGAATTAACTTTGACTGAAGGGCATCACACACCGGATGCACCGCGATGCGGCGCACACATGACAGTTGAAAGTATCGCACACTTGCGGCGCCGGTGTGTGTCCCCTGATAGAAACTTATGTTTAGAATTCAGAAATGCATGCCGCTGCGTGGCGCGATGCTGCGTGTCGCCGAGCGGTGCTTCTGGTGTACGACCTGCTTGAGGCTATAACTAAAGGGCATCATACACCGGATGCGCCGCTCAGAGCCACGACACGGCACACCAGACGTGCACATTCGCATGTTATTTAAAATGAAACTATTCAGATAACGCTCGGTGGCATGGCAGAAATATGAAGGGTCCTGAGCAGGGCCAGCGCATCCATAGAGGTGACCTAGGCGGCAGAATAGTGAGCGAACCCCCTGGTCCTCACTCTTATCCGCAACACCCTCCCGGTCCTCACTTTCATCCGCGACATTGCGAAATGCATGGCGCTGCGCGTTGTTAGTTTGTTATTTCCAATGGAGGGACGCGCACGTGAGGCAACGCGCTCGCACTTTCCAGATGCACCTAGTTAAGATGACAGGGAGCTTCTGTGACCGCGGGAAATGCAAACCGCTGAAGTTTAAGGAAGACGCAATGAAAAGTACACATGTATGCAAACCCACCAAAACTCACAAACACTGGCGGCGAGGAGAGCGATAATGTGGTGAATGTTGAGCCCAATGAGCCTTCCATCTAAAAATAGAGCAGGGGTGTTTCTTTGGTGACGTCGCTTTGACTCACACGCTGAAAATGGCGGACGTGAAACAACATACTGAGGATATGGTAATGCGCACCTGTCAATCAATATTCGTGGGCAGTCGGACCGCACTCCTACGTCAAGTTGCGGTCGATCTCAAAACCGCTCCAATTGGTCCACCGTTTTTATGTTGTTAAATTGAAAAAAAAGGACTGAGTGTGTTTATATCACCCCAATATGACGGTCTATACACTATACCTACACATATGTCTGTCCAAACAGCTTGAAAAGTAGATTTTTTACCATAGGTGCCCTTTAAAACGTTCACAATTTCACAGCTTTGTTTAGTTTTTTTATTTGTACAGTGTTAACTCTGTATCAGACTATAGTTAGTTACTGTATTTGCTAACACCTTCATTTTGTATTTTGCTAGCTTAGCAAAAGCATCTGCTCAAATCTGTGGTAAATATAGATATTCATATACGTTTATCTACTACTGCATACACACAGTCATCTTGCCCTTATTCATGTTTACAGACCGACTTTATCACAGGCAGCTTTTAATAGCAGCTCACAGAAACAACAACTGATGAGGCATCTATATCTACATCTATCTACAGTATGTACATATCTACAGTTGAAGACAAAATTAATGTAAAAATGTTTATTTAATATTAATGTTATATTTGTCTTTTTTCAAATATTACCCAAGTGATGTTTAATAGACCAAGGGTTTTTTCAGAGTATTATATTTTTCTTCTGAAGTATGCTTGTTTCGTTTAGTTTGGCTGTAATAAAGAAATGTAAAATTTAAAAACTGCTATGGTCAATATTATTAGCCCCCTTAAGATTTTTTTTTTAAATTGGCTACAGAACAATCCACTGTTATCCACTGAGTTGCCTAATTAACCTAACTTGTCTAGTTACCCTAATTAGTCTTTAAATTGCATTGAATTCTACAATCTTGCAAAATAATTATGTTGGCTTGAGAAAGCCAACATACTGTTATCCTACTTAAACTTATTATTATTATTATTAATCTGTCCGACAAAACAAACGCATCTCCTCCTAGGCCATTCATGCTACAAGGCCCAAAGTTTCACAAAAGGTGCTTTCTGCAGTGAAGATTGTTGCTATATCTTCTCATGCCGATAAGATTTATAGTTTGTTTATTAAAAATTTATGAAAAAATTGCAAATATTTACATATTTTTTTCGGGCATATAAAAAAATTATACAAGGCCCAAATTTGCCCAAAAGATGTGTCGGAAGATGCAGATTATTACTATATTTATTTGAAGTAATAATAAATTACAGTTTTTGCAACAAATATTTTTTTTATATTAAATTTGCATTAAATCTGACAGTCTGAGAGTGTCTGGTATGAGAGTGTCCACAAGAGGGCACTACAGGATAAGAAATAAGACTCTCTCAAGTTGGGTTTAGCGCAGCTCTGTCTTTCAAAGAGGAGGAGCGTATATTCATAGTTAAACACATTTTAGTTACTGATAAGATGTGAAATCTGAGTATATTACGAATAATATGCTGTTTCTGTCTAAAAAAGATTCACCCAATATGCATCAGTGGCTGCGGTCGCGTTTATAAGCTGGCTGCCAGCGGCTACACAGACAGACGTGTTAGTCAAAGAGCCCAAAATAGAAGCGGATACACAGACAGACGTGTAAGTCAAAGAGCCCAAAATAGAAGCTCTTTAAATTTAAATATTCCAGCGATTGTACACAAATCGCAGGAGTTGAAACATGAACGCGTTGCATATGCGATGGGCGTCGGAAAAGTCTCAGTAATTAAATGCATGATCTCGCATTTCGCGCATCAATCAAAGTACCCTTTACCTCCGCCAGTTTTTTATTTCCCTTTCAAACACTGGACGAAACTAAAATGCGTAATAAAACTGATCTGAATGCGTTGGTAAAGATGCAATGTCATGACATGGACAACACATCTGATTTCAATATTTCTGTAAAGCAGACATGTCACCATTTTTTAAATGTTGTTATGGCAATATAAAATGCTAACATTGTCATATAACTGAAAATTGTTCAGTTTATGTCACTTTTAGGTACTACTTAAAATTATGATTAAATGCTTTAAAACATTCATATGCATTTATGGTGTGTTACTATACATTAATGCTTACAGTTACATTATTATAAATTTTATTTTATGTCTTTATAAAATAAAATTTATATGAATGTATTTTTTACTGTAACTCTAATGTATCATAATAATGAATAATGTAGCGCAATTGACATGTTTGTTAAAATAAATTGTGATAGAATGACAAAGAAAGAGAAAAACTACAACTAATTATATTAAATATACTGTATTTGTTATATTGTCTATTTGGATCGCTCTTGGTCTGGTACCTTACACCTTGAGTAACGCAAACTGGGATTCTTTTTTTCCAGAATGATTTACTATAGGAATCATTGGAACACGCAAGCCTTTCCACCACGTCAAGGTGGCGATCCTTGGAAAGGACATTCACTCTCCATTCATTCTTTATCTAACACTCTCTCTCACGCACACAAACAAACACACCCTGCTCTAACACATGCACTCACACATACACACAATAACTAGACACAAACATATAAATAATTTATTTCTAAACATTGTATTCAAGATATTTTACCATTTTTGTGTTGAAAATTATATTGCGTTACAGAGAGATATTATCATTTCTATTCTAAAACACAATACACTGGGTCGTGATAGCTGTAATATGTCTGTAGAACTCCTGCTATAACATTTGACGATGCACCACTTATGAACACAGGATCCAAAAGACTGTTGTTTTCAGTTGTTCCAGTACTGATCACTTGGATATAACCTTTCTCTTGAAACAACCTCAAAATAGATTTGCTGGAAGTACATAGCTGATCTTCATTAAAATCTCCACATATTATAACAGGCTTGAAATCTATGATGTCGAGAGACGTCAAAAGACCATTGAGATTATACAAAAAGTCTGTTAAATTGTAGCTGGGTGGCCTGTAGATCACTACAAGAAGTGCCTGTTTGGGGGCTTGTATCTTCAAAACCAAATACTCCAGATCAGTAACATTCTGCATATACATCAGTGGACGAGCTTCGTAGGTGTTCTTTACATACATGGCTACACCACCACCATTCCTGTTGGCCAAATGTGCATAATTTGTGTATGATACATGCCTGTTACGTGTGTACATGGTAAATCCATTTAACTGCAAGTGGTCAGAAACAGCTGATCCAGACAAATGTGTTTCAGTAACGCACAAAATATCAGCCAATAGAAGCTCATGGTGGCATTTTAAATCCTCCATATGACACTGAAGACCCTCTGTGTTATGATGAATGATTTTAAGAGCTGAAGTTAGATGTGGATCTTTCAATATGTGTAACATAGGCTGCACAGTGGTAAAATCAGCTTTTGGCATGTTTTCTAAAGACTCGTTTATTTGTGGATCACAGAATATTTTCTTTTCTTCAAATTCAACTATGTGTAATCTGCTGAGTGTTGTTGTTCTACTCAGTGCAACATATGCCATGCCTGGTTCAAATATGCGCTTCAAAGATACAACAGCACAATTTGTGGTCATTCCTTGTACTTTATGGATTGTGCATGCAAAAGCCAGCTTCATCGGAAATTGTCTACGAACTGCTCCCTTTCTTTTTAAAGGTTCTTCTGATCTTTCAATATAGACAATGTTGCCATCTTCATCGGGTGCTTTCATTCTATGTTTCTGTCCAGCATTTACATTATCTAAATGCAAACCAATTAACTGAACAAACTGAAGACTGTCACGGTTCTGAGTTGTTATTTTTGCCACAGTGCCAAATGTACCATTAACTAATCCATCTTCTACGTCTATATTTCTGGTAAGCATCACTCGTGCACCAACAGCAATCTGTAATCGGTCATTAAGGTCACATTTGTCTCCTTTAAATGGGGTACCTTGCCTTTTCATCTCACCGGTTCGTGGATCTTTTTTGTAATCATCTGCATTGATGGTAACAATATTAGAAAACTGAGAGAATAAGGCTTCTGTGTTGTGGTTGTCTACCTCTTTATTGGTTGCATAGATGTGCAGGGCATCTTTAGGACACTCTTCTAGTGATGATCTTATCACTGGTTCCAACATGCACTTATCTGCATCATTCAGTTTCTCATGCTTCTGTTTCACTCTCAGTCTGTTGAGCAGCTTAGCATAAGCAAGATCGTCTTTCTGTCTCATGATCTGTGTCAAAGTTATTATTTGGAAATTATCCTTCCAGAAGTCCAACACATGGTTTTCATGCACACAGAGGGGTTTTGCTTTTCCAAGAGGAGGTAACTGCTGAAAGTCACCAACCGTTAAAACACATAAACCTCCGAAAACTTTCTGGTTTCCTTTAATTTGTTGGAGTCTCCAGTTCACATAGGCAAATAATTGTTTAGACACCATAGATATTTCATCAATGATTAAGATCTTTGCATTGGAAAAGTCTGCCCTGAGATCATCTAAACTGTTTCCAAGACCTTGATATGGAGGCTTTAAGCTTCTTGGTAGTTTTAGGAGACAGTGAAGTGTTTTTCCTGAGATGTTGAATGCTGCAGTACCTGTGAATGCTGCTAAAAGAACAGTTGGCTTAGAAATGTCTGCATAATCGTGTGTGTTTGGAAGTCTACGTAGTATTTTGGATGCTTCTGCATAAATTGATTTAATGACATGCGATTTTCCAACTCCAGCACCGCCATTTAAAAAATACAAAAACTGTTCAGGATTTTTACCAGAAACGCATCTTTTACACCAGTCTCGCACTGCATAAAATATAGATGCCTGTTCCTGATTCAAGCTCTGATACATTTTGCGAATCTGTGCAGAATTCAACTGGGTAGCTTCCATCACTGGCATATTAGTGTTACTGACAGAGGTTGATGCTGAGTATTCAGGAATGTCATCCTGCTCGTTCACATCATTAGGATCAACTGGTTCACGTTCCATGACGCTCTCCAATCGAAGCAGCTCATTTGCTGGTGCCAATGTAGACCATGCATCTTCAACTGGACCATTTTGTTCAAAATCTTCGATAGCTTTTTCTATGGCTTCATTATGTTTTTCATATATCACACGGTTTGTATTTACAATCTTGAACACACGTTCCACTTCTTCAGTGCCTGGTAGTTTTACTGAAGCAAAAGTGTAAAATGATTCATACGTTGGAAATCTTGTGGACTTAAGTTGTTCATCTTTGCGGTATGGTAGGTACAGTTTTAAAAGTGTTCCATAAAACTTTTCTGAATTTTTCTCCTGTGAAAAACGAGCAGATCTTATAACAGCAGGTTTTCCCCTAACTCTTTTTTGTATATGCCCCATTTTTCTTTGAAGTGGCAGCACAGTTTTACCCTTTGTCTGTTTTGAATAAACAATGCGGTATTCACTAGTAAATTCTGCCATGCACATGTTTTCAAACTCAACTCCGTGTGGTCTGGCTTTATACTTGTCAGGCAATCCTGTCATCCACACATTTTCCAAGTCAGGGTCCATGTTCTCCAAGCACTTCATTGGTAAACTCATCTTTACAGCATTGTCATCAGTAGGTATAAATATGACAGTGCGTGATGATGATTTTAATTTCAGACTGCATGTACGAGCAACTGCCTCTTGAGCGCTGACCTCTCTGTTCTTTGAATAGGCATTCATGACCTGCTTCATGCACTCACGATCAGACAAGTTATCATGGCTCGAGTCCTTCATCACTGTCTTGAGGTAGTTACTCATTTCATGTTCAGCTTTAGAAATGTACGAGAGGATGTACATTATACAGCTATAGGGGTTCAAAATAAACTGTATGTCCATATTTGCATCCCAAGCTCTTAACAGAATTGGATTATAACCATTAACCCAACAGTCCTGTGGTGTTCTCTTCATAACTATTACACTGGAGGTAGACAAAGCATCAATGTAGTTTTCATAATGTTCATATGTTATGTTGGCTTTAAGAAGCAGCTGTGTAGTGGTTTCAAATGTTTGGGTTGAGTCATTGAGTAAATCCCAGACCTTCTGAAGTTCAGCTTTAGCTTTTGTCAAAAAGTCACGTTCTTCTGTACTTTCACCTTCATCATCAGAATTCTGTGCAGGAGGAGGTTTGGGACGGGTTATTATAGTCTGGTTAATCGGAGGTTTGGGAAATCCAAATCTGCAGTGCTTCTTGTTTTTTCTACAAGATTTGGAGTGGTTACGGCTGTGCATCTGTACTTCTGTTACAATTTTATGCAGTTCTGTGTCTTCGTTTGGGTCTGGCAGTTTACATGAGATGTATTTATCAATGAAATCACAAACATCCTGATCCTGATTAGTTTCAAACTCTGGAGCATCTTTCACCCAAAATAAACAGTGAATATGTGGAGAGCCACGCTGCTGAAACTCTACTCTGTAAAAAAAGTCAATAACCTCACCTATAGGTTGAGCAGGTGACATGATTAAGTCTCTCATTAAGGCCTCAACTCGTTTTTCAAACATTCTCATAGCTGTTACTGGGTTGCTTCTCAGGATTTCACATTTTTCTGACCAGTCTAAATCAGAAAAGTTCACAGTTTCACCCTGTTGTGCTTTAATAGCAGTAATGACTTCAGGCCATCTCATCTCAGCAGCACTAAACGTACAGAAAAACGTTGGAGTCCCTAATTGTCTCAGCATCGCAAACAAATCACGAAGAGTTTTCTGCCAGTACGCTGGGGTCCCTCTTAATGGTTGCATGAAACGTGTTGCCTCCTTATTATTGACAAGCTTTTCTAATTCTTGTTTATCCTGCAGCAGTGAACAGTTTATTCTGCGACCATCACGGGTCATAGGCTTCGCTTTCCTCAGTTGAATAGATATACTAGACATAGCCATGTGCATTTCAGTCACAAATTGTGCAAAAAAGATGTAGTTGGTATCCCGTGCGCAACGATTGTCAATAGAGAACAGCCTTGTGTTGAAATACCTACTAGGAGAGATGCGTTTTGCTCTGTCAGACTCATCAATGGTGTTATTACCATCGGGAAACTGTACTGGAAATGCCATAGACTCAAGCTTAGGAATTTTAAACATGCTTACAGGAGTGTTTCTCTCAGCTGGAGCAATACAAAATATTCCATCATCATAAGACAACAGCTGCTGGCCAAGATCTGGAGGCTGAAGACATGTATCCAAAGCTAAACCTTGTGAGTGCTGTTCTGTACTAGTGTCATCACTTGAATCATTATGTTCATTCTCATTGTTTGCATTTTCAGCATTCTCATTCCCACTGCTGTCCTCAATATCCATTTCCTCATCAAGAGAACTGATGTCATTTGCTGACTGCTCATGATCATTTAGCATTTCTTCTTCTGATACTTCTGTGTTTATAAGTATATCTTTATACTCTGCATTAATTTCTTTAAGCTTTCTTAAAGCAGACAAAACATTGTGCATGTTCAAAGTCTGATACTGATAGTGGCCTTTATAACACAGACGTCTTTTCAGTTTCACAGATAGCAGTTGTGATTCATTTCTTGGTCTGGGTAGAATATTTACTGTTGTTTCAACTTCAGATGCAACAGAAATTACGGCTCCTTTAATAGCTCTCTGTTGACCTTTAGGAAGTGTTAAAATTTTAGCAAAGGGAATGTACTTTGCAATAACGTGTCTTTCAAGAATATTTAAATCACAGAGTTCTGAAGGAATAGGACTGAACTGAAGGCTATTAGCTAAAGCAATATCAGGCATTGCACCTCTCAGAAGAGTAGTATGGCAACAGTGACAGATCCATTCTGTTTTCATGTCCTCCAAGAGACACGGATCAGCACAGTCAGAGCATGAGTGAACATACTTTCCTGTCAAACAAAGTGAAGCTACCATCAGATCCTTTTTATAACTTTCACGATGACATCTACGCACTTGATTTAAGAAGAGTGCTCTTGCACAACATGTACAAACATAAGTTGGTCCCTGTTTTATCACTTCCCTAAAAGTAGTCAATGTTTTTATCATTCCCGGATTTTGTACTATTTCATGCTCCCTATACTGTAATGGTTTCCTTGATTGCTGCATGCGATTTAATTTTCTGTATTTGTCTTGTATAACTTTTGCACACTGTATTTTGTGAAGTTCCTCAAAGGCAAATTTCTTTTTTTGTCCTTTGAATAAATTATACACTTTCTGACGAAACCTAAAATGTTCATCATGGTAATAACGTTGTTTAAAAATTGCTTTTCTCTGTTCATAGAAAATAGGATCTCTTCTGCAACGATCTGTATAATGCCTCTTTTGCCGTTTTCTAAATCCAGAATCTTTTAAATATCTAGTAAGAATATATTGCCTCTGCAGTTTATTATATTTAGCATTGGTCCTGTACCTACGCTTTATATAGTTTTTTTGTCTCTGTCTGAACTGCTCATCATTCCGGTAATGTTCATTTATGTACTTTCTTTGTCTCTGTCTGAACTGCTCATCGTTCCGGTAGTGATCAGTTATGTAGTTTCTTTGCCTCTGTCTGAACTGCTCATTGTTCCGGTAATTTTGAATTATATAATTTTTCTGTCTATCCCTGAATTGTTTATCATTCCTGTACTTTAATGTCTGCTTAATTTTTTTTCTCTCTCTATATTTTTCATTCGTTCTATAGTTCCTCCTTTCATTGTTTGTTTTTCTTTGTCTACATTCATCATCATTTGTATAGTTATGTTTCACTGCTTGTTTGTGTGCTTCTCTACATTTAAAACTATTGCAATAATTGTTGTTCATAACTTGCTTATATATTTCCCTGTATTCACTTTTACTTTTACAGTAACAAACTTTGTGTGAAGTCTTTTTTACTTGGATCCATTTTTTATAATAAGCTTTTTTCTTTTGACTGTTGTTCAGTTTTTTTAATTGCTGGTTTTGGATTGGCATAGATAATGTGGGTCTGATAACTACTGCATCGGGAAGCTGTTGAACAGAATCTACAACTGCTTCAAACTGTTCTGAAATATCAGCAGTATTTTGATTATATAATGGAAGTATGCTATTAACAGATCCAGAAGGCTTCACATTACATTCATGCTCATGGTTCAAGTACCCTACAGAACTTTCTGCAATTATATTAGTAAATGAGATAGGTAGTACATCAAATTGTTCTTGATTCCTCAAAGACAAACAGTCTTGAAACAGCGATAAGAGCCTCTCTATCATATGGTTTAAATGATGAAAGGTCAGCATCACAGCTGTACCTGTGCTTACATCAGCAGACATACCATCTTTTGTTCTGCTATGAGAATCAAAGAAACCAAACCGGCCTGAGCGATCTCGAAACACAGCAATACATGTTTGCCCACATAGCAGCAGTGCATCGCTCACATCATTACAGAGACACTGCAAAGTGTTCTCCAAATTTCCATACTCTTCTAAAGCTGGTGTATCTCTCAAAAATCCAAACTTTACTGGATGTTTCAGAATCTTATAGCACTGTGTATTTGTTTCAATTGTCTCTGGCAGCTCATCAAAATTAAAATAATTGTCCACAAATTTTCCTTTGCTCAACAATGTTTGTTTAACACCAGTGTAAACGGCATCACCTTTCTGTAAGATACAATCTAAATCCTGACTGTTTAGATCATTGCGTTCATTATGGACTGCTAAGAACTGTAATGAATTACAAGTACACTGGCGACCTCTTGAATAATCTTTGTATCTGAGATCACTTTGACAATGCGATGCTGCAACAGAAAGAACATATGGGTTTGCATCCTTCTTACCTGATACTGAGCTGGTACCGCTACTGGTGCCTAATGAAGCTTCCAATTTTCTGCGTTGCTTTTGAGCTTCACTTCGCTTTCCTTTCTTTGGCATCGTAATGTTTCAACACTGGAAATTTATGGTAGTGAATAATATGATTAGTAAAATGTTGATAAAACTGTAAAAAACTGACCAGAGAGAGAGAGATAGAGAGAGCAGCACAATAACAATTTTTTCTTATTAATCAGTTTCAGTTGCAAATTAGTTTTTGGAGAAGAGATTCTATAGTTAACATTAAGCAGATTAAATGATATAGATAGGCTTGCAGGTTGATTAAGATGTAGTTATGATCAACACTATATTTGCAAAATTAATTATAGCAGTAATTACACAATTGTTTGCAAATAAATACAATGTAAATACATTAATTAATAAATTACTACATGGATGCTATCAAATTGTTACGTTTAATGTTATCCTGCATCGAAAAACACTTTATATCCTACATTTAATATGCTCACCTGATAATTATAAAACTCACAGTTGACAGTAATTGTGCAAACATTAACAATCTAAAAAAAATGAACAAAATTAGAAACGCAGGGATAACACTTTATAATAACTACATACTATGAATCATTTATTAAGCATTAGCAAAGAAAAAAAAAACATTACTATGCAGTTTATAAATACACCTACATGTGCTGTATTCTTGACTTAAAAGCACATGTATGTGTTCATAATTGTTAATAAACTTATTAATTGTATTTTCATATTTTGTTAATGATTCATTTTTCATTACTAAATTAAATATTGCATTATTTACAAAGCAATTATTTAGGAGTAGCTGATTTTTTAATAAATTATTTTAAAAAATTGCAAACTCATCGGAGCATTTATGATGTCTCCAGCCGTGGACATTTTAAGTTAATTAGTCATACATTTGTACATCATTTTTTTTATTTAAATTCATTGTTTGTTGTTTCCCTAATATTTTTAGCCAAAGTTAACTTTCAAAATGTTCATAATAGCCTTATCAAGCCATATCAACATCAACATACACGTTAAACAAAGAGGACACTCACATAGTTAACTGGATGCAGACAATGTCTGCACTTCGAGCATTTCGACATAAACATTTAATTTACCTTCATTGCATCAATATCAGTCAATGTTATAAAGATATAATTAACACAATACGACAACTTAGCAACGTGTGTTTTACACACTGTGACAAACTGCGACAGCATGGGAAATGACCAGCTAAAACAAGCCAGATCACCTTGTTGTTGCGGTATGTTCAACCACTTCTTACAATGGACTTCAATAGGAAGAAACGCTCGATGTAATATTCTTCTTTATCTGTAGAATACACATTCTTTTTTACAATAGATGATGTTAAATACAAGTAATTTCACAGAAACGTGGGTTTCTCTAGCTGACGTGTACATTAAGCCGCATTTTGAACCGTACCGTTTTTTCTAACATACCATTGCTTTAACGTTACTATGATGTTAATAATACAACTTACAGTCGCCTACAGTACATTTCGGTACGCCATCATGTACAAAATAATACAATTCGAGTAACTTACCTTGTTTTCTTGATCCAACGGCGCTAGGAATAACTCTTGGCTACCCTACCTTACCTTATACCTTACCTTACCTTACCTATTTGTCGATTGATCGCCGTGAAGCCTGGTTTATACTCGACGCGTTCGCTTGTTCGCGCGCGAATGTGACGTCATCGCGGTGTTGGCGGAAGTTCGCTTTGAGTGCGCGCGACATGATTTCGGCTGGCGGTGCGCACGGCAATTTTTGTGACCCGATCGAACAGTGCGCGCGGCGCCGGGTTTGATTTGAGTTGAATATGAACCACTTTGAAGAGATTTTGTCTGAAACAGTACGACTGTACACATATCTTTATGATCCGTGATGATACAGATAACCTGATGATCAATAATTCTTGCTTAAAAATTGCAACAGTCATGGAAAAGGAGGAAAGTTTTGTTAAAAACCTGAAGGATAAGTTTGTTAAAGTCAAAATAGGCCATGGCAAAAGTGGAGACTCAGTTACACAATTACCAAAATATGTTTTTCCACCAGTCATAGGTCTAACACTGATGTATATGTTACAATTTTATTTAGCTATTTAATATTTATAAAACTACAATTAAGGAACAAATTATGTCTTTGATAACTGGAAAGGAATATTTGATCCTGTCGGTTTACAGTATACTGATGGCCTGTTTTTCTTGGCTTTATTGGTGATAATGGTCAGGAACGTTGGACTATTATTGCCTTTTTAGCATAAGTATAGGACCGAAACTAGCCGGACAGTAATGTGTGAATTGTGGAGCGGGCTACATCTAAAAAAACATCTGTGTTTTTTTGTAAGTGTACTTTTTTGCTTTTATTCTTGCCATAAATAAAAAATATATTTGTAGAGCAACCCATGTTCTGTTGTCATTAGTATTTTAATATACTTTAATAGGCCTAGGTAAAACTGTCCGAGATATGAACAAAAGCAAGTAATGCATCAAAGTTTGATTAAAACAAATCTTGAATGGTTATAAAAATCATTATAATCATTAAAAAAATTTATAAAAACAATAACATAATTCGTTTAAAAATCTTGAATGATTTTAATGATATGACATAGTTCCGGAAACTTTCTACTTCTCTGTTTATCTGTCTGACTTTACGGTCCCTTTTGACCGCACAACGGCGTAAGTTTTTATTGTTCCTCTGTGTCGAGTTGCTTCGTGGGTGTTTTGTTTTTACTGAACGCTACGAGTAGCTCAAAGTCCAGCAGACATGCAACATCTTTAATCATCATGTAAACACAAATCAAAAGTTGTTATCTGGAGCTCCTTCACAGGACTCGACACTTGTAAACAGTCGCTCCATCAGGCTTTATTGTCTATAATGGTCAGGAATGTTGGACCATTATTGCCTTTTTAGCATAAGAAGAGGGCTGAAACTAGCCAGACAGTAATGTGTCAATTGTGGAGCGGGCTAAATCTATAAAAACATCTTTATTTTAAGTGTGTGGGTTTTTTTTTTTTTTTTTTTTGCTTTTATTCTTACCATAATAAAAATATATTTGAAGAGTAACCCATGTTCTGCTGTCAATAATATTTGAATAAACTTTAATAGGTAAAACTGTCCCAGACATTAACAAAAGCAAGTGATGCATCAATATTTGATTAAAAAAATCTTGATTAGTTATACAAATCCTTATAATCATAAAAAAAATTATTTATAAAAATAGTAAAAAAAATAATTTGTTTAAAATCTTGAATGATATTAATGATATGACTTAGTTCCAGAAACTATATTTACAGCATTTATTTTCCCAATAGTGACTTGCTATTCGATTAGTCATTAGTAGGGTTAGACGGAATCTACGGATTTGCTATTTCTGCTGAGATTTTTGGTAAACATCTGCGGATTTCTGCGGAATTATTTTGGGAGTCTCATAACTAAAACCTTAATATGTGAATTAAAAAAATAATATCTTTTTACTTTTATTTAATGCTTACAATGCAAATCCAATTAGATTAACTGTAAATAGTTAACTGTAAGTAAATAAACAGAATTAATGATGGGCTAAAAATCTGCTTAAAATCTGCGCAATTCTGCCACGCAGATTCAGTGTGGGCCTAGTCATTAGTGCTACTTATAATATTGCTACATAACTATTATGTTGGCATGAGAAAATCAACATGCTGTCATGCTATCTTAACTTAATTTGACAGAAAGCTGAGAACACCCTAGCAACCGCCCAGTAATGCCTTAGCAACACCTTAGCAACCACTTATCAACCTCTTTGCTACCTGCCTTTGAGTCCCAGCGCATGCAGTCAGGTTGGCTTTCTCAAGCCAACATCAAAGTTCGTCAACGAACTTTAGGTTCTAGTTAGTAAATTTTTATGTACTGTAACAGCCAATTCGAATGTTATCACTCGATTGAATGGCCGTTATCAGTGGTTATCAGCTGTTAGATATGGGCCAGGGGGCCTTCTGCGCCTACTGGTAGGCTCAGGAGGCTGTTATCATCTATCTCAATGGTTAATCAGCTATACTGATAACGGCCATTCAATTGAGTGATAACATTCAAGTGACTATAATCAACAAATTAGTTATAAGGTGTTCGTTATTAAAACTATTATGTTTAAAAATGTGTTGGGGAAAAAATAAAGTCTCCATTAATCAGTGCTTGGGAAAAATGTTAAATAAAAATAATTTCACAGGGGCGACGCAGTGGCGCAATAGGTAGTGCTGTCACCTCACAGCAAGAAGGTCGCTAGTTCGAGCCTCGGCTGGGTCAGTTGGCGTTTCTGTATGGAGTTTGCATGTTCTCCCTGTGTTCGCATGGATTTCCTCCGGGTGCTCCGGTTTCCCCCATAGTCTAAAGACATGCAGTACAGGTGAATTGGTTAGGCTTAATTGTCTGTAGTGTATGAGTGTGAATGAGTATGTATGGATGTTTCCCAGAGATGGGTTGCAGCTGGAAGGGCATCTGCTGCGTAAAACATGGGCTGGAAAAGTTGGTGGTTCATTTCGCTGTTGTAACGCCGGATTAATAAAGGGAATAAGCTGAAAGGAAAATTAATGAATAAATAATTTCACAGGAGAGATAATAATTTTGTCTTCAACTGTATGTGCAAAATACGGAAGCCCTGAACCGCAAGGTGGTGGTGAGAAAAAAAAAAACTTAAAACTTATCTCGTTATAACGACATAATATCTCGTTATAACGACATAATTAAGTCGTTATTTCGACATAATATATCGTTATAACAACATAATATCTCGTTGTAACGACATAATATCTTGTTATTTTGACATAATTATGTCGTTATAATGAGATATTATGTCGAAATAACGACTTAATTATGTCGTTATAACAAGATATGTCGTTATAACGAGATATGGCGAAATAATGACTTAATTATGTCGTTATAACGAGATATTATGTCATTATAACGAGATATTATGTCGAAATAACGACTTAATTATGTCGTTATAACGAGATATTATGTCGTTATAACGAGATATTATGTCGTTATAACGAGATAAGTTTTCTTTTCTTTTTTTCCCCTCACTACCAACATTGCTTTTTTTTTTTTTTTTTTTTTTCACCTTGCGGTTCAGGGCTTCCGTAGCAAAAACAATATTTATTTATAAATATAAATACATGTATATAAAATAAATCTGAATATTTTATGTGATGTAAATACTTAAACAGGCTGATTAAATACAGATTTTGTTTTAAGGTGATCAAATTAATAACTAAAAACCTTGATTTGAGCCATTGTCTTTGCACAACTGGTGACTAATCTCTTCTTTGACTTCTTTTTTTAACACTAGGACATTTATAGTAATAATTATAGGGTAGCGTATAGCTGTGAGAAATCTGTACCTTCTTTTTTGTCAAGGTCTATGGAGATCATCAAGCCCTTTTTTCGACACTTGGCAGAATTGAAGATGTCATTACCCTTCCCTTTACAGCAGCGACGAAATGTCAAACCTAACCAAATAATTTCCCAGAAATGGTCAACTATCATGGACACGGACATACTGCGCTGAAAGCTGCGGTGGGCTGAAGCAAAGGTTCCTCTAATGATAATCATTACCTCTAGCACACATCTTTCTGCTTCATTTAAGCTATTCTTAACAGGAAGATCTATCATAACCACCAGCACTCTCCGAGTTTGAGGCCTTCGTGATTTATTCAGATTACCATTTCACTTCTATAGACATAAAGGCACCTTGAACCTTTTTAATTAAGAGCGCCTAATTTAGAAGTAAACCCATCATTAATGCAGCACATTCATTATGGGATTCATTTGTGCCTTCGCAGCGCTGTCCTGAGAGTTATTCCCCAGTACACATGCAAATAATACTCGTAAACAAGCAGAGAGGCTCGTGGGAGAGAAAAGAAGAAAATTAAAATAAGACAAAATCTGATGATTCAATCCCCTTGCTCTTTTGGATTTGTCTGTTTTTTTAAATGGGTCAGCTAAATCAAACTTCACAGAGATTTTACTTTTACTGTGTTTAAAGGGAAATACCCATAAATGCTGTTTGCAAAGGATTTGTCTCAATCAGTTCCCTAGTAAAAGAAATAGGACACAAAAAATCTAAATTTGTGTTGATCTTTCTTGCTGTCTTTGGCCCCGTTTACACTAATACGTTTTAGTTTTAAAACAGCATTTTAGAATAAAACGATCCGCGTCCACACTGGCATTTCACCCAGCGTTTCTTAACAACTCTTTGTCCATGCTATACCACTGAAAACGCACATCACGTGACCACACACACACTCTGGCATGCAGCAATGGGAGTTGTGCAGCGCTGGATCTAATATCACTATAGTTGTTAAATGTGATATTTAATTTATCTTGTTGTCTATATTTAATGACATACTCCCCGACTTTGGTCTTTTGAATCTATTATTTGTTCTCAGCTAACGTGTTTTGGCTGAGCGCAAAGATAAGTTAATACATTACTTATGTAACCACATACACTGATTCTGCACATTTGACTGATTGCTTGCCTTTATTTTCTATATTGTATAAACTTATTGTACGTTATACTTTTATAATGGTCATTACTGATTATTAAAACTGATATTCAGCAAAAGAAACGGTATGTTTCGTATTTTCAATGAAAATGAAAGAAGGCAGTAATGTTATAGGCTCTGTTTTGTTGTAATATGCATACAGTGAAGATGACGCTCATATAAATATGTAGTTACACGACGCCTCAACATTTCTGGTGTCTGTTAGGTTGCTAATAATAGGCAGTTCCTCACATCATGTTTTCATTTTGTTGTTAAAAAAGTGAAACAACGTAGCAGGCGAGATGTGAATGAGGTTATAAAGTACACTGTTGCCTTTGAAGATTAACTTGCGAAGGCTGAACTTAAAAGGAGAGGATGCAAGACTGTACCCTGTGTAGGCTACTTAATATTGAGGAAAAAGCCCCAATCAGATAGGCTAATGTCTGCCGACCCGCCTCCGTTTTCAGATGTCTCTGTTTTCCCCATCCACACTGACACAGAGCAGCAGTGCTTTAAAATGAAAACGGCCTGTTCAGCGTTTTAAAAAATAGCAGTTTTTGGAGCGCGAAAACTCCGGTGTAGTGAGGACGGATGGTGTAACAGTAGCAAAACTTAGGCATTTTCAAACTAAAACGTATTAGTGTAAACGGGGCCTTTGTCTGAAACAGTGGTGTTGTGAAAGGGTGGGGGGAGGGGGCTTAAGCTCTTGAAGTATTGTCAAAAGCCCCTGATCTTTTGCAATATGTTGCACTTAAAAAAAATAGGTTGCATAAGATTTATTTTGTAATACAAGTACTTAAAATGACCACATCACAAGCATTCCATTTAACGCAGCTTTTGTGTCGGGTATTTAAATAGTCAGCTGTTCAGCAATACCTGTTTCTACCGGCAGGTGCGAGTGGGATTGTCAGACTGTGGGACTGTTTTTAGTGTAAAAAACAAATCCTGCCACTGCGCTGCATGTCGTCATTCATTATTTTGCGGAGCTGTGTGCTTATTTGATGATTTACCTCTCTGTAAAACTCATGTACAATCTATGTTACAACTTTTTATGATGCTATTTTTGTTAACCTGACAGTAATATTTAAAAAAAAAATTAGAATAAAAAATAATAATAAAATAATATTTTTTTTTTTTTTTAAAGAAGCTGATGAGGTAATAATACAAATAAAACAACTCGTGAAACTGAACAGTTCTAACTACTAATGGAGCTTAATATTTGTTTTCACAATATAAAATGTGTGTAGTTTTGGTGAAATAACTGTAATCAATAAAATGTGCAGCCGATTAATGTAAATACATGCAAATTATTCAAAAAAACATAAATTATACTAGCTTTCTAGATATCATATAGATATCTAGACATACTTATCTAGATATGATATAGCCAGTCACATCTGTTTCTGTAATAGTTAAATCACAGTGTGTTCATGCATCTAGCTTATTATTTTATAGCTCTGTTCAAACATACTATGTCAGTTAGCATCAGTCGATTTCATTCTTATGAGCATACCTAAGATGGCTGGAGGAGCACCTATAAGCACATATAAACCATTTATTGTCACAGTCATGAAAATGGTCAGATAAAGCCTTTTTATTTTAACTCAGATCTTATTTTCATTCATTCAACTACAGCAATAGCTGGATGCCTTCATCCATATTAGGGATCTCCTGAATTGTTCTACTACTTTTATATGGAATTTCTGCTCAAGAGCACCCACTATGAATGAAACGGGCATTACATGTATTTAAAGTGCCACAATGCCCACATCACCCTATTTAAAAAAAAAATGGAAAAAAAAATGTCCCTCTAAAGAAATTTGAAGTAAACATATTTCTAGCCTATAGATCTTTATTTAAATTTTCTGTACTATTTTTGATACAATTTTTATTATATTAAAATTGTAGCTTATTGAATATCAGTATTTTGCAAGGTATTGAATTTAGAAATTTCTGTATCTTGACAACATTACACCTCAGTTGATCACTCTGTCCAAATAAACATGTTTGTAGCTTTGTATCACATTGGCACTACAACTTACACTATAAAATAAATCATATTTTCAGATTTGAAGACATGCAAAAAATAACAAATTTTTCAAAAAACAGACACAGCAAATCAGGAGGAAATAGGAGGCTCAAGAGGTATGATATGACTCATGACAGACTAGTAAATGAAAAGTGAGTTAATTTTTTTATGGCGGGGGGGATGGAGGTGGCTTTTTTAGGGCTAAGCCCCTTATCCCTTTCGACCCTAGCAACACCCCTGGTCTGAAACAAAACACATTTCTAAATGCATTGCTATCTATAGCTTTCAAACTACGACAATCAGACTCCAGACAGATTTAACAACTCAAAACAATGTTAGAAACATGCTAAAAATGTTTTAATATGTTAGAAACATGCTAATAACATTTATTAATAACATGCTAATAATGTGCTAAACATGCAAGCACACCAATTAATGCTATCATTATGATACATGGTAATAATAAATTAAAGCTAATTCACTTTAGCAACATGTATAGCAGGGGTGCTCAACCCTGTTCCTGGAGATCTACCTTCCTACAGAGTTCAGCTCCAACCCTGATCAAACACACATGAACCAATTAGTTAGGACCTGAACAGCACTTGATAATTACAGACAGGTGTGTTTGATAAGGGTTGCAACTGAAATTTGCAGAAAGGTAGATCTCCAGGAACAGGGCTGAGCACTCCTGATACATTAATTCATGTATTAATTCATGCAACCAATACTCTTTTAACTTGTAAATTTATGCTATCATTATGTTCATTTTTACTAGCAATGTGCTAACCATGCTAAAAACATTATAACATATTTGGATAGTGTTTCAACCTAGACATCCAGTTGTTCATCTACCTTAGCAGTAGCAAGCAACTAGCCTAGTACATGCTAACACAATGTTAAATCAAAGACAAAAAAATGCAGTGTGTTAAAATACTGTATGCTAGGAATTAAGCTTTTTTTAAAACATGCTAGTAAACAAGGCAATGAGTCAAGCTAACAAAACGTCCTAAAATGTTAAACAACATACCATTTCATGCTAGCACTGTGTTAAATGCTGTATCAATGCTAGCAATATTGTTTGTTCATTTAGTAATGTGTTAAAATGTTTTTTGCTTTGTTCTTTTAATGTGAGGATAAATTTCAGGGTAGCAATGTGCAAAAACCTTTTAAATTAAGATTGTTAGATCATGAAAGTACACTCAAAAAATGACTTTTGCTGCTTGTAACGAAAACTTATTTAAAATTAGTTAAAACAACATTTTTGGGGGGACAACTTAATTGTTTTAAGTTTAAACCACTTCAATTTGTACAACTTAATTTTGACTTAATTTGTGTTGGGACAAGATGAAGAAATTGTGTGGAACCCAGCATTTTTTACAGTGTACTAAAACATAATCTGCTAAATCAAAATTTTAAATTCTAATTTAGTTTGTTTGTATCTCTCTTTTTTCTACTTTATTTTAAGTTTTAGCTGGTATCTTACTTTACACAGGCTATAGGAAACAAGCTAAAGCTTTCTACTTATAGCTAAAACTAAAACTTTTTTACGTCATGATCTTATCTACATTGAAATTGAAATTGTAATCTAAATCTTTTGTAAATCAGTTTATTGGGATTGTGTTGAATATTCATTTTGAAACACTCCTTTATTATTCTTGTCTTACACCAAACTTTGAAATAAATATGCAAATATTATTTATCATTTCTTCGAGTCTGAGTCAAAAGTGGGGTGACAGTTAAGGGATTAAGCACTAAATCAGCATACCAGAATGAAGGATTATCTCTCACTGATAACTGAAGTAATATCAGCTGACTATTCAGCTTATATTTTAAAATGAATTAAAATAGTTTTACATTTTCAAATGAATAATCCCATCTTGTCAGAAGACCAGCTTTTTTTTTTTACCAATTTACCTTTGCTTTTTCTTTTAAACAAGATTACCATGGTTTTGTTTGCCATCAGACCATCACTCACCGCGTCTAGTCAAAGGCAAACTGATTGTCCCCATAAAATTTCAAGTGCTTGTTTTAAAATTTAAGCACTGCACTTATAAATTCATGACCGTCCCAAATCACAGCGCCATCATTACTCACCGCCGTTCAGAAAGAAAGCATGGAAGCCCTTTTCCCTCTCCGAGACTACATTTATAATCAGTATAGGATCCCTAAATTCACAACTAATGTGAGATCCTAAAGGGGCTGTGTTCATAACTTTATAACCTCACGAGGTGGAGGATTCTGCAATTATTCTTCCATGATTATGCTTTCTCATTAGCCCGCTGACCCTCTGGAGTGTTGACGTGAATCATTGCCTTCAAGAGTCCTCGTGCACAATCAGTGTTTACCAGACAGAAATCTCTCAAGTCTGTTCTTTAAGCAATAACACTTGAGAAAAGTGGTCTGAAATACATGTAAAGAAAGGTCATAAGGATGATGATTAATGCCCCCAAGCAAGGGGGGATTCAGAAAGAAAACTGAAATGTCACACAACTTTTGTTTAAGCAAAGAGCGATTTCTAATAGACTTGCAAAGGACAGTCTGCAGTTAGCTGGTCATTGTTGCCCAAAATAAAACCATAAAATAGTTACCACTAGTTAGACAGCAAGGATCAGATTTATTACCAGTTTGTGCCAATACAAACTAATGTCAGGATTTATTAAATATAATTTTAAAATATTAGGCATTTTTCAGTATTAAGTATTCAAACTGTGGTACATTTAAGATCTTTTTGTAGTAAACGTTTAACTGAATTAGTTAGCAAAACCTCAATAGAAACACTTTTTGGCCTTATTTTAGTGACTTTTTTTAAACTAAAAATGTGTTTGAAAAAAACTAAAATACAACATATCACATTTATTCTACTCATTATTGTCATACAGTTTGTGTTAAAGGGGCGGTCCGATATGTTTAAACTTTAGTTGATGTGTAACGTAGCCATGTGAACATAAACAACATCTCTGAATGTAATACGCTCAAATTTCAATGCAAAGAGTGACATTGGCTTTAAAGAGTTAGCTTAGCAAAGCCTACAGTGAACGATGTTTGAGAACTACAAAAAAAAAAAAAAATACATCCAGGTTAATGAGATCATAAACACTTCAGGTTACACGCATAAACCCGGCGCTGTGAAGGGGCATGGCCAGAGGTGCTGTAATGTTACAGCAGAGAAACCTAAAATGGCTTCCAAACGCTGCTATTTCCAAATAACTTGTTCTGTTTCTGTATTTGGGCTTCCAAAGGATATGACACAAAGAGAGAAGTGCTTACAGTTTAATTTTAATTATGATCCAGAGATTATTTAAAATATATAGCTCTAGCATTTGACAAAAGGCAGCTTCCAGAATCTCTCCTAGTTCAAAGCTGGATTTGGTAAAAACTCCTTAAAGAAGGATCAGCTCCAACTGTAATAGAAGAAGCTGTGGATTGTGAGCCACAACCTGTAAATATATTTATTTGTTAAAATCACAGAATCACAGCACATTATGTTAGCTGACCAATCAGAGCCTCTTGAGGGCAGACTTCCAGAGTAACTTGGAAATATGATTGTTTTCATGTTAGCTGAGTAGCAGTATATACTTAAAGTAAGATATATGAAAAAATAACATGATTTTTTTTTTTTTTTTTTTTTTTTTTACAAATGAAGCATGAGCACACATTGCTTTGCACCCCAAAAACACAACCAAGCCTTAAAAATACACTCTGGACCACCCCTTTAAAATGTATCCTCAGAACTTTTCCATTAATATATTCATAAGAAACTGAAAAAAAAAAAGCATGAACGTCAAGGCAAATCAAAACTTCCCCAAGACCCTGAGATCACCAATTCTGGTTTTGTAATTAAATTTTCATTACCAGTTGTTGTTAAGTAAATTGATTATTGTGAACTACTTTACAGTTCAATAGTATTATGGGGCTATTTCTTTGATTATATTTTGATCATTAAATGATAATAATAATAATAATAAATATTAATCAATGCACCAAAATGTAAGTAGATGTGTCACTAATAAAATCACTAATACATTTTTATGGTCAGTAAATTTTCTCAAGGAGGTATGTCGAAATGTTTTGGTTAGTAAAAATACATTAAAAAGAATAATTGAATAACAATCACTCTATTTTAGGAATGCATTTTATTTTTGTGTACTTCATTACAGTTACTGGGGTGTAGTCAATGTCAGAAAGCATTACCTTTATTTTTTCCAAAAGTTTGACAATATATTGGCAGTGAAATATTAGACTCACTATATCTCTTCATACTGATATAATTTCTGCTTATACCCAGGATAAATTTCAAACCTAAAAAGCAAGAATGTTTCTGCAGAGAAAATGAATAATGCTAAAGTATCCTCTATAATCTTAAAAAAAAAAAAAAAACAATAGTTAGAGCTGGAGAACCCAGAAACGCTGCAGATGATCCTGGATTTGGCAGCTTTTGACAGTTTTCTCATCCAGTCTGTCATGTTTTGGTTTCTCGAGTCTAGCATCCTCCTGGCTGCGGAGTCTGATGCATTATGCATATTTTACCTCAGCTGCATCTAAACTCTACAGAAACGGTCTTCAAAGAATAAAACAGTCATGCAGAGCTCCTCTTTAATAATTGCATTAAAGGCACAGTTAAATCATTTCCACCAAACATATCTAATCCGACCATATCTAACCGTAGCCTCAGATAATTCTCTAAATACTTAAAAAGAAAAGAGAAAAAACATTGAAAAGCAGGTTGTTAATGAGCCTGACTTTCACTAAATGGCACCTGTGGCGTAGATGTTCGTGTAATTTATGTGTGCTTTCTCAACTCCAGATGTCCTGTAGATACCGCTTGTCCTCGCGAAGTCCTGCAACTATCTTCATTGCATCCAGTTTATCAAGCTGAAGTTCATTTCCAATAATCTCCAGTAAAGTGTCATTCACGTCCTTTGCCATGTTCTTAGCATCTCTGTAAAATCATAAAATCGTTTTATTTCAGATGAACAAAATGTGGCAGAGCAACCGAACAAAAGCCCCTTTCACACAGTAATTCCAGTGCATCTCAGTAAAATGACCATAAAAAAACATTACTGGTACATTTTTAAAAAGTCCAGTTCACACAGGCAAAGACATTCCATGTTTTTTCTGGAAAGCACCACTCACACATCCTTTCCAAAATAATAGTAAATTCTAACATTCTTACCCAAAAAACGAGCTTTAAATGGCTGTGTTTGTATTTGTGAACATGTAGGGGTTTTTTTTTTTTTTTGAAGGTTTAATTTTTATTTCAAACATTCACATTCCTGCAGCTGCTTTTGTCTCAGAAATGTACCAAAATACTAAACTATAATAGAAGAAAAATGTTGTCGCTAGCATCCGAAGACAAAAGCGCTACTGGTAGCTAAAAACATGTTTAGACACTTGACTACACAGAGATTTGTGCGTTGAATATGGGCAGTTCTATATGGATATATGGAAAAGTATTGTCAACAACTTTGATGAAAAGATGTGGACGGGATACTTTCCCATGTCAAGAGGTATGTTGTGAGACACTCTTTAAAAATGAAAGAGTACTGATGCTGTACCAAAATCTGACTGGGCTTCACTTGCACGTCACACAGCTGCATGCAGGACTTGCAGTTGAACACAGCCGTTTATCACAAGCATTTTATCAATCTTTTTTTTCCCCAGATGGCAATAAGAAACAGAAATGTTGTCTGATTAACAAGCAGCAGCTAAATGTGCCTCAATAGCTTTTATTTTCAAAAATGATGTGAATGCGTCATTAACTATGTTTACATCAGTAATAGAATTATTTGCTTTAATCTAAATACAACAATAATAAGATTAAGGTGTTTACATGAGTTGCTTTTTGAATGTTCCTTTAATGATCGGGTTTTACATGTTATAGCACATAATTCGATTAACGTAATTTCGTCACCACGCTATCGACAATTGCTCAGGAGTTTCATGTAATTTCGGGTGTTTCATTTTTAATTTGTCGACTTTAACTGCAGTTTGGCACTTTCACTTTCATTCAAGAACATTTCATGCATGCCCCCTATGAGAAACGAGATATTGGATGCGAGTGTGAACTGCTGGAAGAGTGTAGTTTTAATGGAATTTAATAGCGCATGCCATATAGGATAATAACCTCGGTAGGTGCAGAGAATAGTGTCAAACAGCCGTGTGTGTAGACTATCCTGTCACAAAATGTGGCGAAAATCCTACAGGCCGCTAATAATTTGATTGCGGCGTTTACATGTCTGTACTGCACTTCAATAATGCGACTAAAATCAGCTTACTCCATATATCTCAATCCGATTTCTGTTTAATTCGATTATGACTTTAGTCGGATTAAGGTCATCAAAAGTCGCTGTTTATATGGTAGACTCTTAATCAGAGTATTGTCCTAATCGCATTAAAATTGAATTGTTGGTGACCATGTAAACATACGCACTGTCATCAGAATGTTCTGATTGGCCCACAGTAGACGTCTCATGTCAGCTCAATATGAACTTGTATGTGCTCATGTTACGTTCACACAAAGAAAAAAATCCAGGAATGTTACAACTTCTCATTTTGACAAATGAAAAGGGCCTGTTCTCACATTATCTCTTTACAACAATTTACCGGTAATTTTCCAGGAAAAGTATGTAGTCAACATTTTAAGTGAATCAAAAATGTTTTCCAAAATGTTTTAGGACAAGAATGGGTGCATTATCTGTCTTACAGAAACCTGGCTATCTGCGGAGGTACCAGACACAGCTGCTGAACTTTCGGGGTTCTCCTTGCACCGCGCGGATAGAACGAAGGAACTCACAGGGAAAAGCAAAGGAGGAGGTGTTTGTTTCTTTATTAACAACTTATGGTGTGATGAGAGAAACATACACTCAGTTAGATCATTTTGTTCTCCTGATCTGGAATACCTTATGCTTCGGTGTCGACCATACTGGCTACCAAGGGAATTCACATCGGTGATAATTACGGCTGTCTACATTCATCCTCAAGCCAACACAGAGCAGGCGCTCAGGGAACTGTATGGGAGCATAAACGAGCAGGAAACCGCACACCCGGAGGCAGCGTTTATTGTTACAGGGGACTTTAACAACGCCAATCTCAGGAAAATCGCTCCAAAATACTTTCAACATATCACCACAAACACGCGTGGTGATCGTATTTTGGACCACTGCTACTCTCTGTTCCGGGATGCTTACAAATCCCTCCCCCGCCCACCATTTGGCAAATCAGATCTCTTTTCTGTTCTGCTCTTGCCTGCTTACAGGCAGAAACTGAAACGGGAACCACCCACCCTCAGGACGTTTCAGAGCTGGTCAGACCAATCGGATTCCATACTTCAAGACTGTTTTGAAGACGTTGACTGGGAGATGTTCCGGGCAGCTTCTGATGACGGCATCGAAGTGTACTCAGACACAGTTACGTGCTTCATCAGAAAGTGCATAGAAGACGTGGTCCCAACAAAAACTGTCCGTATCTATCGACTAACCAAAAACCATGGATCAATCGCGAAGTTCGAACAGCCCTATCAGTGCGAACTTCCGCCTATAAATCCAGAAATGCTGAGGAACTAAAACAAGCAAACTACAACCTCAGGAAAACGATCAAAGCAGCAAAACGTCAATACAAAGACAAGGTAGAGGGTCAATTTAACACCAATAACGCAAGGAACATGTGGCAGGGACTTAATTACATCACGTACTTTAAAAGTAACAAATCCGCCACTGTGAACATTGCTGCGTCTCTCCCGGACAAGCTCAACTCGTTCTACGCCTGCTTTGAAAACCCAGGACAGCGCACATACACAGCGCGCCCGCTCTGAAACCCAGGACAGCGCGCCCGCTCTGAAGCCCAGGACAGCGCACACACACAGCGCGCTCCCACGGCCGACACAGAAACCGCCAGCACACTCTCTGTTTCTGTAGCGGATGTAACGAGATCTTTCCGTCGCGTGAACATCCGAAAAGCTACGGGCCCAGATGGCATCCCTGGACGTGTAATTAAAGCATGCGCACACCAGCTAGCGGGGGTTTTCACGGACATCTTTAACCTCTCGCTCTCTCAGTCTGTGGTTCCCACATGCTTTAAGACAGCTACTATCGTGCCAATACCGAAATCAGCTAAAACCACATGCTTGAATGACTGGCGTCCGGTTGCACTGACACCCATTTTCAGCAAGTGCTTTGAGAAGCTGATTAAAAACCACATCTGCTCTGTACTGCCCGCTAACACTGACCCTCTGCAATTTGCATACAGAAACAACCGCTCCACCGATGATGCTATTGCTTTCACCTTGCACACTGCTCTGTCTCACCTGGAAAACAAAAACACATATGTGAGAATGCTGTTTGTGGACTACAGCTCAGCATTCAACACCATAGTGCCTGCCAAGCTGGTGGTGAAGCTCCAGGCTCTGGGCCTACACAGCTCTCTGTGCAACTGGATCCTGGACTTCCTGTCAAGCAGACGCCAGGTGGTCAGAATGAACAACATCACCTCATCCACACTGATCCTCAACACTGGTGCTCCACAGGGCTGTGTTCTCAGCCCACTCCTGTACACACATGACTGTACATCCAAACACAGCTCCAATGTCATCGTTAAATTTGCTGATAACACAACGGTGGTGGGCCTAATCACCGATAATGATGAGACGGCCTACAGAGAGGAGGTGCACGCTCTGACACAGTGGTGTCAGGAAAACCACCTCTCACTCAACATCAGCAAAACCAAGGAGCTGGTGGTGGATTTCAGGAGAGAGAAGAAAGAGCACACTCCCATCACCATCAACGGGACACCAGTGGAGACAGTCAGCACTTTCAAGTTTCTTGGAGTACACATCGCTGAGGATCTGACATGGACTGCCCACACAGACGCAGTGCTGAGGAAGGCACAACAACGCATCTTCTTCCTCAGGCGTCTCAGGAGGTTTGGAATGAGCCCCCACATCCTCTGCTCGTTCTACACCTGCACTGTGGAGAGCATCCTCACTGGCTGCATCACCACCTGGTACGGAAACAGCACCTGCAGCAATCGCAAAGGTCTGCATAGGATCGTGCGTACTGCTGGACGTGTAGTAGGAGGTGAGCTTCCCTCCCTCCAGGACATCTATACCAGGAGGTGCATGAGGAAAGCCAAGAGAATCATCAGCGACTCCAGCCACCCAAGTCATAGACTTTTCTCTCTGCTACCCTCAGGCAGAAGGTTCCGCAGCATCCGGTCACGCACCAGCTGACTGAAGGAAAGTTTCTTCCCTCAGACTATCAGGCTGATGAACACTTAGCACACCCCACACAAACTCTTCCCTACCCCACACTGCACACCATCAAGATGTAGCATTCACTGCACATTAACAAATCCATACTTAAAACAATACTGCCTACGTATCGCTGTCAACATTGCCAATTTTAAATTGTCTTGTTTTTTGTGAGTATGTTGTTGTATACTGCACTGTCTGTATTTTGCACTGTCTGTATTTTGCACTGTCTGTATCCTGCACTGTCTGTATTTTGCACTGTCGTTGTATTTACACTGTCTGTATTTTGCACTGTCTGGAGCCAGCACCTAAGCTTTTCACTCGTCATAGCACACGTGCTGCTGATGATGTGACAATAAAAGTGATTTGATTTGATTACTCAAGGGCGGACTGGCCATCTCGCAGATCGAGCAGTTTCCCGCTGGGTTGACAAACTTTTTGAGCCGGGCTGATCATCTTCTTATGATCTGATTGGCCCATAAAACGCTTAGCAAGCTATCGTTTTTTTTCTGCCTAATTAATTGACGATGCTGTGATCTGTGACGCTCTGAAAGTAAGGTTATTTTCGGACAGATCGGCCCATGTGACCTAATCTGCAGCCCATTGTTATTTTTTCTTTATTGTCATTGAGCTGACCCAATCAACAAACTCCTATTTTGCGCAGAGCGTATAGAGAACAGAAGCAGCGGGCAGACGTTTGCCTTTCACATGGGCTGCAGCGCACAGTGGATTTGCGGCTGTCGCACAGATCAGTCTAACTCTGTCTATTCTCTCGAGTTACCTATCTATCTATATAAATACACTTTGTATTTTTACTTTTCATCTGCACCAAGTCCCGCTGCAACTTTATCCCATGCTGTTTCCTTAACCTGCAACTCTTTATTTTACAAATGATATAGATCCTAAAGAACTGTATGCTTCTCACGCTCTATAAGGAGCGTCATTCATGTCTTTTCAAGTGCACTATGTCAGAGGACAATCATCTGTGATATCATGTCATTTTGTTTTTGATTGTCAGCATGTAGGCTAATAATTATAGTTATAATTAGTTATAATAATATTTATACAATATAGTTATAATGATATTTATACATGATCAAACTAGTGTGCGTCTTAGGCAAAACTAATACTGAAATTGTTTTAAATTTGGTTTTGTAGTTTAGGTCCAAATAAATATTTTTTTTTGCATTTTTTAATTATTTAAGTTCATTTGATTGTTTAAATAAAATTTATTAAGCTATGTTTTGATGTTTCACTGTTAAGTTAAACTTTTATATTTGTTAAGTGTCTCTGATACATTGCTTTTATTATTTACAGTTGCAATCAGAATTATTGAACCCCCTTTGAATTTATTTTTCTTTTTAAATATTTCCCAAATGATGTTTAACAGAACAAGGAAATTTTCACAGTATGTCTGATAATATTTTTTCTTCTGGAGAAAGTCTTTTTGTTTTATTTCTGCTAGAATAAAAGCAGTTTTTAATTTTTTAAAACCCATTTTAAGGTCAAAATTATTAGCCCTTTTAAGCTATATATTTTTTCAATAGTCTACAGAACAAACCATCATTATACAATAACTTGCCTAATTACCCTAACCTGCCTAGTTAACCTAATTTCCCTAGTTAAGCCTTTAAATGTCACTTTAAGCTGTATAGAAGTGTCTTGAAAAATATTTAATCAAATATTATTTACTGTCATCATGGCAAAGCTAAAATAAATCAGTTATTAGAAATGAGTTATTAAAACTATTATGTTTAGAAATGTTTTGAAAAAAATTTCTCTCCGTTAAACAGTAATTGAGGAAAAAAATAAACAGGGGGCTAATAAATCAGAGGGTTGAATAATTCTGATTGCAACTGTAACTTTATTTTGTTAATCAACATTAACTGTGTGCATCAGCAGGGAGTTTTTGTTGTTCATTATTTAATATAGGCTCCTTCAAAACACACAAGATGGACATCCAGTGTGGATTATAATTTTATTATAATAATAAATTAACATTTTTAAGTTTTTAATTTGTCAACTCCCATTATTTCCTATATATGGCTTTTGTGCTTTTACAGAATAGGAGCTGGTAAACATATTCAAGGGCGTACACAGATGGGTAGCATTTTAATTGTATTTAGTAGGACGCTCTGGCCCAAAATGCCCAGTCCAGCCCTGGTGTTATTCAATAGTTTTAGGACAACTTTGATGAAAGTTGATGATCTATTTCAAATGTTGACTACTGTATGTGTGAAAGGGGCTAATGAATGTTAAACAAAGCCTAAAAATGTGTTTTTGTACCTACCCACAGACATAAAGGCAGCCTTTGTCTTCCAGGAGAATTCTGGCAACATTTTTAGCATGGAGGATCAGGTTATGCTGGACATATGTTGGTCTGTTAACGGTTTCCGCAGCATCGGGTTCATCTCTGGAGAAGCACACGATCAGATGGCTCAGGGTCCCATTATGCACAAATCTCTCCAGCTCCTCTCTGGAAATAAAAAAGTAGATGCTCTTATTACAATGTTTCGTTGCTATTTCATCAGTCTGTGGTTGTTGTTTTTTTCGGTGGTTAAACTAAACTTGCGCATTAAAACATACGAATGGTACAAATGGCAAATTAGATTCTCTGAGATTTTGCAGTGAAGTAACAACAATTGAGCTCATTAGTGTTGCATTTGAAACTCAGATTTTCGTCTCCCTCATCCATCTGGCAAGGAGTTTATAAAACCTCAAGGCTATTGGTGTAAATTGCTTCTGTAGCAGCTTTTATTTTCTAGCTCCTCACACAAGTTTGGCTGCTTTTTCAACAACAAAAAAGAGAGATGAAAGAATGTGGTGTTAACAGACAGGGTCAAGCTCAAGGATTGAGACCCTTTTCTATATTGATTGCTTTGCTTGTCTGTCTCCTAAACTGTCCACTTGCCAAAAGCCAGACAATGTTACGTTTATGATTGTCTAATAGGAATGGCTTATTCCAAACTAGATATTCTGTCATTATCTACTACACTCAAGTCTTTGAGTGTTGAAAACCAAAGGAGGAATTCTGTATTAGTCACTCTTTTTAATGCAATTACAATAATTGGGGCCTTTAAAGGCATAGTTCCCCTAAATAAATGTAACTTTGCTGTTGAACTACTCACTTTCAGGTCATTCAAAAATCAAGATATAGGTACATTTTTTCTACATTACAAAATTAAAGAAGATTTTTATAGTTAAAACTGGTCCTTGGTGATTTACAAAACCAAGACACTGGCTTCTTGCACATCATAAAATTATATATAGGCAAAACAAAATGTATGTATCTGTATCTTCCAAAGACAGACTGAGGTCTCGTGAAGCAAAACTACCAGTCTGTGCAAGAAACTCAATTTTTACAATATGATTCCCTTTAATATCAAAAACTTTGTCAAATGAGCACAACTAGGCCTGTCACAATAACCAATATATCGACTTATCGCTCAACACATGGACATGACCTCAATCATTTTTGGTGATGCAATACATATCGCCCATACATAAAAACCAATTCTAGCAAAATATTTGTTTTTTTGCACAACCTCTCTATCTCTATTGAAGGTGTCTATCTCTATCTGGTTAAAAAAACACTGTAGTATCTACTATAAATTACTATAGTATATTTTCATGTGGGTGCCTGACAACTGAAAATAAATCTGGTATCAGATATCGCAGCCTTTGTTACTTTTTACATTGCACTTTTTTGTTAACATTTATTATTATCTATTTGTTTAGGATATACGTTTTCACATTCTGATTCCAATGTCTAATTATTAAATTGTTTAAATGACTACAATTAAATGAAAGATTCTTAAGAATAAATTGTGTTCTTTAGAAAAACGTACTTGCATTGGGATGATATTATATTGTAATTCTTGCATTATATAACAAGTTGCATAAAATGACAATAATAAATTTTGGTAAGATATATCGTACAACAAAAAATAGATATCGTGACAAGCCTAAGCACAACACTTCATTTACAATAAAAAGGGGGATGTGTGTACTTTGTAGTAAAATTGTATGTGTGCTTTTCCCAGATACTCCAACCTATATTTAATAAAGTAACATTAGATTTGTATTTGCATTATTAATCGGAAAGCTTGCTTTTTCTTAAATTTTCATAGTTATGCAACATATTTCGTATATTACTCAGCATATTTCTGTTGGGAATGGGTTCAAGACTGAAGCCGTTCATTAGTTGCTAATCAATGCTCAGCTTCTTGCACACATCAATCATGTCACTTCAAAAGTCCTCAATCTATCATCAGGAGCCTTGGTTATTATATTTTGTCTGTATATGTTTGGGTAAGGGCTCTCACTATAACACTTAAATTGCATTTATGAATGACTAACTAGAAGTTTCAAAAAGAACTTAAAAGTATAAAAGCGTACCTGTGGACAAATAAATCGTCTTAAGTCGTAACTGCTGTGAGCAGATTATTGAGTTGTTTGTGCAATGGATCAGTTTCGTTTATAAAACAAATTGTTATTCTGCCTAAGGGTGATGCTCTACAGTTGACTGATAAGTTTAAGGGCACACCACACACACAAAATATTATCTTAGAATTGCTTGAATGTAGTATTTTCTGTGAATATTGTTTTTAAAGGAATGTGTGTGTGAAAGGAAAGCCAGACTGAAGTGAATATGAGTCTTTGATAAGTGGGTGATTTTCAAACCTGACCCACTGGCAGCTCACAATGCAGTTCAAATTTTCACCACATTGTAAAAATGTGAATGCTTGTGAGCTTTGGTGTATGATACAAGTATGATGATACAACCTGTTGAAGCCGTTAATTAAATCTGAATAAATTCTGCTCAATTTTCAAATAAAAATAATCCAGAAAAATTCAGAAAATATTTTAGTTGGACACCACCCCACCTGCCCTTAAAGAGGAGTCATGGCTGTCAGAGGGTGATTATATAATGACCGCATTTTCATTTCTGTGCAAGCTACATCAAACAATTGCTGAATACAACTATTCAGGGATCTACTGAGTTATTTTCACTTCAGCTACAGAGACCACCAGAATGATGAGCAAATATAATGTGAATGAAGTATATGTCTGCACTCAAAAAAAAAATAATTGTGTTTTTTTGTTTAAATAAATTAGTATATTTACTATTGTCATAAGGATTACATCTATCTTCACTAATGCTACATAGGGAGTCCTATTATTTGCACATTGCTATAATATTACAGGCTAAAATTAACAATAGAGCATAATACATTCAATTCAGATACAAACAAATAAACTAAGTGTAAAAGTTTTTGCTCTAATGTCTAAATTTGATAATAAAACTCTTATTTATTCAAAATAATTATAATGTGGTTATGACTTTTCTTTTAATATAAACTATTTGGTACAAATGTGCATACTTTTCTAATGTAACGTAATCTAATCTAATCTTATATTATATTATATTGTATTATATTATATTATTCATTCTTTTTCTTTTCGGCTTAGTCTCTTTATTAATGCGGGGTCGCCACAGCGGAATGAACCGCCAACTTATCCAGCACGTTTTTCCAGCTGCAACCCATCTCTGGGAAACATCCACACACACTCATTCACACTCATAGACTATGGAAAATTTAGCTTACCCAATTCACCTGTACCGCATGTCTTTGGACTGTGGGGGAAACTGTAGCACCCGGAGGAAACCCACACGAATGCAGGGAGAACATGCAAACTCCACACAGAAACGCCAACTGACCCAGCCGAGGCTCGAACCAGCAACCCTCTTGCTGTGAGGCGACAGCACTACCTACTGCACCACTGCGTCGCCCTATATTATATTATATTATATTATATTATATTATATTATATTATATTATATTATATTATATTATATTATATTATATTATATTATCACTGAAAAATAATATACTGAAAGATCTTATTAACAGCCAGGTCTATTTATTTTATTTTTGGGGTCCATCTGGGAGCCACATCCATCTTAACTACTCCAGGCAAGCTGACTTTCTGGTCACAAATATTGAATGTTTACAAAGAAAACAGACTTTTCTAGAGTCTAATCCGCTGCTCCCTCTCGTCATGTAATCCAAATCCGTAAAAACAAAGAGGCTGTGTGGTGTCGAGGGTCTAAGTTGAGTGTTCTTTGTTTCAACAACACTGATTGAGGCTGATTTCACCCCTTTAACACTTATAAGTATCATGTTTGATTAGAATTGATTGCAGATGCCTTGTTTTCCTTAGCATGCTGCCTGATAGTTAGATTTTTCAGTTTCAGGGAGTGTTGAGGGTTTCCAGGCCAGGTTCAGACATTTTCTCATCTCAAATGCCACTGGCACTTTCTACTTTGCTCATTAAACCATAGCAGACAATGAGGGTTTTACACAGCACAACACAAAGCGCATTGCATTGATCCGCTTAATCAATGCAGAGGAAAAAAAAAATGATAAATGGGTCACACTTTACAATGAAATTAAATTAATTTATTTACACACTTGAACAATACTTGAACGACATTTATTAATCTTATTATTTATTAATGCATTAGTAAAATTAAATTTCTGCTTGTTAACATTAATGTGCTATGAGATATGGACTAAATTCACTATTTTTATTAAGTAACTTTATTGAAGATGAATGAATACTGTAATAAAATGTATCGTATGTTGGTTGTTCATGTTAGAAAAACATTAAAGCTGATTTGAAACTGAATTTGAGCAAGTACAAAATCTATGAGTGTTTAAATGGGTCATAAACTGAGAAATCAAAATTCCCTAAATCTTTTAACATTTAAGAGCTCATAGTATTACAAAGCAATCTGTTAGTTTTTAAAAATCAAAACTTTGTGGTTCCCAAAAAAAAAAAAAAAAGCGTACATTGAAAGGCAGACTGTCAAAATAATGGTTTTGGAATGTTGGAAAGATTGAGACCTACTGTTGCAATCAGAATTATTCAACCCCCTGATTTATTAGCCCCCCTGTTTATTTTTTTCCCCAATTTTTGTTTAACGGAGAGAAAAAAAAAATTTCAACACATTTCTAAACATAATAGTTTTAATAACTCGTCTCTAAAAACTGATTTATTTTATCTTTGCCATGATGACAGTAAATATTATTTTACTAGATATTTTTCAAGACACTTCTATACAGCTTAAAGTGACCTTTAAAGGCTTAACTAGGTTAATTAGGTTAACTAGGCAGGTTAGGGTAATTAGGCAAGTTATTGTATAATGATGGTTTGTTCTGTAGACTATTGAAAAAATATATAGCTTAAAGGGGCTAATAATTTTGACCTTAAAATGGGTTTTAAAAAATTAAAAACTGCTTTTATTCTAGCCGAAATAAAACAAATAAGACTTTCATCAGAGGAAAAAAATATTATCAGACATACTGTGAAAATTTCCTTGTTCTGTTAAACATCATTTGGGAAATATTTAAAAAAAAAAAAAAAAATATCAAAGGGGGTTCAATAATTCTTTGAATTCTTTGCAACTGTACGTCTACTTCACTTCCTGTTTATCCATGTTATTATGCAAAACTGTCAGCCAATCATGGCAGTGGGCATTTACATCCGAGTATACAATCAGAAACGAAGCATTCTGAAGAGGGGTCAAAAACAAATTTCAATTATTATGTTTTGATGTAAAATCTTGAAAATATTTTTTTTTATTATTGTTTTATAATTGGAGTGGTACTGGTAGGTTTTCACAGGAAATATGGGCAGGTTACTGTTCATCTTTGCATCATTTCATCACATGGGATTGCTCTTTCACAATGGTGGAATTTAAAAGAAAATGACTCCTAAGGAATTTTTATTTGCTTTTTGAGTTAAAAGAGCAAGTTCATTATATAACATTTGAATGCGATATTAGAGATTACACTGTACAGTTATTGAAATCTAAATGTAAAGCTAATATACATTAAATTTAAGGAGTCAAACAATGCTGATATTGTTAAGGTTAAAGGTTGAGCAGTGAAGTCTGAAATCTTCATATATGTATTTTTTTTTCTTTGTATTGGTATCCTAAATATTTGTCATGCAAAAAGAAACCTTGTAATATAGGTCAAATGTATATTAATTAGTCCATTGTGGAGAACATTTTATCTCCTCTCTCTTCATGAAAAAATGAAAAAGAAAGATGGATTTTTGTCCATTCAAACCACTGCATGGAGAGGAAGGAGAGTTGCAGGGAATTACTGCAAAATTCAAAGATTATTGCAAAAATTCTGTGTTACTTTGCTAATGAATTAACACTGATCAGAAACTAGCAGAATGTCAAAGGTATGGCAGACACACACACACACACACACCATACAGCAGCATGGGAACGGTGCACGGCAGGCAATAAAACCAGCATACAGCACTTGTTTACAACCATTCGCCACATTATGTCCTTAAATTCTATATTTCGTTTCTGGATTTTGGCTTTTGCTTGTACCGTGGCTATGAATTGTCAAAACAATGCTCAAAACATTTTCTACAGATGCAAAAAATGGAAAGAATTTCAGAACAAAAGTAATACAATAATTTGAAGAACTTGGAGCAATATAAGCTAATTGGGAATTTAATTACCACTGGTACATAGTGCGATTTATTGTAGAACTTATTTCCCCTAAAGCTGGTCATGAAAGTCAGAAGACATGTTGCTTGATCAGATGACATTCTCTGGTGAAAAATCTTATTTGGTTTAAATTGTCAAGTAAAGTATCTACACCGGTGCTGTGATTGACAGCCACACATAAACAGCAAAACAGATGCGCCAATGCTCAACCCGTTTAAAGTGGGTACTTCTGAAAATAACTACAACTGCATGTTTCAAACAGAAATGGCAACACCTAGGCAAAACTTACAGACTGCAGCTTTAACTAATGTAATGTGAAGTGTTGGAACTGAAATGTAATGTAAAATGTTACTGATCGATGATTGGGGACAGACACGAATAACAATTCTACACAGAATCTATTGGCGTCTATGCCTAATAAAAGCAAAGACTGATAGATAGATACAAATGGCATGTCAAGACCTTGAGTCTGAATCTTGATTTTATTAGCCCCTATGTCAAGCAGAGGCAAGCGTTGATACAACATTGTGTGCCGCCCCTCAGTCGCTACACACACTCAGTGCTCACCAATCCAGGCACCAGTGTCATTACTCAGGACCTTGCGTTTGAGTTATGACTGTGTGCCTATGGGACAGCCAGACCCCAATCATCTTATATAATGCGTCGTATCATATGCCCCATACTCTCAGAGGGAGCACTTTAATTTCATTGCTTTCCCAATCATTACTCTCAAGGACAGTGCAACAAGAGCCTCTGGCTGATAGCAACCAAAAGAAGACGCCAAGAGCCTGCGTAAAGCTGGCAGATCTAGAGAAAAAATGCTCTCAGGTTATGGAGATAACGTATGATCAGGTTGCAAAAGGGACACGGTGGAGTAATAGTGCTGAGAGTCTGTCTGCACTGCAAAAAGTCATTTCCCAAATCAGTATTTTTGTCCTGTTTTCAGTGCTTAAAACAACTGATTGGTTTGGGATGTAAAATTGCATTAGATAATGAGGAAATTTAGTGAATATTTCAAAATGGCGATTATTTTATTAAGTCTAACCAGTGTATTTTGAGCATATATCTAATGAAAGTAATGGTAATGGCATACAAACAATACAAGATACATTTTTTATGTTATGGATGTACAGTGCTCAGCATATACAACTACACCCTTCACAAATCTATCTTTTAAATTCATATTTTTAATAGGAAGCTATACAATATTATCAGGGCTTTACAGGACCCGCCAAGATTTCAGATTTCAGCTGTGGTGGGTTAGACAGTCGCTCTCACTAGCCACTTTGACTGGTTGAAAATAATTTTTAAATTGCCAGTGCTGGCTAGTCACTAAAGATTAGAATTATAATTTGTAATCATTTGTCAATATGCGTGCAAATGTGACCTCAGAATCGAGAAGCAGCATGACTAACTGTTAAAATAACTGTTCGCGCTCGAGCAAAGGAAAGCAGGTGACTACCGAGTGAAGGGTGATCACGCGCACGGTGAGACACAGGTTGGATTGGTTCTCTTTGAAAAAGACTGGACAATAAGCAATGCTTGTATACCCAAAGTCCTGCTCCTTTCAAGAGCTCCAGATTTATAAGCAACAGTGGTTGCCACTTTCGCTTTAACCATTCTTTAAACATTATAAAAAGGTTTAACGTTAACTGTGATCATGCACCTGATCTTCCTTTCATTATCGCACACGGTATTTTTTATCTGCTTTCTTGCTTATTTAATTATCATCCTTTGCAATTGCTTTAAAAGGACATTAACTCTCCATTTATGTATAGTTAACTGGTGATCTGGCACCTTTAGCCTGAACAGACTACAGTGGATGGTTTTATGACAATAACTTTTTTTTTTTTAAGAAAATTTTTGTTGAATAAAAAGTGTATTTATGCAGCTATATTTAGCTTGGGTTGACACATTTATTTAAATTTGTGGCAAGGAAATAATTTGTTTGGTCTGGCCAGAGAAGAAAAATGGTAAATCCTTAGTGTTGAGCCCTAAAAAGTCACGTGACATAAAACTAATTGTAACGTGACACAATGAAACTCATTTGTAAGGTCATTCACAACACACAAAAAAGCTTAATGAATGAGGAGGTATGTGGACATAGCAAAATTTAAATCAAGTAATTTTAGCATGTCAAATTCAAATTAATGCATATAAAATATATTTTCCCAACAACAAAATTGTGGCTAGTGAAAGTGACGAGTGGCTAGTAACGTTGGAAAACTACTAGGCACAGTGCCTGGTGATTAAAAAAGTCAAGCTCTGAATATTATGTTTGTACATATACTTTAGATTAGTCAGTAGTGAAGTCAAATCTGGAGCTTATCTAACAATATAACTTAAGATATCAGTTCAAAAACTAGTACACCCACATTTATATATGTTACAGAAAAATATTAAATACAAATTTTAAAAAAAGGAAAAATCAAAAGAAGCCAACATTTTTTACATTTAGGTGAAATGTTGTAGGTTGTAATATTTTTGCAATATTTTCCTTGAATTTAATTGTATTATCTTTCAATTTCTAAATATGTTTGGTGACTAAAATATTGTTTTAATAAATATATCTGTTTAATAAATCTGTTTTGTTTAAATGCACCAAAATACATTGCCTATATTCACTGAGAAATAGATAAATATATTAATTTTCAAAATAGGGTGTACTTAATTATGCCGAGCACTATAATTATTAATGCTTATAAACATAAGGTTTATTCTAAAAATTACAGTTGATAATGAGGTTATTCAAAATTCAAGATACAGTTGACATCAGGATTATTAGCCCCCCTCTGAATTTTTTTTCTTTTTTAAATAATTAAGGAAATTTACACAGTATGTCTGATATTATTTTTTCTTCAGGAGAAAATCTTATTTGTTTTATTTAAGCTAGAATAAAAGCAGTTTTTAATTTAGTAAAAAACATTTTAAGGTCAACATTATTAGCCCCTTTAAGCAATATTTTTTTGATAGTCTACAAGAACAAACCATCGTTATACAATAACTCTTAATTACCCTAACCTGCCTAGTTAACCTAATTAACCTAGTTAAGCCTTAAAATGTGACTTTAAGCTGTATAGAAGTGTCTTGAAAAATATCTAGTAAAAAAATATTATTATTTACTGTCATCATGGCAAAGATAAAATAAATCTGTAATTAGAAATGAGTTATTAAAACTATTATGTTGATTGTGTTGAAGAAATCTTCTCTCCATTAAACAGAAATTGGGGAAAAAATAAACAGGGGGGCTAATAATTCTGACTTCAACTGTATATACTTTTAACTTATTGTTTATTATAGGTGAACCTCTTCACAATTTTCCAAATAAATGCAAAAACAGTTATCTGCTAACTCCACTGTTTGGCGCGCATAATGGTATAAAATGATATACTGCTAATGGAAAAGTTTTGCAATACCCTATGTTGACAGTTCTTCAGTTTCATGTTATTAGTATCAGTACTTTAAAAATCAATGTGTAAATAGAGTGGTATTTGCTATGTGTTTACAGCATGTGTGTGCCATTATCTAAGCAGCACAGAACTGTATAAATATACTGACACATTATTCAGAATTGATAAAGAAATTTGCATGAATGAGAAAATAAAGCACAGGACGTGTATGATTTTAAAATAAGTGAAGCATGACAGACTCATAAATAAACTTGTGTTGACTGACACACACCTGAAGCACATGAATGGAAATGACCTCAGCTGGTTTGGCTCTCTTTAGCATTTATTGTGTTTGAATGATCAAATACATGCTAAATTATGTCCAAATGCCCATTTTGGCAAATATCCTCATAAACACAGTCAGTAAAATCTTAATGTAAACAGTTGAGAAGGCATTCAGATGTGTTTATTATTTATTAGATTATTACTTTGGGACAGAACATCTTTTAAAATGACCACAGCCTGACTTCATGCTGCCCATCATTCAGTGTCAATTAAACAGAAGGATAAAAAGAGAAAATAAATCACCGCTCATTAGTAAATCACTTAATTAACCTTAAAAATCCTGAAAAACAATCACAATTTATTTTAACTGATTTTTTTCATGAAATAAAAAAACGTATATTGTGAAATAAGAGCTCATGCCCTTAAATAGGCTTTAAGTAAAATAAATGTCATTTGTTTAGGGACGTTTTTTTTTTAGTATTCAAGTTTGATGAGGCAATTGAGGGCAATAAGAGCTCTTTTTTAGCTTCATCCTTTTAGCTAATTTAAGATTTCAAAGATCTATATACCTGTAGAGGCTGTACCAGATAATGATATTTGCTCACCATAAAGGTGGCAGTGTCATGTGATTTACTAGTTTATTAACATTTTAATAAAATGCAGGGCACTACAGTGCTTCCCACAGCTTTGAAATATATACGGTGGAAACATATTGCGGTGGTGGCCTGATTAAAACACACCATTTAATCATCACGTAAATAGCGAACTATATGCGACAAAAAAAAAAAAAAAACAATTTAATTTTTGACAATACTTGTATTTATTATGACACTGTTATAAACTGTCTCTTTTCAATGGATTAAAGTAAAAAAGACTGTTGTAATAAAAAAAAAAGAAATCCACTATTTCTCTTACTTTTATGCTATTCAGGAGCCATGTGCACCCACTGACAGGTATCTGCTCCTCTCTCTCTTTCAAGTTCAAAGCAAACTTGAATGACAAAGCATTTTAGATATGTATATAAAATATACAGCAAATGAGAAATTAATAACAGAAAAGGAAATAAAAACAGACAATATCTCTAAAATTTATAATAATTACAAGATTAAAACGTGTAGAATATTTAAATACGGCAAATGCGTAACCATTACTAATGGTGTACATATATTTTGCAGCCAGTTTAGACCAGTCGTTTCGTCCTCTCCAAGTATATAGTAAGTTTTTCTGAGTCGTTTAGATTCAAGAATTAATTATTTGATGTTTCTCTCGCTCACGTGGCTATGCGCACAGTCAGCTGCAAAGCCAAGCGAAAGTCGAATCCCGGACATTTTAGGATATTTAGAAATCCTGGCCAGACTAGTTTTAAGTCCCAAAAAGACTTTGTGAGTCTCTGCAGAGCATGTGAGAGTGTTCACAGGTCTCACGCACACAGAACTTAATTAATTGTTGATGTTTGGTTATATTAGGCGGATATAAAATAGTGTAAAAAGATGATGATGATAATAATAGTAAAAAAAAAAAGTGTCACTAAATATACTTGGGCAGCCGTTAATATAGCTGGGTGGCCCGCCCATGTATAGTATGTGTGAGAAGCACTGCACTACTATGCTGGCCAATGGAAAGCTTTCATTTTTTTCTAAACAGATTTTAAAGTTATATGTGGATATATGTGTTTAGGTTTTAGTCATGGTATAGATATTGTGATATTTTAGTAAGGTATCATTTAAAATCATGATTTTTGGTATCATAATAACACCATTTGCCAAAATGATCTCTGAAAATAAGGACGAGGAAAGTGATTTTTGAAGTGTGTTTGTTTCATTGATACGCACATACCTGAAAAGAAAGTCTTTGTCTTTGTGACGGCATCCAAAAAACATCCACGTCTCTCCAAAAGTCGCCTCCTGGTTTGCTTCACGCTCTTTTTGTCTGTCAGGTCAAAACAATATTTGGAAAATTAAACAATGTCTGTTAAAATGAAGAGTTAAAGCACACACTGAATACCAAGCACTCTACGGTGCCATTTCTAAATCTCTTTTAAAATGATTTGATTTTTCAGGCTGATATCTGACCAATCTGGTTTGTCAAAATGACCTTTACCGTGGTACCAAATCAATACCTATAGGAATGAATTTAAAAAAAAAAAAAAGCTATTTCAGCCTTTCTGTAAGTTTGGTAATACAAAGTACAGCCCCAAGTTCAGTAGCCAAGGGCTTTCTGACTGACAGGAGACTGCTTTCTAATACTCACATGCATATTTATGTGTTTATGCCTCACGGTAATGTGTGCAAATGGTCAAATGTACTTCCTACTTAAAATGTCTCTTGGTGAGCTATTAAATGTAAATAGGTGAAGACAAACAGGTGGGGGGAAATATGAGGTCTGTGTATTATGCTGTGCATTAAGTCTAATAAACCTGACACAGTCAATTACCTTTAAAATAATTTTATTACTATTATAGCCTTTATTTCATCAGGAAAAAACCTTTTTCAAAAGCGCCCTGACCAAGATTAACAGTACACAGTTCACATAGAATATCATTCATCCATCAATACACACATAAAATAACAATTAAAACAAGTCAGAACATCTAAATACCAGTTTTATATTTCACGTCATTTAAAATCTTTTTAAATGTATGGAGTGAAATCAACTTTTCAAACTGCAACTTAGTTTGCAAGCTACTCCAAGCAAAGGAAGCTGCATATTTAATAGCCTTTTCTCTTCATTTTTGTACGCACCAGTGTAGTATTGTAATACATACAATAAAATGAGTCCAAACTGAAGACTAGAACTAGAAACAGTTCTAGAAATGCAGGTTTGCAGATATGAAGAGAGTAAACCCAGAATAGATTATATAAACAAAAATATGACAATGTTTAAAACTACAGACTGATAAAACAGACCCTCTGACCAGAATGTACAACACATAATGATAAGCATGAGTTTTAAGATTTGTTATAAACCTCTATGATAAACAGTGTCCAAAGAATGCAAGCTCTGAGAACAAACATGCCTATATAAATAACATCTCTATAATCCATTACAGTATGTAAGTTGCTGCAACAAGCTTCTTTATTCCTTCAAAAAGTTTTAATTGTAAAATAGAAACTCAAAATCACTTTCAATTTTTTTCACCAATTGCTGAATATGAGGGCCAAATAGAGAGTGTGCCATCAATTAAGCTTCCAAGATACCTGTACTTAGACACAAACTCAATCTAAACCTTGAGAAACAATAGAATACAGGCTTTGATGCATTAGTTTTGATTACAACATAAATAATGATAGTAAAACAACTGCATTAATAATAAAAATAGGAAAACAATCTTCTGCTTACAACTTATTTAAATGTGTTCCCTATTACTGATTTTAATTACTTATATATTATTATTTAGATTCTATTACTTAATTTGAATGATTATAAAAATACTCTTTATGCTCACCAAAGCTGAGTTATTACATCAAAGCAGTTATCTACATTTACAGGGTGGGCCATTTATATGGATACACCTTCATAAATTACATAGACAATTGCCTTCAGATGAACCCAAAGATAAAAGTCTAAGGGGGTCAGATCAGGAGACCTTGGGGGCCATTCAACTGGCCCATGACGACCAATCCACTTTTCAGGAAACTGTATTCAGGAAACCATTCCCATTTTATTAAGGTGTATCCCTATAAATGGCCCACCCTGTATACACACACAAAGGCACACAGTTATTTAATTATATATTATAAATTCTTTTTATAAAATTACAATTTAGCAGTCATTAAATTAAACTTCAATATCATGTGATCCATCTGAAATTATGCTAATTTTGTGCTAAAGAATTATTTAATAGCAGGATCAATGATTGTTTTTGTTTTATTCTGAAAAAATATGTATTTATTAATATTTTTTATTTTTAGTTAGAGCTGAAAGATGGCATTTCAAACATTTTTATATTCATTTTTTGAAAACACAATACCAATATGACTATTTTTCTTAGAAAATAGAAGAAATATATCAGTGTCATGCTATCAGATAATACAACCACTTTGCATTGGGTTGCTGATAAGCCTGTCTGGCTTTATTCTGCAACTATGAGAACAACCAACTGGATATCCTTACTTAATGCACAGGTAGTAGTTCCAAATAAATGCACGCAGATCTAATATGATGAAAATGACTGTCAGTTTTACTCATTCAGTCAAATATTGTGCTGAAACATTGCTCTAAATATTGGATAAATGGACAGACAGATGTATTGATAGATGGAGTATATTTTGAAAAAGGGGAAATATTGCTGATCATCTTAAAAATGGTCAAATATGAGAAAGTTAATCTACTTAAATGACTAATTTTACAGCCTTAATATGATCCAACTCAATAGTTTCATGATGAAAAAAAACATAAACTGGCAGGTCGCATTCAATTACATCCTTTGTCTGCTATATTTGCACAAAAACACAATCACTTTTTGTAGCAAAAGCCTTGATATTCATCTCGACTGCTTCTTTGCGAGTGAGTCCTCCAAAAAGATCTGGCAGTGTTCCCAGAATTCCCTAAACTAAGGTGACATGCACTATCTGTACACTGCACCTGCTAAAGGTAGACAGACTTCTCCAAACAGATAACAGAGAAGGCGTCACACAAACACAATCAAAACAGTCTTCAGACACAGGAGAAGAAAAACAGCACGTCGTCTACCCCACTGCATCTTTACTCCGACATAATAATAGAAGAAGAGATCCGTTAGGGATGCGTTTCACAGGCCAGAAGCAAACTCCACTGCGTCTGCTCCTTTAGCCATCTCAGCCAACTCAAATGAAGCGTTCAGAAATAACACACGCCGTCTGAAACTTGCAGAGGCATTAATAGAAGCAGAATGTAGAAACACCCGAAGGACTTTCAGGGTGAGATGCCCTCCATCATGCTGATATCACTCAAAACACTGCAGCGAGCCGGGTTTCAGACACTAAGCTCTCCCCATCTGCTGAACGTACAGTTTAATTGCGATTTGAATACTAATGAGCCACAGTGTGGATGAAATGACCACAGGAAAACTAAACAGACCTTCTCTTTAAACATCTACAATCTGCTCGGTTCCATTTCGTGTCCTTGCTTCAGTGACCCGTCAAATGCGCTGAACAACTGGCGAGCAAGGCAAAATGCTCTCTTTTGAGTTGTGTTGTCGTTTGTGCGGAGTAAATATATTTAATTTAGAGGCGTGTTGAGCAACGGCCAGGAAATGGCATGCTAATCGTTGTTTTACTGAATGATGTTAATGAAATAAAGCGTGGCTTTTTATACTCCTGGTTTATGACTGATTTATAAGTTGTGCAACATCAGTAAACAAAATGACAGCAAATAAATCATGCCCTTTGAAGCAAGTCAGTTGTATTTGGCAGCAGTCTTGGTAACATGCCATGCACGGCTATTTTCTATGTAGGCAATAAGTATATAATAAGTACTGCTGCAAACAGACCAAAATATACCACACAATTGCGACTGAAAATTGCAAATGTGTATCTTGCAATTGCAGCTTATGACTATTTGTCAGTAGTGCCTGCATACCTCTGGAAGCGTATTACAGAAAATTACTTATTTTAGGTTATAATTTAAGATGTGATACGTAAAACTAGCATTACTCACAAATTAGTATTACAGAAGCCAATCGTAACTTGATTTGGCATTCCTATCCTGTCTTACAAAATTGTATCTTATCTTTAGTAAGGAAATCTTAAATTGTGTCATCAAACTTACAATACACTCTCAGGTCTGTTACGAAGCAACCAACACTGTGCAAGTGCTAACAAAACCAAAGAAAAAAAAAAAATGGAAGAACTTAAAGCATTAGTCACTTGAAATTTAACCAATCTCCATTCCCAAATCTTTAAACCCCACAGCTGTGGCTCTCTCACAATTGTCATATTTGCAGCCAATCCTCACAATTAAGACTTAATATATTGCAACTGTGGGTTTACATGTTAATTACAACCATTTCTCACAATAGAGACATTACACATTGCAACAGTAACTTTATCAGGTACACCTGTCCAACTGCTCGTTAAAACAAATTTCTAATCAGCCAATCACATGGCTGCAACTCAATGCATTTAGGCATGTAGACATGGTCAAGACGATCTAGTGCAGTTCAAACTGAGCATCAGACTGGGGAAGAAAGGTGATTTAAGTAACTGTGAACGTGGCATTGTTGTTGGTGCCAGATGGGCTGGTCTGAGTATTTCAGAAACTGCTGATCTACTGGGATTTACACGCCCAAACCATCTCCAGGGTTTACAGAGAATGGTCCGAAAAAGAGAAAATATCCAGTGTGCGGCAGTTCAAATGCCTTGTTGCCTGAGTATTGTTGCTGACCATGTCCACCCCTTTATGACCACAGTGTACCCAATTTATGATGGCTACTTCCAGCAGGATAACGCACCATGTCATAAAGAGCGAATCATTTCAGACTGGTTTATTGAACACGTCAATTAGTTCACTATACTTAAATGGCCTCCACAGTCACCAGATCTCAATCCAATAAAGGACCTTTGGGATGCGGTAAAATGGGAGATTCACATCATGGATGTGCAGCCGACAAATCTACAGCAACTGTGTGATGTTATCATGTCAATATGGACCAAAATCTTTAAGGAATATTTCCAGTACCTTGATGAACCTATGCCATGAAAGATTAAGGCAAAAGGGGGTCTAACCCGGTACAAGTAAAGTGTACCTAATAAAGTGGCCGGTGAGTGTACGTCTCCTAACATTTGAAACCCATTACACACAATACCCACACCAGTATGGGGAGGACATGCAAACTTATTATAATTCTGAAGGTTGTGCCACATAGTTTTGACTTTCTTAGGTTTTGTGTAGGTTTAGGGGCCACCTAATAGTAACTCAGAGGGGTCCCTACAACGCATGGGCCCACCACCACCACCAGCCAGAACTTTTGAATGGATCCATACATTTATGTTGTTGATGCCAAAATCTGACCCTTCCATCCGAATGTTGCAGCTGAAATCAAGACTAATCAGACCAGGCAACGATTTACCAATCTTCTACAGTCCAATTTTGGTGAGCCTGTGCAAATTGTAGCCTCAGTTTTCTATTCTTAGCTGACAGTAGTGGCACCCGGTGTGGTCTTCTGCTGCTGTAGCCCATTAGTCTCAAGGTTTGATGTGTTGTGCGTTCAGAGATGCTCTTCTGCATACCTCTGTTGTAACAAGTGGTTATTTGAGTTACTGTTGCTTTTCTATCAGCGCAAACCAGTCTGGCCATTCTCCTCTGACCTCAAGCATTAACAAGGCATTTACACCCACAGAACTGCCACTCACTGGATATTTTCTCTTTTTCTGACCATTCTCTGTAAACCCTTGAGATGGTTGTGCATGAAAATCCCAATAGATCAGCAGTTTCTGAAATACTCAGACAAGCCCGTCTGGCACCAACAACCATGCCACGTTCAAAGTCACTTAAATCCCATTTCTTCCCCATTCTGATGCTCAGTTTGAACTGCAGCAGATCGTCTTGACCATGTCTACATACCTGAATGCATTGAGTTGCTGCCATGTGATTGGCTGATTAGAAATTTTGTGAATGAGCAGTTGGACAGGTGTATTTATAAAGTGGCTAGTGAGTGTAAATGTTCTTTTTGTTTTTTATCAGCTGTATTCAAAAGGACAGCTAGCATTTTCTAAGTTTTATGTTTTAGCCATAATTGGCACAATATCATGGAAGGTTATGAAATATTCACATCTCTTGTGGTGAAATAGCAACTGTGGCATGCAAATGACTGAAATGCACCGGGGTTGAAAGTGGGACATTTGAAAAAATTCCCACCTCTGTGTCTGAAATGAAGTAAAAGTACTTCAATGGCACGTCGGTGTCAGTTTTTTTCAAATTATCTTTATTAGTTTTTAAATCCTATAAGACACTACTATATAAATAGGCATTCATGATGGGTTGTGAGTAGTTTTGTCAAAAGTACTGTCCAAATTGTAAAAATGTGATGACAGCAGCATTTCCTGCTTGCTTTTTGAGTGGAATATTAAACACTGCTGAGTGCTAATTGGTCATTGTGTCAATCTACAATCTTGAGACTTCTCTCCAAGCATTTACAGTAGGGCTGCACGATATTTGGAAAAATTGGACATTGCAATATTTAGTTTTTCCTGCGATATATATTGCAATATGAACGCACTTTCCCTAGATGGCTTGAATAGCTCTATATAGAAAGAAACCATTCATTTAGATTGACTGGCATGATTTCGTAGGGGAGTGAATCATGTATTAAAAAAAATTTATAAATTGGAAGCAAGCACAAATACCACAATACAAAGAAAAAAAAGTGAAATAAAGAGAGCTTTATGGTTTTCTGAATAAATTAGCAGTATTCAGGTACAGAATTTGAATAATCAAATGTAATGTAAAATAGAACATAACACTCTATAGCCTTCATTATATACACAACTCAGTCTAATTAATCTTTATTTAAGTTACAAATGTTGTATTTAAACTTTGCACTGACTCCACAAATCTCATGTGTTCTGTACTGTGGTGCTAAACAACTATAATCCAAACTCCACATTGCAAATATCGGGATGTGACTATTGCAAATCCATAAATTGTGATATCAATGCTGAAAATTGACTGATAATAGAACACGAGTGATTTTGAAAGTCATGTCTTTCAGCTGATTCTTCAGCAGATCACTCATATATCTGCCCATAGACGGATCTTTTGATAGGCACAACTTTTAAATGTTGATAAAACACAACTTTCCAAACATTCTAGTGTCTCAAATGATTTTTCTGTGCCTTTAATTTAGGCAGATGTGTGTCTAAATTTAAGAATTAGCACTCACTAAATCTAAAATCCTGCATTTTTAGCTCAGATTTTAGGCAAAGTCAGTATGGGCCACTGATAGCTAAGAGTTGCTCATGCCCCTCTTTATTCCTTACTTTGCCCAGCCATATCCATATCTTCTGCTCACAGTTCTTCAAGAACATTTAAGTTGCAATTTTTTTTTCACAACAAAATTGTCATACATTACAATTTTGACTTTATACCTATACAGCCACAGTTACAACTATTTCTCACCTCACCTCAACAGGTTCTCACAATTGTTACATTTATTACTGATTTAAAATGTACCTACTTATTTTGAATAAGAGAATGTAAGGGAAATTTTTTTCATTGAGAGTAATTACTTTAAATTTCTTATCAAGACAATGCATAAATTAAAAACATCCACAAACACAGCCTGTCTCATCCATTTCCCCACTGCCCATGTCTTCTGAAAATGATATTTTGTGAGTCAGGGTTAATATTTTTTATTTTTATTTTGGTCCCGCCCACCTGCTCAAAGCTTGGCTCAACTGAGTTTGGCATTTGAACAAACAGAGGGTCCACAGCAGAGCCATTAGCATCTGGGAGTTCAATATCCAATCTGGAAATGGGCTTCAATAAACTAGCTTTAGTGGGGCTTTATGCTGCCCCAGAGGGGCCGGTACCAATATGAAAAACCTGGATTCCATTTTGTAACACCATGCAGACCGGCTCCCAACCTGAATACAAATCAACTGTACTGCGACAGCAAGGACGACATATCCGCATCCCTAAAAGAAATTACAGCCTGCAGACGGCTAGAACAGCAGCTAGTGCAATAGCTGGTACCTTTTCATAAGTACAATGAAAGAGAGTCAGTAGCCCACCCTGAACATTCACCTTAATAAATCAGTATACTATGTAATCCTCCTCATTTTTTTTTGAGAATATCCATTGCATTATGAAGGCAAAGGGCTGGCTGTGACCTCAGAGCCCATTGTAGTCACTCAGAATAACATTTTTTTGACCCTTGTACTGTGCTCAAAATGTGAACAATGAAAAGCATGTGAACAAAGAAACGGATGTGGAAAAGCATTTTATGTCCCTTTATAACAGTTAACCACAGTTTTACTTTTCCTAGAGAAAATGTGTTTTGGGTGGCTGCCAAAGCATTGCTAAACATTCAGTAAGGTGTTCTAAGGGAATTTAATGCACTGTGGTTGTTACAGAGTTCTTGGTGATTGCCAAGGCCTTGCAAAAAACAAAATCTGTAAAGCGTTCTGGGGAATTTAGTGTGTCGATATTAAAGTACCCCTGAAATCAAAATGTAAGTATTTGGGTTTTAGTACCAATATGTAAATATTAAAGTTAGATGTTTTTATAAAAATAAAAAAACATGACCGAACTTGCTCTTTTCTAGTATCTGAAATCAGTCATATATTTACATGTAATTGTGTGTCTGATGATTTGTGTAAATACTTGCAAATATTAAATAGCCTGAATGATGAAAGGAGAAACCAATAAAATCCAGGATGCTGAAACACAACACACATGTATATTCATATATGGCTAGCCCCAATGAGGAAAATGCATTGCAAACAAACATATACACAGCCAGCAAACAGGCAACTATATTTAAGTTAAATATATATAAAAAATAAAAATAAAAACTTTGACAGACTCAGCATTGCTATTATAGACTGAGGCTGTCATAAGTCAGATGAACATTAGCTCAGCAACTGATTGAAAGAGCTGTGAAATGCTATTGGCCCTTTTTTTAAAGGGGGAGGAGCTGCTTGATAGTGTCACCAGTCTTTTGTTTCAACTGAAATTGTCACACATCAAACAAAGCTGTGCATTCCAATGCACTTCAGTGGTGTGATAACATTGAAAAAATATATATTTCAATGGTTAACTTCCTAGAGAAGACAGCACTTCAAAGTGCAAACCAGTAAAGTGTGATAAAGTATACTATATAAAATATTTCTGTCATATACCATGCCAACTTTCACACAGTTCAAACCACATGTCCAGTTTCTCATTCAGTGGACACCCCCCTCCCCTCCCCCGCACACACACACACACACACACAGACACACACACACACAAAGCCAAGGCAACACTGTCAGCACACCGACACACAAGTCAAAACAGTTGCTTCTGACATGAAACAAAGCCTTTTACATTTTTTCTACAACATTTGAATTCCTTAATGCATCATAAAAAATTGCTATAGAGACTTAGTTTAGACATGTGAACTTATTTTATCTTTACTACTACTGCACGATATTGGAAAAAACTGACATATTCAGATTTTCTGTGATATATATTGCAATATTAGGCCCGTAGCCAGCCTGGTAAAAGAGGTGGTTCTTTTTTTTCTCAAAATGTGAACTTTTTTGCAATTATTTGCCTCATTTTCTATTTAATAATGAGGCTTAAATACTGAATTTTAGTAACATTTTAAGCTGGATTAGTTTGTTGGATGGTCATCATAACCACACTTTTCGATGTACCAAAATATTTCCTAAAGATTTAGAATAAAGAAATATGAATAAATACTTATTTTTAAAATACAAATGTATTACTTCAACATCATATATCATTAGAAAAAAGTAGGAATCTGTTAAAGTTTTTAATTAAAAACTGTAGCCTATTGTAATTTATTAGGCAAATAGCAAACTGGCCAGCACATTCAACTTTCCTCAGTCAGAATTTGGGGATTTCAATAATAAAAAATGAATTTGAGTTTGCTTACTTATTAAATGAAGTCACACTGATGTGACGGTCAACAGATGATTTGGCTTGGTCTTAAAGCATTTTTCAATGGGTTATTTTCACAATTTATGATGGTGTAGCAGTCAAAATAGGCCAAATTTTGGACCTTTGTCATGGAGAGGTGGGTCTTCCGAACCACCCGAACACCCCCTGGCTATACGGGCCTGAATATGAATACAATTTCACCAGATGACTTGAATAGATTCATGAAGAATTCATATTTTAGAGGGATTTGGGATGATTTTGCATCTGTATACAATATAAATAAATTAGATAATAGATAATTAGATAATAGATAAATACAATAGAGCAATATTACATTTAAAATAAACACTGCTTTATGGTTTACTGTAGAGTCTAGCATTATTCAGGTACAGAAATTGAGCAATCAAAAGTAAAATAGCACAAATGTAACATTACATTAAACTTGTTTGAAATTCATTCAGCCTTAAAATCACATGCAATTATAAACTTTTGCTCCAATATGGTTCATCATGTGTTCTGAAATGCAGTGCCTCAACTTTAATTTGGAATTGGTGCTGTACATCCAGAAATTGACTATTCCAGATGTGCGCATTGCAGTGGCGATGCTGAAAAGCTATATTGTGCAGGCCTATTTACTACTACTTACAGCACTAAATACAAAAGATAATATTGCTGCATTCACCTTAAATGGCAGCACAGTGTACAACATATAAACTGATCAGTAACATTTACTTTACTGTAGCCAAAAACAGAAATGTTGTAACAAAATAAATATTAACTTTGTTGTGTAAATGAACAGGGAAAATGCATAAAAAGCTTCCCTATATTGGCTGAAAAGATTCACATGTAAATGTCCCACAGTGATACAATAAATATCACAAATAAACAAGGCAAGATATAGAAAGACTTAATGAAATGTATACATGTATCATGAAATCAGTGATTCAATCAAACAGCTTCAAAACAAAAACAACGACTTCAGAAAAGCCATTCAATACTATTTAAAAGTTTTGAGGATTAATAACCTAATAAATTTAATGAACTACCTGATTATATATTTTCATTAGTGTATCCTTTGATTTCAGCCATTTCAGGATTTTAATTTTGGTGCATCAATAAACAACAGGTAAGCTTTGTTCCGCTTTGGTGTTTCAATGCAGTTGCACTAGTGCCAAGGTATCAGAAACATTAACAATACTTATGCAAATTAAGCCCTCCTGGTAAACATTGGATGGTAAAAAATGTTTCAAAACCATCTGCTTTAATTTTGTACTTTTAAATCTAATAAATCTTTTTATTTTTAGTGTTGAGTGCTCTCCTCCTAAAACTCAGTGGCAGCCTGCAAACAGATGAATTGGTTTTGACCTTTTGTGAGATTCTCCCACTTTCTCCACAGCACAATACATTTCCGGCTGTCTGCCTGCTGCCATTGATTTACAGATGAGGAAAATCGAAGCATCCCATGCTGTTTGCTCCTAAAGAGGAAACACTGAGCTTTGTGACACAAACAATGTCCTGCTGACAGAATGGTGATCGTTATCTTTAATTGAAGGCTGGCATCAAGGGTAGCTGTATTTAGGAGAATCTCAAGTGAAGAAGCGCTAAGAAACAAAGTTCAACAGCAAATGCTGATGGTAAACCTGCACGCCCATGTCTAATCCGTCTTGTATTCATTACACAATTGTGCATGATTATGTCTAGGAAAATGCTTTTGTAAATGTGCAAATTGCTTATATATAATTCTTTTACAAGTGAGCATGCAACATGCATTATAACGAACTTGATAGAACTAAACTTTTCTTAAAGGAATTTGATTTGATGCTTTGAAATCCATTTTAGGTGGTACAGTGGCTCAGTGGTTAGCATTGTTGCCAAACAGCAAGAAGGTTGTGGATTCGAGTCCCTGCTGGGCCAGTTTGCGTTTCTTGTGTGGAGTTTGCATGTTCTCTACGTGTTTGTGTGCGTTTCCTCTGGGTGCTCCGGTTTTCCCCAAAGACATGTAGTACAGGTGAATTGGGTAAACTAAATTGTCTGTAGTGTATGAGTGTGAATGAGTGTGTGTATGGGTGTTTCCCCAATACTGGATTGCGGCCGAAAGGGCATCTGTGCATAAAACATATGCTGGAATACGGTTTATTTCGCTGTGGCAAAGAAAATGAATGAATGAATAAAATCCATTTTAAAAGCATCAAATCAAAATTGTATTAATGATAAAAAATTAAATATTATTCACAGTCTATCTTGCTCTATCCCATCCATCATATGTTGGTGTCTCAAAAACAAAAACTTGCTATACATTTAAATTAAATTAAGACTAACAGCCGATCCACACCAAGTCTTTCTACACTCTCTCCGAAAACACTCCGGTTGATCTCGGCTGGCGGATCAACATTCACCACATGATCGCTCTCATCAGCGCCATTATTTCTAACTTTGGGTGGGTTTGCAAACCTGTGTACTTTTAATTGCATCTTCCTCAAACTTCAGCCGTTTGCATTACCTGTGGTCATAAAAGCGCCGTTATCTGACAGCGTAAAGCCTTGAGTGATTGACAGAACCAATATAGCAGCAGGGAAGATCGATTCAGCACGTTTTTAGAAAAAAAATCAAAACAGGTCGCACTACAACCATTATATGCAGTCGCACAAATGCTTCCAAATATATTAGGTTGCATAGATTAAATGCCCTGGATGCCATTGTTTAAAAAAGATATCACATACGGCTATTTAGCTTATGAAAAGTTGTGATCTGGCTGTATATAAAAAAAAAAAATTCACTTGACTTCAAGGGGGCGGGGAAAGCCTTTGGGAGGGCGGGGCACCCCCCTAATATAATGGTAGGGGAAACACTGGCTGTAACATACAAAAATGTGGAAAAAGGGAAGTGCTATGAATACTTTCCAGCATGATAATAATAGTAACGATTATCACACTAACATACTAATATAATTATTATTATAGACAGTAAAGTGCATAGTAGTCATACTACCAATAAAACTAATGCACCAATAAAAACTTAATAAACAAATCTGTTATAAATGCATGGCCTGTAGCCAAACAAAAAACATTCGACTGCATAACACAACCTTGACAGTTTGGAAGGTGATGTGATGTTTGAGGACAACTTTTGTCATTCATCATTAATGTCTCATCCCACTCTCATCACCCCCCAGACATTCATCAAGCGTGTTTGGCTCGGACATTCACCCCTGTGATTACCTGTGGCCCTCATGACACTTACAAACTATTGATGTACACACACACACACACAGCAGGAATCCCATCCCCATCTAACCCTGCGCCAGGGCAGACGGCTTCATTCATATGTAGTCCTGGAGTGTCACTCTTCATAGGCCTCTGGCACGGAGTATAAATCACGCACACCGAGATGACAGGCCTCCACAAGACACCTTTACAACCACATCCTGAATTTATGCCCTTCTTCATTGTAACACCAGGGTCTTCAGAAACACTATTAGGCCTCACAGATAATGTGGCAGCAAGCAGGTCAATAACACATTTACACTTTCTCTTCTTCCTTCAACCTATCTGGATTTATCCTCATCACCCTAGAGCTGTTTTTATGCTGCTTTTGCGCATCAAATCAATAAACTTCTTTCCGCTTTTAAAACCTGGTTTATTTTTCTACATTTAATATTCACATCATATGATACAGACGAGCAATATCACATGATGGCTGTTTTTGTCCTATAGATCACAAGTGCATTGATATTTCTAACAGTTCATTTGAATAAAAATTGATATACAGTTGAAGTCAGAATTATTAGCCCTCCTGAATTATTAGCCCTAGTATATTTTCCCTCAATTTCGGTTTAACGGAGAGAGGATTTTTTTCAACAAATTTCTGAACTTAATAGATTTAATAACTGATTTCTAATGACTGATTTATTTTATCCTTGCCATGACAGTACATAATATTATAGATATATTTTTCAAGATACTAGTATCCAGCTTAAAGTGCAATTCAAATGCTTAAATAGGTTAATTAGGGAAGTTATTGTAATTAGGCAAATTATTGTATAACGATGGTTCAATTGAAAAAAAACATTGCTTAAGGGGGCTAATAATATTGACCCTAAAATGTTCCTCAAATGGAAATGACCTCAAATTTAGGCACTTTTCAAGCACTTCCAATTGCATTTTCAAATTTTTCCAGAACTTCCCTAGTGTAGTAAATTACATGCTAGAGCTGCACGATAAATCGAAAAAAAGATCTCGATTCGACCCCCTAGACGATCTTAATCCAGCATTTCTACGATTCTGCCAATCATAATTTCAAGGTGAGGAGAGAAGCAAAGGCGGTCGCATAAGTCTCACACTGTTTTACATACCTTGCTCGTTGCAATGTGGACACCTCCACGGTGTTGAAAGGGTTAAACTCAGCGGTTTTTCATAACAGTTATCGATCATTTTTTTTTGCAATTGACAGCAAGAACAAACATAAAAGCATTGTCTGCTTGACAAGCAGCACCCAATTATTGTCAAAAGAATTTAAAACGCCAAATAGGGCGAATTTACACTCCATTTCGAAAGTAAAACATACTCTAATCTACACAACATTAAGTGCAGTGTGTGGGTGAGAGGGGGGCAGTGTTTTGGTGTGATCAGGTTATGTTGTGGTTCTGTGACTGCTGGTTTTTCTTGCTGTATGGTTAAAAAATTATGACAGTTAAGAGTAATTAAGTTGATTTCAATTTAAATCAATTAAATAAAATATTAATCGAATATAAAAGGGACTAAGCCGAAAAGAAAATGAATTAATCGAATATTTTGGGCGTTTTTTTGTGTGTTTGGGCAGGTTTTGGGCTAGTAAAAGTCTGCTATATCTGGCAACACTGAACGTGAGCTGACCGTGAGCTGTTACCACAGAGAGGGCGGGCAAGCACCTGTGAATGACGTCTACTTTAGTCAACAGAACCTGCATAGGCTGTGAATAACAGGTAATAAAGTTGTAAGTAACATTCAGTTTGTGATACAGAGCGATCGTTTGGGAGCCACACGGGAAGTATGAACCGCACATAGCAATAAAAAATAAAACCGAGAGCGCGCGCACATGATTTAAATAATTATAGCGCATTTTAGAGTTATGATTGCGACAAGCATTTAATGTTTTTCTTACATAGTGAACACAGAGTGTTGTGCATAAAATAAATGTTTAACAGTGTCAACTTCAGAATTATGAATAGTTGTTATCTGATGAAATCACTTTACTGTCGATTACTGACCAGGACAAATGTAAAGTCTGTTCAAGTCCACCATTCAAAGTCTATTCAAAATTTAGCATTTTAACCAACAGTAGACCTACAGTACACATAATATTATTATTATTATTGTTGTTTAACCATATGTTTGAGAAATAACAATAATAATAGCCCACTCATATTAACCTTTATTTTACATCTATAGAATCGTGGGAAAATCGTGATCTTTATTCTAAGCAAAAAAAATCATGACTCTCATTTTAGCCAGAATTGCGCAGCCCCATTACATGCATATGCATAGTTTATCACATCATATTAGTTGCTATTTGTTACAATTCTATACAAAACTAAAAAAATTTGATGTAATTTTTGTCCCGAGCCCAACATATAATTACTGTCATTTACTCTATTAAAAGCAATTTACTTGCATCTTAAATATGCCATTTTTTGTTTATTTTGAATAATTAATTGGTATTACCTAGATAGTAACAGTTTATTTTGAAAGCAAAACAATTATATTTGGGCAGCATGGTGGCGCAGTGGGTAGCACAGTCGCCTTACAGCAAGAAGATTGCTGGTTCGAGCCTCGGCTGGGTCAGTTGGCATTTCTGTGTGGAGTTTGCATGTGCTCCCCGTGTTCATGTGGGTTTCCTCCGGGTGCTCTGGTTTCCCCCACAAGTCCAAAAACATGTGGTGCAGGTGAATTGGGTAAGCTAAATTGTCTGTAGTGTATGTGTGGGAATGAGTGTGTATGGATGTTTCCCAGCTGGGTTGCAGCTGGAAGGGCATCCGCTGCGTAAAACATATGCTAGATAAGTTTGCGGTTCATTCCGCTGTGATGACCCCAGATTAATAAAGGGACTAAGCCGAAAAGAAAATGAATGAATGAATGAACAATTACATTTTCAAGCACCTTCTAAAAAACCTAAGCACTAGGACTGCACAATATATCGTTTGAGCATCGATATCACAATGTGTATATCTGAAATTGTCACATCGGATGATTAGATTATTTATTGAACATTAAAATAAAGATATCATTTATATATTATTGTATAAAATTAATTATACAATGATGACCATGTTTTTTTTTACCTTTCATTGTTACATTTTTGTATTTGAATACTGTTAGACTCCACAGATAACCATAAAGCACTGTTTATTTCACTTTTCATTTGTTTAATTCAGTTGTCTGATTGAAATATTTATTATATTTTATGTAGATGCACTGCATAGAAAAAGACTTGATCACCCCAGTTAATCTTTTCAAATTTCAATTATTCAAATTATCTGTTGAAATCATATTCATATTGCAGCAAAACAGAATATCGCAATGTTAGATTTTTCCAATATTATGCAGCCTTACTAAGCACTTTTCAAACCTTGACAACACTACATTAAAATTCAAGCATTTTCAAGCATTTCCAGTACACGCAAGAACTCTGTGTATACATGTATAACATAACCAGTTCGTTCATTTCTGATCAACAAAGTGATGTTTCTTTCTGACTGAATCAGTTGTTTTGAATGAATCGAGTGAACCAATGATTCAATGCCATTCATGTAAGGAACGGATTACTTCATTGCTGAATGAATGAACAAATACTTTAAACAAATAAGGTAAATTTATGAATCAATAGCTACGTTTTCATCCACCTATTTTTATGCGCATTTTAGATATGTGCATGAAAATCCGGTTGATGGAAACGTCAAGATGTGCATACATTTTGAAAATGCACAGATAAAACATGTGTATAACTGAGTTGGATAAACTTTTTATTCGATAAAAAAGATGAGCATAAACTGCAATGGAAACACTTTTACCAAACAAATTCCAGTATGAGCATTAAAAAAGGTAATGTGATTTTGTTTAAGAGATCATGTAATGATAAAAATGTGTGTGAATGGATAGTCATTCTAAAACGCCGTAACCATTTCAGTATTAGTGTTATTATATTATTAATGACCTCCAGAATCAAGAGCGTCTGTGCTCCGTGTCTTATGCCTTTAAACGTCACCGCGTGTTCACTGTGTGTCAGGATTGCCTTCTGAGGTGAAAGTCATTTATTAAATGAAGAAAAGAGTCACGCAGCTTCTCCTAACACACCATATTCTGTTTTTACTTTTGATATTTGGCGCAAGATAATCAGGAAGTGACGATTTTGTTTGCTTTGACTCGTTGGATGGAAATGCTGCTTTATTCGCATGTCTTTTATGAGATAATCTAGTTTTGCGCATAAAGTTATTTAGCATTTTTGGATGGAAACATAACTAATGACTACTATTTTCTAGTTGTCTACTTGATGCTTTTTTTATAATTAACACAGTAATGACAAGTTTTGTGTTTTTTACCCTCAAGAGTTTGATTATTACATAGCATTTAGCGTTGGTTAGTTGGAATTTTCAATTTACATTAATGGACATTGCATTAACATAACTGTCACCTTAATATCATATCAGACAGAATATCCTGGAAACTACAATAAATAAATACATAAATAAATAAATCAAGCATTTTAGAGTCATCAAAACAAAAGGGTGAAGGGGGGGGAGGGGGGGGGGGGGGGGGGGCATTGTTAAAAAAAAACTCCTGAGCGTACCTCTGTTGGAGAAATCCAATAAAAGGTGCAACACCAGTTCCAGGCCCCACCATCACTACAGGAACACGGGGATCGGATGGTAAGTGGAAGGTGCTGCTGGGACGAGCTCTGACATGTACCTGAATGTGACATTTAGATACAATCAATTTTAAGTGCAGCTGGGACATCTATAGTCTCAAATCCCCTACGCAACATCCATTTTAGGCTGCAGGCAAAAACTATTTTCTTTTACAATAACAAACTTTGTCTATTTTGAGATGTTGGGTTTTTGGCTTCTAATAAAGTGTTTTGTTTTTGTTGTTGTCAGACTAATGGAAAGAATATACATTAAGTGTTTCTTTTGTAACCTTTTATCGATTTATGGCTGTAGATTTCAATTACAATACATATTTTAAGGCCGTTTTCTCAAAATTAGTTTTCCTCCTGAACTGAACCTCCATTAATCTCCACTTTAGAAGCACACACAGTTTTATCCCTATAGATATTCTGAATGTTCTTACAGAGGTATTTATTCATTTATTATTTGCCTCATTTCAGTGAGGACTTAGAGAATCTTGTTCATGCTTTTATCACCAGCAGAGTGGATTACTGTAATGGAGTCTTCACTGACCTTCCCAAAAGGAAAGTTAGACAGTTGCAGCTCATCGCTGCAGCCAGGATTCTGCCCAGAATCAGTAAATACGAGCACATCTCATCTGTCCTCAGGTCTTTGCACTGGCTCCCAGTTACATTCAGATTAGATTTTAAAGTATTACTACTTGTCTATAAATCACTAAATGGCCTAGGACCTCAATACACTACAGATATGCTCACTGAATAGAAACCTAACAAATCCCTCAGATCTTAATGATAAAGTAAATTAGAAATTCTAAGAGTTAATTTAAAACAGGCTGAATGGTGTTTAACAGAGCAAGGAATTTTTTGCTATAATTGTATACATGCTATAATGTATTTCCTATAATATTTTTTCTTCTGGAGAAAGTCTTATTTGTTTTATTTTGGCTAGAATAAAAGCAGGTTTAAATATTTTAAACCTATTTTAAGGTCAATATTATTAGCCCCCTTAAGCAATATATTTTTTGATTGTCTGCAGAAGAAACTACTGTTATACAATGACTTGCCTAATTACCCTAATTAAGCCTTTAAATTGCACTTTAAACTGAATACTTGTATCTTGAAAAATATCTAGTAAAATATTATGTACTGTCATCATAGCAAAGATAAAAAGAAATCAGTTATTAGACATGTCTTATTAAATCTATTATGTTTAGAAATGGGTTGAAAAAAAAATCTTTCCTTTAAACAGAAATTGGGGGAAAAATATACAAGGGCCGCTAATAATTCTGACTTCAACTGTATATATACACAGTAATTTTCCTCACTGTAAATACGGAAAGGGAAATAAATACGATAGAATAAAAATATGAAACAAACGGTGCTTTAAGTATCGTTCCTCACTGCAAGAAAAAAACTTTAATTATAGCTACAAAAGTCCTTCAGTCAAGAGCAGTGAGTGATTTTGTCCTTTTGCTGTTTGATTATTAATGAAAAAAACAGTCGGCAGCAGGAATATTGCGCGCTGTCACTTTAAGAGCAGTACGGTTCCAATTTATGATTTCACTTTCACATGTCTTTTGATTCTCAACTCGTTTATTACATAAATGATGGTTAATATGAATAATCACTAAACACAAAGTTGACACAAATTTGCATGTATTTGACCATTAAAGCGCTCACATTAAGATGGTTTAAGATGTGTGTGCACTGGTCATCTTTGAGGTTGTGCGAATACACACAACAGCATGTGAACTCTTTCGCACTTATAAAAACATGAATGATTTGAATGTACATCAATGAATGATGCGCATCCCGTGCTGCAAAAGTTACATTACAGTACATGCTTTTAGTAATTTTCACGTGAAACTGAGCTCTGCAGAGCAAAAAATGTGTACAACTGCAAAGGGGGCGGTATATGATGCAATAATCGTTTTATCGTTTTAGTCGTTAGAAGCCAAAATCAAAACTGAATTTCAATTAATTGCACAGCCCTAAATTATAGTGATAAAAAAACAATGTAGCCATTAAATTTAAAAACGTTTTTAAAAAATCATCTAATGTTTTGCATTAGATGTATGCAAAATAGCGCATATTTAATCAAATAATGCAGAGTTTGTGTATTTAAAGATTTTTTTGCAAATGCAATCAATCAACTGTTAAAAGCAAAGTGATGAATATTAGTTCATTTTTATCCTAATCACCTGCAGCATCTTGCCTTAACTATAAAAAAACCCACCTCCACACATTTAACTGATAGCATCTAAACCACCATCTTTCATCTTATTATTATTAATTTTATTAATTATTGTTGTGCTGCAAGGATTAGTCCAATTCTCCAGAGCTTATTTTTGTTTAGCTTTTACCTCAAATCAAACAACCCAATTCGTTCCAAATCCTCCCAAGGACTGTGAGAAGCTAATTTGAAGGTGAGCATGCTCTGCTAATGTGTGTTGTCTACAGTGCTAACCTTCGGCAGGGCTGATGTGCCTGGACGCTCTGAAGCCAGTGCCGTCCCATGAGGCTCCAAGATTGAGGAGACGTGATCAACCAGCCAGCCCGTACACAACCCCTTCCTCGCCGGATGCTCGGGACGTGCTGGGAACTCCACAACATTGAACACCAAATGAACTTTCCCCGGGTGCTGAAGGCTGGAGCTGTGGAACGCAAACGAAAATAAGAGGCTAAGCGCTAACAATCCAGAACCAACCCTGAACATGAGCAAGCCGGTGGACCTCATTATCTCTCTCTTAATGGCCTGCCCGTATAAGACCCTGGGGAGTCCTGCTGACCGGGCTTTAATATTTCAGAGCCCTAATGTTTCGGTGTTATTATACCAGCATCAGCGTAGCGAACATAAGACATTAGTGTAGATGCCAGACCACTTACAAGCCAAATACAAGAGCTGAAAACAAATAAAAGTGGCAGGCGGTTTTGAAATGCGGCTCACTTTGATCATGATAAATAGAGTATCGTCGACTGACACTGAAATCACATCTGTCTATAATAAAACCGTGTGACATCAAAGCAGGATGGAGACAGAAATAATGACCTAAAACCTGGATATGTCTCCGCTTTAATTTGTGTGCCCCAATATAAAGCGCAGGTGTTTTAAAAGAGGTCTCTTTACCTGGCGGCGGAGTAGGCTCGGGGTTGAAGCTTTGGCAAGTGTTCTGTAATGAAGCAGAGGGAGAGATCAGAGATGGAGAAGCTTTTGTGACCTTGAGGTTGTTCCACTGGGGCTCGAGTTTCGCTTTTACACAAGCCTTTAGAGTTTCATCTGTGGAGCGAATGAGGGCTAATTTCTCAGAATAGCTCAATTCACAACATAATGTTTCATTTCAGCTGATTTTTTAGGACAGACAAGCAAGTGTAGGACTTCCATAGTAGGAAAACATTTTGAATTTATGAGAAAATGTGTGTCATCTCAGTTGACTTAAATATTTAGTGTTTTGCAAAATATCTTTGTTTGTGTTAAGCCATGGTCACACTAGAGTTTGCGCTTGCGAAGTTCTGTCATACGGCACTACGAAAAAGGGTGGGATTAAACAAGATGATTAGACGTTGATAAAAGCGAGTGATTGCTCCATATTTTAAATTTCTGCCCAGGGAGGTCATGTTTTGATCTTCTATTGGTCTCAAGCAATCACGTGATGCAAGTTTACCAAGCTTGAACTTTCGAATCCAGCGAAACGCGGTGAAGTCTAGATAGGATCAGCAGCACATACACACATCAATATAGCATCATTTTTGTGCCACTGTATAAAAATAATTAATATTTTTACAGTACTGTGACAGTTGGGGTGGGGGTAGACGTAAAAAAAAATACTATTTATTGGGTAATTTAATAAATAACACATATAATGCAAGGTACAACTACTGTTTTTACATTACTGTAACGGTTGGGTTTAGGGATGAGGTAGATGGTAATAAAATACAATTAATGGGAAATTCAATAATATAAATAATTTTCATTAACTCCCGGCTACAACTGTATCTGATCTAGCAACAACCAGGGTAGATGCTAACAAAATACAACTAATGGGAAATTTAATAAATAATACAAATAATTTTCGTTAACTTCCGGCTGCAACTGTATCTGATCTAGCAACAACCGGTGTAGACATTAATAAAATACAATTAATGGGAAATTTAATAAACAATACAAATAATTCTCGTTAACTTCTGGCTGCAACCATATCTGATCTAGCAACAACCGGTGTAGACATTAATAAAATACAATTAATGGGAAATTTATTAATTAATATAAAAAAATTCTCATTAACTTCCGGCCACAACCGTATCTGATCTAGCAACAACCGGAGTAGACGCTAATAAAATACAATTAATAGGAAATTTATTAAATAATACAAACAATTATCGTTAACTTCTGGCTGCAACCGTATCTGATCTAGTAAAAACCGGTGTAGACATTAATAAAATACAATTAATGGGAAATTTAATAAACAATACAAATAATTCTCGTTAACTTCCGGCTGCAACCATATCTGATCTAGCAACAACCGGTGTAGACATTAATAAAATACAATTAATGGGAAATTTAATAAACAATACAAATAATTCTCGTTAACTTCCGGCTGCAACCATATCTGATCTAGCAACAACCGGTGTAGACATTAATAAAATACAATTAATGGGAAATTTAAAAATTAATATAAAAAAAATTCTCATTAACTTCCGGCCACAACCGTATCTGATCTAGCAACAACCGGAGTAGACGCTAATAAAATACATTTAATAGGAAATTTATTAAATAATACAAACAATTCTCGTTAACTTCTGGCTGCAACTGTATCTGATCTAGCAACAACCGGGGTAGACATTAATAAAATACAATTAATGGGAAATTTAATAATTAATATAAATAATTCTTGTTAACTTCCGGCCACAACCGTATCTGATCTAGCAACAACCGCAAAACTTGTTGCACGAGCCTGCATTTCCGGTCTGCCACAATCGTATGCGTATGAATGGAAGTCTATGAGGTGAAAAGTGCAGTGTGACCACAGTAGTACACAGAAGAAAGAAACTCGCATAAGTCTGAAACAATAAAGGATGAGTACATGACAGATTCAACTCATTATTTAAGTCTCTACAACACAGGTGTCAAACTCAGTTCCTGGAGGGCCGGAGCTCTGCACAATTTAGTTCCAACCCTAATTAATCACACCTGATCAAACTAATTGAGTCCTTCAGGCATGTTTGAAACCTGCAGGTAAGTGTTTTGAAGCAGGCCTGGAACTAAACTGTGCAGGGCTGCGGCCCTCCAGGATCTGAGTTTGACACCCCTGCTCTACAACAATGGTCTCAAACTCAATTCCTGGATGGCCACAGATCTGCACGATTTTAACTCACACCTGCTTAATAGCTTCTAGTAGTCATGAGCACCTTGATTAGTTGGATCAGGTGTGTTTAATTAAGGTTAGAGCAAAATTGTGCAGAGCTGTGGCCCTCCAGGAATCAAGTTTGAGACCTGTGCTCTATAACCTTAATGCAAAGACTACACATCTTAATTATTTATATGCGAGTCAGATATGGACTAGTTTATTAAAACAATTTGAATACTTAAACTTAACTACTTTATATAAGGAACATAATAACTCTGCTATGCAATATATGTGAATACAAAACTAAAAAGTAAGCTTCAAAATTAAAACTTCAATGGCAAATTATATAAAATGTAAATTTGACTAATAAAAAGACATTTATTTCTGCATTTCTAACTGATGACCATAAAAAACCTTAGGCTAGTACTAAAGTAATAATTAGCAACCATGTCAAATCAGCACAGCTCACCATAATCGAGACTAATTTTCATTTTCAATTTCAAAAGTTGTGAGACTACTAAATACAACTTCTCAAAAAGCAGCTCCTTTTCTCTACATTTATTTCCTTGTACCAGTACCAGTTAAAGGAAGAACATATTATTATCATATTACCTGCATGAAAAATAAATATTATTATTTCTTTGTTATTCCAAAAAGCACCCATCTTTAGTTTATTTTTTTTATCTAGTATTATTAATTTCGATCCAATTCTAAGTAAAGCCCTACTACTTAGTAGGCTGTGAAGAAAATATTTCCACACTTTTAACATTGCTTATTTAAAGAACCAAGTTATTCATTTCTCAGCTTAAATTGAGTGTTTAAAAATCTGCATCATCAGTCAACAACTGACATACAGTTTTCTCCAATTCGCTAAAAAGATGAATCAATTTGTAAATTTCAAGCACGCCATATGCGGATGCTGAAGGTCCTCAATATTAACAATTAATTTCAATCAAACATTCAATATAGTGAGCAGCTGTTGCAATTACAACCTCTCATCAGTACAAACAAATGCATCAAAAATGCACATGGTGTTTTGTTAGGGGGAAAAAACGCTTTTTATTACAGGAAAAGTCAGGATGAAACTGTTTGACTGATGACAATGATATTCCTGTCAGAAGAGAACAGTGTAGAGTGATTTCAGAAAATAGTATGAATGTGCTGTCAAACACTGCTGAACCAGCATATCTCTGTGCCATGGAGAATCACCCTGTTAATCCTTAATTTGCCAAAGCTGCAGTAATATTCACACAGATTAAAACTTTACATGCAAACGTATCCAATGCAACAATCCACTGACCACATAAATCAGCAAAGGGTCACTGTATTATGATTACTTTGCAGTTCTCTATATCTAAAGCACAGTAGGCATTAATAAATTCAGCACTACCAGCTGTTCCTCAAAATCAAGGTGACAGCACATTTCTCACCTTGATGGAGGATTTTATTGCATTTCACAGCGGAGGCTTACTTTGCGATGAGACAATCAAAACTATACACCTAAATAATATTGGATTATTATAAATATATAATGGCTAGGGTCAGATGGAATCTGCGGACGTTTTTTGCTATTTCTGTGGAGAATTTTGGTAAAAATCTGCGGAATTATTTTGGGAGTATTATAACTAAAACTTTAATATGTGAAATAAAAAACAATATCTTTTTAACTTTTATTTAATGTTTAAAATGCAAACCCAATTGGATTCACTTTATTTGGTAAACAAACCTAAATCTACTAAAAGACAGAAAATATTACTGTACAAACTGCATTGTACATAAATCAGATGAACATTTTCATATTAGTCAATAATTTTACTGTAAGTTAAAAACTATTAAAAAAAATAGATTTACACACATTTACTCAAGTAAATAAACAGAATTAATGGTGGGCAAAAAATCTGTGGAAATTTTGCGGAATTCTGCACGCGCAGATTCCGTGTGGGCCTAATAATGGCTAATGATACAAAAAGTATGAAATTCCCTGAATAAAATGTCAGTGTCACTATAGTACAGTATTTACACCAAATAATCTCACCAGGCAAATTTAAAGCATCAGTGCACTCCCAATATACTTAGTATTGCCACTATCCTTCTACACACTAGATTTTATTCATTTGTCAGCAAGAAATTTCTTATAATTTTAAATAATAAATTTTGTATGATCATCTATTGTTTTACCGATTTTAGTAAATACGGGTCAGATTAAGATTGTTGCTTTCTTTTTACATAAATAAATAGAAAATTATTTGGATTTTATTTTCAAAAACAAAATGCAAAAAAAAATTATATATATACACACACAGTTGAAGTCAGAAATATTAGCCACCCTTTGAATTTTTTTTTACTTTTTTTAATATTTCCCAAATGATGTTTAACAGAGCAAGTAAATTTGTACAGTAAGTCTGATAATATTTTTTCTTCTGGAGAAAGTCTTATTTGTTTTATTTCGGTTAGAATAAAAGCAGTTTTTAATTTTTTAAAAACCATTTTAAGGTCAAAATTATTAGCCCCTTTAAGCTATATATTTTTCCAATAGTATACAGAACAAACCATCATTATACAATAACTTGCCTAATTACCCTAACCTGCCTAGTTAACCTAATTAACCTAGTTAAACCTTTAAATGTCACTTTAAGCTGTATAGAAGTGTCTTGAAAAATATCTAGTCAAATATTATTTACTGTCATCACGGCAAAGATAAAATAAATCAGTTATTAGAAATGAGTTATTAAAACTATTATGTTTAGAAATGTGTTGAAAAAAATCTCTCCGGTAGACAGAAATTGGCGAAAAAATAAACAGGGAGGCTAATAATTCAGGAGGGCTAATAATTCTGACTTCAACTGTGTATATACTGTATATATATATTCTTGAGCCTTACTTTGCACTACATTGACGATGATTGGAAGTTGCACCAGAGATGCCTTGAGATGGCATATTTTCCATTACATTAAAATTATTATTTACATTAAAATATTTGTTTACAGAAGATTGAAAAGATGCACTGTTTCTAATATTATTTACAGGATATCCAAGACTTATTTGATTTAGAAGAGACACTGCTTATTTTCTACTTTTAATATGCAGAACATTGAAAATTATTTATTTTGTTTCCAATAGTGCAAGTTATTTATTTTTACTTTTTTTATATAAGAAGAGTTTGTTTTAGGCAATGTGTGCTTTTAACTTTAGTTTTTCAGTGTTGATGTTCAATAAATAATCATAGATTGTAGATAGAGTGCGTTTCTTTCAATTATTTAAGTAATAAAATATCAAGTACAAAACTTGTCTATGAGTGCAAAAAACTATGAGTGCAAAAAAATAAAATGAATAAATAAAATAATCGTTAATTATAATTGAGTTAAAATGTTCAATCAACTGAGATTTTGATTTTAGGCCAAATCGCCCAGCCTTATATTCTACCCTGTTAAGGTAAGGCTATTTGCATTGCACAATAGTTTCTTGCACAGTGTGCAAAACGTACACTACCATTCAAGTTTTTCTCCTTTTTTTCCCACATTAAATACAACTTTTTTCCTACCCAAAACAGGCAATTATTTTTTATGTGAGAATTGTGAAATTTATTGTAAATCTTAATCTTGTAAAGAAACTTCATTCAAAACATTAAAAAATCTCATCTGTTACATCATTTACGATTAACTAGTTTCTCACTCTTCTGTTGGAGAGACATTGAGGAATGTTGAAATTTGGTAGTCATTGCTTTCAATGGGAATTTTTGGGGGATTTTGAAAAATATTTGTCAATGGCTACTTATTTCTAAGATTCTTCAAAATGACTTTTGTGTTGCACAGAAAAAAGAAACTCATAAAAATGTGAAAACACAAGTTAAAATGGAGAGGAAATTTTCAGTTTTGGGTGAACAATACCTTTAATTTTTCCTTCATATCTCTGAATTTATCATCATTATTCCTTAAAATGTGTCTTAAAGCTATTGTGAAGTTGTAAAGTCTATTTTCAGAGGCTATACCTGCCAATATAGAGCAAACGTGAACCATTAATCCCATGATGTTTTACTGCCATCTGCTGGTACCAAATGTGAGAACGCAACCTGCATATTCTAATATAAACTGCATGAAGAAAAAAGCATTCACATTTCAATTTCAAAAGCAGCTGCATGTTTACTGACCTAAGAGAAGGCTGAGTGGGGGACAGCAGGATGGGAAGGCCCGAAGGAGATCCAACACACACACATTTGAGTCTCTGACAAAGCTGTTGTAGTCAGCCGATCCTTGTTTACTACACAGTTCCAGAAGCCTTCTCTTCTCAGAAGAGTTTTGAGTGAAGTCCACCAACGCTCGTAAAAATGCCTGAAAACACAAATCAAGCACATGAGTAAAAAGACCGATATCATAATGAAAGGTTTCTTTATTAAAAGTATGAAGTACCCAACTGAACTAAATTACATGAATTGTAATGTACTCAATTATTAACAGTGGATAGTAAATTAATGTTTATTAATTGCTGTTGTACTACTAGTACTAGTAGTAGTATGGAATATTTTATTACCAAAACTTTCATTACACAAACAATGACGATTGATGATAATTAATCACTCGATTTTCTATAGCTGTATTCTTCATATCTAAAGTTTGAAATATTTGCTCTGATTCTCTATATCTATAACTTTTATTTCTATATCTAAAATCTTCTGTTTTTATACTCTTATTATACTCCATAATTTAGATTCTTATTGATATTCATTTTTTTTTAAGATCATGGATGGTTGTACAGTATAAGCATTTCACTGCACATCACACAGTGTATGAATATGTGACAAAATTTGAATTTAAATTAATTGCAAAAATGTACCTTTATAGCCTAGCATATAACTAAAAATGTGTGTAAATGTGTGCTAAAATGATAAACATACAATACAAAAGACAACAGGTCATCAATTTGTCCCATTTAAATAAATAATTTAACTAAATTAAAGCTTATTTGTATATAAAACCCACCACATGCAGACAATAATAAGCAAAAATAGATATTACTGTATGTATGTACTTCATAGAGTGAACAGTATTTCAACAGTCACAGCTGACATATTTAAGCTACATATGATTTTCATTTAAAATAATTGATCCTATAATTTGGCATTAGCAACTTGTGCTTTTGACATGTATTAAATCAGTTTGAAAATTCACTGAATCACTTGAATCTGACTGAATCATTTGTGAGTCATTTAATTGAAGGAACTCTTGTTTTATCAGATCATTTGAATAGAGGAGTTGTTGACTCAAAAACAGAATCAATTGGATCTGTCCAGTTCTGAAATTAATAACAAATAGTTTTAGGTAATGACAGATTTTAGGTAGTTTTAGGTAAACTATCCCTTTAAATACAGTAGAAGTAAAAATAAAGTATGTCAGTCCCAAGAAAGCAAAATAAACCATCAAAAGCACTGTTGTGTATAACGTAAGTGCGCTAGTGCTAACTCAAAGGTGCACAACTTCAACAGCACAGCAACTATAACATTAAATAAGGTTAATAACAACACAAAATTACTTTTTTCGGAGAGCTCCTTATCTCTAAACACCAGGTGAGAATAAACTGCAAAGAGCCATTCTGTGGGATGTGAAGTGGAACTTTTGCTGCTGTAAAAGAAAAAAAAAAATTGCTATGCATTTATTCAACGTTTCGGGTTGTTCAATCTTAATCTGGTGTCTGACTTGTTGGCCAGAATACATTATTTTATCTCTTTTCTAGGACAGTTTGTTCTTAGTGTCACTGATTGTGTCAACAAAGGCTGCAATACCTTTCTTGCTGGTGTTTTTAAGCAGGTTAACTTGAACGGTGCAGTTCTTTTGCATTTGCAGATCCAGTTTGAGCAGCAGCTCTTCAACCTCACTGACTCTATTAGGACAGAGAATATCAAAAGCGTCCCCAGGCTGATAAACCTGCTCCTGTTGCTGCTGCTGGAGAGACAATGCATGCTTTTATGAAGATACATTTTTGTAGACTTTTAGAATATAAACAAACAATCCAAAAGTTAAACAGACTTTGAAATAAGGGTACACAATGCATCATACTGTAGACTCAATGATGAGATGTCTCATTTTGGTGTCTGCATCAAATAAAAGTGTTTTTTATATATAAAGGAAAGTGTGTCTACTAGAACACCAGCTCTTTAAAAGGCTCAAAGTTAAACAGTTGAGTTTTACCATTTTTGAATCTATTCAAACAATCTCGGGGTCTGGCTGGAGCACTTTTAGCATAGCTTAGCATAGATCATTGAATTGGACTGGACCATTAGCATCTGACTCAAAAAAAAATCTAATTTTCTAATTTAAAGCTTGACTATTCTGTAGTTACGTTGTGTATGGAAAATAAACGGAAAATGGCTAGGAACTATACTCTCATTCTGGTGTATAAAGGAACTTTGCTGTCATATCATGTCTGCATCATGTAGGCACAATGAAAATAGTCCCCAGCTAGGTAAATAGATAACAGTGATGCATAAATTCATTGTGCCTGCTGCAGTCATGGTACGGCAACAAACTTTCTTTATTATTACGTTAGAATGACAGTTTTTATTTTTCATACATCTTAGTAAAAGAAGAGTTAAGCTCTACAGAAGAGTCCAGATTTAAATAGTAAAAACTATCATATATATATATATATATATATATATATATATATATATATATATATATATATATATATATATATATATATATATATATATATATATATATATATATATATATATATATATACACACATACTGTACATACATATATACATACATTTACATATATACATATACATATGCATATACAGGCAGTGCAGAATTATTAGGCAAATGAGTATTTTGACCACATCATCCTCTTTATGCATGTTGTCTTACTCCAAGCTGTATAGGCTCGAAAGCCTACTACCAATTAAGCATATTAGGTGATGTGCATCTCTGTAATGAAAAGAGGTGTGGTCTAATGACATCAACACCCTATATCAGGTGTGCATAATTATAAGGCAACTTCCTTTCCTTTGGCAAAATGGGTCAAAAGAAGGACTTGACAGGCTCCGAAAAGTCAAAAATAGTGAGATATCTTGCAGAGGGATGCAGCACTCTTAAAATTGCCAAGCTTCTGAAGCGTGATCATCGATTAATCAAGCGTTTCATTCAAAATAGTCAACAGGGTCGCAAGCGTGTGGAAAAACCAAGGCGCAAAATAACTGCCCATGAGCTGAGAAATGTCAAGCGTGCAGCTGCCAAGATGCCACTTGCCACCAGTTTTGCCATATTTCAGAGCTGCAACATCACTGGAGTGCCCAAAAGCACAAGGTGTGCAATGCTCAGAGACGTGGCCAAGGTAAGAAAGGCTGAAAAACGACCACCACTGAACAAGACACACAAGCTGAAACGTCAAGACTGGGCTAAGAAATATCTCAAAACTGATTTGTCTAAGGTTTTATGGACTGATGAAATGAGAGTGAGTCTTGACGGGCCAGATGGATGGGCCCATGGCTGGATCGGTAAAGGGCAGAGAGCTCCAGACGCCAGGAGGGTGGAGGTGGAGTACTGGTTTGGGCTGGTATCAAAGATGAGCTTGGGGCCTTTTCGGGTTGAGGATGGAGTCAAGCTCAACTCCCAGTCCTACTGCTAGTTTCTGGAAGACAACTTCTTCAAGCAGTGGTACAGGAAGTAGTCTGCATCCTTCAAGAAAAACATGATTTTCATGCAGGACAATGCTCCATCACACACGTCCAAGTACTCCACAGCGTGGCTGGCAAGAAAGGGTCTAAAAAAAGAAAAACTAATGACATGGCCTCCTTGTTCACCTGAGCTGAACCCCATAGAGAACCTGTGGTCCATCATCAAATGTGAGATTTACAAGGAAGGAAAACAGCACACCTCTCTGAACAGTGTCTGGGAGGCTGTGGTTGCTGCTGCACGCAATGTTCATGGATTCTGTCAGTGTTTTGATGTGTTCACCATGGATGGCAGGCTTTTGAGTGTCCTTGCAAAGAAAGGTGGCTATATTGGTCACTGATTTGTTTTTTTTTTGTTTTTGAATGTCTATTTGTGAATGTTGAGATTTTATATTGGTTTCACTGGTGAAAATAAATAATTGAAATGGGTATGTATTTGTTTTTTGTTAAGTTACCTAATAATTATGCACAGTAATAGTCACCTGCACACACAGATATCCTCCTAAAATAGCTAAAACTAAAAACAAACTAAAAACTACTTCCAAAAATATTCAGCTTTGATATTAATGAGTTTTTTGGGTTCATTGAGAACATGGTTTTACAACACATATTTTACATAAATATAATTATTTCATTATTAAATGAATGATTTGTATCATTTTTATCAGCCAGAATTTGAATATTGTTGCATGAACATGAATAAATTTGGGCTTACCGAAATATCAAGCTCCAGCAAGATGGCAGTTTTCACTGCACCATCTTGAGTTAATTGAACTGCCTTTGAAATTGGCACTTCAAGATAACCGTCTTTATCGGGCAGGGCTGTCTCCTAAAAACAGAGTATGCTTATTAGCAGAAGTATAGAAATAATAAAAGAAATATATATTATACCAAGCAATATATGGCATAGCTTCTCAATCTTTCAACTCAAATACCACCATATTAAAACAAAATTATTATACACTAGTACACCTCTTAATTTCTCTGATATTTCTGTTGAAATTTAAACAATAATGTTTTAATAAAACAATTCAATTCTGTGCATTCTTCAATAAAAATAATAGAATGAGGACAAATATATTTTATATAATGATTTTTATTATAATTAATAATTTAATTTTTTTCCAAACTTCTATGAGTTTCTTTTTTTCTGCTGAACACAAAGAAGATATTTTAAAGGCTGTTGGAAACCAAACATTTGATGGTACCCATTGACTTCCATAGCTGCAATAGTTTAATTACCCATGTGCTTCAAATGATCTTTTGTGTTCTTTCAAAAGGACAGAAACTCAATTTCAGAAATTCAGAAACAATTTTTGAGGAAACAGGGAAGACATTTTTATGGAATATCCCTTTAATGAACCTCATTAGTAAGTGCATAAATGTTAACAAATGAAGAGTTCAGATGCAAACCCCACTAAATCCATCAGACCTCTTTTCTTGTAAATGAGCATTTTCTATCAGGCTCCTCTTATTAGGTTCATTTAATATGCAATGAAAATGTTATTAGCTAGTAAATAAAATAACTTTTTTCAAAAAGTCACTTTGGACAATTCTTTGGTTTTTATCAAGGTAAATTTTCTTTTTTCGCATCAAAACCAGTTAAATCAACTTGTGCTTTTTGCAAAAACCTCTAAATCCACCATTGGGACAAGACAGTGTAATTAGTTGAAAATCACTAAAGATGCAATTACAAATTATTTTGCCAAACATAAAACACATTACACAAACCACCTAAAATTAAAAATATATAAATCTGTCATGTAAGTGGCGGTTCATTCCGCTGTGATAAACCAGGGAAAAAGCAGAAGGAAAACGAATGAATGAAATCTGTTAAGTAAATGCATTAATCAATAACATTAAAACTGACATTAATTAAATCTTAACAATCTGTTGTCATTTCTGATATTTGGGATTTAGATTTAATGTAAGTAGAGCAATGTAAACATTGCAAACATTGTAAACTAAGCTTGGTAGATTCAAATAATGTACTGTAAAACATTATGAAACATCAATATCTGTGCATTGTCCATTAATATAAAAAGCTTATCAGATGTATAGGTATTATGAAGTAATACAAACAATGTATAGTTTTATACATTATGTTTATCTTTTAAAAAATAGCTTCAATTAGCAAATAAAAGACAAGGTAGGCCTACTGGGCAAAAAGGGGATGTCTCTCTCTACCAATTATTCATTCTCACCATACTTAAGGTCTTGGTCCCTTGTTTATCCTCATAGCATCCACGTGGGATAAAAGAACGGCATCTTAACTCTGTCTTTCGTGAAACCGAGTTGCCGTTTAACATATAGTAAATCGGACTCATTCAAAGTAGTGTCGCTGCACAAAAACATGTTACACTTCCGACTATACATTGCGTTTTCTTTTCCTTATAATGCACAGAGTTTTAAGCTAAGGGACGTATTCATTTGCCATTCACTGACAGTCGGACAGGCTCATCCAGTTCATCAAACTTCGTCTATCGAATCGAAATCGAAAGCGGAATAAAACGGTCTCCTTATAGCATATATATATCAGCGCACCGCTACATTGAAAGCATATGATTCGATTCGCATCTTCTGATTACTTCTCGGGAGATAGCAGCTTTTGCTGTCAAACGCAAGTGGCGTTTAGCGACTTTTTCCAACAAACTGTTATTTCTGAATGCGCTGACGTTGGGATTTAGATGATATGAAGCAAATCTATTTGTTGAACATGTACTACGTGCCTAAAGCATTCACTCAATGTCATTAGCTCATTTTTCACGGAAGTGGCATTTAGCGGCTTTTGCATCTGAACTCTTCAAATACATTTATGTTCTTCAATCCATGCTTACACAAACTGTTAAACTAAATTCATCAATTTTGCTCGTGTTTAATTAAAAAAATCTGTTTCAAAGACTGATCCGATTATCTAGGAAAATCATACCTCTACATTTTCTGCCCTCACCAACAGGACCTCCAGATATGAAGGTGGAAGTGCAGGAACATTAAGCACAGACTCTGACAATGGTGGCACAGATTCCTTCAAAGATGCAACCACTGTACCAGAGCCAATCTCTGTAGCACTGCTGTCAGATGTAGCAGTTTTTCCTTTTGGCGAGTCTACTTCACTCAGATTTAAAAGATGCAGATCAACTTCCAGATTTTTTTTCTGATCAGGTGCATTTTGATGATTATTGTCTTGGGTACAGTCACTGTGGGTCTGTTGATCTGGAGTGGACATGGTGGAAAATGTCTTTTTCAGAGCGTCCCAAAGTCCCTCAATCCAAGGATCCACCACTACTTCTAGTCTGGCAAAAAAAAGGAAAAGGAAAAAAGACTCTCAGAGTCTGGCGTAGTGAATATATGAGAGAATCATCTCTTTTTTTTAATATTCATGCTCACCCAGTGCCATCATCTGCATGTCCAGTGGCATAGAAATGCTTAGCACCAAGTTTCTGCAGGTAGCTGTCAATAGTCTTCCCACCGTTGCAGAAATTTGCATAATTTGTGTCTCCCAAACCTGCATATATGACAGCATGAATAAGGCTATGTACACACTGCAAGTCTTAGTACTCAAATGTTTTCACACAGCTGTTCACAGTGTTTTACTTAAATGTGGCCAATAGAAGATGTTTCCAGTGTGAACTGATCAAAGTCCTAAACTTTCTCATTATTTTATTCAGCAGTATATAAAGGTTGAACAGAAGAGGTGCCAGAACTGAACCTTGTGGGATTCCACATCCTGGGTGTCCACCTCAACTTATTGTCACCTATACTGATATCGTAACCTCTCCCTTCAAGATAAGATCTGAACCATTTAAGGAGCATCCCAGCAAGCCTGACCCAGTTTTTCAGCCTATCAAAAAGTATGCTGTAATCGGCAGTCAAATGCAGCACTGAGATCAAGTAATACCAGCAATGTTAATTTGCCTATTTTCGTATGCAGGCAAATATCATTGATTATTTTGATAAGGGAGCTCTCTGTACTGTATGATAATGTGGGCAGGAACCAGATCGAAACCAGTCTAAACATCCCATAGAGTTTAGAAACTTGTTAAGTCTGGTTAAAAACATCTTTTTTTCAAAATAGTGCTTTCAGGTTTCTCTTTTTAGGAGTGGTTTAACAACTGTAATTTTTAGGGAGTTTGTAAAAGTCTCAGAAAGAAGAAAAGCATTTACCACTTTTACGAGATCTACATCCAAACAGTTTAACAGAGTGCCAATTAGCAGCTTGATGTTGTCATAATCTGTTTTCATAATCATACAATCTATTCCAAGATTTTGTTCATAGATTTCTGATATTAGAGATTGGAGTAATGTGATCATTCGCAATAGTCACATTGCAGGATATGCAATGATGAGTCTGTAGCATACTTGACAAATTTCAATCTTTTTTTGAGGCCTGTGACTGTGTAATGATCTTAAAACCATTGAGGCATCAGTAATTGTACCGTTTCTAATTTCCCGTTAGACTCGGAAAACGATAAAACGCTGTTTATTTTAATTGTATCTTTTTTTTTTATTGTATTGAGCTATGCTTGTAGATGGTTTATTATATTTAATTCAGATGTACTTCTCTATAGAATCGTCCCAATCAGTCTAAAATTATGAATTCTTTACAAATAAGATATTCAAGTCATCTGGTGAAAGTATAATCATAATCGCAATATATAATTGCAGAATAACAAAATATCGCAATGTTACAAAAAAAATGTTAAAAAATGATGAACATAACCATTCCAGGGTTTCTGCAGGTTTCATCAAGTCAAATTTAAAACTTTTTAAGACCCTTTTAAGACCATTTTGAATGAGATTTTTGACTTATACAGGGCTAAACACTAAGGATGTTTGGTAATGGTCTGGTTGGACCAATGGAATTGGAAAAAAAACAAATGTAAATATTTCTTAACCACATATTTTAATCTGTTAAAACAAGAAAACTCTAGTTGTATAGACTTCTTTCAACATGTTTCTTTTTTTAATGACAAGTTTAACATTGTTAAAAGTATATTTATTACCATGAAAACTACACAAATAATCAAAAAATATATATATTTGTTTGCTTTTGGTCCAAATTAATTGAGTATAACTCCTATTCAACCAACTGTAATGTGTTTGTTATAAAGACTTAATAATTCCTTACATTTATATAGCGCTTTTCTACACACTCAAAGCGCTATACACATTGGGGGGAATCTCCTCATCCATCACCAGTGTGCAGCATCCACCTGGATGACGTGACGGCAGCCATGTTGCACACCACACACTAGCTTAGTGGAGAGGAGACCAATAAACAGAGGCAAGTGGGCAAATTTGGCCAGGATTAAACCCCTCGTTTAACATCTCATCCGAAACACGGCGCTCACTGAGCAGTATAGAGTACCCTTCACTATACTGGGGCATTAGGACACACACAGACCGCAGGTCGAGTGCCCCCTGCTGGCCTCACTAACACCACTTCCAGCAGCAACCTAGGTTTCCCATGTGGTCTCACATCCAGGTACTGACCAGGGACAACCCTGCTTAGCCCATTTATCAATATTATGTCCACTTACACTTTCTTCTGTAAATATTTTTTTTGTAAATGGAAGATTACGTAATATAGGGATAGGGATATATTGCTGTTATTATCATGAGGAGTTGTGTAGTTGTTTTTAGTTTTCTTTTCCTGCTTAGGGAATTTAATTAAAGAAAACTCTGTAAAATGTCCAACAGCTGTTGTGAAATAAACATCTCTTTGCAATAAAAAAAACTTTATATATAGATAGATAGATAGATAGATAGATAGATAGATAGATAGATAGATAGATAGATAGATAGATAGATAGATAGATAGATAGATAGATAGATAGATAGATAGATAGATAGATAGACGGACGGACGGACGGATGGACATTATATTGACAACTTTTAAAATTAAGACCCGTTTAAAACTATTTAAAACCTACCTACCTATATTTCTGTGAATTTAAGACTTTTCAAGGCCTAAAATTCTGTTTTTGAAATTACAGACATTTTAAGACCCTGCAGATACCCTGCATTTACACTGCAGTCACATTGCAAAACATCAGATCTGTATCAGATTTAATCTCACATATGAAAGTGTCACAAATCAAAATTTAAAAGATCCCATTCCATCATTCATTTGGTTTGTGCTGTTCAGTGTGTTATGAAAAAAACAGATCTGAGTCACATAAGGGCACAAAAAAAATCTGATTTGGGCCTCATTTGCCAGCAGTGTGAAGCAACCTAATTGCTCACGGGTGGGGCTCACTCTTACCAAACAGCAAGTTCAGCTTACCTAACAGCGCATACCTCAGATGAAAAAGATGGTCGTGTGGCAGAGATTTATTCTTGATTTTTCTCACAAACTTCAGAGCGGTGTCCGGAGGGTCACCATCACCGGTCGTGGAAACCACAAAAACGACTGGGCGGCTTTCACTGTCCAGGTTGTACTGTGAATGTTCAAGTTCAGCATTAGTTAACTCTGATTTGTGTGAGATTCCTGAAAATTGATATGAAGAAGCAGCATACCTTGTCATGCTTGCTCAGACAGTTGATGTCTGCTGTAAATCCATGCTCAGCTGCTTGTTGGCAGATCTCTTCTGCTATAGACTGAGCCTGACCACGCTGAGATCCGTACAGAATTAAGAAGTGAGCAGCAGCTTCACACGGCATATTATAAAAGCTTGAGAAAGATGTGGAAAAATATTTCTGCATGTGACATCAAAATGCATTCAACACCTATCTATGATTATTAACCAGATATAGTGCTGTTTTGTAAAGAAAAAGAAAAAAACTGAGAACTGAATTGGAATAAAAACTACAAAATGATCCACACAAAAATCTGATTTAAAAATCTGTTTTTCTATAATGCTATGTTTTATTTGATGATAATAATTGTATAAGAACACACAACTTCAGATATCACCCATATTAACACTAAAATCAAAATATTTTAACCTAGTATATATATATATATATATATATATATATATATATATATATATATATATATATATATATATATATATATATATATATATATATTTATATACATACACTTTATAAATCATGATTGCTCAAACTTGTCCACATTTATATCTATATTTATCACGAAAACATTACTAAATTTTCAAAACAAGCAAATAAATTTGACATGCATTAACCACTTTCAAATGCATGTTTCATGTAGAAATGGTTTGTCAATACAGACACATTTAACAATAAAAACCAATCCCAAATGTGTGTGAGAAATGTGGAAAAACAAATATGCCATCACACGATGAGGGTTTATTATTTTAAGCACTTTATCATAATTCAACAAAATAAACACTGGTTATATGCTTTTAAACAATAATTAGTTAATTATAAAATATTATTAATAATTATTATTCAATAAAAGTCAAAACATAAATTTATGTGTGAAAGGCTTTAAAAAAAGAGGGTGCATGTTTATATAATCATTTATGTTGAATTAACCTTTTTATTTCATTTTATTTTGTATTTATGTGCTTTTTTTTTCAAAATGAACCTCTGTATTTACATTTTATGATTATGAGGAATCTTTCTTTTCATTTAATACACGTATATATGGACTGTTTGATATAATGAAACTTATTACTTTTAAATAAGACCTACAATCTGTGTGCAGTTGTGGACGTGTAAAAGCAAACATTATTACAGGTGCAAACTGAAATTAAGCAACCCTGATTATGTAAATATTGCATAAGTTTTGAAAGAAATATCCAAAAAGATATTAAAAACAATCTGTAGCTTCACCAATTCTAACTTTAAAGTCATGTAGACCTCCCAAAGACACTTCAAAAACAAAAGTCGGTAACAAATGTAAAATGCGAACAGTGAGATTAAATTACAAATAGTCACCTTGCTTTTGTAAATAACAACACCAACAGCCTCTTCGGTCGTGAAACATACTCGAATCCAAACTGGCGTGCTTTCAGAAGCATGAACTGGTGGAACAGGTAACCGGATGTTACGTTACTAAAGACTAGCACATGGCTTTTCTCAAATACACAATTTGTATGTTTACGCATACACAAATCAATGACAAACTTCAATTTGTTAGTCAATCTGCATGAAATATAAATCTGTACCCGCACTCGCGTTATTTGTTGTCGTTATCGCGAGAATGGAACAAACCATTAATATGCTTCAATTTGTAAATTTAATTTAAAGACTCGTTCCTTGCATTTCCTCCTTAATAATTGTCTTAAGTGTTTAAAATTGTTATTTATTAAGTGATTGATTGGTTATAATATATGCAAAAATGCAGTGGATGTCATTACATGGTCAACATGGTTTAGTCCGTCCCTCCCCGAGATTCTTCCAGAACTAGCCGGCAGATCCGCGCGGCGAGGTGCGCAGCTAGAGGATTAAATTCTCTAGTATAACATCATTTTTCATAACTGTGCATTTCTTTGGGGTGGAGATTAAACATGTCCGCGCTTGGGACGCTCGCCTTCGATGAATATGGAAGGCCTTTCATCATCATAAAGGACCAGGACAAGAAATCTCGCTTGACTGGCCTGGAAGCACTGAAGGTAACGCTACAAAAGCTAGCTGGCTAATCGGCTTTAACTGCGGTTTAAATCATTGCCGTTATCCAGAACTCCGCAGTTTACTGTATTTTTGACTGTTTCTTTATCACAGTGTACTTCTGCAGTCTGACGTGATAATACTGCATTCATTTATTGCACATTTATTTGTCTAACGTGATCAACAATGTGCGCATGTCAACTAGCGGATGGTCCATGTGCTTCCTCTAGTGTAAAAACGTCGAGTCATAATGCGCAATGTCTTCATTCATCAGACAGTCTTCATCATATTTTATTTGTGACAATATACTTCAGCTGAATGTTGTTAAAAATAATGATGATAGCTATCTCCATACTTCCCCCGTTGTTTGATTGCATAAACAGTTGCAGAAAGCCAAACATTTCTAAACGGACAGGTGCATGTTTTTAGGTTTTTTTGGGGGGGCTTGTAGTGTCTTGCCTTGTTTTAGAATAATTAGAATTATAGTTTCAGGTTTATTTGACAAAAATCCTATAAAGACTATTGGATTGTTATTTGAGACACGCCTTACTGTATCTCTGAGCAGAAAGAAATGACGAAGCTAGCAAATTTTTGTTTTACATATAAGTTATATGGGACATTCTACCAGAAACATTCATTATCTGTCCCTTAAATAAACCATAAATACAGTGAATAAAATGTATTTTATCCCAAAAGAAATGTTCTGTAAATGAATATGTCATTCATTTGGTTCTCAGATTTTTGTTCTTTATTAAAAACGCTTTAAAATGTACAAACCCTGTCATTGTCCTTGTCCTCAGCCCAATTGAACCTACAGCTTTTATAATTTTCTTATGCTTAAAACTGTTATTTAGGAAAAAAAAATCAGAAATAGCTGTTATAAGTTGTTATCGTTTATATCAATTGATTAAAACATGAAATTATAAATAAATTCTACAAATAAATACTACAAATATAAAATACAAATAAATTTACAATTGTCCCCATGTTTCAGTCTTGTCACATTTACCTTAAATTTAACATAAATGTGTGCAATACACCTTTAAGGCTATGACTCAAAGAAAGTGACATCATTTGATGGAGAAGCTGACAGTGATCAAGGATGCGTTTTATCATTGAACTGTATGATTGTATGCTTGTTCTGCATGATTTTTTTGAGGAAGACAAGCTTTAAGGGTCTGAGTCAGGCCCTGTCACGTCTTCTATAAGTGAAAATGTACGTTTCTGGTAGAATGTCCCTTATATATATATGTGTGTGAGAAGTATTTTTTTATTTGTATGTATATGTGTGTGCATATATGATCATTTAAATGTATGTTTACCTATTTATCTCAATGTTATTCTGTTCATTTCAGTCTCACATTCTGGCAGCAAAAGCCGTTGCTAACACCCTGAGAACATCACTGGGTCCAAATGGTATGTCTTTAATTCTGCATGTACTTTACCTAGTTTATTTCGTGCTGTTTACTTAATGCAGCTGGGTGTTCTTCACAGGACTTGACAAGATGATGGTGGATAAGGATGGTGAGGTGACCGTGACCAATGATGGTGCGACGATCCTCAGCATGATGGATGTGGACCATCAGATTGCCAAGCTCATGGTTGAGCTCTCCAAGTCTCAAGATGATGAAATCGGAGATGGAACCACTGGTGTTGTTGGTGAGTTTAGCTTGATATTTTCCTCTTCTCCTTTTAAAACACAACCACAGCACTAGCTAAAGTTCAAAGTATGGGTTTTCTTTTTTTTCTTTGTTTAAATGCATTTATATGCTCTTACATAAACATGGAGAAATGTACAGCCCTACAAATATATTAATGCGCATTAGAAAAAATCCTTCTTTCCAAGCTGTGTGTAAATATTATGTGGCATTACTTGTGTGCATACTGTTCTGGAGATGATATGCTATGGAAAATGACCCAGCTATATAAAATCTAATAATAAAATGTGCTTTTACAGATCTTGGTAAGATATAGATGCTTTACTTTGCTGTTTATGTAATTTAATATTCAGATAATTTCTTGTCAGACATTTTTCTAAACTGGACAATTTTAAGGGGGATAAACATTTAATTTTAAGTTATAAAAGTCAGCTTAATTATTTTTCAGTCAATTATTCTAACACGTTTTGTTTTACTTTTTATAGCTTGAAGGATTTTAGTAATTAAATTAGTGCAAGGCTACAATTAATGTATAAGTAAGTGTATGTAGGGTCATAGGCAAGACATCCTGTTTTGATGTCTGAATTAATTTCAATTGATGAAAATGAAAAACACTGGTGAAGTAATAATGTAATCATCGCTCAGTATAACAAATATATTACTGTAAACATGAAATGACACTTATCTTGACCTGTATTTATTAAAATGTGCAAATATCATACAATGTTTAGACTTTAAAAGTATAATAATAAAGTTATTGCAGGTAAATAGTAAAATCTAGTGGTTTGTAGGATGATGGCAAGGTGTAAAGATTTAATGAATTAATATTTTGGTGCTGAATTGTGATCCTGAAATAGATCGAGGATCATTGTTCTACATATACCTGAACGTTTTTTTTATTAAAATAATGTTGTATTGAATGCCATTTTAGTGTTTAAATCATGGATTTATCATTTAGTGAAGTGAAAAATCTTATTTAATTTTTTGTATTCTCTTATTGCTTCATGTAGTTGTTAATATGTAATATGTTACCTATATTACTGTTACTGATGTGGCAAGAAATAAATCTTAAATCATGGTAAAAAAAAAAAAAAAAACACCAATAAAATTTAACAGGACACAAAATGTAGAGAGAAAGAACAATTTAAAGCTTTATCACACTTTTACTATTATAATGCTTGATATGTTGATTCCATGCAGGCCTACCTGTAGGCTATAGTTGTGTGTATATTCAAAAGTGCTTTTGTACTATGTTTGTCCGCTTGTTAAGTGTGACGTCACGTGAAGCGGCTTCCGGGTCCAAGCACTATATCAAACTGTATAGGGAGACTCAATAAATGGTAATAATAAACATTTACAAAGCGATGTAATACTTTCGAAAATCTCAATGTGTGTGTGTGTGTCTATATATATATATATATATATATATATATATATATATATATATATATATATATATATATATATATATATATATATATTAGGGGTGTAACGGTTCACAAAAATCACGGTTCGGTTCGATACGACACAGTGGTGTCACGGTTCGGTATGTTTTCGATACAGCAAAAAAAAAAAAAAAAAAGGAAAAAAGCCAGAGGATTTTGTGATTGAAATCTTTTTATTGTATGAAAACTAACATCATAAAAGCATGATCTCTCTTCTTTTCTTTTTTTTACTTTGAACTAGGGATGTCAGTTTCTACAAAATCCAGTGATCAATGATCATTTAAATTAACGACCAATTAATCTATTAATCGCTCATTCTTATAAACGATCCGTTTAAATCTAGGCTACCAGCCTGTGTTGAGGCTACTGAAGAATGAGCTGAATATGCAATGCATTATGATTCTTGCTTAATCGTCACAACGAAAAAATCCCAAACTAGGCTACAGGCTGAGTAGCCACTTCAGAGGTGAATGCGGCACACGCTTCTGTTAAAGCTTCCGTGAAGAACGAAAGCGAAAGCAACTACTAAACACTGTTATGCCATAAAATTATTTCATTTTTAACAATCAATTAAATTACACAGCGGTTTTATATCAAAAGTTGATAATAATATAAAATATACTACATTTTGATGGTAAAATAATGATTTAAAGGACGGCTGTTATTTCTTTCAGCTTTCAAACATTAAATAACTAATGCATCAAGTGAAATAAAAACGAATATGAAACAACACATAGCAGGATTTAAAGCATATAAAGGACTATTATATTTAGCAAAATGCTGCTCTTTTTATCTTTGTATTTTTTTTTATCATTTTATTTTTGTTATTTTTAATATTTCTTTGTCTTCATAATTAAAGCTAATCGACAAATTCCTGCTTGACATTTTAGAAAATATTTTGCGTAGCTACCCAGTATATATTAAAGATCACCGAGAACAAAAAAACAAACACAAAAACATGTTACATGGCCCCATAAATGTCCAACTTATATTTAACTGAATCGTATAAATTATGAAAATTGCTAATTTTATTTTTATAAAACATTTGTTATTTTTTTTGAGTAAAAACAATATCGACATTTAAGAATAACTTTATTAATTCACTCATTCCTTTGACTTGTTTATTGGCGCATATATAGGCTATAATTTAAATCAAACAACAGTAAATTGGACCTCTACAATGCCACTAAGCTTTCAAACAAAAGTCCAAAAAATTAAAGAAAGATTGGACTTTATCCGGTGACGGCCGACACTGAGCTCAGTAAATGTTTTTGATAAGTTATTAATAATCTGTTCAATAATTCGTTAAAGCCAAAATGAATGGTAATTTAATATAGGCTATTTAAAATATATATATATAATAAATATAGGCCTAACATATTTTTAAATAAAATAAAATAGGCTATTTTCTGAAAAATGCGCCTGTCTGTGTTTATCATTCCATCGAATTAATTTGATCGCAACACCTGTTATTCCAGAACAGAACATTTGAGCTGGTTTCAGTTCTTTTCATTTTCTTTTTTCTGTAGATTCATTTTTACAAATAATTTTATTTCATTTGTTTGTTAATTAAATGTTGTTATTTAGCCTATTTGTTATACAACAAAGTTGCAAATTAATTTGCTACAAGATGTGGCTGTGTAGTGCGCTTATCCAGAGCGCGTGAACTGCTGCTGAGAGAGAGAGAGAGCGCAATGGAAATAGGCTATTTAAATTTTCGCATGCTGATTTATGTGAAATTGCGAATACATGACTAATCGCATTGCAATTTTAAAAATGATTGTATTTTTTCCTTTAGGAGGGAAAGTCGATTTCAATTCATGCTAAAGACATGTGGTGCTGAAGTCTGAAAGTGCCGGTCATGTTGATGTGAACAGCTGAAGCTGTCAAATTATTTTTAGTTTATTTATTATTAATGATGATGATTAAAAATAAAAATGCTATTCATTTTATTCAATAATGTAATTAAAACATGTAATATATCTACATTAATGCGAAACAAGCTAAATATCACCTTTAAAGTCGCCATACTGTAGATCTCAGCTCTCTGCAATATCTTTGACTATATCCTCCTCAATACATGATATTGCAGGACAGGCTTAAAACAAAATTCGCAGCACTGAACATGTTCCCAGACTGAAAGTGATTGATGATGAGAAAACTCAGAAACCTGTGAGAACGGAGATGTTCACCGCATATAGCCGTGACGAGCGATTTTTTTTTAAATGAAAGCATAGTTGTGCCAGTCTGTTAAGATTGCTTGAAACACCTTAATATTTTAGAGTAAATAGTTAAAGTTTGCATCACCAATAATTGATCTTACCCACGCGTGACCCACTTATACTTAAATATCATGCGACCTATTTTTTGATTACCTGACTCACGGATTAACGGCAGCACATGGGGATACAACCGGGATCTGCTTGATTTGACCGTCACCTGCCATCTCAGTGGATCTGAAAGCAGGAATAAGCAAAGTGCTCCCAAACGCCAGACCCGTTGTTGGTTATAGGAGGATTACATTAATGTTAGCTACTAGCCATTTTGCTAGCTGCAGTGCAGTCAGTCCGCGGCGCGTTTCCACCCTTTCGCTTTCGTCCGGAACAAACCCTGCATCATCTCAGCGCCCCTCGGTCTTCGCTTTTGTCCGGGACAAACCCCGCATCATCTCAACACCCAGCTCCGCCGGCTTTTTCGGATTGAAAGCGGCATAACTTTCGGTTTGAGCGCCAATTGAGCTTACTCCGACCCTGAGTGCAGTGTGTGCCTGACTGGAGGTGGGCGGGGAAGGCAGATGTTGCCTGTCACATCATGGGATGCCTTGTTGAGCATTGTTCCACTGAAAACATTATATTTGTCTGAATCGTTCGGTTCGTATGCGTACCGAACCGAAAGCCTCGTACCGAACGGTTCGATACGAATACGCGTATCGTTACACCCTTAATATATATATATAGACACACACACACACACAGTTGAAGTCAGAATTATTAGCCCCCCTGAATTATTAGCCCACCTGTTTATTTTTTCCCCAATTTTTGTTTAATGGAGAGAAGATTTTTTCAACATTTCTAAACATAATAGTTTTAATAACTCATTTCTAAAAACTGATTTATTTTATCTTTGCCATGATGACAGTAAATAATATTTTACTAGATATTTTTTAGACACTTCTATACAGCTTAAAGTGACATTTAAAGGCTTAACTAGGTTAGTTAGGTTAACTAGGCAGTAGAGGTGTGAACCTACACTGGTCTCACGGTTTGGTTCGGTTACGATTATCATGTCATCGATTTGGTTCAATTCGATATCTCGGTGCATCACGGTGCATTGACGATTCTTTCCTTACACAGTTTTATATTTTCTTCACAGCACAGCAATTCTTGTATTAAAATGTATAAATATATACTATTTGTAAAACAATTTTGTCCTTTAATACAAAGTCAAATATATAAACTGTACCTTTAAAGAAGATCATTTTGAGGGATGTAAACAAAAAAAAAATGGTCCTAACCTATTTCCTGTTTTACATTTTTAATTTCCATTGCTTCTGAGAATCCAAAAAGGTCCACATATTGATAAAGAGTGTTATGACTGCTGATTTATAATCAAGTTATGATTGAATTGCCTCTTGTTACAGTTAGGAAATAGTTTAACGTCAAGCAGGAAATGTTGATGGGCCAATGACATGACCACATTGAAATGGTCTATAGCAAATAAACAAATATAAATATCCCGCTCGCTTTCTACCAAGTTCTTTCTTACACCCCTATGATAAGTCACGCGCTCAACAGAAAGGGCTGCGATTGGCTCTTACACGCTGGCGCTCTTCACAGATGCACTCATGGGCCACAGTGAGAGAGGGAGAAATGGAGATTACTTTCATTCTCTTAATCGCCGTGAAATAGGGGCTTTTGCTGTAAGTGTCAGTGAAACAGAGTTCAGCAAACACACACGCAGTGAAATTGTGCACAGTTTTTACGTAGTTAGAGCGTTGTATATACTCGCGCTCGCCTCCCTCGCCATAGTAAGCTACGGCGACATAGCGCATGTGAGATAAATGACGTCAGTACATAATAACCGGTTATGATTATTACTGAACCGATACCGAATTTTCCGCGCCTGCATCGCGGTGCACCGAAGAAACGATTAATTTTGACACCCCTACTAGGCAGGTTAGGGTGATTAGGCAAGTTATTGTATAATGATGGTTTGTTCTGTAGACATTCGGGGGAAAAAAGTTGCTTAAAGGGGCTAATAATTTTGACCTTAAAACGGTTCATAAAAAATTTAAAACTACTTTTATTCTAGCCGAAATAAAACAAATAAGACTTTGTCCAGAAGAAAAAATATTATCAGACATGATGTGAAAATTTCCTTGCTCTGTTAAACATCATTGGGGAAATATTTAAAAAAGAAAAAAAAAAATTCAAAGGGTGGCTAATAATTTTGACTTCAACTGTATATGTTATATACACCATGATTTCATATAAAATTCACTTCATGATATGACTAAAAAGTGGTCATAAATGAATATTTCAGTAGCAGCTTGGACCCGGAAACCATATTCCATACATCACGACTTGACAAGCCGATTGAAATCTTATTTTCTTGCTTATTGAGTTACTGTAATGTGTTTGTTTTGTCCTGTAGTTCTGGCCGGAGCTCTTCTAGAGCAGGGAGAGCAGCTGTTAGACCGAGGCATTCACCCCATCAGAATTGCAGATGGTTATGATCAGGCCGCAAAGATCGCCATCGAACAGCTCGACAAAATCGGTGATAGTTTCCCAGTGGATCCTAACAACACAGAGTCTCTCGTTCAGACAGCCATGACCACACTAGGATCCAAAGTGTGAGTTTCTCTGTTACTACGTGTTTGATTTGAACAGTTAATTACTGAGAATGTTGATCATTAATCTTTTTTCTGGTTCATAGGATCAACCGGTGCCACAGACAGATGGCAGAGATTGCTGTCAATGCCATCCTGACAGTGGCAGACATGGAGAGGAAGGATGTGGACTTTGAGCTCATTAAAGTGGAAGGAAAGGTTGGTGGTAAACTAGAGGACACTCAGCTCATCAAAGGTGTCATTGTGGACAAAGAGTTCAGTCACCCTCAGATGCCCAAGGTTTGTGTTTAGTGTTAATGTTGATTTCATGCATACTCTGATTCTAATATTCCTAATACCTAATATTTTAGGTTTTTATTAATGAGTGCGTTCCCCCAGGTGCTCAAAGACACCAAAATCGCCATCCTCACCTGCCCGTTTGAGCCTCCAAAGCCCAAAACCAAGCATAAGCTTGACGTGACATCAGTGGAGGATTATAAAGCTCTGCAGAAGTACGAGAAGGACAAGTTTCAGGAAATGATCCGTCAGGTTTGTATATTTGCCTGCTTTTGTTTTGTGGTTCATATGCAGAGATATATTGATTAAATTATTATTTTTGTATTTAATATGTATGAAATTGTTTCATTGTATATTACAAATTAATATTAAGGTCAAACATGAAATGTGTTTAAGAGTAAATGTAAAAAATAAATTCTATACATTTAGATCTAACAGTTATAAAGTGTGTTTAAGTGTATGGAAGTACTGTTTAAAATTAAAATATTGATTATTATTATTATTATTAATATTTTGTTCCTTTACATAATAGCCTACCTCAGTAAAGCATCAATCTTCAATTTGAATGAGAGCAATTTTAAAGCTACAGCACATTTATTTGCATTGCTTGTTTTTCAAGAAACATTTCACTAATCTACAACTTTAATTTCTTTACAATTCATCTTAAGGTCAAGGAGAATGGCGCCAATCTTGCCATTTGCCAGTGGGGATTTGATGATGAGGCCAATCATTTACTGCTGCAGAATGAGCTTCCTGCGATCCGCTGGGTCGGTGGACCTGAGATTGAGGTTTGTAAGAACTATATGGCAAAACACTGCTGCTGGGATTGCATTTTTAAAATGTTTTTTAAAGAAGTGTCTTGTCAATATAGTATTTATTTGATCAGTAAATAATGTTATATTGCGAAATATTATATAGTTTTTAAAATAAATTAACTTTTAATACATTTGAAAATCGTGTTTATTCCTGTGATGGTGGCTGATTTTCAGCAGGTATTACCGCAGTCTTTAGGGTCACATGATGCTTCAGAAATCATTTTGTGACATGCAGGAAATTTGTTGTATTCTGTTTAATTTATTCATTGTTTTAACTAATATCAGCTAGTTCTGGGTGTCCGCAGGGTCTTAAAGTATTAAAAGTTGATAAATCCATTTAAGAAAATTAAGGCTTTTAAAAAGTCTTGAATGCTATTTTACAAGGTGTTACATTTTGTATGGTTATGCTAAAGTTTGCCTGAATTTAATCTTTGAATATTGGGATGTTGTGTAGCTTTTCAGAATCAAATCAATACAATCCTGCTAGATTTGACATCATGCTGCTTTGTTTACTGCAGTAACCAGGGAAACACTGTTATTCCTTTTGTTCTATAGGCGCCACCTGCTGGATTAGCATTTTTATTCAGCACATGAATAATGTTTTAGTTTAGGATTAGTTTCTTACAATCAGTATTTAGTAAATATACTGTAAGTTAAAATGTCAATGATGAGGTCTTAATGTATAGACAGAGTCTTAAAAAAAGTCTTAAGTTATTGAATTTCATTCTCTGACTCCTGTATGTACCCTGTACTTTATCTATCTTTGGATAATAACACCATTTGTTAGAAATTAAAATCTTTAGTCAAAATTGAAATCTTTAAAGTCTGTGTGAAATCAAAATTTACCATGTTCATTTTGCTAGCCCACATTATTTATTAGGTGAACAATTTATCTATGCAAGTTAATCCACTGAAACAAAAATGTTGATTTTGGTCATCTTAAATCAAAGTCTGACCATTTGCTTTGCATTTGGTGTGGTGGTCTTTCTCTGCTGAAACTGATGGCCATTAGTTTCCTACAAGGCAATGATGCACAAAAAGAAAGCATCACCCCTACTCAATATTCCATTTTAGTCGGAAATACATCAACATAGTAAAATATGTCTCAGCAGCTTCTGGTTCATGCAGACTTTAATCTCATGTCTGATCAGTCTAATGCTGAATAAGCATAGAAATATAAAAATCCACCCTTTTTCTATTTAATCTCTCCATCTGTAACAAACAATGAAATTCTGCAAACATTTTCAGCTTATCGCCATTGCTACCGGAGGACGTATCGTACCCAGATTCTGTGAACTGACCCCAGAAAAGCTGGGCACCGCTGGACTGGTGAAAGAAATCTGCTTCGGGACCACAAAAGACAGAATGCTGGTCATCGAGGAGTGCAAGAACTCCAGAGCCGTGACCATCTTCATCCGTGGCGGGAACAAAATGGTACAATTGTAGTACTAAACATTGATGTTTTTCACCCAAAGTAAGTACATTTTGTATATCTTGCTCTTACAGTTTTGTCCTTCCTATCTCCTGTTCATCTAAATCATTCAGATTATCGAAGAGGCCAAAAGAGCTCTTCATGATGCTCTGTGTGTTATCCGTAACCTGGTGAGAGATAATCGTATCGTCTATGGTGGTGGAGCCTCAGAGATCGCCTGCGCTCTTGCGGTCAATGAAGCGGCTGATAAGGTATGCTATTTTTGAGGTCGACTATGCTTTTAATTCTGAGGTACAAGATGCTTTTGTTGAGCAGATTGTCTTGTGTTCAGTGCCCGTCTCTGGAGCAGTACGCAATGAGGGCATTTGCTGATGCTCTAGAGGTCATCCCCATGGCACTCGCTGAAAACAGCGGTTTGAACCCTATTCAGACAATGACGGAAGTCAGAGCCCGACAAGTCAAAGAAAACAACTCTGCACTTGGAATTGACTGTCTACATTTATCAACGAATGGTATGGACTTTTCTTATTGTAAATTAGTGATTTATTGTAAATAAACAAGCAAACAATAAAACGGAAGGGAATTATGCATAATGAATGAGTTTTGTGTAAAAAAATCAGTATAGATATCATCTTTCAAGTTTGAATCGGTAATATTTCTATATGTTTTAAGACATTTTGTGCATTTATTTGATTTAAACTTTTTTTTTTTTTTTTTAAACTCAACATTGCTGAAATATTTTCTATTATCACTGAAAAAAACCTTTGTGACTTAATGTTTTTGTATAGAAACTGATGCACTTTATCCCAAAAGTGCTGAATTATTAATTATTCTATACATTTCTTGGGGGGGGTGAATAAAAACTTGGCTCAAGCCTTTGAACTGTATAGTTGTTTATATATAGTTTTGTTACTCATCTTGTTTAAACTTTTGCCGATAATATAAATAATTGCATTTATCTAACGAGTCTTCTATAAATGCATTTATTATATTTGACATTAAACAAGACTTTTGATTTTTGCAGACATGAAGCAACAGCATGTAATCGAGACCCTCATCGGGAAGAAGCAGCAGATCTCTCTGGCCACTCAAGTTGTGAAGATGATCCTGAAGATTGATGACATCAGAGGCCCCGGCGAGCCTGAAGACTGAGCGTCCTGTAGCAGTGTTGAAATGAACGGTCTCAAGCACTTCTAAAGGAATGTGTCGAACCTTCGTACTGTTATTTATCATTTGTTACAGTTCAGTGTCGTAACGAAGTGATCATTAAACTTTTGTTTTCAAGTTAGTGTCCTGGTTTCAATTTTATTAGCATCTTTGTTCAAAAATACAGACGTGCAAAAGCTTTCTAGGTTAGTTAACTGATTTTTATCACTTTAACTTTCACCTGCAGTTTACATGTACTTGTTCAACCAGTTGATCATATCCTTCCTTGCTTCCTCTATGTAGGGTTTGTCGTCAGGGTTGATGTCTTCTCTCTTGCGATGGACAAAGCCGTGTGTCTGTTTGGGGAAGATTTTCACTTGGAAGTCAGCAGTGCACTTTTCCTTCAGTCTCGTCTCTAGTGTCGTCACCTTTGTTAAGGGAATAATAAAAAGCTAAATGAAAGTACGAAGTTTATTGGCCCTGACAAGGCTTTATTTCTTTTACACACTGGGTTCAGAAAAAAATGTTAGCTCGTTTATTTTTCTTACCTGCTGAAATTCAAATGAAAGCATATAGAATAAAATTGTAAACTATTATTGTATTATAACTATACCATGATGCTACAAATACTGCTATATTAGACTGTAGTTAAGCTGATTGGTTGGACTGAAATGTATAACACTAGGTACAAGGTACACTTGGTTACTAGGTACAAATCAAATAAAGCTTATCCATGTGATCGCGTCTTTACTGTGGGAGCAATAAATCAATGTAACTGATACTAAAACTAAACTAAAATACTTGTCTATAGTTTACCATTTGAAAAGTATTTTAGAGAGAGTGTTTTGGGAGTCATCTTGATGTTTTATTTTGTCAATTGTTTGAGGTTTTTCTTTTAGGGATAGTTCACCCAAAAATGACATGTCTATCACTTAATCTCCCATCGTTTCTCGTTTGAAAACCAGTAACCATTGACTTCCATGGCGTTTGTTTCCCCTACTATGGAAGTCAATGGTTACTGGTTTGTAACATTCTTCAAAATATCTTCTTTTGTGTTCAACAGAGAAAAAAACACGTTTGGAAACAGTGACTAAATAGTAATTTTTGAGTGAACTATCCATTTCTGCATTTAACAGACACATTATTAGGTTCACCTGAGTATAAATATCTAATCTTAATCTACACTCACCAGCCATTTTATTAGGTACACATTACTAGTACCGGGTAGGACCCCCTTTTGCTTTCAGAACTGCTTTAATCCTTTGTGGCATAGATTCAACAAGGTACTGGAAATATTCCTTAGAGATTTTGGTCCATATTGACATGATAGCATCACACAGTTGCTGCAGATTTGTTGGCTGCACATCCATGATGCAAATCACCTGTTCCACCACATCCCAAAGATGCTCTATTGGACTATGATCTGGTGACTGTGGAGGCCATTTGAGTACAGTGAACTCATTGCCAGGTTCATGAAATCAGTCTGAGATGATTCTCTCTTTATGACATGGCGCGTTATCCTGCTGGAAGTAGCCATCAGAAGATGGTCCACTGTGGTCATAAAGGGATGGACATGGTCAGCAACAATACTCAGGTAAGCTGTGGCGTTGACACATTGCTCAACTGGCACTAACAGGCTCAAAGTGTGCCAAGAAAATATCCCTCACACCATTACACCAACAGCCTGAAACATAGATTTAAGATCCATGCGTTCATGGTGACGCCAAATTCTGACCCTACCATTTGAATGCTGCAGCAGAAATAAAGATTCATCAGACCAAGCAACGTTTTTCCAATCTTCTATTGTCCAATTTTGGTGAGCCTGTGCGAATTGTAGCGTCAGTTTCCTGTTCTTAGTTGACAGGAGTGGCACCCGGTGTGGTCTTCTGCTGCTGTAGCCCATCTGCCTCAAGGTTCAACGTGTTGTGCGTTCAGAGATGCTTTTCTGCAGACCTCGGTTGTAACAAGTGGTTATTTGAGTTACTGTTGCCTTTCTATCAGCTCTAACCAGTCTGGCCATTCTCCTCTGGCAACAACAAGGCATTTACGCCCACAGAACTGCCACTCACTGGATATTTTATCTTTTTCGAACCATTCTCTGTAAACCCTAGAGATGGTTGTGTATGAAAATCCCAGTAGATAAGCAGTTTCTGACATACTCAGACCAGCCCGTCAGGCACCAACAACCATGCCACCTTTAAAGTCACCTAAATCACTTTTCTTTCCCATTCTGATGCTCGGTTTGAACTGCAGCAGATCGTCTTGACCATGTCTACATGACTACATGAATTGAGTTGCTGCCATGTGATTGGCTAATTAGAAATTTGTGTTAACAAGCAGTTGGACAGTGAGTGGCCAGTGAGTGTAGTTTACATATATAAAATTAAATGACCATACCTGATCAAGTGGGATGACTGCATCATTTTCTGCAAAGATGAAAAGTGTTGGACTCTTCAGATCAAACCTGTCTTCCTGTTCTCGAACAATACCTAGATAAAAGGATTTTTTACATATCAATATACCTGTTTGCATCTGATTGTTTTCAGAATTTTGTTTGCTTGACAGTTTTTGTAGACAAAATATTACTACCATAGACGGAGACACCAGCTTTGATTTCTTCATACTGAAGAGTGATGTAGTGTGTGGAAACGCCACCCCAGCAGAAGCCCACAACACCTATCTGCTTCACACCGCACTGATCCTTCAGGTATTTCAACACAACATCCACTTCCCTGATCAAAAGACAAGATCGATTACTGTTTCCTTTGAGTGCATCATATAGTATCATTTCAATTATATGTGTCTGTACTTCTTGATCTCTGTAGGCTTTTTGTCCTCAAGCCACTGCGGAAATGTTGACCAGTCGTGAGATGGGCTCCAAGGCTCTTTCCCAACAAAGAAATCAGGACATATAGCACTGCAAATGCAACATAATCAAGTAAGAGAAGGGATAATGATATTTATAATGATATAAATGGATATTTACATGTATCCGTTGGATGAGAGCATATCCGCCATGTATCTGGTGTTTGGAAGTTGCCATCCATAAATGTCTTGAATTACAATAATGGCCTTCTCTGATGCTGGAGGCTTCACCACATACGCTTTAATGTGCTCGATTTGAACTTCCTCTCCAACACCTCCATATTCAATCTTGTCCCCGATATCACACGACAGGGCTTTGCTTCATTTGCCATCTGTTTTTGAAAGGAAATAAAATGGGTAATGAATTGCTTGTTTATTAGTATGATCCAAAAGTATGTGATTGTATTTCTATTTTTCTGCCACAATTTTAAATGGAAGCCAATAGTCAATGTACACCATTTACTACACACACTAACTAATTAATTGTTCAGGAAGCGTGTAGTAGATTAAACATTAAAGTAACAGTTTTTAATCATAAAGGCAATGTGAGTGAAATGAAATTATAAACCCAGAACAACTTTTTACTAAGTGTAACTAGTAACAGTTTTATAATGTGAAGTCATTTAGATAAAACATTTAGGACCACTGAAAGGTTTACTCTTTATCCTAATCATGATTTCTATGACATGGAGAAATCTGTATATGGCATTATTAACATGAAATAATATCATTTTATCTGTATGAAACGATTGTGTGTGTGTTATTTAGATTTTTTGGGAGGTATGACAAAGATTCCGATGAAAACACTAGAAGCTAACAACTTTTAGTTACCAGAAAGCTTTCTTTGTCATCAAATAAGATCAAAATAATCATTAAAGAATGTTAATAAACATGTACCTTAATGAAAATGGTGGTTTTATTATAGTGAAAGAGTAGTAACCAAGTGTTTTTTTGTTGTTGTTGTTGTTGTTGTTGAATAACTACTATTTGTATACTAAAAATACTATAGCTATGCTTAGTATGACAAAAGCGTTGTTTAACTATGTTTTGTCTTGTTTTTAAAACTGTAGTACATCTTCATAATGGTAGATTTTCTTCAGGAAGTCAAAAAATATATGGCTCATGAAAACCACTGTAATATACTAACATTACAGTTTTTCCCAATTGTTTACACACATTTTCTGAAAGCATGTCTCATATTGTCAGAACCCTACACACGAATCAAAAAACACAAACACATTGGGCAAAACCCTTCAATTCTCCTGCAAAATCAAACTTTACATTCAAAACAATGTGATTTCTTCTCAAAATTGTATTTAGTTTTCAAATGACACACACAAACCATCACATGAATAGACATTTATAAGAACCAGTTGAACACTGATGTGCTTAATGTAAAACACTATGACCACTTCTTCTTTATCATAATGACTTACTGTAAGCTTTTTTTGTTCAGTGTTACACTTACTACAGACAGTACATGCCTACAGAAGTGCATTGTAAAATATTTCAGAATATTGTTTTTATACAAAACACACAAATACACGGTACCAAATATATTTTACTGTATTTTTCCCACAAAAACAGTGTACACACTGGTCATCCCAACCAACACAAAGTTGCACATAACGTAGTCTACATATACCAACAGAGGTGTTTACAGAACAAAGTTACAGTAAAAAAAAAAAAAAAAGTATGGATTTCGGTCATACACTTTCCATCCCCTGGCAGAAAAAAATTCCTCAATAGAATTGAGAAATGAAGAATATGGAGAGAGATAAACAACTAAAAAACATGGGTGGGCAGTGAACCAGTTATGAACCAGATGAGCTCTGAATTGAAATCTAAATTGCAATTATGTGTGACAGGTGTTACCTATGTGATAAGTATGCAAAGTAGGGCAACTGACTTTACCATTTTCAATGACAGTGTGTTCCTTGTGAAAACAAGAGATTTTCTGCATGAAAATGTGCCAAATGCAGAGAAATGTGTGTAGTGTTTTGAATAACGTGTGTTTTAAACCTGCAATTTGAGTGTAAAGCATGAATTGTGCTTGTAGTTTAGCGGAATTGGTTCAGGGGGTTGGTGCATCAGTTACGTGTTGTAGCCATTGTGTCTGAAGTACAAGTAATTGTGTGTAAACAACTAAGAAAAAGCTGTAATAGACTTTTCCTGAGTAAACGCAGACATCTAAAGTTAAGCATGTTTAAAGTCCACAACTCTGTGTAAAATCGTAATATATCGACTCAGAATCCAAAATACAATGGTATTGCGTGAGATTAAATGGGTTTTACATTTTTACTCAAAATCATGTGTATCCTCCACATTCTTACGAACTCTTTCATAAGAAATCGGTACGTGAGTCACGTGATTGAATTGTGAAACTACATTCAACTTGTGTTCAAAGAAAAATGTAGAAGAAGATAACATGTTTACGGTAAAGTAGCACTTAGCTGCTGTGGATATAAAACGCACTGCTTTCTCAAAGGTTATAGTTTGCATTAATGCACTTACCGCACCGCCGAATCTTAGATTTATGCGCTGTGAGGAAACGAAAGGCTGAAATCTGTTCAGTCGACGAACAGACTGCAGAATCCAGTGTTTGTCGTCCGTTCCAGCAACAGCAACGCCCACCAAATGCTCTCAACCATAGACTTTAACTCTCTGAATGTTTTAGCAAATCATCATGAGTTAGCAGAATAATTTCAGCTAAAATGTTAATCCATGCTGGCCTGTGCAGTTATTCGTAATATTTGGAGTGTATCCTGCAGCGAGGAGTTTTGGCATTTGTTTACATTTCCTAATGTCGTCACTCATATCGTGTTTTTTTGTAATCATAGGAAAGAGCATAATCACCTAAGCTCTTTGACACTAGTGAAAAACACAGATCTAGTAAAAAAGGGAAACTGTAGAGTTTGCAGATGTTGTGAGCTACTGTATAATTGTTTGCTATATTTTCTAAAAAATATTTACTTTTCACAGTTGTCACTCATTGTTAAGACTGTTATATGTTTGTATACAATAAAGTATAAGTTTTTCTGCACTTTTCCATTTAGAAATTAAATCAAAGGTCAACTGCAATGTACCTGCAAGAAAAAAGAAAAAAATGAATTAGAAACTCAAAACGTCTATGTGGTTTAGTTTCCACAAGAGGGCGTACTCTAACCGGTTTTAAATGTTGGACGCTGGGTAAAGCCAGAATATTGAAACAATGACAATAGTAAAGGTTTTATCCTATGGTTTTATCTGTGCTGTCACATTACTGCTGCTGGAAGAAACTACTTAACAACACTGAGTTTTTGTAGAAAATGTATATAGGCAGCATACTTCTGTAAAATATCATGCATTACACTATTGCAGTATATATTCTTCTTCATTCATTTTCTTGTCGGCTTTGTCCCTTGCGGGGTCGCCACAGCGGATTGAACCGCCAACTTATCCAGCACGATTTTACGCAGCGGATGCCCTTCCAGCCGCCACACACACATTCACACTCATACACTACGGACAATTCAGCTTACCCAATTCACCTGTATTGCTAAATTCAAATTTATTCAACGTTTTATTCAAGAAATTTGCATATTTATGGTGTGTGTATATACATGGGTATACATGGGTTCATCAACTCCCAGTAGTGCAGTGGTTACGTGACTCACCTTTCACAACAGAGACCTGGGTTCTATCCCAGACCCTGATGTGTGTATAAGTACAGAATTTATCATATGTGTATGGTGTGTGCACATGTTTAGAGTGTACCATGTATGCATATGTTTGGAGTGTTTAGTGTGTACCTATGTTTGGAGTATATCACGCTTGTGCATATGTGTATATACTGTAGTATGTACATGTAGCTAGTGGTTATGTAACACGCCTTTCTATCCCAGATCCTGGTGTGTGTGTGTGTGTGTGTGTGTGTATGTATGTAGTATATCGTGTGGGTGTGTATATGTATAGAATTTATCATGTGTGCAAATATATAGAGTGTATCATGTGTGCATATGTATAGATTGTATCTTGTGTTTATATGTATAGAGTGTATGGATAAGTATGGTGTGTGTATATGTATAGAATGTATTGTGTGCAGATGTATGGAGTATATCATGTGCATGTATAGAATGTGTTGTGTGCATATGCATAGGGTGTATACATATGCATATTTTATGTGTGTGTATATATGACTAGAATGTATCATGTATATATGTATAGAATGTGTCATGTGTGCATATGTATGGAGTGTATCGTGTGTGCATATGTTTGGAGTGTATCATGTATATGTATAGAATGTGTCATGTGTGCATATGTATGGAGTATATCATGTGTGTGTATGTACAGTGTATCATGTGTGCATATGTACAGAGTGTATCATGTCCCCTTTGTCATGTCACTTTTCACGCCAGAGACCGGGGTTCTATCCCAGACCCTGACATGAGTGTATCATATGTGTGTATATGTATGGAGTATATCATGTGTGTGTATATACTGTATGTATAGAATGTCCTATGCCAGACCCTGACATGTGTGTGTATATGCATATTGTATCATGTATGCATATGTATGGAGTGTATCATTTGTGTGTATGTACTGTATAGAGTGCATCATGTGTGCATATGTATGGAGTGTATCATGTGTGTGTGTATGTATAGAATGTATCATGTGTGCATATATATAAAGAGAGAGTGTATCATGTGTGCATATATATGGTGTGCCTATATGTATAGAATGTATCATGTGTGCATATGTATGGAGTGTGTATATGTATGAAGTGTATCATGTGTGTGTATCTATAGAGTGTATCGTGTGCATATGTATGGAGTGTATATGTACAGTGTATCATGTGTGTGTGTGTGTGTGTGTGTGTTTATGTATAGAATGTATCATTTGTGCTAATATATAGAGTGTATCATGTGTGCATATGTATGTGTGTGTGTGTGTATGTATATAATGTATTGTGTGTATGTATTAAATATATCATGTGTGCATATATATGGAGTGTGTATATGTATAGAGTATATCATGTGTGAATATGTATAGAGTCTATCATGTGTGCATATCTGTAGAGTGTATCATGTGTGCATATGTATGGTGTGTAAATGTATGTAGTGTATCATGTGTGTGTATATATGTATAGAATGTATCATGTGTGCATATGTATATTTATGGAGTGTATCATGTGTGCATATGTATAGAGTGTATCATGTCCTTTCTTTGTTTGGGTTCATCAACTCCCAGTAGCTCAGTGGTTACGTGACTCACCTTTTGTGTCAGAGACCCGGGTTCTACCCCAGACCCTGACATTAGTGTATCATGTATAGAGTTTATCATGTGTGCATATGTATAGAGTGTATATGTATAGAATGTATCATCATTGAATCAGTCATCTGCACATCAATAACTGTCTGGTTTAGCTCAGTTACCAAATCTAACCTCCGAAGACTACGTGGAATAGTTCGGACTGCTGAGGTTATCATTGGTACAACCCTCCCTACTCTCCAAGAGCTGTACTTATCCAGAGCGAGCAGAAGGGCTGCCAAAATCACTCTGGACCGCTCACACCCAGCACACTGCCTCTTTGAACTTTTACCTTCTGGTCGACGCTACAGAGCACTGCGCACCAGAACAGCCCGACACAGAAACAGTTTCTTCCCTCAGGCAATGCATCTCATGAACACTTGATGATAATAATGGTGGAACCAGCATCACTACTTGCTATACACATTTATACACATATACACTTATTTAACAACACACTTTACATGCCAATTTGCACATAACAGCTGCGCATATAATGTTGTATATAGTAATATACCTGCACATACACTTGACAATTTGTATATTTGCATTCACTACTATTTAAAATATATTTATTATCATTTTTTTTTTTTTTGTCCTGTCTCTGTAATTCTGTTGCACTGTAGAAGCTCTGTCACGAAAACAAATTCCTCGTATGTGTGAACATACCTGGCAATAAAGCTCTTTCTGATTCTGGTTCTGATGTGTGCATATGGATGGAGTGTGTGTATGTATAGAATGTATCATGTTTGCATATGTGTGTGTGTGTGTGTATACAATGTATAATGTATTGAGTGTATCATGTGTGTATACGTATGGAGTATATCGTGTATACTGTATATGTATTGAATGTTTCGAGTGTGTATATGTATGAAGCGTGTCATGTGTGTTTCATCGTTCTATCCCAGACCCTGAAATGAGTGTATCATATGTGTGTATATTTATAGTGTATCATGTGTGCATATGTATGGTGTGTGTGTATATGTATAGAATATATCATGTGTGTATACGTATGGAGTATATCATGTGTATATGTATAGAGTGTATGGTGTATGTATAGAATGTATGTATACGTATGTAGTATATTGTGTGTATATGTATTGAATGTATCATGTGTGCATATGTATTGAGTGAATCATGTGTGCATATGTATAGAGTGTATGGTGTATGTATAGAATGTATACGTATGCAGTATATTGTGTGTGTATGTATTGAATGTATCATGTGTGCATATGTATAGAGTGTGTCATATATGTTTATGTATAGAGTGTATCATGAGTGTATAGAGTCTATCATGTGTGCATATGTATAGAGTGTATGGTGTGTGTGTGTGTGTGTGTGTGTGTGTGTGTGTATGTATAGGATGTATGTATACGTACAGTATGTAATATATCGTGTGTATATGTATTGAATGTATCATGTGCGCATATGTATGGAGTGTATCGTGTGTGCATATGTAAAGAGTGTATCATGTGTGCATATGTATAGAGTCTACCATGTGTGCATTTGTATAGAGTGTATGGTGTGTGTATATGTATAGAATCTATCGTGTGCATTTGTATAGACTGTGTATATGTATTGAATGTATGGAGTGTGTATAAGTGTAGAGTGTATCATGTGTGTATATGTACAGTGTGTATATGTATAGAGTGTATCATGTGTGCATATGTATGGAGTGTGTATATGTATGAAGTGTATTGTTATTTGTATATGTATAGAGTGTATCATGTGTGCATATGTATGGAGTATATCGTGTGTGTGTGTGTGTATGTATAGAATGTTTCGTGGGCATATGTATAGATTGTATCATGTGTACATATGTATGGTGTGTGTAGTTTTATAGAGTGTATCATGTGTGCATATGTATGGACTGTATCGTGTGTGTATAGTATATGTACAGAGTGTATCATGTGTATGTATATATATATATGGAGTATATCATGTGTGTGTATATGTATAGAATGTATCATGTGTGCATATGTACAGAGTGTATCATGTGTGCATATGAATGGAGTGTATCATGTGTGCATGTGTATCATGTTTGTATATGTACAGAGTGTGCCGTGTGTGTATGTATGAAGTGTATCGTGTGTTTGTGTATATGTATAGAGTGTATCATGTGTTCATATTTATATAGTGTATCATATGTGCATGTGTATAGAGTGTATCATGTGTGCATGTGTATATGTATGGATGGAGTGTATCGTGTGTATATGTATAGAGTGTGTCATGTGTGTATTTGTAAGAGTGTGTATATGTATAGAGTTTATCATGTGTGCATATGTATAGAATGTATCATGTGTGCATATGTATAGAGTGTATCATATGTGTGTATATGTATAGAATGTATCATGTGTGTTGCTCAGTGGTTGCGTGACTCACCTTTCACGCCAGAGACCCGGGTTCTATCCCAGACCTGACATAAGTGTATCGTGTCTATATGTATAGATTGTATCATGTGTGCATTTGTATGGAATGTATCATGTATGGAGTATATCATGTGTGTATATGTATAGAGTGTATCATCTGTGTATATGTATAGATTGTGTCATGTTATGTCACTCATCTTTCCTGCCAGAGACCCAAGTTCTATCCCAGACCCTGACATGAGTGTATCATGTGTGTATATGTAAAGATTGTGTCATGTTTGTATGGAGAGTATCATGTTTGCATTTGTATAGAGTGTCACGTGTGTATATTTAGAGAGTGTGTCTATGTATAGTGTATCATTTGTGCATATGTATAGAGTGTATCATGTATTATGTTTATATGTATAGAGTGTATCATGTGTGCTTATGTATGGAGTGTATCATGTGTGCGTATGTATGGAGTGTGTTTATGTATAGAGTGTATCATCTATGTATATGTATGGAGTGTGTATATACATAGTGTATCATTTGTATTGTGTGTGTGAGATTATGTATAGAATGTATCGTGTCTGTATATGTGTTGAATGTATCATGTGTGCATATGTATAGAGTGTGTCTGGTGTGTATATATGGAATGTATTGTGTGCAAATGTATGGAATTTATCATGTGTATGTATATCTATAGAATGTATATTGTATGTATGGAGTGTATCATGTGTGTATATGTATAGAGTGTATCATATGTGTGTATATGTATAGATTGTACATGTATCATGTGTGCATATGTATAGATTGTGTTGTGTGCGTATGTATGGTGTGTTTATTTGTTTAGAGCGTATCATGTATGGGGAGTATCATGTTTGCATATGTATAGAGTGTAATTTGTGTATATTTAGAGAGTGTGTCTATGTATAGTGTATCATGTGTGCATATGTATAGAGTGTATCATGTGTGTATATGTATAGAGTGTATTATCTGTGTATTTGTATAGAATGTATCATGTGTGCTTATGTACAGAGTGTATCATGTGTGTATATGTATGGAGCGTGTCATGTGTTTATTTGTAAGAGTGTGTATATGTATAGAGTGTATAATGTGTGCATATGTACGGAGTGTATCATGTGTACATATGTATAAAGTGTATCATGTCCTTTCGTTGTAAGGGTTCATCAATTCCCAGTAGCTCAGTGGTTGCGTGACTCACCTTTCATGCCAGAGACCCGGGTTCTATCCCAGACCCTGACATAAGTGTATCGTGTCTATATGTACAGATTGTATCATGTGTGCATATGTATGGAATGTATCATGTATGGAGTATTTCATGTGTGTATATGTAAGTAATGTATGGAATGTATATGTATAGAGTGTATCATCTGTGTATATGTATAGATTGTGTCATGGGTGCATATGTATGGAGTGTATCATGTATGGGTTCATCATCTCCCGGTTGCTCAGTGGTTATGTCACTCATCTTTCCTGCCAGAGACCCAGGTTCTATCCCAGACCCTGACATGACTGTATCATGTGTGTCATGTGTGTATATGTATAGATTGTGTCATGTGTGCATATGTATGGAATGTATATGTATAGAGTGTATCATCTGTGTATATGTATAGATTGTGTCATGTGTGCATATGTATGAAATGTATCATGTATGGTGTGTGTGTATTTATGTTGATTGTATTATGTGTGCATATGTATGGAGTGTAGCGTGTGTGTTTATGTACAAAGTGTATCGTGTGCGTATGTATGGAGCGTATCATGTGTGTATATGTATGGAATGTATCATGTGTGCAAATGTATGGAGTGATTTATGTGTGTTTATGTATAGAATGTATCATGTGTGCATACTGCATATGTATAGATTGTGTCGTGTGCGTATGTATGGTGTGTTTATTTGTATGGAGTGTATCATGTATGGGGAGTATCATGTTTGCATATGTATAGAGTGTAATGTGTGTATATTTAGAGAATGTGTCTATGTATAGTGTATCATGTGTGCATATGTATAGAGTGTATCATGTATTATGTGTGTATATGTATAGAGTGTGTCATGTGTGCTTATGTATGGAGTGTATCATGTGTGTATAAGTATAGAACTCCCAGTAGCTCAGTGGTTGCGTGACTCACCTTTCACGCCAGAGACCCGGGTTCTATCCCAGACCTGACATAAGTGTATCGTGTCTATATGTATTGATTGTATCATGTGTGCATATGTATGGAATGTATCATGCATGGAGTATATCATGCGTGTATATGTATAGACTGTATCATGTGTGCATATGTATGGAAAGTATCATGTGTGCAAATGTATAGACTGAATCGTGGGTTTATGTATAGAATGTGTCATGTGTGCATACTGCATATGTATAGATTGTGTCGTGTGCGTATGTATGGTGTGTTTATTTGTATGGAGTGTATCATGTATGGGGAGTATCATGTATGCATATGTATAGAGTGTATCATGTATTATGTGTGTATATGTATAGAATGTATCATGTATGGAATATATCATGTGTGTATATGTATAGAGTGTATCATCTGTGTATATGTATAGATTGTGTCATGTGTGCATATGTATGGATTGTATCATGTGTGTATTTGTAAGAGTGTGTATATGTATAAAGTGTATTATGTGTGCATATCTATAGAGTGTATCATGTGTACATATGTATAAAGTGTATCATGTCCTTTCGTTGTAAGGGTTCATCAACTCCCAGTAGCTCAGTGGTTGCGTGACTCACCTTTCACGCCAGAGACCTGGGTTCTATCCCAGACCTGACATAAGTGTATTGTGTTATGTGTGCATATGTATGGAATGTATCATGTATGGAGTATATCATGTGTGTATATGTATAGAGTGTATCATATGTATAGATTGTGTCATGTGTGCATATGTATGGAATGTTTGCATATGTATAGAGTGTAATGTGTGTATATTTAGAGAGTGTGTCTATGTATAGTGTATCATGTGTGCATATGTATAGAGTGTATCATCTGTGTATATGTATAGAATGTATTATGTGTGCATATGTATGGGATGTATCATGTGTGCTTATGTACAGAGTGTATCATGTGTGTATTTGTAAGAGTGTGTATGTGTATTATGTGTGCATATGTACGGAGTGTATCATGTGTACATATGTATAAAGTGTATCATGTCCTTTCGTTGTAAGGGTTCATCAACTCCCAGTAGCTCAGTGGTTGCGTGACTCACCTTTCACACCAGAGACCTGGGTTCTATCCCAGACCCTGACGTAAGTGTATCGTGTCTATATGTATGGAATATATCATGTGTGTATATGTATAGAGTGTATCATCTGTGTATATGTATAGATTGTGTCATGTGTGCATATGTATGGAATGTATCATGTATGGAATATATCATGTGTGTATATGTATAGAGTGTATTATGTGTGTATATGTATAGATTGTGTCATGTGTGCATATGTATGGAATGTATATGTATAGAGTGTATCATCTGTGTATATGTATAGATTGTGTCATGTGTGCATATGTATGGAATGTATCATGTATGCATTTGTATGGTGTGTGTGTGTATTTATGTTGATTGTATTATGTGTGCATATATATGGAGTGTAGCGTGTGTGTTTATGTACAAAGTGTATCGTGTGCGTATGTATGGAGCGTATCATGTGTGTATATGTATAGATTGTATCATGTGTGCATATGTATGGAATGTATCATGTGTGCAAATGTATGGAGTGATTTATGTGTGTTTATGTATAGAATGTATCATGTGTGCATATTGCATATGTATAGATTGTGTCGTGTGCGTATGTATGGTGTGTTTATTTGTATGGAGTGTATCATGTATGGGGAGTATCATGTTTGCATATGTATAGAGTGTAATGTGTGTATATTTAGAGAATGTGTCTATGTATAGTGTATCATGTGTGCATATGTATAGAGTGTATCATGTATTATGTGTGTATATGTATAGAGTGTGTCATGTGTGCTTATGTATGGAATGTATATGTATAGAGTGTATCATCTGTGTATATGTTTAGATTGTGTCATGTGTGCATATGTATGGAATGTATATGTATAGAGTGTATCATCTGTGTATATGTATAGATTGTGTCATGTATGCATATGTATGAAATGTATCATGTATGCATTTGTATGGTGTGTGTGTATTTATGTTGATTGTATTATGTGTGCATATGTATGGAGTGTAGCGTGTGTGTTTATGTACAAAGTGTATCGTGTGCGTATGTATGGAGCGTATCATGTGTGTATATGTATAGATTGTATCATGTGTGCAAATGTATGGAGTGAATCATGTGTGTTTATGTATAGCATGTATCATGTGTGCATACTGCATATGTATAGATTGTGTCGTGTGCGTATGTATGGTGTGTTTATTTGTATGGAGTGTATCATGTATGGGGAGTATCATGTGTGCATATGTATGGAATGTATATGTATAGAGTGTATCATCTGTGTATATGTATAGATTGTGTCATGTGTGCATATGTATGAAATGTATCATGTATGCATTTGTATGGTGTGTGTGTATTTATGTTGATTGTATTATGTGTGCATATGTATGGAGTGTAGCGTGTGTGTTTATGTACAAAGTGTATCGTGTGCGTATGTATGGAGCGTATCATGTGTGTATATGTATGGAATGTATCATGTGTGCAAATGTATGGAGTGATTTATGTGTGTTTATGTATAGAATGTATCATGTGTGCATACTGCATATGTATAGATTGTGTCGTGTGCGTATGTATGGTGTGTTTATTTGTATGGAGTGTATCATGTATGGGGAGTATCATGTTTGCATATGTATAGAGTGTAATGTGTGTATATTTAGAGAATGTGTCTATGTATAGTATATCATGTGTGCATATGTATAGAGTGTATCATGTATTATGTGTGTATATGTATAGAGTGTGTCATGTGTGCTTATGTATGAAGTGTATCATGTGTGTATAAGTATAGAACTCCTAGTAGCTCAGTGGTTGCGTGACTCACCTTTCACGCCAGAGACCCGGGTTCTATCCCAGACCTGACATAAGTGTATCGTGTCTATATGTATAGATTGTATCATGTGTGCATATGTATGGAATGTATCATGCATGTATAGACTGTATCATGTGTGCATATGTATGGAATGGATAGAGTGTATCATCTGTGTATATGTATAGATTGTGTCATGTGTGCATATGTATGGAATGTATCATGTATGCATTTGTATGGTGTGTGTATTTATGTTGATTGTATCATGTGTGCATATGTATGGAGTGTAGCGTGTGTGTTTATGTACAAAGTGTATCGTGTGCATATGTATGGAGCGTATCATGTGTGTATATGTATAGATTGTATCATGTGTGCATATGTATGGAAAGTATCATGTGTGCAAATGTATAGACTGAATCGTGGGTTTATGTATAGAATGTATCATGTGTGCATACTGCATATGTATAGATTGTGTCGTGTGCGTATGTATGGTGTGTTTATTTGTATGGAGTGTATCATGTATGGGGAGAATCATGTATGCATATGTATAGAGTGTATCATGTATTATGTGTGTATATGTATAGAATGTATCATGTATGGAATATATCATGTGTGTATATGTATAGAGTGTATCATCTGTGTATATGTATAGATTGTGTCATGTGTGCATATGTATGGAGTGTATCATGTGTGTATTTGTAAGAGTGTGTATATGTATAAAGTGTATTATGTGTGCATATCTATAGAGTGTATCATGTGTACATATGTATAAAGTGTATCATGTCCTTTCGTTGTAAGGGTTCATCAACTCCCAGTAGCTCAGTGGTTGCGTGACTCACCTTTCACGCCAGAGACCTGGGTTCTATCCCAGACCTGACATAAGTGTATCGTGTCTATATGTATAGATTGTGTTATGTGTGCATATGTATGGAATGTATCATGTATGGAGTATATCATGTGTGTATATGTATAGAGTGTATCATATGTATAGATTGTGTCATGTGTGCATATGTATGGAATGTTTGCATATGTATAGAGTGTAATGTGTGTATATTTAGAGAGTGTGTCTATGTATAGTGTATCATGTGTGCATATGTATAGAGTGTGTCATGTGTGCTTATGTATGGAGTGTATCATGTGTGTATATGTATAGAGTGTATCATCTGTGTATATGTATAGAATGTATCATGTGTGCATATGTATGGGATGTATCATGTGTGCTTATGTACAGAGTGTATCATGTGTGTATTTGTAAGAGTGTGTATGTGTATTATGTGTGCATATGTACGGAGTGTATCATGTGTACATATGTATAAAGTGTATCATGTCCTTTCGTTGTAAGGGTTCATCAACTCCCAGTAGCTCAGTGGTTGCATGACTCACCTTTCACGCCAGAGACCTGGGTTCTATCCCAGACCCTGACGTAAGTGTATCGTGTCTATATGTATGGAATGTATCATGTGTGCATATGTATGGAATGTATCATGTATGGAATATATCATGTGTGTATATGTATAGTGTATCATCTGTGTATATGTATAGATTGTGTCATGTGTGCATATGTATGGAATGTATCATGTATGGAATATATCATGTGTGTATATGTATAGAGTGTATCATCTGTGTATATGTATAGATTGTGTAATGTGTGCATATGTATGGAATGTATATGTATAGAGTGTATCATCTGTGTATATGTATAGATTGTGTCATGTGTGCGTTTGTATGGAGCGTATCATGTGTGTATATGTATAGATTGTATCATGTGAGGATATGTATCATGTGTGCATATGTATGGAATGTATCATGTATGGGTTCATCATCTCCCAGCTGCTCAGTGGTTATGTCACTCATCTTTCCTGCCAGAGACCCAGGTTCTATCCCAGGTTCTATCATGTGTGCATATGTATGGAATGTATCATGTATGGAATATATCATGTGTGTATATGTATAGAGTGTATCATCTGTGTATATGTATAGATTGTGTCATGTGTGCATATGTATGGAATGTATATGTATAGAGTGTATCATCTGTGTATATGTATAGATTGTGTCATGTGTGCATATGTATGGAATGTATCATGTATGCATTTGTATGGTTTGTGTGTATTTATGTTGATTGTATCATGTGTGCATATGTATGGAGTGTAGCGTGTGTGTTTATGTACAAAGTGTCGTGTGCGTATGTATGGAGCGTATCATGTGTGTATATGTATAGATTGTATCATGTGTGCATATGTATGGAATGTATCATGTGTGCAAATGTATGGAGTGATTTATGTGTGTTTATGTATAGAATGTATCATGTGTGCATACTGCATATGTATAGATTGTGTCGTGTGCATATGTATGGTGTGTTTATTTGTATGGAGTGTATCATGTATGGGGAGTATCATGTTTGCATATGTATAGAGTGTAATGTGTGTATATTTAGAGAATGTGTCTATGTATAGTGTATCATGTGTGCATATGTATAGAGTGTATCATGTATTATGTGTGTATATGTATAGAGTGTGTCATGTGTGCTTATGTATGGAGTGTATCATATGTGCATATGTATGGGATGTATCATGTGTGCTTATGTACAGAGTGTATCATGTGTGTATTTGTAAGAGTGTGTATATGTATAGAGTGTATTATGTGTGCATATGTATAGAGTGTATCATGTGTACATATGTATAAAGTGTATCATGTCCTTTCGTTGTAAGGGTTCATCAACTCCCAGTAGCTCAGTGGTTATGTCACTCATCTTTCCTGCCAGAGACCCAGGTTCTATCCCAGACCCTGACATGAGTGTATTATGTGTGTCTATGTATAGAGTGTATCATGTGTGTCATGTGTGTATATGTATAGATTGTGTCATGTGTGCATATGTATGGAATGTATCATGTATGCATTTGTATGGTGTGTGTGTATTTATGTTGATTGTATTATGTGTGCATATATATGGAGTGTAGCGTGTGTGTTTATGTACAAAGTGTATCGTGTGCGTACGTATGGAGCGTATCATGTGTGTATATGTATAGATTGTATCATGTGTGCATATGTATGGAATGTATCATGTGTGCAAATGTATGGAGTGATTTATGTGTGTTTATGTATAGAATGTATCATGTGTGCATACTGCATATGTATAGATTGTGTCGTGTGCATATGTATGGTGTGTTTATTTGTATGGAGTGTATCATGTATGGGGAGTATCATGTTTGCATATGTATAGAGTGTAATGTGTGTATATTTAGAGAATGTGTCTATGTATAGTGTATCATGTGTGCATATGTATAGAGTGTATCATGTATTATGTGTGTATATGTATAGAGTGTGTCATGTGTGCTTATGTATGGAATGTATCATGTGTGCATATGTATGGGATGTATCATGTGTGCTTATGTACAGAGTGTATCATGTGTGTATTTGTAAGAGTGTGTATATGTATAGAGTGTATTATGTGTGCATATGTATAGAGTGTATCATGTGTACATATGTATAAAGTGTATCATGTCCCTTCGTTGTAAGGGTTCATCAACTCCCAGTAGCTCAGTGGTTATGTCACTCATCTTTCCTGCCAGAGACCCAGGTTCTATCCCAGACCCTGACATGAGTGTATCATGTGTGTCATGTGTGTATATGTATAGATTGTGTCATGTGTGCATATGTATGGAATGTATCATGTATGCATTTGTATGGTGTGTGTGTATTTATGTTGATTGTATTATGTGTGCATATGTATGGAGTGTAGCGTGTGTGTTTATGTACAAAGTGTATCGTGTGCGTATGTATGGAGCGTATCATGTGTGTATATGTATAGATTGTATCATGTGTGCATATGTATGGAATGTATCATGTGTGCAAATGTATGGAGTTAATCATGTGTGTTTATGTATAGAATGTATCATGTGTGTATTTGTAAGAGTGTGCATATGTATAGAGTGTATCATGTGTACATTTGTATAAAGTGTATCATGTCCTTTCGTTGTAAGGGTTCATCAACTCCCAGTAGCTCCGTGGTTACGTGACTCACCTTTCGCGCCAGAGACCTGGGTTCTATCCCAGACCTGACATAAGTGTATCGTGTCTATATGTATAGATTGTATCATGTGTGCATATGTATGGAATGTATCATGTGTGTATATGTATGGAGTGTATCATGTATGGGTTCATCATCTCCCAGTTGCTCAGTGGTTATGTCACTCATCTTTCCTGCCAGAGACCCAGGTTCTATCCCAGACCCTGACATGAGTGTATCATGTGTGTCTATGTATAGTGTGCATATGTATAGAGTGTGTCATGTGAGTATTTGTAAGAGTTTGTATATGTATAGAATGTATCATGTGTGCATATGTATAGAGTGTATATGTACAGAATGTATCATGTGTGCATATGTATGGTGTGTTTATTTGTTTGGAGTGTATCATGTTTATGTACAGAGTGTGTCATGTATGGTGTGTATATGTATAGTATGTATGTATACCTATTTTGAATATCATCTGTGTATATGTATAGATTGTGTCGTGTGCATATGTATGGAATGTATATGTATAGAGTGTATCATCTGTGTATATGTATAGATTGTGTGCATTTGTATGGTGTGTGTGTATTTATGTTGATTGTATCATATGTGCATATGTATGGAGTGTAGCGTGTGTGTTTATGTACAAAGTGTATCGTGTGCGTATGCATGGAACGTATCATGTGTGTATATGTATAGATTGTATCATGTGTGGATATGTATCATGTGTGCATATGTATGGAATGTATAATGTATGGGTTCATCATCTCCCAGCTGCTCAGTGGTTATGTCACTGATCTTTCCTGCCAGAGACCAAGGTTCTATCCCAGGTTCTATCATGTGTGCATATGTATGGAATGTATCATGTATGGAATATATCATGTGTGTATATGTATAGAGTGTATCATCTGTGTATATGTATAGATTGTGTCATGTGTGCATATGTATGCGAATGTATATGTATAGAGTGTATCATCTGTGTATATGTATAGATTGTGTCATGTGTGCATATGTATGGAATGTATCATGTATGCATTTGTATGGTGTGTGTGTATTTATGTTGATTGTATCATGTGTGCATATGTATGGAGTGTAGCGTGTGTGTTTATGTACAGAGTGTATCGTGTGCGTATGTATGGAGAGTATCATGTTTGCATATGTATAGAGTGTAATGTGTGTATATTTAGAGAGTGTGTCTATGTATAGTGTATCGTGTGCATATGTATAGAGTGTGTCATGTGTGCTTATGTATGGAGTGTATCATGTGTGTATATGTATAGAGTGTATCATCTGTGTATATGTATAGAATGTATCATGTGTGCATATGTATGGGATGTATCATGTGTGCTTATGTACAGAGTGTATCATGTGTGTATTTGTAAGAGTGTGTATATGTATAGAGTGTATTATGTGTGCATATGTACGGAATGTATCATGTATGCAAATGTATGGAGTGAATCATGTGTGTATATGTATGGAGTGTATCGTGTGTATCTGTATAGAGTGTGTCATGTGTGCATATGTATAGAGTGTATCATGTGTGCATTTGTATGGAGTGTATCATGTGTGCATATGTATGGAGTGTATCATGTGTGCATATGTATGGAGTGTATACTGTATGCATAAAATGTATCATGGGTGCATTTGTATGAAGTGTATCATGTGTGTATATGTATAGAGTGTATCATGTGTACATATGTAGGGAGTGTATCATGTGTGCATATGTATAAAGTGTATATGCTCATCAACTCTCAGTAGCTCAGTGGTTACCTGAATCACCTTTCACGCCAGAGACCCGGGTTCTATCCCATATGTATAGTGTGTATATGCATAGGGTGTATAAGCATAGAGTGTATCATTTGTGCAATTTTATGGTGTGTGTGATTATGTATAGAATTTATCGTGTCTGCATACGTATGGAGTATATGTGTTGAATGTATCATGTGTGCATATGTATGGAGTGTATATATGTATAGAGTGTATCGTGTGTGCATATGTATGGTGTGTGTGTATATATGGAATGTATCGTGTGTGTGTGTATCGTATGTATGGAGTGTATCATGTGTGTATATGTATAGACTGTACCATGTCCTTTCGTTGTATGGGTTCATTAACTCTCAGTGGTTATGTCACTCATCTTTCCTGCCAGAGACCCAGGTTCTATCCCAGAGCCTGACATGAGTGTATCATATGTGTGCATATGTATAGAGTGTATCACGTATGTGTGTATATGTATAAAGTGTGCCATGTGAGTATTTGTAAGAGTGTGTATATGTATAGAATGCATGCATATGCGTGCATATGTATAGTGTGTTTATTTGAATGGAGTGTATCATGTGTACATATGTATGGAGTTTATATGTATAGAGTGTATCATGTATGTATATGTATAGAGTGTGTAATGTATGGTGTGTATATGTACTGTATAGTATGTATGTATACGTATGTTGAATATCATGTGTGCGAATGTATAGAGTGTATCATGTGTGCAAATGTATAGAGTGTGTATATGTATAGACTGTATCATGTGTGAATGTGTATAGAATGTATCATGTGTGTATATGTATAGAATGTGTCGTGTATGGTGTGTGTATTTGTATACTATGTATGTTTACGTATGAAGAATATCATGTGTGCATATATATAGAGTGTATTTATGGAGTGTATCATGTGTGCATATGTATAGAGTGTATCGTGTGTGCATTTGTATGAAGTGCATCATGTGTGTATATGTATGGAGTGTATTTGTATAGAGTAGGGCTGCTCATTTTGGCTAATTTTACTAACCGACAACCGCTGCTCATTAACCGGATATTAACCGTTAACCGTTATCAGATTAATATTAAAAAAATATTTATTTGAAAAAAAAATTGACGTGTCTATTTTGTGTGACACATTAAATATTGCATTTTAAAATACTGATTTATTTTAACATCCAAACAGCAGCATACATCACAGAGCATCTTAACGCACCTGTATGTTTCCAACAGCATAGAAAAAAAGAATAAACTAAATAAAAAGAATAAAATAAATAGTCTTGCCCTAGATATTTTTTACTTAAATGACACATTTAAATTACAAAACGAAAACACTGAACCCTTTTTAAGAACCGGAGAGTTCTTAAAGAGTCCAATCATGTTTTTTTTTTCCGTCAAAAAAAAATATCAGGCTACCTCAAATCAATCGCTCCACGGAAAATCTACATTTAATTAATGCTCCACTGTTATTATTATATTACAAAAACCCTTTTAACATTTTTAATAAAAGTCATTAGCCTAAAGAATATGTCATAATGACTTATTTCCTCCGTCTCACTCTTCTCACTCACCGTTCATGTGCGCGCGATGCATGTGATGAAAGACAATAGCCGCTTTTCCACTATTGTGCCAAACCGTTCGAAGAACACTTCGGTACGTTTATGGTTGTTTCTCCACTGAGCCTGAAACGGCGCGGCACGATTACAAACCGTTCTCGGCAGGGTTAAACAACCGTGCTGAACTGTGCCGACAGATTCTGTGTGTTCACCTCGCGGCTCTGTTGCCACCACAGTTGGCTCAGCGGAAGCGCGCTACTCATCAGACATCCACAAGTAAACTACACTACATTTAACATAAAAAACTGATACAGGTCTAAACGATACTGTTTGAAAAGGGTTTTAAAACCACAGAGAGCTCGTAGCTTGAGCTTCATTTATTTGATTGACATCCTAGGCAGAGACGTTTATTTCGCCTGACTAAACTTGAGTTTATTGCATGCCGTGCTGTATTTGGTAGCACAAAACTCGCTCTGAGAACTTTACCAACGAGTACATGCACTGCTGAAAAACCTTTTTTTTTTCCTGCTGCGCATCGAATAAAGACACGCTTAAGATCGCTATATCTATGGAACACAAACTTGCAGACTCGTTGAACAATGAGGAAATAATTGCACTTTTTAATTCAAAAACCAGACTACAGCATGCTTGTTTTGTAATTTAATGTCAGCTATACCACCTGAAAGACGGTTACGGCGTGTCGGCCGTCACCGGAGAAAGTCTAATCTTTCTTAAGTTTTTTGGACTTTGCATGAAAGCTTTACGGAGTGGCACTGTCCGAGGTGCTCATATTGTGTTGGATTTAAATTATAGCCTATAAATGCACCAATAAACAAGTCAAATGAATGAATAAATAAAAATAAATATGGATTGTTAAATGCCGGTATCGTTTTTACTCAAATAAAATATCAATATGTCTTGACAAATGTTTTATAAAAATAAAATGAGCAATTTTCAACATTTCAGCTATAGGCCATTATACGATTCAGTTAAATAAGTTGGACATTTGGGGACATGTAACATGTTTCTGTGTTTTTTTTTTTCTCGGTTATCTTTAATATATCCTACTGGGCAGCTGCGCAAAATATTTTCTAAAACGTCAAGCGGGAATGTGTCTATAGCTCGTTAGTTAATTATGAAGAGAAAAAAATAATTACAATAACAGAAATAAAATGATAAAAATACAAAGATAAAAATATATATTAGTCCTTTATATGCTTTATATCCTGCTATGTGTTGTTTCATATTGGTTTTTTATTTACCTTGATGGATTCAATATTTAATGTTTGAATACTGAAACAAATAAAAGCCATCGCTTAAAAGCTTATTTTTTACCATCAACATGTAGTATATTTTATATCATTATCAACTTTTGATATAAATCCACTGTGTAATTTAATTTATTGTTAAAAATGAAATAATTTAAGTGCTATATTTTTTATAAGTGAAAGTGCCCGCTGACTTTTGACAAGGCCTGTCCAAAAATATACTTCAGAATCAGAATCAGAAAGAGCTTTATTGCCAGGTATGTTCATACATACGAGGAATTTGTTTTCGTGACAGAGCTTCTACAGTGCAACAGAATTACAGACAGGACTAATAAACAGATAATAAATATATTTTTAAAAGTGAATGCAAATATACAAATTGACAAGTTCTGCCACTATAATAAAACTGCACTATTTTTGGTGCATTATCATTGTTTATTTTTCTGTTATGTACAGAGATTTGAAATATATTATTTATTTTCCCGCCAGTCATTTTCAATCATCACGTTACATTTTGGTCATTTTCCCTCCAAATCAAAATTTGCCCGGAGCCGCGCAACATGACCTCTACTAAATAAATACTGGTGCTGTGACTTGTAGCTATATTTAGCACATATAAGAGAGCAGCATATCATAGAAGAATGAAACAGAATGAAACAGACGACTGACGTAAAACCCTTTTTCGGCTCAGTTGACTTTAATTTCAACTGGGAGCACACAGCGCGCAATGGCATAATGTGAGGTGGGCAGGACGCATACGCAGCGCTTAAAACCATTCAAAATATGCGCCTTGCAAAAAGCGTTTCGGTGATCGGTCCCTTATGCAGCCACATTTTTTAAATATATAAAATAGTATTTTTTAATCATTTAACTGATACCATTAATCAGTTACAAACGCACCCTTTCGGTTAACGGTTAAATGGTTATTTTGAGCATCCCTAGTATAGAGTGTACCATGTGTGTATATGTATAGAATGTATCATGTGTGCATTAGTATGGAGAGTATCATGTGTGTTTATGTAAAGAGTGTATCATGTGTGCATGTGTGCATGACCAGTCTGTCATGTCCTTTCATTGTATGGGTTCATCAACTCCCAGTAGCTCAGTGGTTACGTGACTCACCTTTCACGCCAGAGACCCGGGTTCTATCCCAGACCCTGACATATGGATGGAGTGTGCATATGTATGAAGTGTGCGGAGTGTATCATATGTGCATATGTATGGTGTGTGTGATTATGTATCGTGTATCGTGTCTGCATACATATGGAGTATATGTGTGGATTGTATCATGTTTGCATATGTATAGAGTGTATCATGTGTGCATAGGTATGGAGTGTATCATGTGTGTGCATATGCAAACATGTATAGAGTGTATACATGTTAATGTATAGAGTGTATACATGTATACACTCATATACATGAGTGTATACACGCCTGGCTAGCTAAAGTCGACATTACATCCGCCTTTAAAGTCGCTGGCGCTCCAAATTCTACTTCGCAGTCCGGTCAACTTTCGGTTTTCGCTGACCTCGGAATTCCTCTAGCAGAGGAAAACCTCTGGTTTGCATATGCAAATATGTATAGAGTGTATCATGTGTGCATATGAATAGAGTGTATCGTGTGTATATTTATAGAGTGTGTCTATGTATAGAGTGTATCATGTATATATTCATAAATAAATAAAATATATAAATAAATAAACAAAAATAAATAAAAATAAAAAATAAATATATTTTATAATAAATAAATACTCTGCCCCATCCGACAGCCATTTAACTTCTGAAATGAGTATTACCCAGCTAGTGAAAACATCCAACACTTAAACATAGAAGTCCAATCGTAATATGCCACAGTGACTCATGTCCACACACAAGTGTCATATGTAAGTTTATATAGGCAAGTCAGTTAGAGTATCAAAGTATCAAACTTCCCGCTTTGACGGGTATGAATGGGAGGAAGACGTTTCTTACATTTCTAATGTTTCCTCCATTGACTAGGCGTTAGATTCATTTACATAAATTTCTATATCAGTAAGGGGTTTAAACTCCATCCACTATCACTACACCTACTCATTCTTCAAGAGGTATTTCCATGACCACCAGACAACCCACGCCCCCTATTCTGTCCTCTGCATGCGTTTTGGTTGCGTGCATACATATACAGATAGCTAAACACTCGTAATGGAAGATCAGCCAACTTCAATGACCACTCAGATGAAGATTGAACAATCCTTTTCTTTACTAGTGCCGTCAAGCAGTGTTTGTAATCTCCATTACATTCTTTTTTCTCGTAAAACTGTAAAATAAATACAACGATGCTTACTCAAAGTGAACAGAATTAACAAAATACAATAATATGTTTACAATGTGTACATTTTCCAATTACTGTAGAGACGAAGGTCGTTAGCCTGTGCACATAATGTACGTAGAACAATAATATTCTTTATAATAATATTCTAAGTCTCAACAAAATACTGACAGAAAGTACATAAAATACAAATGCAAATTATAACTTACAAGCAAAGCTTCTTGGGCGATTCACACAACAGATTTGGAGGAAAGACCACAAGAGCATGCGATCTCCGTGCTGTGATCAAAATGGCTGCTATGCATTGCGTTCCTGATGCTATAATCATAGCAAATAAAGTTTTTTCAAACTGAGTTTTAACTTAAATCTATGGTAAACAGCGCCCTCCAGTGGTAAGGAAAAATAATGTTGTACATGGCATAACACTCCCCGTCTGGTATTAAGCATAATACCAATTTTAATTTCTCAACAAGTGAATAGGAATTCACAGGGTCAACTAAGACATAAGCAAAATAACCTCAGTAATAGGTCGTAAGAAGGTTTTAGCTGTACCGCCCTTGACTTTCAGTTCCAGTTTCCTGACCTTTCCATCTGAATCTGTGATAGCCTTGGAGACCAGAGCCATTGGCCATTCGTTTCTTTTTACTTGATCATCTTTCAGAAGGACCAAGTCTCCGTCTTTGATATTAGGCTTGGTGTCTTGCCATTTCTTGCGAGACTGAAGAGAAGCAAGGTATTCTCGTCTCCACCTTTTCCAAAACAAGCTTGCAAGATACTGCACTCTTTTCCATTGTTTCTGATGCAGATTAGCATTCTCAAAGAACCCTGGAGGTGCCGATGGGGTACATACTTTTTGCGAGAGGATCATTGCTGGGGTGAGAAGAAGTGGTGACTCTGGGTCGGTAGAAATCGATACGAGAGGTCGTGCGTTGACAATAGCACACACTTCAGACATTAAAGTGGACAACATCTCATGAGTCAGGTGTATAGAGCTGATTTGGGTTAGCATGGAATCCAGAATCTGTCTTGACAGTCCAATCATCCTCTCCCACGCTCCTCCCATGTGGGAAGAATGAGGAGGGTTGAAGATCCATTTGCATCCTTCCTCACTGAGGTAGTTTGTCACACTGGAATTCTTAGTAGAGTCTACAAGCATATTTAGCTCCTTGCATGCTCCTTTGAAATTAGTGCCACAATCGGATCGTATAATCTTTGCTGGGCCCCGAATGGCAAAGAACCGGCGAAGTGCATTAATAAAGCTTGATGTGTCCATCGACTCTATCAGTTCGATATGAATGGCTCGCACTGATAAACATGTAAAAATCACAGCCCATCTTTTACTGTAGGCATGTCCTCCACGAGTGCGGCGTGCCGATACATTCCAGGGCCCGAACACATCTAAGCCGACGTTAGTAAAGGGTGGCTCCATGCTGATGCGGTCAGGAGGGAGGTCCGCCATCTTCTGTTCAGCCATCTTTCCTCTTTGTTTGCGGCAAGTGATGCACTTGTAAAGAATGCCACTGATGCATCTTTTTGCTCCAACAATCCAGAAACCACCAGTACGGATTGCTCCTTCTGTAAAGATTCGACCCTGATGATTTACCTTCTCATGGTAATGATTTGTTAGAAGGGTTGCTATGTAACTCTGAACAGGTATGATGAGAGGGTGTTTTTCACTGCTTAGGAGTGTGGACTGTTCTAATCTACCTCCAATCCTTAAGAGACCATCCTCTAGAACTGGATCCATCTTCTTTAATGAGCTCTGCTTGGGAATGACCTTTTCCTTTTCCAGACAAGCAATTTCTACTTTATAAGCTTCCCTCTGTACACATCTTATGATCACACGTTCTGCTTGGGTCAGTAACTCAGGTGTGTATGAACTCTCACAATGATGCCAGCCATGACATGACCTGTCTTTACATTTAAAAGACTGAGCAACGTGAATAAGTGCAGCTATAGCTCTTCTTAAAGATTTCCAAGATGAGAATCTTTGGAAACGATGAGTACCAAGGTCGGGATCCGAGTGTAAACAGGTTGTGACATGTGCTCGCACTTCCACGTCTGTCTCTGGGCTGATGAGGCTGTGGGAAGTTTCTTTCACTGGGGTTGATGCTGAGTGCTGCAGAAATGATGGACCGGTGAGCCAGTTTGTTTCAGTCAGGCGGCTGGCAGGAACTGGTCTAGTAGCAACATCGGCAGGATTTTGTGAGGTTGGAATGTACCGCCACTGCTCAGGGTCACTGAATTTCCTAATTCTTTGCACTCTGTTACTGACATACACATAAAATCTTCTGGTCTCATTGCAGATATACCCCAGAACGACTTTGCTGTCTGTGTAGAACAGTAGGGTGTCAGGATCAATGTCTAATTCTTGGACAATCTGTTCTGCCATTTCAACTGCAAAGACAGCTGCACAGAGTTCAAGTCTGGGAACTGTATGTACTGTCTGTGGGGCTAGCTTGGCTTTTCCCATAATGAACCCGACATGGCACACTCCATCATGATCTGTTACTTTCAAGTATGCAACTGCAGATATGGTTTGAATGGATGCATCCGAAAATACATGAATCTCCCTGCTTGCTGAGTGAGAAATGGACATTGGAGTGTAAGTTCTGGGAATACTGAGCTGATCTAAATCTTGCAAAGAGTCTTTCCAGAGGTTCCATTCTGCTTCCCTTTCAGCAGCAAGAGGGGCATCCCAGTCTGACTTTATGTTTGACAGTTCACGGAGTAGCAGTTTTCCTTGGATGGTAATTGGCGCCACCAGGCCGAGAGGGTCAAACAAGCTATTGACAGTTGCTAGAACTCCTCTGCGTGTGAATGGTTTGTCACTGAGACTAACATGGAATGTAAATGCATCTGTTTGGAGATTCCAACTCAAGCCAAGACTTCGCTGCAAAGGGGGTGAATCTGTGTCTAGATTTAGATGTTTCAAGTCCTTTGCATAATCGGCTGGAGAGAATGCTTGCATCACAGATGGGCTATTGGATGCTATTTTGTGGAGTCTTAGGTTAGAGATGGCAAGCATATCTTTGGTAGCTTTAAGCAAATTCACAGCTTCAGTTATGGAGGGCAAAGACTTTAGTCCATCGTCCATGTAGAAGTCTCTTTCGATGAAATGTCTTGCATCTGCACCAAATTCTGATTCACCGTGCAAGGCAGCACGTCTGAGGCCATAAATGGCAACCGCTGGTGAGGGGCTGTTGCCAAATACATGGACTTTCATGCGGTACTCCATGATGCTTTCTGAGGTGTCATTGTTCTTGAACCACAGAAAACGCAGGAAGTTCCTATGATCTTCTCTGACGATGAAACTGTGGAACATTTGCTCTATGTCCGCAGTGATGGCTACTGGCTCATGCCTGAAGCGTAAAAGGACTCCTAACAGACTGTTGTTTAGGTCTGGCCCAGTTAACAGCACATCGTTCAAAGACACGCCATGGAACTGGGCACTGGAGTCAAATACTACACGAATTTGACCAGGCTTGCGTGGGTGGTATACGCCGAAGGAGGGTAAGTACCAGCACTCTTCCCCTGGGTTTACAGTGGGAGCTGGTTCAGCATGGTCGTTATCGAATATTCTCTGCATAAAGTCTACGAAGTGCTCCCTCATTTCTGGTTTCTTACGTAGAGTGTGACAGAGAGATTTGAAACGACTCAAGGCTTGCTCTTTGTTGTTTGGAAGACGTTGTCTGGGTGAACGAAAGGGGAGGGGTGCTACCCAACTATTAGTGTCATCCATGAACATTTCTTTGTCCATTAACTGAATAAACTGTCTATCCTCAATTGAGGGGGCAATTTTTTCATCATTTTCTGTTTTTTCAAAGATTGAGATGGGTAATGGACTTGGGACTTGGAACAGAGAGCCTTTAGCACTTGACCGTGCAGTTAATTTCTCCTTGAGGTAGAGCTTATTGGGACATGGGCTAAAGAAGGATGGCCGCCCATCTTCTAGAATGTTTGTACGGTAAACACTTGCAGTTGATGGTCTGTGAGCAGCACCGAGACATACCTCACCAACCACAACCCAGCCTAAGTCCAGTCTTTGGGCATAGGGAGCATTCTTTGGCCCATTGCGTTGCTCTCTCACCTTGTGAACCTGAAGAATATCACGTCCAAGGAGGAGAAGTATTTGAGCATTAAGATCCAGAGGGGGAATAAGATGAGCGATAGATTTAAGATGTGGGTGATGTTTTGCTACTTCTGGAGTGGGTATCTCCGACCTGTCCTCGGGCATGCAGTTGCACTCAATGAGCGTAGGGAGTGGGACTGAAAGACCACCATCTAGAGGGTGTGCGATGAAGTCTACAGCTCGCCTCCCAGACATTTCTGTAACTCCTGCACATGTGCGCAGAGTGTAGGGAAATTCTGTACTCTTGAGGTTGAAAAGGTCGAAGAACTCAGGCTTTGCAAGTGAACGATTACTTTGATCGTCGAGAATAGCATATACATTCTGTGATTTATCTGGTTCTCGGTTGGGATGAACTTTTATGAGGCAGATTTTTGAGCAAGATCGTGAACAATTAGCATCTCCACAGATCTCTGTACATTTAGAGTTAACAGAAGGGTTTGCACTTTCTTTCTCCCCGCCGTGCTCTGTGTTATGCATTTTGTAAATCCAAGGAGGTGGTCCAGGATGAAGAACTGTGACATGTTTGTTGCTGCCACACTCCGTGCACTGTATCTCAACATCACAGTCTTTGGCCACATGGTCATTTGAAGAGCAACATTTAAAGCAGATATTATGCTCCTTCAAAAAGGTTTTCCTTTCCTCAATACCTTTAGCTCTAAATGCTCTGCACCGTTTCAAAGGATGAGGTTTTTTGTGAATGGGGCACTGTCTGTTGATATCTGGTTTACTGTTTGATGAATCAGCAGAGCTGGTTGTTTGCTCAATCTCAGTTTTGTGAGTAGAGATAAAGTTTTTAAGCGGTCCAACTCGCTTCACTGAAACCTCTGTCTTTACAGGGGCATTTGGAGAGAAGTTAAATGTGAAACTAGGGTCATTGCGCATGTAGGCTTCCCTGCATATAAAGTCTGTAAAAAATGTGAATGGAGGAAATTGTACCTGAAACTGAAGCTTGTACTGAGACCCTTGGGACATCCACTTCTCTTGGAGGTTAAGTGGAAGTTTGCCAACAATGGGTGCCACGCCTCGCGCTGTGTCCAGGAAGGAGAGCCTGGGTAAGTAGCCTCCAAGCTTGGCTGACTCCACCTCCCTGAGAAGATCTGCAAGTTCTCTAAGCTTTTGTGGTTCTTTATTGCTGATTTTAGGAAAACAATCCAGTTTGTCAAAGAGCGTTCTTTCCATTATTTCAGCGCTCCCAAAGCTTTCTTCAAGACGGGACCATGCCATTCTACAGCCAGCTGCCGGATCAACAACATGAACAGCTCTTACTCTCTTAACCTGTTCTGAAGACTGTGGTCCTAACCACTTTATCAGAAGATCAAGCTCCTCAGTAGGGGTAAGTGATAGCCCTTCTAAAGCATTAATGAATGAAGACTTCCATGCCAAGTAATTTTCTGGGCGATCATCAAACTGACTTAATCCTGAGTTTACAAGCTCACGGCGCACCAGGTATCTGGCTATTTCACCCATACCTGCATGATCTGCAAAGGATGGCTGATGTGTCGTACTGCTGAGATAGGGAGTGTGAGGTTTGTTAGATTTATCTGAAACTGGAACTTCTCTGTATGCTTGGTGATGAGAGAATGTTGTGTAGGGCAACGTGACAGGAGTGCTCCGGGGAAATAGTGATTGTGTGCTGGGTATTTTAGGCTGACTTACTTGGTATGTCTTGGGAGTAGACATGCAGTTTAATCTGTCTGCAACTTGTGCGATATGGCTTGTGGCAGCTGTGGTGGTGGGCAACACGGTTGGTTTGAACTTTTCTTCATTACAGAAATTAGGTTCCACTTTAACAGGAGGTAGACCGTGAAAACTTGTTCCAGAAAGACTGTCCACGTAATCCTTTGTGCGCTTTTCCACAGTCTCTTGTGGATATGCCGTAGCATCAATAGGCATATTAATTTCTCCTGACTCTATTTCTGCTGCAGCTGCTTCCAGTATCTCAGCTTCTCTTTCTGTTGCTGCAACCTCCTTTTCATGTTGCAAGGATAACAGTTCAGAATCCAGTTTAGCCTTTTCTAGCAGTACTTTAGCCTCTCTCTCTACAAAGGTTGTGCGTGCTCTTAAAGCTTCAGCTTTGGCCCGTGCTCTGGTTGCTGCCATGCTTGCTGTGGATGATCTTGAGCTCTTAGAAGATGCGGATATCACTGATCTGGTTTCCAGCTGACTGAGTGAGGCATTCAATGCTGTCTGTTGCTGCTCCTCAGCTTTCTCTTGAGCATCCATCTTAAGTCAGTTGTGATGGAATTACTAAATTGATGTGATCTTGTTAGTGCTGTGTTCTGCCCGTTGTGATGCTTTTTTACTATTCTGTCCTCTGCATGCGTTTTGGTTGCGTGCATACATATACAGATAGCTAAACACTCGTAATGGAAGATCAGCCAACTTCAATGACCACTCAGATGAAGATTGAACAATCCTTTTCTTTACTAGTGCCGTCAAGCAGTGTTTGTAATCTCCATTACATTCTTTTTTCTCGTAAAACTGTAAAATAAATACAACGATGCTTACTCAAAGTGAACAGAATTAACAAAATACAATAATATGTTTACAATGTGTACATTTTCCAATTACTGTAGAGACGAAGGTCGTTAGCCTGTGCACATAATGTACGTAGAACAATAATATTCTTTATAATAATATTCTAAGTCTCAACAAAATACTGACAGAAAGTACATAAAATACAAATGCAAATTATAACTTACAAGCAAAGCTTCTTGGGCGATTCACACAACAGATTTGGAGGAAAGACCACAAGAGCATGCGATCTCCGTGCTGTGATCAAAATGGCTGCTATGCATTGCGTTCCTGATGCTATAATCATAGCAAATAAAGTTTTTTCAAACTGAGTTTTAACTTAAATCTATGGTAAACAGCGCCCTCCAGTGGTAAGGAAAAATAATGTTGTACATGGCATAACACCCCCCATCTTCAGCTCTCCATCTATCTGCCATAACGTGGGGGGACGAATGCCCACCTCTATTATCCTTGCACATTGCGTCAATGAAGCTTTCGTACTATGCATTAACAAAGGGACTTCCATTCACAGTCGCCCATGCCCTTATTAAGACGCCTCGCATGGATATCAGCTAAAACACTTTATTATGTTCTGCCATGTATGTACCATGTTGTAAAAAATGTCATTTCTCATTCTCTCCTGTTTCTCTCATTCTAGACATCATGACAACCGGCTCTAGAAGCTGACCCTCATCCAACCAATTACCTGAGCTAAATAATCACCCTGATACTAACTTCTCTGAATTTCTCATTTCAGGTCTAACCCACAGATTCCACCCAAGTGTTTCAGCCTCTCCCGCATACAACCTCTGCTGTCCTAATCAAATCCGCTGGCCGCAACGCCTGGCTAGTTAAAGTCGACATTACATCCGCCTTTAAAGTCATGCCAATCCACCCAGACTTCTGGCACCATTTTGGCATTCGCTGGCGCTCCAAATTCTACTTCGCAGTCCGGTCAACTTTCGGTTTTCGCTGACCTCGGAATTCCTCTAGCAGAGGAAAACCTCTGGTCCCAGCACTTCCATCGAATTCCTGGGCATTAATTTAGACTCGAAAAAGTTCCAAGCATGCCTTCCAAAAGAGAAAATCAACCGCATCACATCTCTGTCAAATCTTCCTCCAAATCAATCATGTACAAAATGCAAACTCCTCTTCATTCTCGGTCACTTAAATTTCGCCATGCGTATCATCCCCTAAGGTCGTACGTTTATTTCGCACCTGCTCTCCACCACAGTTCTCGGTTTAGAAGACACAATACTTCTCTTTAAACCCAGTCGCAACAAAATCAGCTTAAGGATTTCTTTCCTAAAGCCATAGAACGGCTGTTCCTTTTTCGACAGCAATCTTATAGCATCGCCAGTAGATATAAAATTATTCACTGATGCCGCCCCTTCAGTCGGTTTCGGGGGATTTTACCAGGGTCTTGGTTCACGCCATCCTGGCCCCCCCAAATGCTAGAAATTCCACCAAACGAAAAATCATCTGCACTTTTCGAATTTCATCCCATCGTAGCAGCGGCCTTCCTGTGGGGTGACGGGTGGTCCGCATCCAGCATTCTCATACACTGCGATAACGAGGCTACAGTGCAATGCATTAATAAAGGGCACTCACAGTCAATCATGCCCGGTTTAAGACGCCTCGTTTGGATAGCAGCCACTAAACAATTCATTATATCTGCTGAACATGTACCAGGTTGCAAAAATCAAATTGCTGACTCTCTGTCTCGCTTTTCTTTCCAGAAGTTTCGGCTATCGGCGCCAGAAGCGGACCCTCATCCAACACCTGTTCCTCACTATTCAGAGATGACATTGCCATAAACCACCTCCGGAAATCCTCCATTTTTCTCATCCTCCAGGCAGTTGCTCCCAGGACTCTGCAATCTTATATCACAGCATGGAACGCTTTTAAACACTTTCACTCTCTGTTTAAAACACCTTTTCCAGACTTTTCCCTTCTCTCCATCACCTCATTCATTGCTCAATTACACGTCTCAAAAAACATACAAGCCAGTTCAATTAGAAGCTACCTAAGCGGCATTCAGTTTTTTCACAAATTGATACATGGGTCCCCTTCAGATGCAATCACATATTCTCAAACCACCCTCCTTATAAAAGGCATACAAAAAAACCACCCATCCCCCCCGGACACCAGACAGCCCATTACACTTCACATCCTCGCTAAATGCTTTCACACCCTACGCAAAGGATATATTTCCACTCATACACCCCGCACACTCGATGCCATGTTCACACTAGCCTTTTTTTGGATTTCTGAGATGTTCCGAACTTACCATAACATCTCATTTCAACCCCACAATCCACCCCACCATATCCGATCTAACCTTGGTGGATAAAAAAAACTCTGGCTTTCTTTAATAAGCAAAGTAAAACAGATCAGCTACGTAAAGGACATTCTATTTATATTTTTGACATCCCCTCACCCACACACCCATTCCAAACCCTCTTAGCATTCTTGCACTACAGAAGATCCCAAGATCAAAACCCCCTCGCCTCACTTTTTACTGACGACGCTAACCGTCCAGTAACACGTTTCTGGTTCCAAAACCACCTAAAAGAAGTTCTCCGCATTTCAGGCTTTCCCCCAGAACCATTCTCTACACACTCATTCAGGATAGGAGCAGCCACTACAGCAGCCCACAATGGCCTCTCCCAACAACAGATACAAACTCTCGGTCGTTGGTCCTCCAACGCCTTCAATTCATACATTCGCCTCAGCCAATATCACCTCAGAGAAGCCCAGCTGACTCTCAGTAGCCAACATCAACACTTATAAATTCGAAGCAACACAAACCCATCTGTTTTCCATGAAACTTCCACCCTATTTCCACAAGACTCTTCTAACTATCTTCCTCTTTTTCTCTTCCCCTTCACATTTCCATATTTTTATTTTTATATATTTTGTCCATCACACTTCCCGCAATAATACAGCCGCAAAGGCTAGCGGGTACACATATCATCTTCATACTGCCCACCCACTCATTACACCATAAAATCAACTCTGTTAGCTTAGCTAAGCTCACACCCTTAATACATGGACCGGAACCAACGTTCCGGCGGGATTTCACACAACTCTCCAATCTGCCATTATATATTTCCAGAGTTGTACTTTCCTCCCTATACCGACTTCCATCACACCTCTGCAGCAGCAGAGATGCTCAGCCGAGCTTCATTCCCCTACACACCACTGCCACAGCAGTGACGCTCAGCCGAGCTCATATACACTTCCACTTATTCATTCATTACTGATACACTCCCCAGCACTGCCAAAGCAGTTAATCGTCTCTGTGGAGGCGTATTTCCCTTCCATTATTGACTTCCATCACACCTCTGCAGCAGTAGAGACGCTCAGCCGAGCTTAATTTCCCTCCACACCACTGCCACAGCAGTGACGCTCAGCCGAGCTCATATACACTTCCACTTATTCATTCATTACTGACACACTCCCCAGCACTGCCAAAGCAGTTAATCGTCTCTGTGGAGGCGTATTTCCCTTTCACTATTGACTTCCCTCCACACCACTGCCACAGCAGTGACGCTCAGCCGAGCTCATACACACTTCCAATTAGTCATTCACTACTGATACACTTCCCGGCACTGCCAAAGCAGTTCAACGTCTCTATGGAGGCGAATTTTTTCCCTTCCGTTACTGACTTCCAATGCACCTCTGCAGCAGCAGAGACGCTCAGCCGAGCTTCCTTCCCCTCTACACCACTGCCACAGCAGTGACGCTCAGTCGAGCTCATACATACTTCCATTTAGTCATTCATTACTGATACACTTCACAGCACTGCCAAAAGCAGTTTAAACGTCTCTGTAGAGGCGTATTTTCCCTTCCATTACTGACTTCCAATGCACCTCTGCAACAACAGAGACGCTCAGCTGAGCTTCATTTCCCTTTACACCACTGCTGCAGCAGTGACGCTCTGCCTGAGCTCATGTACACTATCATACATTCATACCACAACAAACCCCCCCCAGCACTGCCAAAAGCAGTTAAACGTTTCTGCAGAAGCGTATTTTACTCTATTATTAACGTTCACGGCACCTCTGCATACACCTCAAAAGGTCTGCATAGACCTTTTGAGCTCAGGGCTCTCTCCCGGGACAGCATGCCAAACTTGCTTTATAATCAATCATCAGCTAAGTGTGAACTCTTGAAGTGAAGTTTATTTATATTCACGTGATTATGATTGGACACGGCTGGTCATGCATTAACCATGTATGATTAACCAATCAGACAATTCCTAACCCACTATAAAGAGCCAGGGTTTCTTTCTACAGTCATCTTCGATTTAAAGAATCCCCCCTTCCACCCCTACTCCTCCTCTTTTCCTTTCATAGGGCGGCACGGTGGCCCAGTGATTAGCTCTGCTGCCTCACAGCAAGAACGCTACCGGTTCTAGTCCTTTAACAGACTGGCTGTCGTTTCTGTACATTCCAAAAACATACACACCACGTTAATTGATCAATCTAAATTTAGCACTAGTCAAACTCTTATCCATCAGCATAACTCTTCATAGCAATTATTTTCTGTCATCAACTCTTATATAAAAGGGGGGAGTTCTCGAGATCTACCTGAGCTCAAAGCTCCCCTCTCGCCCTGCAAACGGGAGGGAGCCCAGGGCTCAAGGACCTTTTGATCACAGGGCTCTCTCCCGGGACAGCATGCCAAACTTGCTTTATATTAAATCATCAGCTAAGTGTGAACTCTTAAAATAGAAAATACCCAGAAAGAGCAGGTACATCAATGACACTTTTAAAGGGTCACGAAACACCAAAACACATTTTTTGAGCTGTTGACAGTCATATATGTGTCCCACGCTGCTATAAACACTATTAGGACACATATATTGCACTAAAAAGTGAAAATTGGTTGTTTTTGCGTTATTTTGAGCAAATTCGTTCTTCCGGTTTGAAACGAATTTTTGAAGCTACGTCACGGCCATGAGATACTTAGGTGTAAATCCAGCAGTACAGTGGCTGTCTGTCTTTTCTAGGGCGTTCTGACGTATCTGAGTGCGCAGTATTAATTCATGAGAAGACGTGCTTCAAACCAATCAGCGCGCTCTATTGTGTATGACGCGAAACTTCATTAATATGCATGATAGCTCCGGAGACTGTTTACCAGTTTACAGCGTTCAGACGGCAGAGAGAAGCCACGTTGTGTTGCCAAAACAAGTGAAAGTACAATAATTTCAAGACAAGAGTCGTAGGTGTTATTAGTGTGTTGCAACGAAGGTTTTGTTTTCATTTTCCCTTTATGGGAGAGCAGCTGGACTCACGTGTGGATTACAGTGCACGCGACACGCGACAGAAACGCGTTTGTAAGGAACATTTTTACACGAGAGCTTTTTCTCATCTGGAAATGGTGAAATCCGGATTTTCCGCTCGTCTACTTTTAATAAAAAGACACAGCTCCAGTTTGATTGTCTGTCTACAGATTTGGTAAGTGTTTGCAGTGCAGTGCCCTTTGTTTAAATGCTGCTCTCCGAGTGTAAACATGTAAACACAAACTATTTCCGTCGTGCAGGATTTTCGCCGCATTTTGTGACAGGATAGTCTATACACACACGGCTTTCTGACGCTACCTACCGAGTACATAAGTTACAGAGAAATGCGGAGGATTTTTTTTCTCTTATTCGCCGTAACAAATCAGCCTCTGTGTGTTTGTTTTTCCTGTCAAACTTAGCGCGTCCCTTCTATGCAAAATCTTATCCTCTTTCCCTCCCCCGACACTCCCACACTCCCAGAGCTGGACACGCCCAACTTTCCTGACTTTTTTCAAAACAGAGTTGTGAAAACACCCTGCTGAGACAGGGGGTTTCGTGACCCTTTAACATTTCTGCATAAACGGCTTAGCAGGAAATAAAATATTTTATAATCATATATTTTTACATTTAATAAAATATTTTTTACTTAATTTAAGAAATCTTTATAGGGGTGTCAGGATCAATGATGATAATTATATTATTATAAGTCTGTAAGACTTATTTGAGGTAATATTTGGTTATTCACCAAAATGTATAATACAGTAGTCTATAAAAAGGCCGAATAAACCTGTTCAAACAATCTTGACATTATGAACAAATTATTTAACAAAAGATGATACTGCAGTAAAATATTTGTAGTCTTTTAATAAGCATGATGTGTACAAGATAGAGATGGTATAAAAAGTTAATTGTTTGTTTTGAAATTTGTGAATCGGAATTTGTCCAGTAATAAATAACTGGACCCGAAATACACGTGGTTGTTGTCATGCGGTGAACTCGGCCAATCGTGTAACATCAGTGCCGTCATCGCAGTTCCAGCAGGCTCGTTTGAGATGGCCAAAATCTGCACAGAATCGATCACCGGTGATCACCGCAAGATGCATGCTGGTTAGAAATGTGTTTTTTTTTGGGGGTTTCATCCGAGTTGCGTCCGTCTGGCTCTGATATCACGCTGACGTGCGCCAAAAAAAACTCTCGTGAACGCGAGGCTTAAACCTCGAATTGAGCAGTCGGCAGCAGTTGCTCTCCAAAGACTGCGCTCACTAAAAGCATGATGGGAAACAACTGGCGAGATATGTCCAGCTGCAGACCCGCAGAACCACACACGTTTCAGGCACACACAATCTAGCACACACGATCTAGGCAAACAATATATGGTAAATAACTAACTCCTTAGGAGCATTATCGCCACCTACTGAATTTCACAAATATGGTTTCCCATTTCAGTCATTATATCATTATTATATCGTTACGATCATTTTAACGAAAATACAAATAATTGTTTAAACACTTATGAATTTATTTACGTGTCCACATACACAAAGAAAACATAATAGGCCTAGACCATCTAATTGTAGGGTTAAGTAGCCTAATAAACTAATTCAGGATCTTAATATTATCATACTTAGTTAAAATCGTTTTGTTGTAAAATATGAAAAGCAAACAATAATGTGTCACATTAAAATGAATTAGCCTACTATAGTTAATAATTTAAACAATATATAATATAGTTATAAACTGATCTGATGACTAAACTGTATCAAGTGTTAGTAATATATATATATATATATATATATATATATATATATATATATATATATATATATATATATATATATATATATATATATATATATATATATATATATATATATATTTATTTATTTATTTATTTATATAGAATTAATTTTTAAATTAATTATTAACAGTTAATTTGTTTGTATTGCTATATTTGTTGCAACTATTTCCAACAAATTACCAGTACTTTATGGTTTAAAAACAATATATTACTTACTATAAATTACTATAGTATTTAATGTGGGAAATCATTAATAAAAAAGTTCTTAGAAAAATAAGCAAATAAATTCTATTAAATCGCTGGAGTAAAATATTAATATAGTGTTATTTATTTATTACATGTAAAAAGATTTTTATTACATATAAAGATGCATTATTGCCTATATTAACTTGCTACTATTTTCTTCATTATAAATAAATCCATTATATAAATTAAACCTGTTCACTTTAGATCGTTCAGCAAGGCCAGCAAACGAGTATCTGCAATACTGACTCTTGTCAGATAATAATGACTGATCATCTATGATCACTGATAGAAAACTTTTCAGTCTATTAAATTGAATGGCGATCGGAAACAATGTTCCACATTCGCCCGTCACGATCACAATATTTGTGAAATAGTAAACACTATTGTTTATTGTGTACATTATTTATTAATATATATAAAAATATATTGATGACGATGTCCGAGAATACGTTAATAACATTAACATCCGTCGTAACCATATATGGTTTGTCTAGATCGTGTGTGCTGGATTGCGTGCGCCTGAAACGTGTGTGGTTCTGCGGGCCTGCAGCTGGATATTATTGTGCAACTGGCTGACAGCTTAATGCTCATGGGATGAGACTGACCACCTACACATTATTCTCTATCTTGTTTTTACTAAGGTTTATCCTGGCTTTGTTGTATACCTTTTTTGTATTCTCGTTGATAATTTAAAAAAAAGTAATAAAGAGCATTACACATGTTTATTTATGTAGATTTACATGCAAACAAAAACAAAACACACCTTTGTAAAAACATAATGTGACCTATCTAACATAACTTAATGTTACTAATAAATCATGTGCATGTGCTGTATTTTATTTCTCTCTCAGTTTAAAGTCCTGTTTGTTGTCATTTTCACTTGTTTGTATGTTTGTGTGAGTTTTGTATTGTAATTTTTATGCAACGTTATTCCATGAAAGTCAAACCAATACATACATATATGCATACATGAGGTAATCAGACTGTTTCGCCATTATGCCTCATCTTTGTGTGGTTTCATAAGTGAAAGGGGTGTAGTAAACAAAACACACACACACACACACACACACACATTTTATAGTGTTTCAAACAAGTTAAATATGCAAAACATTGACAAAAAAACAACAACAGGTGTACATCATGGAGTTCACTGAGTTTTTATTGACAAAATGTATCAAGTTTCTATGTTTTTTTTAATATATTTATTAGTATATGCCATATATATTAGTATTTACAGTGGTGTAAAGTAACAAATTACAAACACTCAAACTACTGTAAGTAGTTTTTCTCAGGAATTGTAATTTACTAAGTAGTTTTATAAATGTGTACTTTAACTTTCCCTTGAGTACATTTTTACTGCAGTACTGGTACTTTTACTCCACTACTTTCCTTCAACTTGCTGTCACTATTTATTCTTGTCTATGGGGATTAGAAAAATCAGTCTTGTGATTCTTGTCCAATCAAATCCCACATAGAAGATAAATCGCGTCATAATGAACGACCTCAAGACACGGCGATTTATAATTGCAGCAAACTGTTTAGAAGCATTAAAAGTGTCCAAGAAAATGTCCAAAATCTTTATACACATTGACCCAGAGACTGTTTAGATGCATGTCACTGATGAGAAAATGACAGATGTTTACTGTATGATGACTGAAATGGCCTTAAACACCCAGCAGGCACCAGACGTCAACATGACGTCAGATTGACGTTGTACCCCAATGTCATGGGGACATTGCATTTTGTTTGGAATTGAACATCGGGTTGAAATCAGAACCCAAAATCAGGCCAACGACGTCAATGTCCAACCTAAAAGCAACCAAATATCAAATGATGTTACAGCCTGACGTTGTATGAACGTTACCAATATGTTGTCTATCAGATGTTGGATTTTGGTTGCCATACCTGACGAAGAAGTGTCAGTACTTGACGTTGGTGACAGTACTTGAATTGGCTTGACGTAGGATTTTGGTCACTTTCTAACACAAGCTAAAATCGACCAAATATCAACGTCATTTGACGTTGTTATTAGACATTAAAATAAAGTTGTCCTTAGACGCTGGCTAAACATTGAATTCTGGCCACCTGACATCACAACCTAAATCTAACCTAATATTAACGTCTTATGATGTTGTGTAACTGCTGGGCAATGACTAGATGCACTACAGAATGTTACGTTTACACACATCCCCAAATTAGATGTAGCTTTTCACAGCTGACTCACTACTCTTGAGTACTTTTGAAATGTCAACTTTTTACTCCGACTTTAAGTAATAATTAAAACAGATCATTTTACTCTACTTTCACTGCATTTTTAGGCAAGTAATGGTACTTTTACTTAAGTATGATTTTTCAGTACTCTTTCCACCACTGAGTTTATACCATTTACTAAAATAGCCACTTCTAAAATTAGATCTGGCGCATTTTTAATTTATGATTGAGTCACACCATAGGACAGTTGTGAGATTTGGCTCAAAAATGTTTTTTAAAAATGTAATAACACAGCAGTTTTTATAACAAGAGGTCCATGGCAGGCAAATTTACTGCATTTAAATGATGACAAAACTAACCATATCCATTTTTGTCATGTGTGACCCTTAAAACGCAAAGTCAACAATATTTATATATAAAATAACACTTAAGATGATTTGTTGTAGTTCACACCGATCATCAGAATGGGGAAGAAATGTGTTTTAAGCAATTCTGAATGTGGCCTGGTTGTTGGTGCCAGACGGGCTGAACAGAGTGTTTCAGAAACTGCTGATCTACACACAACCATCACTAGGGTTTACAGAGAACAGTGTGTGTGGGGCGAGAGAAAATATCCAGTGAGCAGCAGTTCTCTGGTGGAAAATGTTTTGTTGATGCCAGAGGTCAGAGGAGAACACTGAATCAGTTCAAAAAGGCCACAGTAACTCAAACCACCACTCATTATTGTAACTAAGGTCTGTTCCTGTAAACCAAACCCGATGACCTTGGTGCCGCACCAAGCATTTGCCATTTCAGCTACAAAAACATACAATTCTGCTGTGTTTACCTTCTGTCAGACGAGGCAACACACAAGTTGGAAAACAGGCTTAAGGTCACAGCACATGTCCTGCTGATGGATCCTCCTACAGGGATAAAGCTACAGGATAAGATGCTGATATCTAGAAGAGAGAGGCTCAAACACACATTAAACCCCAAACACAGAAACACAGCAAGTGCTTGTATTCAGTCAGAAAACTCAAACACAGTCGGACAGTATGAACATTTATTTCTGGAAATGAATTACAAAGTCTTTAAATACCAGCGAGCCACCAGATTCTGGTAAACAAGTTAGCAATCTGATTATACTCCTCTCAAGAACAAGATACAGGGCTGTGGGTTATCATTATTATGGTTATTGTCTGTTATTCTACTAAAATAAATAACAAGACCAGGTTAAAATCTATTGCTGCGTCTGATTATTACAGCTTGACCCTTACAGACCACAGTTTGGCATCCATATGTACATGAGGTTTGGATAGGAAGATGTCACACAACAGAGAGAAAAGGTCAAAGTTAGTGTTTGAGGAAGTACAAACCAAGCAGGAACTCTGAAGAAACACACAGCATCACATGTAAGGGTCCGTAACAGGAACTTACAGTGCCGAACATCTTCAAGATCTGACTTAAAGGGATAGTTCACCCAAAAATACTACGCAGTTTTCCTTCAGTAGTACATTATAGAAGATCTGTAGCTGAAACTGTGGTCCTTGATGATTTAGAAAATGTAGTTAAAAAATTATACAATCAAAACACAAGTAATACACATGATTCCTGACAATATATTAAAGGTTTTATAAATGAATCGATCGGTCTAATTTTGTTTTGACTGTATGTACGGTTGTTTGAAGGACCACAGCTTCAACTAAAGCCTTCTTTAATGTCCTACCAAAATAAACTTGGATGGGATTTTTAATTTGGTCATCACATCAATTTAAATCTTGCTTACATCTTTGGAACACAAAATAATAATCCTTCGTCCATTTAATGACATTAAGTGGGGTCCAAATAAGTATGTTGGAACAATGTGATATTGAGTAATTACTGAATAACGGGTGTACTATCCCTTTAACTACTACTGATTTAATACTTAGTGGACGCCTAACCTCTTAGAACTGCATTTAGTGTTAAACATTAAACACAAGATGCATATGTGCTTTAGCCCTTTGCTGGTGAAACCAAACGTGAGACAGACACACACACACGCACGCGCACACAGAAAGTAGTTCATTACATTACATGGATTTGATCAAGGCAAGGCTTTGCCATTTTAATAAATAAGTTAAAAATAAGCATAAGCACAACTAATAAAGGTTGGAGAAGTGGGAACTACGCGTCCCCTAATCTCTGCCGTCCTCTTTTTCTCCCTTTGCAGTCAGCAGTGGAGGACCGGTGTTATTGTAGAGCAGTAATATACGCCCTTATACGAGTGCAATGCTTGTCAACATCATCGATTACAGTCAATATCGTCCACTACAACATCACTAGTATCAGCACAGATGCATTCTTAGATTAGTAAGTATTAAAGAAAAAAGGGACATGGAAGTTTTCAAATTTTTTCATGAGTTCCCCTAGTCTCCGTTTCTAAACGCAGCTTGTAGACTACTTGTGGACAAACATGACTTCCCAGTAATTTGGGAAGCTAATGAGATAACTGAGTATGTGCTTTACTCGTGATAAGAGTTTCAAAGTCTGGGGTGATGGTAGACCCAAAGATCGTGCTCTATGTCCAACCTGTTCCTTTGCTTTGACTTAAGCTGCACCAAGGAAGAGAAGCCACTTTCACACAAATACGTAGTGCTGAATGGTAGGATGGACTTGATCGCACGAATGGCAAGGGACGAATACTCAGAAAGCACTTTGCGGCACCAAAACTGGGAGAGGCTTTACTTCACTGAATTTCTTTTTCAGCGTCTTATCACATGACGGCTCCACAAGCTGATTCCCTTTGTTGCTCGGCAACGTGACGCTTTCCACGTCGATTCCAAAGGGATTGCTCATCCACGGATCGGGAAGTAGTCGGTACGGTTGTCGCGCGCGCATTTCAAAATAAAAGTCCGGTATAAGCAAAATAAGTTAAAAAATGAAACTTTTGTTGTTTTTTTGACCACACACTCCGCGACCCACTGAAAATGTTCCCGCGACCCACTTTTGGGTCGCGACCCACCAGTTGAGAAACACTGCTCTATAGGATGATTACAGTGCAATGAGTCAGACGTATGAGCAAAAAGGTCGTCTGTTTGTGTTTGTTTTTTTTCTTTTACAAGAATGCCAATGTTCGGACCAAATAACAAACCTTCCTTTCTACAATGAAAGCCTAAAAAGGGTTTTTTCTTCTTAAATAAGCACTGGCCTACAGTTTAAAAGCTTCAACAGTATTAGTATTACTCGTCACACCTGTAAACGTTTGTTTTCTAAACTGTCCAGAAGTTGCCGAGACTCAGCTGCAGCGTCTCACGTGTTCCAGAACGTATTCTGGGAAGTGCAAACTACACACTTGCAGTCCGTCCAGTTTGCAAGGCATCCTGGGATACTCGTCCTCTTTCCATTTGTTCTCCTCGGGGTCAAATGTGAGAATAGAGTCGCTGTAATGACCGTTGTAGCAAAGTCCTCCGAGCACCATGATCTGTTTGTCCAACACCGCCACTCCGTGTCCACTGCGTCCTATAGGCATTGAGGCCAAAATAGTCCACTCGTCAGTCTCTGGGTCGTACACTTCTGTCGAAGGGCAGCCCTGGGACTCGAAAGAGGCACGGAGTATCACACAAACCCCGCCGAAAACGTACAGCTTCCCATTGTGGGAGATCATCTTGTGGAAGCAACGAGCGTAGTTCATTTTCGACTTGTTCTCCCAGCAGTTGGTGAGGATTGGCGTGCGCCGCGTTCGATGTTCGGACGATCCTTCCCGTCCCGGGTCAAAAACGCAGACTTGCTTTGAGGTGGATGAGGAGGTGATGCCACCAGTGATGTACAACTTCCCATTGAGCACAGTGCCTTCGTGACCGTACTTATTTACTGGGTACGGGTCAACAAACTCCCACTTGTCCTCGACAATGTCATATCGCTCTGTAGAATAAAAGGTCTCATCCCGAGTACGACCTGCGACAGCATAAATATACTTCCCAATAACACCGACTGCAAACTCTGATCGGGGAACGGACATGTCGGCCATACGTAGCCAAGAGTTCTGTCTGGGATCGTAACGGTAGACTTTGGAAGAAGCGTGAAACTCTCCGTCAGGGCCTAGTTCTTCACCACCCAACAGGAAGGCGAAGTTGTTGACAATGGCCAGGCAATCTGGCCGGAGCGGCACCTGAGGGCCTTCTAGTTCCCACCACACTTTTGGCCGATGAAGGAGGAGGATCTTACTGTTGACCATGCTGTGGCCGATCATTCCACGAAATACAGCAGTCTGAGGTCTCACGGATCGGATGCGGTTGGATTTGGTTTCCGCCAGCGGTTGTTCATTCACCTGATGGAAGTAGCTGAGTGCCTGGTCTACTTCTAGTCTCAGTTGGCGGGAATAACGGTAGAACTCTGATGTCTTCACCTGGTGTAAAAGGAAAAAGAAATGCTTAGATATCAATGTCAGGACACACTTATAGTAAGTTATATACACACTAGGACTGCACAATATTGGATAAATTATGTGATTAAATATTGTGGTATGAATACAATTTGCCCAGATGGCTTAAATAGCTCTATTTGGAAAGATTGCATTAATTTAGATTGATAGGGATGGTTTTGTTGGGGAGTGAATCATGCATAAAATATAATAAGAAAAATTACAAGCTTACAGCGGGAAAAATAAATACACGTCACCATTTTTCTCAGAAAACACATTTCTAAAGATGCTGTTGACTTGAAATTTTCACTGGATGTTGATAACAATCAAAAGAAATCCATATATGCAAAAAAAAAACAAATCTAAACAGTTTACAAATGAAGTTATGTGTAATAAAACGAAATGACAGAGAGAAAAAGTATTGAACACATGAAGGCAGTAAAAACCCAGACAGCAGCTGAAATCTCTCAGAAGTTATTTAGCAACCCTCTGCCCTTCGTCAGTGTAAATTAATATTAGCCGCTTCAGTCCAACATCTACATTACCAGGATGAAGATGAAACCAGAGTGGACATATCAGCAAAGTCAATGATCCAAAACACAGCCAATGAAACTCTCAAATGGTTTCAGAGAAAGAAAATCAAGCTGTATAATGGCCCAGCCAATGACATGACTTGAATCCAATAGAAAATGCAAATTAAAGATCAGATTTGATAGATGAGACCCCCAGAACCATCAAGACTTTTACACTCTGCTGAAGTCTGTGAAAAACGCACACCTAAGCAATCTATATGACTTCATATTCCATATGAGAGGCGTCTTTGAGCTGCCATCATTAAAAAATTTGAATAGTTCAGTACTTTCTCCTAGTGTCCTTTTATTGTTATTACACATAACTCATTATTCAGATTTTTTTTTTTTTTTTTCATGTTTGAAAATCTGGTTCAATTCCATGTCAACAGCTCCTTTAGAAATATCATTCCCAGGAAAAAATGGCGCGTTCAATACTTATTTTTTCCCACTGTATATAAATACAATAGAGCAAAGATAGAAGTGAACTAAATGGTGTTTTATGGGGAGGCAAACTGTACTCACGTGAAGAATAAATATAATAAAATGTATAATGACACTGCATAGTCTTCATCGCACAAATAATTCACTAAAATGAACCTTTATTAAAGTTACAAATACAATTATGACTGAATGCTTCAAACTGCTGAAATGCGCACACATCGCAGGTCTTAAGGCTGGAATGCACCAAGCCAATGCCAAACAACTGTTGTTATGTCATCTTTAGAATACAAATGAAGATATTTTGGATGAAATCTGAGAGCTCTCTGACCCTCCATAGACAGCAACGATCCCGAGACGTAAATTGTTTCATCACAAACCTCTGTCATATAGGCCCATTTGCTATATTAATAATTAAGTCATTATTTGAAAAATTATGTCTTAAGCATCTAATTTTTTCTCAATGCTGATGACCCTTCATTTTCTCCATCTCCCTCACGGCGAGATCAGGCGAGGGTGTGTTTAATAAGTAAAACTGGCCACAGTTTAGTTTGGTTGCGTCAAACTGGCAGGAAAATATACATTAAATACAAAGGCTGGTTATTTTACCGGTGATGAGGGATTACAGGTATTACAGATTTCAAAGAAAATATAGACTAAATATTAAAAAGTAAACCTATCAAAGTCCTAACGAATCCAATGCCTTTAAATAATGTAGCCTAGTTGACAACAAGCATCAAGTGTTTATTGAGATTGTGTCGTATGTCATGTATAGGCTGATATTTACAGAAGCTGTACAAAGACGCACGCGTGCGGTGACCGCAGCGATGTTCAGCTCTAAATAGGCGCTTTAATTTAGCTTGTAGTCTACTACATAACAGTTGAGATTTTTTACATATAATGTTCCATTACTTAAAATTTCTTACATTTTTTATATTTATAGTTAAATGAGCGCTACCTTGTTTCGATGTGATCATTATGCAAGGATCATCTTGCATATTTGGTCTATTCTTCAGTAGCCTATACTGTAGGTTCGTTGACCATAAAACACAATACACCGCGTTCCAAATTATTATGCAAACTGAATGTAAGTGTTATAAACACAATTTTTTTTTGTTTTTCAATTAAACTCATGGATGGTATTGTGTCTTAGGGCTCTTTGGATCACTCAAATGAATCTCAGACACCTGTGATAACGAGTTTGCTAGATGAGCCCAATTAAAGGAAAAGTACTTAAAAAGGGCGTTCCACATTATTAAGCAGGTCACATGTTTCAAGCAATATGGGAAAGAAAAAAGATCTTTCTGCTGGCGAAAAGCGTCAAATAGTGCAATGCCTTGGACAAGGTATGAAAACATTTGATATTTCACGAAAACTTAAGCGTGATCATCGTACTGTGAAGAAATTTGTGGCTGATTCTGAGCACAGACGGGTTCGTGCAGACAAAGGCAGAATGAGGAAGGTTTCTGCCAGACAAATTCATCGGATTAAGAGAGCAGCTGCTAAAATGCCATTACAAAGCAGCAAACAAGTATTTGAAGCTGCTGGTGCCTCTGGGGTCCCACGAACCTCAAGGTGTAGGATCCTCCAGAGGCTTGCGGTTGTGCGTAAACCTACTATTCGGCCACCTCTAACCAATGCTCACAAGCAGAAAAGGTTGCAGTGGGCCCAGAATTACATGCAGACTAATTTTCAAACAGTCTTGTTTACTGATGAGTGTCGTGCAACCCTGGATGGCCCAGATGGATGGAGTAGTGGATGGTTGGTGGATGGCCACCATGTCCCAACAAGGCTGCGACGTCAACAAGGAGGTGGCGGAGTCATGTTTTGGGCTGGAATCATGGGGAGAGAGCTGGTAGGCCCCTTTAGGGTCCCTGAAGATGTGAAAATGACCTCTGCAAAGTATGTAGAATTTCTGACTGACCACTTTCTTCCATGGTACAAAAAGAAGAACCGTGCCTTCCGTAGCAAAATCATCTTCATGCATGACAATGTACCATCTCATGCTGCAAAGAATACCTCTGTGCCATTGGCTGCTATGGGCATAAAAGATGAGAAACTCATGGTGTGGCCACCATCCTCCCCTGACCTCAACCCTATTGAGAACCTTTGGAGCATCCTCAAGCAAAAGATCTATGAGGGAGGGAGGCAGTTTACATCAAAACAGCAGCTCTGGGAGGCTATTCTGACATCCTGCAAACAGATTCAAGCGGAAACTCTCCAAAAACTCACAAGTTCAATGGATGCAAGAATTGTGAAGGTGATATCAAAAAAGGGGTCCTATGTGAAGATGTAACTTGCCTTGTTAGGATGTTTTCCATTGAACTAGCTTTTGACTTCAGTAAATATGACCACCTAATGCTGAAAATTCAGCAAATGCCTGTTTTCACTTCTTTACAACCTATAAAATGTTTTAACTCTGTTGTGCATAATAATTTGGAACAGTGCATTTTCAGTTTTTTATTTTTAAAATAAATGCTGTTATCATTAAGAGGTTTGTTCAATAAAATTTGAATTATACCCTAATGGTTGATTACTTGAAAATTATACTGACTGTCAATTGCATTGACTAATTATGAAAACCAGAGAAAGATATCATTTGCATAATAATTTGGAACGCGGTGTAAAGTCACCTTTGAGTAATAGAATGAAAAACTCTTAATTTCTGCCTTGAACACTGACTGTTTTTTAATGCATTAATAGCACATACACACATATTTTTTGAACATGTTTTGACTATCAGTAAAAACAACATTTTTTTGCCCATTTTGGACAGTTAAAAAAAGTGTTTTGGACATTACATATGCTATAAAACAGTTGCAGGATGACACTGCATGTCTGTAACAAAATAAAAAACATAAGACATAAGAGCTAAAACGTGCTGTCCATGTATGTGGCCACTAAGCCCTAGAAGGTTAAACCTTTCTTGAAACCAATACACAAGTTTTCCAAGCCCTAATAAAGAGCACATTTGTAAAATCTTGGAACCTGTGTTTTAACCCTGTGATTTTTATTAAATATATTTTCTTTTCTCTTAAACAGACTGTTATTTGTCATTCACACATGAACCAAGGGGCCATTCTTACCTTCTCGAAGATATTGGCAGGCGTCATCAAACAAAAGCGCAGGTTTTGCACCACTGCATCCGTGTGTCTCCAGCGTCTCCGGTCGTGTCTCAACCAGGCCTGCACAGCTTCATACAGCTCAATTTCTGGAAATCGACTCAGCTGGTCACTATCCAGATATGCCATCAACTTCTCCAAGCTCAAATAAGACAAGAAGTCCGGCCGCGCCATCAGGGGCACAAAGTTCTCCAACAAGAACGCATCAAGCTGCTCCTGCACGCCTTCCACGCCGACGCTAAAGTCCTCCAGTAAACGCATGACTTCAGCACAGTTCTCCAAGCAGATTTTGGCCAGCAGGAAGGAACAGCAGAACTCTACAGCTTCAGTGAGTTGAACGTACATAGCAGCCTGTAATATTTCCTGCACCGTGAGCATGCTTAACTCCAAAGAGCCATAATACATGAAGCGAAGGACGTGACCAAAGCCGGCTGCCGTCAACCCCTTCATGTGGATCTTATCCTGGTCACGTTCCCGCATATCTGCTGTGAACATGACCCGGAAATAGTCGCTTTGCGTTGCTAGCAGAGCCTTGTGCGCCTGGAAGTGGTGTTCCTCGATCAGCAGAGTGACATCGAGAAGCAGTCGCTCCTCATACAAGGCTCTGAAGCCCGACGACACGCTGCCGTCGTGCACTTGAGAAAGGTAGACCTCCACATCCCCTGCCATTAGGCACCTGTGGAGACACAAACACTCTTATAAATGAGCTGTCAGCTGTCGAGTCAATGTGACCAATTCATCTGGTCAACTCTGCAAGGTTGGAAAGACCATAATTGTGATGGAAAGACATTTAATGTCCTTAATGGAAATATAAAAATGATTCATCGTCTAAGAGTTCAGTGGCAACCAACATTGATGGATAAAGACTTTTAAAGATACAGTTCACCCAAAAATGGACATCAGTAATCAAATTATTTGCCTTAATCTGATTAAGACAATAATATGATTTAGGTGTTTACATGAGTTGCTTTTTGAATGTTCCTTTCATGATCCCATTTTACATCTTAGACCACATAATTCAATTAATGTCATTGTGTCACCACACTATGTAATTTCAGGTGTTTCATATTTAATTTTTAGCTTTAACTACAGTTTAGCACTTTCACTTTAATTCAGGGATATTTCATTTATGCCCCCATGACAAACTGAGGTATTGGATGTGAGTACGAATTAAGGACTGGTAGAAGCGTGTTGTTTTATGGAATTTCATACCGCACGCCAAATGGGAGAAGAAAACTCTGCAATTCACGATGCAGGTGTCTGTAGTCCTTAACTGACTCGGTAAGTGCAGAGAATAGTGTCAAATAGCCGTGTGTGTATAGAATATCCTGTCGCAAAATGCAGCAAAAGATCCTACATGACGGTAATAGTTTGATTAAGGTGTTTACTCAGATTAAATCAATCAAAAATCGCGGTTTACATGGTAGACTATCAATCAGAGTATTGTCTTAATCGTAGTCAAATCGGATTATTGGTGTCATACTCATTGATTCAGACCATGACAAGGCTCTAAGGGTCATAGACATTAAAGATATAGTTTACCCAAAAAATAAAATTTACTCACTCTTTACTCCCTCAAGTAGTTCCAAAACTTGAGAGTCTTTCTTTGAACACAAAATAAATTATTTTGAAGAAAGCTGAAAACCAGTAACCCTTGACCTCCAGGAAAAACAAATACTATGAAGGTCAATGGTTACAAGTTTCCAGCTTTCTTCAAAATAAATTCTTTTGTGTTCAACAGAAGAAATAAAGGGTGAGTAAATGATGACAGAATTGTCATTTTTGGGTGAACTATCCCATTTTCTTTTTAAATATTAGGGGAAACTTATAGGAGACAAGTTTTTTTAATGACAAATTGTCTCTAGTCATACGTATTAAGTAATAAGTATTTTATGTACACAAAAACTAACGGCATCTAACCAACAGCATGGACATGAATCGGACATACTTTATTATAACAAAAGAAAATTGTAAAAAAAAAAAAAAACCTATTAAAATGGAATCCAGAATTTTTTTTAATGAAAAAAATGAATCCGTAAGGGCCCTAAATACATGATTAAATAAAATGATGACTAATCCTGTGATCCTGTTAAATCCTGTGAATCCCATCCAATTTTACCATTCGAACCTGAATAATTTGTTTAACTAACTAGAACTACACTAGTATTCAAACATTATTCTTCGTTGGCGCCAGTGGTGTAGTGGTTAGTGTGTCGACACATGCACTCCGGTGCTCACGGCGACCCGAGATCGATTCCTGCTGATCCTTCCCCTCTCTCTGCTCCCCTTGCTTTCCTATCAACAATCTCTACTGTCCTATCCATTAAAGGTGAAAACCCCGAAAAAAAATGTATAAAAAAAACAAAAGCATTATTCTTCAACCTGCTGATTATGTCCCACAATAGGAAATATTGTTATCTGACTATTTGTTTTCTCTTCATCCATGTAGAGCAGCTTTGACAAAATCTAGATTGTACAACGCGCTATAAAAAATAAAGGTGACTTGATGTGATCTGAAAATCTAGAATGAATAAAAAATTGAATATAGATACAAGAAATTATGCATTTTCAACATTTTAAATACATAACACTAGATAGAGTATTAAAATTTAAACAGTAAGATTTTGAATGTTTTTCAAGAAGTCTCACCAAGCCTGTATTTATTTGATACCAAATAATTACAGCATAAAGAGTAGAACTCTGAAATATTTTTACTAAAATAACTTTTTTCTATTTAAATACATGTATATATAATTATAATTTAGTCCAGTAATTTCAAAGCATTATTACCCCAATCACATGATCCTTCAGAAATCATTCTAATATTTGCAGCTCAAAACATTTTTATTATATTAAAATATTATACATTTTATAATATTATGAAAAAATATTATACATTTTTGCTGTTCTTTTTCCATTTGCATTAATATGATTAAGTTCTTTTATCACAACTCAGTTATTTCCTTTAAATAAAATTACTATTACCAAGGCTATCTCATTTTGGACTGTATTTTTTTATCAAATAAATGCAAAATTGGTAAGCATAAGACACTTATTTCATTAAGAATTTCATTTACTGAAGTATAGATTATTTTTGGGTGTACTATCCCTTTAAAACAAAATATAATTACTCAAATCTTTCATTAAATGCTTATTAAAACTAAACAGCATCTCCTCTAGTTCATTATCAAGCTAATTGTCTGATCTACTTGTAGTTTAGTGAATAATAGACGGTGAAAAAACATGCCAGACTTTAATAAAGGCTCTGGAAGGACTTCAAGAACTTTCACACCTCAGCACTTCAGTTTCTGCTGCTGAAAGCCAAACTCAAGTCTCAATGCTCCCCCACACACTCCCTCTACTGCACACACACACAGCACACTCACCTCTGATTGGCCACGGGCATGTCACAGGTGGTGTCCGAGCCAATCAGAGGACAGTACCTCTCGTGTCCGTAGGAAATTTAATTCTGAAGATATTCACCTAAATGACAAATTGAACAAGCCCTGATCATTAAATTCATGTGATAATTACCAACAGACTGAAATACTAAAGATGCACCAACAACCGAACGTCAACGCTGTGTGCAAACAGGAAACATTTACTGGAAACATAAATGAGGCAGAAGATCTTTGATCACATACACATATATCCCACTTTGCACACTGAAAATAAACCAGAAGAGAAACCTTTTAACATTAAATCTGTGAATTTTAATATAGATAAAATGCATTTAATGCCCCAATATACTGTAAAATACATCAATATACTGTGAAATACATTTCTAGCTAAATCAGGCTTAATGGTGTTAGTTAGACATTTGTTACAGAAGTTTGAAACCACATAACAAAGGAAACTTTCTGGAAATATTTGCTTCAGTGGATAAACTAAACTGTGGAACTATTATTAGTTCTTTGTTGCCTCCTCCAACTTGGAAATCTTCTCCAGGTCTTTTCTTTTCAGTAAGTCAAGATCAGACACACTAAAGTACAAACATAAACACTCATTTGAAAAGCAAAAACTATCTGAAAGCCACACAGACTTCTATCTGAATGGCAACGTAAACGTGATGTGACTTTGCCAAATTGCAGAGCTGGTACAAACATCCACATCATTATAGCAGACGCTTTCTTAAGGGATTAGGTGGGAAAATGTTGGTCTTATCAAGCAAAATTTGCTGTTTCCATTCACCTATTTTTATCTGCATTTTGGAATGTTGCATACAAAATACTTAGTGTAAATGCCACCATGTGCACACATTTTGAAAATTCACATTAAAAAAAAACGTATGCTCACAACTGAGTAGCATAAACTTTTTATCTGATACGAAAAAACGTGCATGAACGACGATGGAAACACATTTACAGAACAAATTACAGTACGTGCATCAAAAAAGGTTTTTTTTTTTTTTTTTTTACAGCCACAGCCATGCATCTCCCTGCAGCCCAAGACCGGTTACTCACTGAAGCTAATCAGGGCTGAGCCTGGATGGAAGACATGGGAAAACTAGTTTGCTGCTGAAAGTGGTGTTAGTGAGGCCAGCAGGGGGTGCTCAACCTGTGAGTCCTAATGCCCAGTATAGTGAAGGGGATGCTATACTGTCAGTGAGCTCCTTCTTTTCGGATAAAATGTTCAACTGAAGTCCTGACTCTCTGTGGTCTTTAAAAATCCCATGGCACTTCTCGTAAAGAAATTCTCCTCATGGCCAAATTCCATCCATTGGCCCTTTACCATCATGACTTCCCAATCATCCCCATCCACTGAATTGGCTCTATCCATGTCTCTCCACTCCACTCATAGCTGGTGTGCGGTGAGCGCACTGGTGCCGTTGTCCTGTGGCGTGCAGAGGACAGAGACCCCCCCTCATGATTGTAAAGTGCTTTGGGTGTATGGCCATGCATGATAAATGCGCTATGTAAATACACACATTACATTACATTTTGTTTTAATGGATAATGTGATATGTGCATTGATACTGCTTTAATGGACAAACCAGCAGATCAACCACATTGTAAAACATCTGAAATGTTGTTTTGGTCATTGTAAAATGCCTTAGCCAAAGTCTGTCATCAAAGTGGTTCAGTATTATTATCTTTCAGAACTGTCTTTAGTGGCTGTGCTACAAAGGAGTCATCTCGCACCTCCAAAAGCCACTGCGAATTCATTGCACTTTGTCTTTGTCTTCTGAGGTGCAAGACATTTATTCTATAAGGAAAAAGGCCCACAGTGGTTTCTGTTACAGCAGCAAATTCAGTTTTTATTTTTGATATTTGGCATTATTTTATAATATTATTTTGTTCTCTTTGACTCATCAGATACATTATTCACAAATGTTTTCTGCGATATTGCAGATTTGCCCATAAATATAATTTGCAGCTTTGGATGGAAACATACAGTTAAAACCAGAAGTTTACATACACTCCAAAAAGGTTCCATACACTCCAAAAAAGGAACATAACCATTTTTTTCAAGTGTCTGATGGTAAATCATACTAAACGTTTACTATTTTAGGGCCGTTAGGATTACCTAAATGATTTACATTTGCTAAATGCCAGAATAATGAGAGAATTGTTTTTTGAGAATTTTTTATTAATTTCTAGACAGTCAAAAGTTAATTTCCTTGGTATTTTTTTTGCTTTGCTTTTAAACTGTAACACTTTAGTCAAATGTTTTGGGTATCCTTCCACAAGCTTCTTACAACAGTTTGAATGAATTTTGGCATATTCCTCCTGACAGAATTGGTGTAACTGAGTCAGATTTGTAGGCTGTCTTGCTCGCACAAGCTTTATCAACTCTGCCCACAAATTTTCTATAGGATAGAGTTCAGGGCTTTGTGATGGCCACTCCAACATATTCACTCTGTTGTCCTTAAAGCACATTTTAACTAATGTGGCAGTATGCTTAGGGTCATGGTCTGTTTGGAAGACCCATTTGTGGCCAAGTTTTAATTTCCTGGCTGATGTCTTGAGATGTTGCTTCAGTATTTCTACATAGTGTTCTTTCTTCATGATGCCATCTATGCTGTGAAGTGGACCAGTCCCTCCTGCAGCAAAACAGCCCCACAACATGATGCTGCCGCCCCAATACTTCAAGTTGGGATGGTGTTCCTAAGCTTGTAAGCTTTCCCCTTTGTCCTCCAAATGTAAAACTGGTCATTATGACCAAACAGTTCAATCTTAGTTTCATCAGACCACAGGACATGCCTCCAAAAATTATTCTTTTTTCCAGTGTAATTTACCAAATTGTAATCTGGCTTTTTTGTTGATTCTGGCTTGTTGATTTTTCCATGTTGTCACACAAGGAAGTAGTGTGTTTGAGGTTTTCCTTAAATACTATTCTACAGTTGTGCCTCCAATTAACTCAAATGTTGTCAATTAGCCAATCACAAACTTCCAAAACCTTGACACCATCATCTGAGCTTTTTCAGAGGCTTAATAATCTTATTGTATGTAAACTTGACTTTCAAGAAAAGTTATAACAATTTCTCAAAAAATCTCTCTATCATTATTCTCCTATTAAGCATGACAGAAACTATTTTGATAATCCTAACTTACCTAAAAGAGAAGAAGTTTAGTCACATTAACATCTGACTTTTTTTTTTTTTTAATGGTTATGTGCCTTTTTATACAGTGTATGTAAACTTCTGGTTTCAACTGTAGCTAGTGTCAGTCATTTTCTAAATTATATTTAAAATAGGACACTTTTAACCACAAATTCTTGTCTTTTATTCTACTACCCCTTTGATGCGTGTCCACAACTTTACACATTACGTAGTTATTGATAGTCAAGTACCAACCAAGTGTTTACAAAGTCAAACATGCAAAGACTAAAGCCTTTTGCACACCCAGTGATTTATCACTCACACTTATCGCCAGTGTATTTATTTAGAGTTGTTATACAACATTCATGCACAATTGATTCTTACTAGTGATGACACTGGCTTGTTGCACAGAAGAAGTCATCTTTACGCTTTTTCCATGTGTTTTTGTTGCATTAGCTTTTCCACTTTTGTTTAATCTTCTCCACTACAGCACACAAGCACCTGGTCTAAATGTTTGCAGGGGACACCATTGAATACTATCTGATCTGCAATTTCTGTGTGCTCGGCTAGAACAATTTCAATTCCTGCATGCTAGCAGCTCAAGGCATGTGGACAAAAGCACCAATTTCATTGGTCGGTTTTTAACATGACAAAAGTATAAAATCAAAACAAGCCCAATATGTAGGGTTGGTGCATTGGTGTGCACATTAGCTCACTCTGTTTAATCACATGGCATTAAACATCAGTGATAATCACACAATCTTCCCGGTGTGCACAAGCCACAGCCTTATCTCCCTGCAGCCCAAGACCGGTTACTCACTGAAGCTAAGCAGGGCTGAGCCTGGATGGGAGACATGGGAAAACTAGGTTGCTGTTGGAAATGGTGTTAGTAAAGTGAAGGTAGTCACACACGATAATCGTCCCGGTGTGCACAAGCCTTAAACCAAATCCAATAGCCTTTACAAAAAAAAGTGAAACAACATTCATTAATTTCCCTTCAGCTTAATTCCTTATTTATCAAGGGTCACCACGTAGGAATGAACCACCAACTATTCTGGCATATGTTTTATGCAACGGATGCCCTTCCAGCTGCAAACACAGTACTGGGAAACACCCATAAACTCCCACATTCACACACACACACTTATACACTACGGCCAATTTAGTTCATCCAATTCACCTATAGCACGTCTTTGAAATTGTGGGGGAAACCGGAGCACCCGGAGGAAACCCATGCAAACACGGGGAGAACATGCCAACTCCACACAGAAATGCCAACTGGCCCAGCCGGGACTCGAACCAGTAAACTTCTTCTTGTGAGGCGACAGTGCTTACCACTCAGCCACTGTGCCACCCTGGTGAAACAATAATGTTGGACTATTTGGAAGTTTTGCCTTATGCATCTTTTTAACATGATTACTAAATGTGTGATGCTGAGGAGCATTTGAGGTTAACGAAACAAAAAAACAAAATTTTGCTAGACAAGAACCTTCTTCCTTCTGTGGTGTTGTGTAGTAGAGGCATTTGATTCTGCACTGAAACTGCAATTTGATCTTTCAGCTCCTAAACTAATCCTTTAACTGCTGTTTTTGCATTGTTATTTTAGCTTTATGTTTATTGTGGTAATGGGAGGAAAACGTGCAACATATGTTTACATATTCATCTGAACACACTCTCTGCAGTTTGAACTAGGGCTGGGCGATTAATCATAAAGTAAACGAAATCAACATTCATATAATCGATCTAATTTTTCCAGGAAGATTTTACTTTACTGTCTCTACAGCGTGTGAAGTCACGTGACCCTGCTCTGTTAACTACACGTCGCAACAACGTTAAACACAAGCTCTGTGATTGGTCGGTATGGTAGTGGTGACAAGTGTGGGCAGCGCTAGTGTTTACAAATGTCTAGTCCCATGGAGGAGCTCCATATGGAAACTTTTGTTTTGTGTTTACCTTATGATTAAAGTTGTTGCACGTCCACCGGTTCCCGACGATGGACCCATTCTTGAGCCTTACTTTGCAAAACATTGACGATGATTGGAAGCTGCACCAGAGATGCCTTGAGATGGCATATTTTCCATTACATTGAAATTATTATTTACATTAAAATATTTGTTTACAGAAGACACAAGAACTGCACTGTTTAAAATATTATTTACAGGATATACAAGAGTTATTTATTTAGAAGAGATATTCCTAATTTTTACTTTTTTATATGATAACATTGTTTAAAAAATAAACAAATAAAGTTATTTATTTTCATTTTTTATAAGAAAAAAATGACTTCATTTTAGGCAATGTGAGTTTTAACTTCAGTTGTTCAAAGTTGATGTTTAGTAAATAATCATAGAAAGTAAATAGTGTGTGTTTCCTTCAATTATTATAAAGTCAAGTAATGCACCCTTCATTCAGAAATCTCTGATTTGTAATATGGGAGCATATTTACTGTACAAAACCTGTCAGTGAACTATAAGGGCAAAATAAATCAAATATCGCCCAGCCCTAGTTTGAACGAAACATTTTTTAAGCCCTAAATGAACTACCCTTGAGTACATCAGGGCATTTGATAATGTATGACACTGTTTGAGAAGCACCGTATGTTCCTCATCCTTACCAGGTTATGTAGTTAAGAAAAAAGTAGTGTGATGAATTTGTGGCATTACCTTTTCGAGGCCTCCTGGCCAATCGTGGGCTTTACTGCGCTGAAGGGACGTTCACATTTCCTCTGCTTGTACTTGCCCTGCTCTAAAACAAAGACCACATCCAGATGCTTGTAAACAGACAAGATAAATAATAATAATTTATATTCTTTGATTATCGTTTTTTTTTTTTCTTTTACCAATTTTTTCATCTTTTAAAACCCTTTAAAAGATTTCAAAGAGCATAAATATGTTACACATTTAGGAAACTAAGCAACATTTGATTAATTTTCATATCTACTTGAAAATGTCATGTGTAATTCAATGTGTTATTTACAGTCTCTATGTAATTAACTGAGAAATTTACAGCATTTTTTAAATGGGGTAATATTAATATTGGGGTATATTTGATGTATTTTTATTGGGGTAATTTTAAACAACACCATGTTTACCTGAACAAAACTTTTTTGAAAAGAAAGCATTTTGCAAAATTTGGAAAACAAATTTAAAATTTGATGTATACTAAAGAAATCACAACTTACACGTGTAATACAAGTTAAATTTAATTTTAAAGAAATCTATACTAAGGCAATAAACTGCTTAAAAGTTACAGCAAAAACATTTATAATGTTACAAAAAAAACATATTTCAGATAAAAAGCGTTTCTTCTAAATATTCTAATTAATTAAAGAATATTAAAATAAATTGCAGTCAAATTTAAATAGTTTCCACATGATCCAGCACATATTATTTCAAAATCGATCATAATCATGAATCAGTATGTAACGGAGACCTATGCAGGTAAACCTCACTCCTCTGACCTCAAAATGTGCTCTAGCGACAGACGCTAGAGGCCATGGCTTTTAGCCTCCTTGTTAGAGCAACCGACTCCCATACAAAGAATCGCCGGTTTGATCCCAGCTCAGCATGGGTTGGGTGCAGTAGGAATGGTGGGTTACACATGGGGGCTCGTCCGGGATGGGAGTGAGGTTTGGGGGGGATGAGAATGATTATTCAAAAATCATGTGGCACTAAAGACTGGAATAATGGCTACTGTATATGTAAATTCAGGTTTGCTATTAAAATAATAAATCACATTTATATGTAGTACAGAAATTAATATTAACTGATTTACATTTATATTAATATTACAATAATAAAGGTTATTTTCTTACATTATAATATTATATCATCATTTTATAGTTGTTTTTTTACATGATGCTTGTTTTTTAAATAAATAATAAAAAAATGCACAGAGCCCTATATTTTAGTTGGAACTTTATGAAAAACTCTAATGTCACTCATGTCTCAAATGCTCCAGTAACTACCCAAATGCCTCTTAATTTTATATATGTTTATAATAAATTTTCTTTTTTTTGACATACAATGTGTTAAACGTCTCTATAATAATAACTAATAAGACATTTAAAGAAAAGTTTGAACACTACTAAAGGCAAATACTACTCTTCAACCATACTGTATATTACATCTGATATGAATGAAAACCTTTGAACTTTAATGACCTCATGCTCAAAATCTCAACAAACCTCCATCAGACACAGAAACAACCCTTGACTGATTCACAAAAAGCTTGTATTATTAGCATCTAATGTATATGACATGTTCAGAATTCAATAACTAAACAAAAAAAGACTGTCAGTCTTGTGTCACCTATTAATCTGTCCGCCTAGACTGCATTCATGGTCGCTAAATCTCAAGAACGCTTCTCTTACATGCAATGACCAAACATGCTGTCTACCTAGGGAGCTCACTAGATAGGTCAATATCACAGACACAGTCAATAATCACCGCTGACACGTCCTAGCAAATGTCAACCCTCTACAAACAAAAGCATTCCGGTGTTTTCGGTAACGCCGGGTTAAAAGGAGTGTGTTTTGAAGCATGACAATGTTGCTGTGTGAAACGAGACGGTTTTTAGCAGGCTTTACCTCGGCGATGCGACTCCACGCAACCCCGCTTCGACCAGGGAGCCCGAGGTCCTTCGGACATGGAGTGCAGATGTCAGACAAAGAGCAGAGAAATTAAAGATTAAATCTCATTATCGACGGAGGTGTGCTGCCCATTGGCGACTTTAGGTGACAATAAACCAATGTTATTAGTACGGAATCGCTAAATGTTGTTTGTCTATAGGCTCCACAGCGATCGTAGACGCCATATTATTGTCTGCACTGACGTCATTCCCGAACATTTGTCGGTCGGGACGGAAACGTGTTGGAGTTTCTGTGTGTCCACTGCATAGACTGTCTATGGAGTCTAAATGGATATGTTTTAGTCCGTCACACTGCTGGAAATCGTTATGAGCATATAATGTATGACTATATTATGATTTTAGATAATGTATTAAGCCGTTGGAAGATTTGAGTGGGGGAATCTCCTGTTTTATTATTATATTATATTATATTATATTATATTATATTATATTATATTATATTATATTATATTATATTATATTATATTATATTATATTATATTATGTTATATATTCATTAATTAATTTTCTTTTCGGCTTAGCCCCTTTATTAATCAGGGGTTGCCACAGCGGAATGAACCGCCAGTTTATCCAGCATATGTTTTACGCAGCAGATGCCCTTCCAGCTGCAACCCAGCACTGGGAAACACCCATACACTCCCATTCACACACATACACACTACGGCCAGTTTAGCTTACCCAATTCACCTGTACCGCATGTCTTTAGACTTGTGGGGGAAACCGTAGCACCTGGAGGAAACCCATGCGAAAGCGGGGAGAACATGCAAACTCCACACAGAAATGCCAACTGACCCAGCCGAAGCTCGAACCAGCAACCTTCTTGCTGTGAGGCAACAGCACTACCTACTGCCACCGTCACCCTTTATATTATATTATATTATATTATATTATATTATATTATATTATATTATATTATATTAAATTATATTATATTATATTATATTATTCATTCATTTTCTTTTCGGCTTAGCTCCTTTATTAATCAGGGGTTGCCACAGAGGAATGAACTGCCAACTTATCCAGCATATTTTTTACATCCACAGCGGATGCCCTTCCAGCCGCAACCCATCTCTGGGAACTTCCACACACACATTCACACTCATACACTATGGACAATTTAGCTTACCCAATTCACCTGTACTGCATGTCTTTGGACTGTGGGGGAAACCGGAGCACCCGGAGGAAACCTACGCGAACCCAGGGAGAACATGCAAACTCCACACAGAAACGCCAACTGACCCAGCCCAGCCGAGGTTCGAACCTGCGACCCAGCGACGTTCTTGCTGTGAGGCAACAGCACTACCTACTGCGCCACTGGGTTGCCCTATATTATATTATATTATATTATATTATATTATATTATATTATATTATATTATATTATATTATATTATATTATATTATATTATGTACAGTACTTCTAGTCATAATGGAGAAGTATTTATTGCAATAAAAACAAACAACTACAATTGAACAAGCAGAAAATAGCTATATGTACAAACCTTACAAAGATTTATTTATTTATTTATTTATTTTACAATAAAAGTATTATAAATGAAGTAATATAATAAGTAATATAAAAAATATAGCACAAGTATTATATGAGAGTTGTGTTTGGTAGACTTATAAATGTATTCTGTTACTGATTATAAATTATTTCAAATGAAGACCCAGTTAATTTGCTGCCATTGTGTGATAAATCATTATTTTATTATCAGCATTTTAAAGAGATAGTTTGCCCCCCAAAAAGTTAATTTCTTCACCACTCAGTCACCCTCAAATGTTTATTTGTTTTCATTTTTGTTTTGTTTTATGCTGAACACAAAAATACAATTTAAACCCTTTAACTGCCCCACCAAGAAAAAAAATGGATTGCATTTCTAACTCCTAATGTCTCTCAATGCATTTTTCTTTTCAACACATCCCATAATTTCTAAAATATCAGAATCTACCAAATGGTAGATGTGTCGGTTTATGGTAAGTACTGGAATTAATACATCCACTATGAAAATCAGAAAATATGTAGTGTAGGACCAATTTATTAAAAGAAATACTCAAAATAAAAACATTTTGAATACTAAATCATCTTTATTTGTTGGAGTATGGTATAACATATTTCACATTCTCATTTAACATGTTTTCTTGTTTTTTGTTTTGTTTTTTACAATAAAATCAAAATCAAGAGTAGTAGTGCAACAGGATTATGTTTGTTTGGTTTTTTTTAAAAACCAACAATGCTGTGTAGTGTAAACCATTATTTAAAACAGTCATTCTTTAAATTACTTCAACAGTCACTATTTAAAACAGTATAACATGGTCAACCTTTTGGTAGAGTGGCAGTCAAAGGGCTAAAGAACATTGAAAACGGGTAGCCATTGTGTGGAAAATACTATAAAGTCAAAGGCTACCATTTTCCAAAATTATTCATTTTTTTACTTGTTTTATTTTAAGATTATATATTTTTTATTTGTTTACTTTTACAGATTTTTTATATATTTTTGTATGTAATAAAATACATCTCGACACACTAAGAGATTATTATGGTTCTTCGCAATGTAGTGCAGGCTTTAAACTAGTTTTCCTCTCACATTATTGGTACTTTATTGATCCCTGAAGGCAAGTTATTCAGTAGATTGAAAAAATAGGTCACCACTGTATGGCGCATAGGACAGTGTTATACACATACAGTAAATGTTTATTAGAGAGAAAATTAGAGGGCTGCTCTGGGTAAATAAAAACAAACACTGTCCTGTGTAAAAGAGACATAATCCACTCTCCACATTCATGTTTCTAAAATGTTTCAGTATGACAGCATTTAGACTATATTTATTCACACTGATTTCATACATTTTCTCTTAATCAAAACTGATTTGGAAAGGTATTTTAGATGAGGTGTCACCAATTCTCTTTAAGGTTTTAAGCAATCACTCTACTTTTAAAATATATGAATACACAAAACCTCTCCCTTCCCAGTGCTCATTTCTTTAAAATGTACCTTTTTTTTTTTTTACTTTGTTAAAAACTAATTTCCAGATTTTCCTAATCTTCCATCAGAATAGTATCTGGACCAAATTCTCAAAGTACCCTAGGTTTACTGTTTACTTTATATCCATTTCTAATACCTCTTTCTCTGCTAAACAGCAGAAGAAGTCAGACATTTGAAGATGTTGTCCCTGCATGTTCACTGAAAATATTTATTCATTGGATTTGCAAAAAAACTTTTTAAGTGGTTTAAATGTGTATGGACTGAATTTAAATAAACAAATTATATTTAGTAATGTTTAACTTAATTTGTTTGTTTAAATTCAGCCCATATAAATTGTTTGCGGCCACTTACCTTAAAAATTTTAGTAAATCCAATTAAGCAGTTTTTCATTGTACATACATTCTGTGCACACATTATCCAATTAAAATGAATTTGATGTTAATTTAATTTACATTACTTTAATTTAAATTTTGTTTACTTTAAATTTAATTTAAGGAGATGAGAAAAAACTGTGAATGCTTTTGACCCTAAATAAATAAGTTTTGCCTATGCTTATTCATAACTTCTTTTTGTTATCAGTTTTCAAATGTTTTTTTCTTTTGTGACAAAGAACTTCCTCTGAATGTTACAAGTTTACATAGCTGTGCGCCAAAAATTAATTAGCTTTTTTTAAACACAATTTTCCTCAAACATTTGACAGCTGCATGCAAGATGCAATGTGCTATTCTGTTTGTTAATGTAAATATGTGATCACCAATTGTTACAGATTACAATAAGTAGGCCTACATTACATAAGCATTTGCTTCACTGAATGATGATATTCACCCATGTTTTGACATTTAGTTTTCACTCAAATTATTTATCCACCCATATTTTGATTTGAAACACTGGAGGCATAATTGCAAGCAATATGTTTATTTGTACATATTTCACTTTCGCACATTTACTTTGATGTGGAGACCAAAAATCAGATGCATTATCATTCATTCGTTCATTTTCCTTCGGCTTAGTCCCTTTTTTCTCAGGGGTCGCCACAGTGGAATGAACCGCCTGCTTTATCTTTGAATAAATCCAATTTACATGGGCATAACAAACTAAATGCTGAATATTTTTTTTCTGAAAGATGTAGTTTGCACCACTTGTAGACTGTACAGTACATTTCTTACCATATAAATCGTGCAAAAAAAAAACAGATTGTGAGTTTCACGAACAGTAACATAAGAACTACAAAACCACTGACGTCATTATAATAAGACGGACCCTTGTTTCATCAGTATCAGCCCAACGTGTTTTCAAGTTTCCAGGCGTTAATCACAATTAGGTAAATCGTGATATCTGTATGTTGTTGCTTTCATTTTATTTATGTTAATTATAATCTAGAATGCGATTTCCGGTCTATCTCGTCTTCTTGAGATTTCCTGTCCTTTTCTAGAATCGGATTGCATCATCCCATACGTTACCTCCTGGACGCCGTTAAATATATGAGTTTATAATTATTTGCCATGTTTAATGGCTTAATACAGTGTAATAGTAAGAATTACAAATTTATCTAACTTCATATGACCGAAACTGCGATATAATTGTACGGAATATTTTTTAATCGCATACATTTATTTGTAAAAAACGGTCAGGCGCTTGCTTGGTCATACCCTCATTCCTTTTCTTTCAAGATGGCGGGCGACGAGTCTGGAACAACGTTGGGTCAGCCTCATCTTTATAAACAAGATCTCAGTACACTAGTAAGTCTGCATGTTGTGTTCATTTATGTAATATGAAATGATCTAGATGCACTGTCTTCGTCGTCAGTTCGAGTATAGTAGTTTTGTGCTCTCTGATGAAGGCAGGCGTGCTGGTTAGCAGTACCGGTGAAAGCTCACCACATGATTCATTCGGGGATGGAGAAGGACCCCGTGTAGAAATTATATGAAAATATCGTTAAAACATTGTTGTTTGTCTTTTATCTCGTGCTGTACTTTTCAATATCGTTCCAGCCATCGACAAATTTGGTTGGATTAACTTCTAAGCAGCTCTTCGTTGACGTGTCGTGTGATGTGGTTGACAGTAGATGTTTCAGTAACGTTATGCCAAGCTCTTTAACTTATGATTATCGTAACAAGGATGGCGTATTTATATTGTTACTGTAATTTACTTATTTATTGTTCGTCAATATAACAGTGAATTCCTAAATTAATTATTGCAAGCTACACTCTGAGTCAAAAGCTAGCAATAGCAATTATTTGATTCAATTTAAGCTTGCAACAGCAAATTACAGCTTCCCTTCTCTAGGGAGAAAATATTTTTCCCTCTCATAGAGGCTGTTACAGTTTTGAACTAAAGCTCAGTGAATAATTGAAAATTAAATTGTAGCTTTCCATTATCATGCACATCTTGTAAGGAAAACATTGTTGTGTGGTCAGCAGTGGGCGCTCCTTATTGCAGAAACTCCAAATACGCCACAAAGAAGAAACTAGGGCTGGGCAATTAATCGAAAAGTAGTCAAAATTCAGAACCTATAATCGATCAAATTTTTCCAGGTTTAAAAAATATATATATTCTTTTCCTACCATGTGTGTAGTCACGTGACTGTTCATTTTAGGCAATGTGTGCTTTAATTTCAGTTGTTAAACGTTGATGTTCAATAAATAATCATGGATCGCAGATAGTGCATGTTTCCTTCAATTATTTTAAAATCAAGTAATGCACCCTTAATTCAAAAATCTCTCACTTGTAATATGTGAGCATATTTACTTTACAGAACTTGTCAATGAACTATGAGTGCAAAAACATAAAATAAATAAATAAAATAATCATTCATTAATCGCGATCGAGATAAAATGTTCAATTAAGTGAGATTTTGCTTTTACACCAAATCGCCCAGCCCTATAAGAAACCCAAAAACGTTATTATTTGTGGTATTTTCACATTTACTACACAGAGCTGTATTTCATTGAGAAGCAAACAGCTGTCATTATCAAATAATGATTATCTAGATTTCATTACCGTCTGAATAAATCAACTTGAATTTTGAATGTGAGTTTGTGTACATTATCAGCGAACTACAGTTGTGTGTGGTACAATCTGCTCCATCTGAAAGCACATGCAGGAGATAGACTAGAACCAGCTTTACGGACAAAATGTGCATGGCAATCGCAAAGATTAAATTTAGACTCGATTTAATTTGGAAATGATTCATAAGGAAACTATTTGAATTTAAAATAATTAATATGATTCATTGATCTTTCAATTCTTTTATTAATAAGAATGACGTTATTTGTAAATACATAATTTGTAAATACATAGTTTTTGTTTTGATATTAAAAATGGAACAAAGATGCAAATGAGTAGAGAAAACGCAACAAGTTTTTAAAAAATATTTTGACAACTAATACTGAAATGTATTGATCAGATGCGATCACTGTGTTGTCTTTAGTTTATTATTTACAAATCGATAATTACTAATTCCACAAAAGTTAGTGATTTCACCTTTTGTATAGCTATGGGTTTGTAATATTAATACCTAATACGTTAAATATTGTTACATTTATTATAATATGTAATGTTTATGTAGTACTATGTTTATGTGATTACTTGCAATCATTGTAAACTTTTGTTAAAGTCTGCGTGAACCAGAAGAGATTGTATTTCAGTATGTTGATGTACTTCAACTGAAAGAGATTATTGCGTAAGGGGTGTGTGTTTTTTGTTGTTCTTGCATATTATTCCCTCATAGCAAACTAACGGTATGAGGAGCATGGTTAAAGGTGCTGTATGTAAGTTTTTGACTCTTCTAAAGCATAAAAATACAATAATATGTGTGCAGATATTTAAGAAACATCCCAAGTGAACATACTTGTTTAACTGACAAACAATGCTGAAGTCAGATATTCTGCTTTAAAAATGTTTTTTTCCGTGCCGGAACGCTGTCTTTGTTTAGGTAATTTTCACATGCACATGCCAGTTTAGCCAATTATAATTCAGCACCCCGGGTTGCCTTGTTGGAAAACAGCATATTTCATTCATTCATTCATTCAGAAAGACTCTGAAAGCATGCGTCCATGAGCGAAATGCTACAGTGTAGTGGAAAGTATCAGATGTCCAAATGAGACAGATTCAGTTCCACATGACGTTAATTAGCAAATGACGTAAATATTAGGAACGTGAGCAGGTTACATCGCGTGTCCTAACAACACGCTGTGACGAGATTGTTATGAGTGATGAGCCATTTGGCTGTTTGCACCACAAAACACGGCAGAAATTTAAATACAGCTTTTCAGAAGCACAGAATATGCACTCACTCACAAAACGGTAAGGTTTAGAATCTATTTAATACATGTTAACCCTCTTTAACATCATTAAAGGTGAAGTGAACTTTCTGCTTTCAGTATATGGTAATACACGTCATGTAAAATGCATTCAAACTCGCATTGTTAGCATTTAGCACTGAATAAAGCACACGAGGCTTACCTGAGGTGATCTGTCATAGGTTTCTGTTGTTCAGCTGTGAGAAATAGAAGCCGCTTCTAATAAATCAATTCGAGGTGTTGGTTAGAACCAAAACTCCTTTTAATATGGAGAATATTCCCTCAATCGCGTGTCGTTGCTTTTATTTAGAACACAGTTTAAAATCCCTCAAACTGGCAACCCGGCGTACCTTTATTATGATTCAGGACTGCAATACCTAGTTCAACCACTGGGTGTCAAACTTACATACTGCACCTTTAAGAACATTGTTGATATCACCCGAGAATACCCACCAAATGCAGAAGCAAATGGTCAGACTTTTATTGAAGATTACCAAAACAAACATTTTTTCAGTGGATTATTTTGCATTAGCAATACATTGTAAATTTAGATTTCACACAGACTTTTAACCATTTATTGGGCACTTTCTGGAGTGGTTATACAAGGCTACTGAACTTTAATGACTTTCTTATTTGGCTCCTCATCTGATAAATGGTTAATTTCTATTAAGTACATGCACATCAATATGTATTCATATTTATGTAAAAAATTATATCGGTTTTTTGATCACATCACACAATATTATATGCAGCAACTCTTAATTTATGGTCTTGTAATACTTGTATTGCTGATAAACAGTTTGCAATTCTCTTTTTTTTAAATTTGTATTAACAGATTGGTTTTGTTTTGTAGGATGTGAGCAAACTGACTCCTCTCTCCCAAGAGATCATCAGCAGACAAGCCACAATAAACATAGGTATGATTTCTTTCTTCTGTTAGATTCTGCTTGGAGAGCAAGTAATGTTACTTTCAACCCAAATATTAATTAATTGTACCAATTGATTTGTCTGTAGGAACTATTGGTCATGTAGCCCATGGAAAATCAACAGTGGTGAAAGCCATCTCTGGAGTTCACACTGTCAGATTCAAAAACGAGCTGGAGAGGAACATTACAATCAAGTTGGGCTATGCTAATGCCAAGGTGTGTATGTTATTTACTGAGCTTATTATAAAAAAAAAATATTGCAAGCTACACTCTGAGTCAGAAGCTAGAAATAGCAATTATTTGACTCAATTTAAGCTTGCAAAAGCAAATTACAGCTTCTCTTTTTAGGGAAATTGTTGTTGTTTTTTCACCTCTAAGAGAGGCTGTTACATGTCATTGCTTTTGAAGACATTAATAGTGTTTTTTTTTTCTTAGGGTTTGATATATTTAGATCATTGTGGTCTTTTTTTGTTTTTCTTGGAAAGTGTATGTTTTACATTGAACTGGTGTATTTAGGTGTATAAATTGGATGACCCAAGTTGTCCACGGCCGGAGTGTTACAGGTCATGTGGCAGCAGCACACCTGATGAGTTCCCCACAGACATTCCTAGCACCAAAGGCAACTTCAAACTAGTCCGGTATGTTTATTTATGTGTTATTAGATTACGTTTTAGAAAAGTGTTGAGAGTAAAGGTCCTAATGTTCTCACAGCCAAGCTTTTTTTTTTTTGCGTAGTTTTATGTTTTCTATATGCTTATGTGTAAAGAGAAGTTTAAAGTGCCTTTTCAAAGATGTACTGACGTCGACAGGTCTCTGATGATGTCATCAATAAAGCTCAAGATGCAAATATTTTGTAACATGCCACAATTTGCCATTTATTTACAGCAAAAATATGTACACATGCTGTTTGACAGCTCATAAACATGTTGCAAAAACAATGCAACATTACCAATCACTAATGCATTGTCAACACTTTCATTCATTAACAATGCAACAGTAGCACCTGGGCTAATTTTAGTGCAAAATAAATGCAGTCAACACATTGATCACTGCACATTCAATGAAGAATGTAACAATTAAACATGTCAGCATCTATGCTTTGCAGAGGACAATGGCTGATCACATAACTTTTTTCCAGTGTGGCGTAAATGTGATTGGCTAGCATCTGTTTTAGGGTATTTGAATGGAGCGATCTAACTGGCTGACACCTGTTTGATGATTTAAAGTTAAGTCAAATTCATTTGAAACATTGACGCTGACATAAGAAAAATAACATTTAAATTAATTTCAATAATCCGAGGGCAGTTTTATTCGGTAAACCTACTCTACCTTTCATATAGTTCAGGTCAACAACAATCTGCGCAGAGTGACTAGTCGATATCAATCAAAAAGCACCATGGCAGAGCATTAAAGTCGACTAATCTGTGCAAGCACTACTGCACACTTTGGCAGGCTCAGGCCTGTTATTGATAAATCAATGTGACACTCAAGTGTCAGTAGATGACCGAAAGATCATCTTAATGAGTCTTAATTGCCTTTTAAAAATATTTCTTGGAGAGGTTTCTTTAAACCTTCTGAAACGTTTATTTCGAATGGATCATTGACTAATTGTGATTTCTGAGGGACACATGATAGCATTGCTCTGAGACACACAAATGTTCTGCTCTGGCTTAATTTGAAGCTACTTTCATAAGCTAAATTCTGTCTCAAATGTTATTCCAGGGTAGCCATGGGTCCTTTAAAAAGTCTTAAAGTTTGCTTCACAAAAGGCCTTAAGAAGTCTTAAAGCCTTGACGTATTCAATAAGCTGAAATAATGACTAACAAGATGACTCAAAAATTATTTGACTGACAAACAGCTTTTTGCCCCGCTGGTTATCACTTTATCTGAGGCGATATGATGCGTATTTAAAAAAGCTCCCTTTTGCTTTAGCCATTTATTGAACGGTTTAAAAAACATTTTACTCTGCTCATACCGGAGCACTGAAAACCTGTAATGGAATTTCTACTTTCAAAAATCGAAATGATCATGCGTGAGTGAAGGCTGCTAGTTGATTTGCAAGGTAAAAATTAAAATGTGTCTGAGATGAAAACTGCTTGTCGTGTTCCTATGAAATAACTAAAAGAATCACCTTAAATTTGATTTAGATTTTAGCAAATACTATTGAACCTACTCCACCCCTTCTTCGGCATGACTATTCTTTTTTTAAAAAGTAAAGTTGAATAAGAAGTGTATGTATACAATTATATTTGGCCCATTTTGACATAAAATTTGTGAAAAAAATGCATATTTTTGGTGGGGTCAGAAAAAATTTAGGCAAGTAAAAACCTGACACCCTGAACTTGCTCGTAACTTCATATTTGCTGACCTATTGCATAAAATCAATATCATATTTGCAATCACACTTGTTTGTTGAGCAGTATTCTAATTCATTCTTTGTCTTTCATGTAATTCCGTTGTATTGCTTCAGAGATCCAGTGTGCATTTTATGATTCTTTCTTTTTTCTTTCTTTTAGACATGTCTCATTTGTGGATTGCCCAGGTCACGACATCTTGATGGCCACCATGTTAAACGGTGCTGCTGTAATGGATGCTGCGCTGCTCCTAATCGGTGGGTATTTACCTTGCAACATGGGATACTTTTGAAAATAAGCCAAACTGTTATTGGTGTACGAGTGGCTAATGATGATCTTTTTTTTTTTTTTTTTTCTCTCTTCAGCTGGCAATGAATCATGTCCTCAGCCTCAGACGTCAGAGCATTTGGCAGCCATTGAGATCATGAAGCTCAAGCACATACTGATTCTGCAAAATAAAATCGACTTGGTGAAAGAGAGTCAGGCCAAGGAGCAGTATGAACAGATCCTGGCTTTTGTGCAGGGTAAGAGTTTTAGCTTAATGTGTTTGAAATATAGATTTACCGGTAGCAGAAAAGAGAAACCATAGCACTATCACTGCATAGAGATTTAAAGGGATAGTTAAAATAAAAATTCTGTTGTTTCATAGCCCTCTTAATTGTTTCCAACCTGGTTCAGTTTCTTTTTTCTGTAAAAACATAATTTTTTTCTGCTACAATGGAAGTTAATGTCTTCCACTTTTCAGTCTTCTTTATTGTTAAACAGAATAAAAGAAACTTCAAATTTAGAACAACTTGAGGGTGATAAAATAATGAATAAATGTTCATTTTTAGGTGAATTATGCCTTTAATTCGTGTACAATCTCAGTACATTTGGAGTTTGATAAAAAAAGAATGGTCAAAAGGACTTGATTTATTTGAAATATAAGCCTTTTGTAGCAACATAAATGCCAAAAAAAAAAGAAACTCAATTTAGTAGACGGGTATAAACGGAGGCCGGAGCCAGCTCCAAGTGGTTGGGCCTTCGAGCTCGTACAAGCCTGTAGTTTTTTTTATTTTTTTATTTAATCACATTGAGTCCAATATTATGCTTTATGAATGCCTACACCTACCCCAACCCCACACGTCTACACCTACCCCAATCTTAAACCCAACCTGACATGATTTCTTAACGTCTACACCTACCCCAATCCTAAACCCAACCTCACAGTAACCTGATGTGATTTATTAACGTTTACACTAACCCCTACCCCAACCCTAAACCCAACCTCACAGTAACCTGATGTGTTTTATTAATATCTGCTCCACCTACACCACCTAAACCCAACCTACTTGTGGTTTAAGCCCCTTCCATTGGAGGTCACCCAACCTACTTGCGGTGTAATCCCTCCCACTTGGAGGTCTCCGGGCTACAGTGATACCTACTTGAAATTTAGAATCACTTGAGGGTTGGAAAATGGTGAATAATTGTTTATTTTTAGGTGAATTATGCCTTTAATTGGTGTATAATCACAGTGCCTTTTTGAGTCAGTAAGCTTGATAAAAATAAATGGTCAAAAGGACTTGATTTATAGCAACATAAATGACTTGCTGTCACTTTTGATGCATTTAATTCAGTTTTTCTAAATATTCTTAATAAAAAAAAGTTGAACTGTTAGTGTATACTTTTATAAGTACAGTGCTGTCAATACAAAACTATTTTTGCGTTCTTATGCAGAGAACTAATAAAGCGTTAATATATACAGTTAGCAATGCACCGTTTTGTTAGTGGATTGCTTGTTTACTAGATATTATTCATTCTAAATGCATATTTCATAGTTTTGATGCCCTCATCAAATCATTTAGATGCCCTCATATTGTTTAATTCTTATTAGCTACTTTATCTCTGTGAGTGATGAAATACTATTTTGGTGTTTTAAGTAGAAGGTTCCGACATGTTTTCGTCCAAAGTGTACTATTAAAAAAAATGACTCAAGCTTTAGGCTTAACATGGTCGCTTCTATTACTTTGTCTAGCTTATGTGTCCTCTAAGGTATCGTTTAGACTAGTGCACATTTATTTTAAAAAGCCATTTTAGAATGAAAACGCTTCTCATCTAGCCTGCTGTTTTTACTGCATTACAGAAAATGATCTCTGTGCACACTATACAGCCTAAAATAGATGGTGTGTGACTATTTATGCCTAATGGGTATGCAGATGTTTTGCCAGCATCCATACTTGCTGTCTACCGGTTGTGTAAAGATGAATGTCATATGAATGGGGCTTGACGAATCGGGGTCAATATGCAATTGTCCAGAACATCAATTAGAGAATTATTTTGCATAACTGCACCTATTGAGGTGAAGTTGGTTTTATATTCGCACGTTCATTCATTTTTGAACAGTGAAACTATGTAACAAGATCCCTATATTGTTTACCAGGTTGCTTTAATTGACCGAGAACAATGTTGTACTTTGATAGTCATTGCCTGCTAATATGAGTTTCCTATTTAGAAATGCAATGCAAAGAATACTTTTCTAAAATTGTTATCGAGGAGAATGCCTAAATATGCTAATATAAAACCCCAACACCGTGCCTCTGGTTCCAAAAACGGCATTTAAGTCCATCTAAACTAAAACAGAATACCAGCATTTTCAAACTAAAATGCTGTCTTTAGTATTTTCAAAGCAATGCAGTGTGAACGCCATGTGTAACCCAAAAAAAAAAAAAACACGTGTTAGGCTGCTTTCACACCTAGACGTTTATTTTGAATTGTGGCGCATTTGCCCCCATAGCTCAGTTCATTTGGGCATGTGAACACTGCAATTGCGCTCGAATCTACGCCAAACAATCTGTCTGAAGTCCCTTGAACAAGGTCATCTCGGCTTGGTTGAAATGAACTCTGGAGTGGTTAATTTGTTGTGAGAAGCAATACGATCCAGCGAACCAGGCTATATCACACTGTATTGTGGTTATGTAATAGCCATGTATATGGCTATATGAAGAGAATAATGGGTTGGGTGGGATGTCATTCCTACAGGTAAATGTGTGTTTCATGTCGAATAGGAAAGTGAAAGCATGCTGAACTATTGGCGAGTGCTGTTTATCCGTTAGGAAAATTATGAAGAGTTTACTCGCATGTGACTGGTTTGAATTATTTTATTCCATTTAGAAACTTTGCTGTATGAAAGTGAACCACGCCAAGAACAAAACGCAACATTGTATCAATTTTAATCTGTTTCGGAACGAAACGATTAATCTATTGACCTTATTCTTCAATGCGGAAGTGCGCTCGTTTTTACGGTTGTTTTAGAACTTCAGATTCAGTTGCCTATGGGAGAAATGACTAGGAATAATAAACGCCAAAAAACAGTCTAACCAGTTGCTCTACAAACAAGTGTGTCATGACTAGGGTCAGACAGAATCTGCAGACATTTTTTGCAATTTCTGCACAGAATTTAGTTAAAAATCTGCGGATTTATGCGAAATGGTTTTGGGAGAATCATAACTAAAAATTTCATATATTAAATAAAAATAAAAAAATACCTTTTTAACTTTTATTTAATGTTTACAATGCAAATCCAATTAGCTCCACTTTATTTGGTAAACAAAGCAAGTCTGTCATATAATATCTCTACTAAAAGACAACAGAAATAGAAAATATTATTTTACAAACTGTATTGTAAGTAAATCATATGAACATTTTAATATTTGTCAATAATACTACTGAAATTATTTAAAAAACTGAATAAATATAAGTTTACACAAGTAAATAAACAGAATCAATGATGTGCTAAAAATCTGTGGAAATCTGCGGAATTCTGTGCGAGCAGATTCCGTGTGGGCCTAGTCATGGCTATACAGACAAAGCAGAATAATATAATGATATAATAATATCCGTTTGCAACATCAAGCAGCATAACGAGCTGTTTGCAACGTCTAAATATGAATGGAACTGAGTGAGACCGGAAGTCTTGAGCCAATAAGATTCAAATGGCTGCGCCCATTCGTACACGAACAATAAGGTCAATAGGTATGGAACAAATACACATGAGTCTAAAGGGCAGTTAAATTGCTTTTCTGGGTATACAAACTTCTAAAGCATTCCTAATGAGGTGATTTCTTTGTCGTTCATCTTCCTACAGGCACAGTAGCAGAGGGAGCTCCAATCATCCCGATCTCAGCCCAGCTCAAGTACAACATCGAAGTTGTTTGCGAGTACATTGTAAACAAGATCCCTGTGCCTGTCCGCGACTTCACCTCTGAGCCTCGCCTTATTGGTAAGAGACTGCTTTCATTTTGAATGCCACTAAAGAGGACTTATTATGAAAGGTTAGATGACTGATTGTGTTTTCCACACAGTAATCAGGTCATTTGATGTCAATAAGCCTGGCTGTGAAGTAGATGATCTGAAAGGTGGTGTAGCTGGAGGAAGTATCCTCAAAGGTGTCCTGAAGGTATAACTCTGACTCGTTTGAGGCAGTTAAAGCTCCATTCCTGTTCCACAATTACTGAACAGGTTTATTGTGAGGCCAGCCTTTTGCTCTACTGTTCCTCTTTTAATCCTGTTTTCCTCCGTGTTTATTTTTGTTCAAGGTCGGACAGGAGCTTGAGGTCAGACCAGGTATCGTTTCAAAGGACCATGAAGGGAAATTAATGTGCAAACCCATCTTCTCTAAAATCGTCTCACTTTTTGCCGAACACAATGACCTTCAGTATGCTGCTCCTGGTGGCCTTATTGGTATGCAAACTTTTTATGTTGCTGGAATTATGTAATTGTGATTGTGGGGGGGGGTTCCCTGTTTCCACATCCTATTAACATGTTCTCCGTGGTCCCATTACACATGACTATTTTAATCTGGAAGTAACATGCTTTCAAATCAGTCTATTGTGACCGCTTGCCTTCAGATTTTAGGTTTAACACTGAACTTTATGCGATCTTGCAAGGATGAATCCCCTACAAAAATGGCTTTTGAAAAAATATACGTAATGATTAATCAACTGATGTAATAAAGTTAATTTAGAGTGAAAGTATATAATTTTCTTTATTTGTTAACAGGCTTGTGAACACAAAACTGTATTGCACACATGCTTCTGTAGTACATTTATTGATTGCACAGGCCGATTGTAGGATTTATTATTAGTATCGCAGGAATATTAAGTCTTATTGTTAGGAATATTTTTATCATTATATTGCAAATGATAGGATATCCCTTTGTTGGAGCTGACCTCAACAATGCTTTTTTTTTTTTTTGTTGGCCACACATCGACTGTTGAGCGCGTGACCAATCAAAGGGGTGTAAGAAAGAACTTGGTAGACAAGGCTCAGAAAGCGAGCCGTATATTTATATTTGTTTATTTGCTAGAAATGCTCGTGTTGTTTAAAGGCTCAGTTTATATAGCTGACTGTTTGTATCCAAGGACAAAATTGTTTTACAAATAGTACATAAATATATTTATAAATTTTAATACAAGAATTGCTGTGCTGTGAAGAAAATATAAAACTTTGTATGGAAAGAATCGTCAATGCACCGAGATATCGAATTGAACCGAATCGATGGCATGATAATCGTAACCGAACCTAACCGTGAGACCAGTGTAGGTTCACACCTCTAATGCGTGGGGACTTAATTTTCAGTAAAGGCTGGTTTATACTTTTGCCTTGAGCGCACGTGTATGGTCCAGCACAGCCTTTGTGCGGTCACATACCTCTCGTCGTGGCTGACGCCGACGTGCTTCTATGTTTTTACCCATCAACCATTTTCTCAGAGTATGACAAACTAACAAAACATTGCTGCAGTTCTGATACAAGTTTTATTTTTGGAGAAAATTAAAAAGCACTGGGTGTTTGGGTGTCTTGTGTTTGTCTAAAGTAATTAGTCTACCGAAATGTGTATATTCCATACAAAGTATGAATTTTGTTATTGTTATGTGAAAAGTAAAATTTAAAGTTTGCCTGAAAAGAGATGTTTTCAACTGGGTGCGCATGGAATATACACGCGCGTCACTCCCAATATGCTCGCAAGCCGAGTGCTTCCATTGGAAATACTTAAATGGCCTATTTCATGGCAGCGTCACAAAGAGGTTTATGATCTATGCATGACAAAAAAATCTGTGGACATATACAAAAGTACACGCAACTATTTCTGATATGTGGTCAAACAGAACATCGGAGCCTCATGTTTGACTGCTCATACTCACATAGGTTTTGCCATAGGTCTGTTCTATGCTGCAGAGCAACACAAACAGCATGCAGAAGTATAAATGCCCTGCTACGCACAAAATCAGTGTACGCAGAAGTATAAACCAGCCTTTAGCCAGCTCAAACGCTTCTGGTGAACTGTCATCCCATTGTAAAATTGTGTTTTTAGGTTCTGGTTTCTTTAAAAAAAAATGTGATCTTCACTTCCTGGTAGTCACTGTGTAATGTTCTCTGTTTTCAGACACCAAATGATTTAAAGCATAAAATGAATAGCTCCATTTGGATCTGTTGCTTTGATTCAAGAGTATCTTCAATTTGTACATTTGTGCCATTTAATTCTGGGGGTTTTTTATGCAAAAAATGAATTGCATGATTAATTTATTATTTGTTATGCACATTGTGTTGCAGGTGTTGGCACCAAAATTGACCCTACACTGTGCAGAGCGGATCGAATGGTGGGTCAGGTCCTCGGTGCGGTGGGGGCTCTTCCTGAGATCTTTACAGAGCTGGAGATCTCCTACTTCCTCTTAAGAAGACTGCTTGGTGTGCGCACTGAAGGGGACAAGAAAGCAGCCAAGGTTATTATCTCCATTTTTTTTGTCGTCGTTGTTGCTCCACAAAATCCTAGATTATGAATGAGATTTTTTTTTATGTCATGAAAATAATGTAAATTGAGAAACGGGATGGTTTTAAAATGTGATGTTGCATAAGAAATGACCTTATGAACAATGAAACTGTCAGGTCAAAGCTGGGTGGTGGTGATGATGATGATGATGATGATGATGATGATGATCGTTATTAATATTTTTTTATTTAGCCAGGAAGTCGCATTAAGATATTACTATCTCTTCTTAAGTAAGAGATAATATTAATAATTTATAATTATTTTTAATAATAATTTATGCTGATAAACATGACACTGTCTTGGCATTTTTACTCTATTATTTTAACTGATCACACAGCAGAAATGAGTATCTCTGTGTGAATGAGTGATATAGTTTCATGGTGTAGTAAAGAAAATGCTAGCAGACATGCTGTTTTCATCACTTACTGCATCAATTCATGAGGGTGGTTCACAATTTCTTCGGTACCAGCTGTTCTGAAATTTGCTTTTCGTTTGTGATTAAACTACAATTAAATAGAGAGGTGCACAAATAACGTCCAAAGCTGGAAGATTGAACCACCATATGAAAATCTTGCTGGAACTCTTATTTTTATATAGTTTTGTTGGAAATTATTATAATTTAATTTGATTTTGTACCATTTCGACAACTTTATAATCAAGATTCAAACACAGATTGCAGAAGAAAACACAGTGGAAAGTGTGTGTGTGTACTATTCATGTAGTATGATGGCATTTCCGTCTCTTAGAAAAACAGGAGCACATCTTGGCTTCAAAACTTAATAACAAACTCTGACATGTGGGTTGCATATTTTTTGTTGCGCACCCCATTTCAGAACTTTTCCGTAGACGTGCATCTTTTAGCAATTGATTTAATTTCATTACAGGGTTCCCGCGGGTCCTTAAAGTGTTAAATTAAAATCCGGGATATTAAGGTCTTAAATTGTCTTAAATTTACCGTAAAATTGCTGTAGGTATTACATTTTTAGCCGGTGTGCTTAATGATGATAGGGAAGCACAGTGGTCCACCGTAAAACATCTAATAGTTGATCAATTTAGTATGTGTGAAACAGGAGGGAAATGACAGTCTCCGTGATTTATTAGCTTATTACGGTAGGTCGGATACAGACGCTGACGTCGGTCTGCACATGCGTGCTGCCATTACGCAGTTGTTGTGGTGAGATGACCATGGGGCTCAAAGCCATCGAGTCGCACATGAAAGGAGAAAAGCACCAGCAGTACGTTGCAGCAGCTAGTCAAAGCAGGTCCAGTTTAATCCTTGCATTGTTTGCAGCTCAACCTAACGATGTTACTTGTTCAGACGCCACCTCACAGTCGGCTATAACAAGTTTCACCTCACCGACAGACACCCAAAAGTCAGAGGTACTGTGGGTTCTCCATACCAGGGGTTTTCAAACTTTTAGGACACACGCCCCCCCCCAGTTTGGCCAATTTCACTCGCGCCCCCCCTCTCCCCCAAGCCAAAATCATAATCCATGTGCAAACATTCACATATTACTTGCTGTGTTTAATTTGAAAATCGCCAGTGCCCCAGTAAATGCTTTGTGATATAATTTACTTCATATGCAAAGTGTATTTATTAAGACTGATAATCCCAGAATAAAGATGTTATTTTCTATGTGCAATGCTGGTAAAAGCAGTGTAGTTTATATATGTTTATATATATATATATATATATATATATATATATATATATATATATATATATATATATATATATATATATATATATATATATATATATATATATATATATATATATATATATTACACACACACACACAGGGAGTGCAGAATTATTAGTCAAATGAGTATTTTGACCACATCATCCTCTTTATTCATGTTGTCTTACTCCAAGCTGTATAGGCTCGAAAGCCTACTACCAATTAAGCATATTAGGTGATGTGCATCTCTGTAATGAGAAGGGGTGTGGTCTAATGACATCAACACCCTATATCAGGTGTGCATAATTATTAGGCAACTTTCTTTCCTTTGGCAAAATGGGTCAAAAGAAGGACTTGACAGGCTCCGAAAAGTCAAAAATAGTGAGATATCTTGCAGAGGGATGCAGCACTCTTAAAATTGCCAAGCTTCTGAAGCGTGATCATCGAACAATCAACCGTTTCATTCAAAATAGTCAACAGGGTCACATGAAGTGTGTGGAAAAACCAAGGCGAAAAATAACTGCCCATGAACTGAGAAAAGTCAAGCGTGCAGCTGCCAAGATGCCACTTGCCA